>CM053154.1:38955000-39580000 GCA_028571685.1 Heterohyrax brucei
TTGGTTAAAGAGACTGTTTTTACACTAGTTTAAAGTCTTAGGAACTTTGTCGAATATCAAGTATTCATAGGAGGATGGTGGCATCTTTGGGGTCTCAACTCTGTTCCATTGGTCTGTATGTCTCTTTTTATAACAGTACCAGGCTGTTTTGACAACCATGGCAGTATAATAGTTTCTAAAGTTGGGTATATAATACTTACTTTTGTCTTCTTGAGCTGCCCTTTGAAATCTTCTGTTTATGTCTTTTACTTCACCATTCCTTCTTTTTGCTTTAGCTGCTTGACGTTGAAGAGCAAATTTCAGAGTCTCTTCTGACATCCAATTTGGTCTTTTCCTTCTTCCCTGTCTTTTTAATGACCTCTTGCTCTCTTCATGGATGATACCTTTGATGTCATTCCATAACTCATGTGATCTTTAGTCATTAGTGATCAACACATCAAATCTGTTCTTGAGATGGTCTTTAAACTCAGGAGGGATACACTCGAGGTTACACTTTCGTTCTCGTGGACTTGTTCTAACTTTCTTCAGTTTCAGTTTGAATTTGCATATGAACAGTTGATGATCTGTGCCACAGCCAGCACCTGGTCTTGTTCTGACTGTTGATATGGAGCTTTTCCATCATTTTTTTCCACAGACACAGTCAATTTGGTTCCTGTGTACTCCATCTGGTGAGGTCCATGTGTACAGTCACCGTTTGTGTTGATTAAAGAAGATACTTGCAATGAAGAAGTCGTTAGTCTTGCAGAATTCTATCATGTGATCTCCGGCATTATTTCTATCACCAAGGCCATATTTTCCAACTACTGGTCCTTCTTTTCTTCCAACTTTTCCATTCCAGTCACTAGTAATTATCAATGCGTCCTTATTGCATGTTCGATCAATTTCAGACTGCAGAAGCTGGTAAAAATCTTCAATCTCTTCAACTTTGGCTTTAGTGTTTGGTTCACAAATTTGAATGACAATTGTATTAACTGGCCTTCCTTGTATGTAGGACATTATCCTATCATTGACAGCACTGTGCTTCAGGACAGACCTTGAAATATTCTTTTTGATGATCAACACAACACAGTTTCTGTTCAAGTTTTCGTTCCACGCATAGTAGACTACATGATTGTCGGACTCAAAATGGTCCATTTCAGCTCATTAATGCCTAGGATGTTAATGTTTACGAGTTCCATTTCATTTTTGATGATTTCCAGTTTTTGTAGACTCATACTTCATACATTCCATGTCCTGATTATTAAAGGATGTTTGCAGTTGCTTCTTCTCATTTTGAGTCACGCCATATCAACAAATGAAGATCCTGGAGCCCTTACTCCATTCACATCATTAAGGTCGACTCTATTTTGAGGAGGCAGCTCTTCTGCAGTTGTCTTCTAAGTGCCTTTCAACCTGGGGGACTCACTTTCTGGCACCACATCTGACAATGTTTGGCTGCTATTCATAAGGTTTTCCCTGGCTAATTCTTTTCAGAAGTAGATTGCCGGGCCCTTCTTCCTGTCAGAATAACCACTCAGAATAAATCTTATGTTTCAATTTCTTCAAGTTTTCATTGTTTTCTTTTGTTGTTGTTGACAGCATGTACAACAAAACATACACCAACTTAACAGTTTCCACATGTACAATTTAGTGACACTGGTTATATTCTTTGAATTGTGCATCCATTCTCACCCTCCTTTTCTGAAATTTTTCTCTCCCATTAACATAAACTCATTGCCCCCTAAAATCGCTAATTTTAAAGCTGCTGTTATCACTCTGATCCCAAGAACTATATAAGACTGTACAGATAGTTCTTCAGAGTTTTGATTATTTTTAACATCCCCAACAGAAATATGGAAACCCTGGTGGTGTAGTGGTTAAGTGCTACAGCTACTAATCAAAAGGTTGACAGTTCAAATGCATCAGGCATTCCTTGAAAACTCTATGGGCAGTTCTACTGTGCTACAGGGTTGCTATGAGTAGGAATCAACTTGATGGAGGGAAGAGGGCATCACTCAAATTATTCTAAATATGACAGAACTGTGAAAAATAAACAAAACTGGCTATTTGAGTAATAGAAGTCATGTTTCTCTTTTTCTGTGACATTAGTGAAAAAGATAATTTTTCCTCCATCAAGATAGAAAAATACAACAAAGAAGAAATGAAGATTTTGACACAATTCATTTGATGATGCCTTTTCAACCATCATTGTGATGGGCCCGTGACTGAAATTCCAAACACCTGATGCCCTCTTCCCTCTGTAAACATACCAGTGCCTCTTTTCACTGTCTCAGTCAGTCCGCCATATCAAAGAAAACCAAATCCATTGCCGTAGAGTATATTCTGACTCATAGCAATCCCACAGGACACAGCAGAGCTGTTTCTACTGAATTTCCACAGAGTGCCTGGTGGATTTGAACTCCTGACCTTTTTGGTTGGCACATGTCACTCTTAACCACTATGCCACCAGAGCTTCTCTGTCCACCATGGAGCATTTAAATATCTGGTAATTTAGAGTTAATAAGAAACTCATTCCCTTTATGAAGACAACTGTGAGAAACTGCTGCTGTCTCAAAAAGCCTGGTTAGGAAAGTCAACGTATGAATTAGCCCACATTTGGGAATGTGTCTTTTAACCTTTGGAGTTCTGTGATTAGGCAGTGAGTTAAACAACTCTCCAAAAATCACTTTGTACGTTAGGTGATCAATCAGAATTTCAGCTTCCTAAGTAAAAGTTTCCAATGTATCAGCTAAACCAAACCAAATCAAATTAATCCCTTTGACACTGAGTCAATTCCAACTCATAGGACCCTACAGGATAGAGCTGAGCTATCACATAGGGTTTCCAAAAAGTGCCTGGTGTATTTGAATTGCTGATCTTTTGCTTAGCACCCATAGCTCTTAACCACTATGCCACCAGAGTTTCCGTGTGTCAGCTAGTCACTAACTGATAATGAAGTTTTCATTTAACTGGGATTGTACATTTTCACTTAATCACCGAAAAAATAAATAAAAAAATAAAAGTGGCCAATAAAAATGGAAAAAAATAGTTTTCAAATTATATTGTTTCAGTTAAGTTAAAATGCTTATATTAACTGCCCTTTTTCCAGATGTGAATTTAACAATGGACAGAGTCACTGCTTTCACATGTGTTAATGATAAACCCAAACCAAATCCATTGCCATTAAGTCTACTCTCACTCATAGCAACCTATAGGACAAAACAGAATGGTTCCACAGAATTGCTAAGGCTATAAATTTTTTTTTTATTATGACTGAGTGAAAATGTACATTCCCATATAAATTTGCATGCCTACCTATATGCAGCTTCCAGTGCTTACCCAGCCCGGTGACAGCACACTATTCCTCTCTGCTCCATACATGTCTCATCCTCCCAACAGTCTCCTTTCCCCTCCTCTCCACCCACTCTCCTTCCTCCAGCCAGAGGTCAGCAGGATGATATCCTACAGATGCACAGAACCATAAAGTGCACCCAATATATAGTCACTTTGCGTCACCAAGTCCAATCCCTTGCTGTCAGAAGAGTGGACCTTCATTATGATCAATGGGCAAGGGCAGCATCACGGCCAGGGGCCATGCTCCCAGGGGAACCCTGAAGCCTCTGGACCATCAATTGTGGTCTTTTAGTGGAGATCTCAGGGTGCACCCCTTTTTATTCTTGTGTTGCCAGTGAGACTCAACTCTGTGAGCTCCACTGTGGCTATCCCAGTGGTAGCCGGGCACCATCTGGTTCTTCTGGTCCCAAGTTAATGTAGGCACCCACTCATGTGGATCTCTCTGTCTCCCGGGTTGTCATTTTGGTCCTCGGTGAGCATCTGCTCCTGCTGAGTTGGGACCATTTGCTGTGCTGTCGGATGGCAGCTTGGCAGCTTTTAAGACCCCAGACGCCACTCACCAATGTGGGGTGCAGAGAAGGCTACAAATTTTTAAGGAAGCAGACAGCCACCTGCTCCTTAGGAGTGGCTGGTGGATTGGAACTTCAGTTAGCAGCAAAGCACTTAACCACCAGCACGCCATAATAGTGATACCACCTGCTAAAAGCAAGACACCTTTCTGAATGCCTCATGCATATGAATTCTTCATGTGCATTTAACTTAATCTTCATAGTTACTCTATATTAGTCATATGTGACATGGTTATGTATTTTATAGATAAGAAAACTGAGGCACCACGAAGTTAAGTAAAAACTTCCCACCTCTTACAAGCTAGCAAGCTGCCATCGAAAGAGCATCAGTTTGTCCCAGACCAGCTGGAGCGAAGGAGAATGAAGGGCATCAAAGATGTGAGGAAAATGTGAGCCCAGCAGGTAGAAGGGGCCTTATGATCAGGAGACTACATCGCCATGGGACTAGAAGAACTAGATGGTACCCAGGCACCAGCAATGCCTATCTTGAGAGGGAACACATCATAGAGTCCCTGCCGTAGCAGAAGAAAAATGGGGATAGAGATCTGGAACTATTAAAAGACTAGACTTGATGGTCCAACACCTTGGACGGTCCCCTGATGACATGGCCCATAGACTCACTGCTAGCCCAGAGCTAGAACTAGTACCAAAGCCAACTCTCCAGACAAAGATTGGACTGGACTATAAAACACAGAGTGATGCTGGTGAAATATGTGTTTCTTGGCTTAAATATATACATAAGGCTATCAGAGCAGCTCCTGTCTATAGGCAAGACAGCAGTGAGAAGACGAGGAGACAGGAGTCGGTTGAATGAACACAGGAAGTACAAGGCAGAAAGGAGGAATGTGCTGTCACAAGGTGGGGAGAACAGTTTGAGTTGCACAGAGGTATGTGCAGGATTTTGCATGGCAAATTAACCTTGATGGTAAACCTTCATTTAAAGCACGAAAAAAATATTTAAAAAGAAAAAAATGCACAAGTTCATACAGGTAGTAAGTGGCAGAGCTGGCACTATGAACCCAGACAGTTGTGTTAAAGAGTCAGTGTTCTGGAGAGTTAACGCTACTGAGGGAAGAAGTCATACCACACCCGTTACCTGATAGAGGCTGACGTACTGTTTCCGCAGCCACTGCAGTCTCTGGTCAGGAAACCTCCTCATCTTTCTCACAGCTCTAGTGAGTGCCAATAATCCACTGAAGAGCATTTTAGCTGTGTGCTTTGGTGCCACAAAGTGCAATAATCTATTGTCTGTGGTCTGAAGTCCATATAGCAGGGTCACACCAGTCTCTGAGAGAAGCATGCTACCCAGTTTGTTCTGAACACACACAGTGTGTATATCAATGCCCGGGTGTCCCATGTACACGGCCTTTGCAGAAAACAAATCCAAGACCCCGTCTGCCAGTCCACTTACTCCAGCACTCCCTAGTAATGGGAACTTGCCAGGTTCGGCTGCATTACCAGGCACAGCAAGCTTGGCTTTAGTGCTGGCTGGGGAGGCAGTGATGGGCTTTGTCCAGGTCAAGGTGCTATTGTCAGGTTGAAGCTGGAGAAAGCAACGGGCAGAGAGGTGCATGTCCTGGTCATAGTGGATGACCGTGGCTCCCTGCAGCAGGAACTGGTGCACGTCGGCTCGGATGGACAGCACGTACCAGGGTACGAGCTCCGTGCCATGGTCAAAGGCCTTCTGTGGCTCTTCCACTCCATGTGGGTCCCATTCTTTGGTCTGCTCAAAGATGTCATTTTCTGAATCCAACAAATCTCCAATTATAAACCTAATGGAAAGAGACATAAATTTGGTCTACCCGATTCTCATAAGTGAGAACAACCAAAACCCTTTCACTAAAATTGGGCTTCTTCTTCTAATCTTACTCCAAATTCAAATTAGCATAACCAAAAAAATCATACCAAATCCATTGCCATCAAGTTGATTCTAACTTATAGCCATGCCACACAACAGAGAAGAACTGAATTTCCCTCGAGTTTCCAAGGAATATTGGGTGGATTCAAACTGCTAACCTTTCAGTTAGCAGACATAGCACCCAACCACTATGCAACCAGAGTTTCCCAAATTAGCATAGGAAATACAAAATGTTAAAGTTGCAGAGAAATTAAAAAAGATGTAATAAAATATATATAACAAAACATTTGCCATTTCAACCATTCTTTGCATACAATTCAGTGACATTAATTTCATTCACTGTGTAGTATTACCAGTATCCACTGCAGAGTAATTTTTTATAACAATATTCTAAAGCCTTCTAATTAGCACTGTGTCCACTTTATGCATAAGGAACGGAATTACTAGATTAGTTACTATATTTTTGTTAAAAGCCACTGTTTTTTGGTTTTCTACTTTTGTCAGGAACGATTTAGTACTTTATAAGTTTTTGCAGTTAACTGGATCCATGAAGTAAGTTTTATCATTCTTTTTCTAATTATGAGACAGAAAACTAAGATTCATAAAGGACAAGTAACTTGCTCAAGGTTATCCAACTTAGAAGAGGCCTGGCCAAGGTGAATTCTGTCATCTGACTTCGAGCTTGTGATTGTCATCACGGCCTTCCAGTTGAATCATAAACAAAAGTCAGCAGCTCAGTATATGGGTGCTAAAATAGGTGACAGCAAGACTTAATAGGTTGGGCTTAGAAGTGCCTCTGTTCAACCATATCATGTGTGCACTTTATGGTTCTAGCATCTTTGTCATCCGGCTGACCTCTTATTGTATGCGGGGGAGAGGGTAGAGAGGAGGAGATAGGAGATTGTTAGGAGGATGTGACATGTACAGAATGGAGAGGAGGAGTGTGCTGTCACTAGGCAGGGAGAGCAGTGGGAGCCGCTCATTGGCAGGTATGCAAATGTATGTGATTGTATATTTTCACTCAATCACAATAAAAACAAAACAAAAATAAGTGCCTCTTAATAATAACAAAATGCCTAGTTCAAAGACACTCACTGGGACATGGGCATGGTGGCCAGAAAAACGAGAACAACCTGCCTTGATTTGACCTTTGACTTTTGACCTTGACTCTCTCTCTCTCTCTCTCTCTCTCTCTCTCTCTGTGTGTGTGTGTACATCAAGGAAATGCCTGCTTGCAAAATTGAGCAAGTTCCCTCCCCTGGGTCAGAAACCTGGATTGCCAAAGTCAGGAGGATCTTGAGGAGGGCAAGAAAGAGAAACTGTATTTCCTATTCCCATATAATTTTGGTTCTGAAAGAAATCAAATATTTTCCAGTGGAAAAAACTACAAGCATTATGAAAAAATATTTCTGGAAAGAAAAATTATAAGACTTTTCTGGAGCCTATTTCTGCTGCTCAAAGATAATGTAAGCTGGGACAGAAGGGGCACTGTCTTTCCTGGCGTCAGTTTCTAGTCTATGGCCCCAAAAGAACTAATGTCATATGTTAATAATTCCATTCAAAAGCATTAGTCCAGGGACTAATGTCTAAAATAGCATTGGCAATTGCTTATAATGAAATAAGTTCATTTCCAGCAGGAAACTACTAGTTTTTGTCTCACAGAAGATATAATGCATTTTATGCATTTGTGTCTGGTTCTCTCTGAAGATAGGTTTCTGTGGGTTTTCAAAACGAAATAAGGTGGAACTTGAAGTTACTTAGTAATCAAATGTTAGCCAAAGATAAAAATGTGGCTTACTAGTGAAGAAATGAGCCTGGGCTGGGTTTAGAAGGACCTCTGTTAATAATAAAAAAATGGCCAGTTTAAACACACTCAAAGGGCATATGGTCACGGTGGCCAGAGGAATAAGAATAACTTGCCTTGGTTTGACTTTGACTCTGTGTGTGTGTGTGTACACACGTGCACACACACACGTGTATGTGTGTACATCAAGGAAATGTCTGCTTGCAAAACTGAGCAAGCTCCCTTCCCTGGGTCAGGAAGGTCATACGCTTTCAGGAAAGAACCAAAGAGTAAAAACCAAAGGAGGGCTTTCATCTTAACCCTGAAGAGCTTCTGTAGCTTCCTTGAGTTAGAAGCCATAAATGGGACAGATAAATCCTCCTCAAATGCAATGAAGTTTGTGAAGGCCAGCACCTGAAAGCCAGGACTGCTTTTGGTTTTCTAAGTCTTGCAAGGTTTCTGCCTTTGAAAGGGTGCAGTCCTCTTTTATATCATTTCAGCAGAAAATGTTTGAGTTTTCCTTCTCTTACAGGTTTCTGCCTCACCCAGATTCTGGCCTTCCCAGGTTGATCTGTACTTCCGGATGAAAATCTTACATTAGGCAACAGATGGGTTACTACTTGTCAACTTGTTTATATATTTTCTGTGCCACTGTTCATTACTCCCTATAAGTGTAACATGATTACTTGAACATGAATTATCAAAATAAACAAGCTTAAAGCCAATCTTTTCAGATAATGGAAAATCTATCAAAAAGGACACATTACAGCTTTTCCCAGTAATAAAATCTAGTGTTTCACACTACTTCTGGCAAATGCCTGCTTTTAATTAACTCAGCACCCTCCTCAATGGCTACAGAGGCTTCTAGTGGGTTTTCTGGCTAGAGCAGCTAAGAGGTTTGAGAATTCCAATGGCATTTTCTAGGCTAGGTGAACCAAAGGGCTCTAAGATTGACCTTTTTCTTCTTGTTGTAGTTTTCAGAGGGTTGGTTGTTGTCACCTGACCAGGGGTTGGAGGTTACTGTTTGTAGAGTCTGTTGCAGCCACATCAACAATGCACAGTTTCTGTGGGCTCTGGGATCTGGAAATCCCTATACCACACACGACCTATTTTATTTTTATTATGATTGAATGAAAATGTACATTCCCATATAAACTTTCATGCTCATCTATATGCAGCTCCCACTGCTCTCCCTGCTCAGTGACAGCAAATCCTTTCTGCTCCAAACATGTCCTATCCTCCCAGCAGTCTCCTATCTCCTCCTTCCCACCCACTCCCCTTTCTCCAGTAAGAGGTCAGCAGGGTGACATCCTACAGATGCATAGAACCATAAAGTGCCCATAAGATATGGTTACTCTGCTTTGCCAAGTCCAATTCATTGCTGTCTGTAAAGTTGACCTTCATTATGATTTATGGTGAGGGGCAGCATCAGGGCCAGAGACCACACTCCCAGGGGAACCCTGAAGCCCCTGGACCATCAATTGTGGTCTCTTAGTGGAGATCTCAGGGTGCACCCCTTTTTATTCTTGTGTTGCCAGTGAGACTAAATTTTGTGAGCTCCATTGTGACTATCACTGGTGGTGGCTGGGCACCATCTGGTTCTTCTCGTGACGAGACGATGCAGAGACCCACTCACATGGATCTCTCTATCTTCTGGGTTCTCTTTCCCCCATGTCGTTTTGGCCCTCGGTGATCATCCGTTCCTGCTGAGTTGGGACCACTTGCTGTACCCTCAGATGGTAGCTTGGCAGCTTTTAAGACCCAGACGCCACTCACCAATGTGGGGTGCAGACAGTCCTCATTAGCAAAATGCTAGTTGTGCCAACTGGCCTCGATTTTGCCTGAGAGCATGGAAACGACCCATTTTAATGTAGGGCTCTGGCTTAGGAACTGATTCCCAAATCCCAGCAGATGGTCCCAGAAACAGTGTTTGCTGGTCTGGTCTCAGTTAATTCTATCAAACACCTCTGCCCCCACCTTGCCTATTCCGGAGCAGCAGTCACTCAGGGCATGGAAATTATTAGTGATATTCAGTATCTACTCTTTCAATGTGAAGATTTCAATCTGACTTCACCAGTTTCATATTTTCTTTCTAAGAGTGCTTACAAAAGGGTCTCGAAAATAAGAGGTGGGAGTGGGAGTGAATAGAGGTGATGAATGATTAGAAAGAGGACAAGGAACAAGCAGAAAATTGTGAATAGGTGACAGGACGATGCAAGAAATTCAGTGTTTAATGAAACCCAAAAGAAAAGATGTCAAAAGAAAGCGCAAAAGGATTTTAGAAAAACTGACATCTTTTAAAGAATACACATGTACACACAATCACACACATACAACCCCAAATGAAGGTTGTTATAAAAAAAGACCTATATGAGATCTATTTACATATCTATCTGCTATTTTAAATAGTATATATCTAAATCATCTATGATTCTAAAATAACAGATATGTCCATTATAGTGATTTTTTAAATTTAATATGACTGAGTGAAAATGTACATTCCTGTATAAATTTACATGCCCACCTATATGCAGCTTCCACTGCTCTCCCTGTCGGTGATAGCACACTATTCCTCTCCGCTCCATACATGTCTCATCCTCCCAACAGTCTCCTTTCCCCTCCTCTCCACCCACTCTCCTTCCTCCAGCCAGAGGTCAGCAGGATGACATCTTATAGATGTATAGAACCATAAGGTGCATCCAATATATGATCACTCTGCATCACCAAGTCCAATCCATTCGTGCCCGAAGAGTGGACCTTCGTTATGATCCATGGGCAAGGGTAGCATCAGAGCCAGGGGCCGTGCTCCCAGGGTAACCCCAAAACCGCTGAACCATCATTTGAGGTCTTTTAGTGGAGATCTCAGGATGCACCCCTTTTTATTCTTATGTTGCCTGTGAGACTCAACTTAGTGAGCTCTGTTGCGGCTATCACTGGTGGTGGCCGGGCACCACCCAGTTCTTTTGGTCCCAAGTCGATGTAGGCACCCACTCATCTTCTGGGTTGTCTTTACCCCATGTCATTTTGGTCCTCAGTGAGCATCCATTCCTGCTGAGTTGGGACTGTTTGCTGTGCCCTCAGATGGCAGCTTGGGAGCTTTCAAGACCCCAGATGCCACTCACCAATGTGGGCTGCAGAGAGCCCTCTTAGCAAAACACTAGCTGTGTCAATTGGCCTCGATTTCACCTAAGAGCATGGTCCCCTGTCCCCTGCCCCAGCTACTCTATCCTTGCAATATTGGGTTAAGATGAAAGGAGTATTTAAGTTATGCTGAAGTCTACTTAATATTGTTCCTGTATCTAATGTGTGCTATCACTGATTTCACCCAACCAGATTTCCAGAAATTATCTAATCTAAACCCTCCCCATCTCACCTTCCCTCCCTTGCAGCCGTTAAAGGGTCTTTTCTTCTATACACAAGTCTGTTTTTGAGATCTTATTGTAGAGGTCTCATACAATATTTGTCCTTTTGTCACTGACTACTTTGACTCAACATAATGTTTTCCAGTGGAAATCAGATTATGAGATGTTTCCTGGAATCATCTTTATTCTTTATCATTGCGTAGTGCTCCACTGAGTATATATACCATAGTTTACCTATCCATTCTTTTGTTGCTGGGCATCTGGTTGATTCCATCTTTTTGCTATCGTGGACTGTGCTGTGATAAACATTCTGGTGCATGTGTTCATTGGTGTGAAAGGCCTTGATTCTGTAAGATAGATTCCAAGTAGTGGAATTATTGGGTCAAATGGTATATCAATATCCATTTTTTTAAGGAAGCGCCAGATCGCTTTCCAGAGAGTCTGGACCATTTTGCAACACAACCAACAATGTAGGAGGGTTCCATTTTCTCCACAGCCTCTCCAGCATTTATTGTTTTGTGATTATACCGATTTCAGAAGGATGTTTCGACCAGATCTCAGCAGGAGGAAAATGTGTGCTTTTCCTGAATGTCTATTTGATTTTTCTTACAAATACTGTTGAGACTTGTAATGAATTATGATTACTGTTTCCTTTGGACACTGAGAAGCTTGGAATAAAATTTAGTTACAATACAGGACTATGTAGTGTAAATATTTTTGTATGCTTTCCTTTTCCCTATACTAATTTTCACTTTTCCTTAATATCCTAAATTATTCCCATTTATTCTTAAAAGAATCTACAAAACTCTTTGTGGAGGGAGGTAGATACATAACCAATATCTATATACAGAGATAGCTATAGATTAAGGAGTTAAACAATTCTGACATACTTCCTGTGCACATATGTGCTTATTTATAGATGGTCCTTTCCCTATGTATCGATCACAAAAGAAACAGGTGCCACCAAGTCCATTCTGACCCATGGCAACTCCATGTGTGTCGCCTGGGCTCCATGAGCTTTTCAATCGATGATTTTTCTGAAGTAGATTGCCAGGTCTTTCTTCTCAGCCTCCACTGTGTGGACTCGAATCTCTAACATTTAGCAGCCAAGCAGTTAACCATCTGCAGCACTCCTGGGGTCCTCTCCCACTGCAGACTGCCACTAATGCCAGCAACCATTAAGCACCACTTAAAACTGAAGTGCTCATACAATTTGCAAGGGGGACTGTTACTAAGGAAACTTTCAAATGATTTCTGATTTGAGATTTAAAAAAAAATGGTGGAAAATACTTGTGAGACATTTGAGATTCAGGCTGAGACAGTATGGTAAGGGCAATGACATTTCATCTTTGAATATCTATCTGGGTATTCTGCTAGAAAGTGATAAGTTTTGGACGAAAGCCAAAACACTGTGGGATAAATCTGGAACTTGGGTTGACTTCTTGTCTTGGCCATCTAGTGCTGCTTTAATAGAAAAACTACAAATGGATGTCTTTCACAAAGAGAAATGCTCTCACAGGCTGCTAGGCTACAAGTCCAGATTCAAGGTGTCAGCTGAAGGGAGGGCTTTCTCTCTATTGGCTCTGAAGGGAAGTCCTTGTGATGCATCAGTTCTTCCTTGGTCAGAGAGCATCTCAGCACAGGAACCTCAGGTCCAGTGGGCATGCTCTGTTCCTGGCACTTCTTTCTTGGTGGTGTGAGGTCATCACATCTCTCAGCTCACTTCTCTCTCTGTTGTGTTGATGAGCTTAAGACACTGTCTAATCTCGTAGACCTCACTGATATAACTGCTGCTAATCTGTGATAGAATTTATAGCACACAAGAAAATCCCATCAAATCAAGTAACAAAATGGTGGACAATCATACAGTACCGGAAATCATGGCCCAGCCAAACTGATACACAGATTTTGGGGAGAGCATCATTCGATCCATGATACCTCTTTAAAACATAACTCCAGTAAGAATTCAGACACAAGATGTTCATTTTTTGTGTTCATGAGTGATTTTAAGCAGTTAGTTCTACTACTCCAAAGAATGGCTTGACATTATTTTCTAAAAACACTGTCCTCCTTCCAACTACAGGCGTGCACACAGACACACACACATACACACACGTAACGACTCCAAGTCCAATGCATTGCATGACTCAAGAGTATTGACTACAAAGACATGCTTTTGGTGGTGAAGACATCAAATCTAGAAGACCGAATAGATTGTGATGGCCCTAAAAAATTATTCTACCTCGGCTACATAGATACATAACCAATATCTATATACAGAGATAGCTATAGATTAAGGACTTAAACAATTCTGACATGCTTCCTGTGCACACATGTGCTTATTTATAGATGGTCTTTTCCCTATGTATTGATCACAACAGAAACAAGCACTACCAAGTCCATTCTGACCCATGGCAACCCCACGTGTGTCAACTGGGCTCCATGGGCTTTTCAATCGATGATTTTTCTAAAGTAGATTGCCAGGTCTACTGGCCATGTGAAGTCATATGTGGCCATGAAGGGAAGCCAGGCATGCCCCAAGACCCCTGACTCTTCACTTTTTATTTGGTTGTGGGTAAGAATGTCGGCCTAGACCCCCTGATGACAGCAACTGTAAGAACAGGGCAATTACAAAGCTATTACTGTGCTCCGTAAGCAAGGCTAACTTTCAAAAACTATACAGAGCAGTGCTCCTCAGACAACCTGACTCAGAGTGTCCCAGAAATTAGGGATGGATGGTAAAATTACTGACTTTTGGGTACCACTCCAGATCTAATAACTCTTTTTTTTTCCATAGTTAGTAAAAGAACATTATACTAAGTATAGTCATAGAGCCTACTCAGTATATTTGGTTTTAAAATATTTTAACGTTCACTCTATGAAACAACTGCTTCAGAAACTATGAAACAAATAAAAGATGATGGTTCTAATCCTGAGATTTAATTCTCAGATTTTTAGAAATGGCAGAATAGCCCTAACGTTTTAGAAATTACAGGTAGAAAAAGTTAAAACGAGCAGTAACCTTAGAATACCAAATCGTGAAGTCAAATTCTTACACAGAGCTATTACAGTCTAACCACAAAAAAAGGATTCTTTCACAACAATGCTGTTGTTGTTAGGTACTCTCAAGCTGGTCCCCAACTCATGGAGACACTGTGCACAATGGGATCAGAACACTGGGAACCAAAGGGTTGTCAATGGCTGATTTCTGCAGAAGTAGAAAGCCAAGCCTTTCTCCCTAGTCTGTCTTAGATTATAAACTCTGCTGAATCTTTTCAGCATCATAACAACAAGCAAGCGTCCACTGACAGAGGGGTGTGGTGGCCACATGTGAGGTTCATTTGCTGGAACTGAATCTGGGTCTGCCATGTAGAAGCTGACATTTCTACTACTGAACCTATTAAACAGCTGACATAAAACTAAACGGGAGTAGGAAAAAGACTAACAAGGAAGAAAAAAGGGCCTCCTTTTTTAAAAAAAAATGTAAAACTTACTGCCACCGAGATTTATCCTTCAAGGAGTTTTTCCTAGAGTCGATCCCTTCAGTGGAGATGGCCTCCTCCTCGGCCTCCAGGCTTCGACTGCAGCTCCTAATAATCTGAAAGATGCTGTTGACCGTGGATTCCTTCTCTGAATTCTTTAAGCCATTTTGTCCCACTCGCTGTAAGAAATTATCTTGTCCACTGTAATCGGCTACAAACTACAGAGAAATATAAGAATTTGCGGTTGCAATTTAATATGATATGCCTAAGCAGCCTAGTTGCCTAGAGAAAAGAAAGCACAACAGTAATAAATAATGGCATTTGTGCAAATTTTACTGGAGAGAAAGCAAGCACCTCCAGGAAAAACACTGGTTTCATTTCAACACATGAAATGTCAAAACTCTCTCTTGTTTTCACTAAGACAACTTTAGTCCCTCTAGGAATTGACACTCCACTTTGAATTTAAAACACAAAACGCAGTATTATTTTAAGGTTCCCCAGGGAGAGTAGCCTGTTTACAGAGGAAAGGCAACATTATTTTACCCTTGTAGTGAGAATTGAGAAAAACTGATGACAAAAGTATATCATTCTATGGAACCAGATAGAGTACTGGGACCCAAGGGAAACATTACGGAAAGGTGTCATCTTAGTTTATTCTTCATATCCCTTACGGTAGCACAAAGGCTTCTGGATGGTTTTTAAGTTCTTATTGCCTTTACTCTTAACCAGGACATTTCTCTTCACCAGAGGTGGGAGTGGTAGCTGGGCCAAGAATGTGGTGAGGATGAAGCTTGGGAGCCTGAAGTTCCGTCCTCCTTTAGCTGCGCTTCTATAACCAAGGAGACGCAAACTTGGCTGTAATCCGTACCTGCCAAGGGCTCTCAACTGTCATCACCAACACCATGTTTTTCTTCCAGGAGACAGAAGAAGCTGTTTTAGCAGCATCTTCTCAACCCCTTGGGAAGGTGTAAGTTTGTGTGTGGGAGCGCTGTCATCATGGTAAGAATGACCATAAATTTGAGACTTCCAGGTTTGGACACCTCAAAACTCTCCCTGAGGTTCTCCCCATTTCAGTACATTCTGTCATTTCTAAACACCATCAAAGGATGTCTTATTACCATCCCCTTCTAGTTTTTTAGTGTCTTTTCTCTCCAATGTCCAATACCCTGAGTCACAGGTCAAAACATTCTTTCCACATGGGAATCAGGAAAAAGAAGGAATGAGCCTGGGACCATGGAGGCAGCTTTGACCAGGAGCCTGGAGTGTGTCTTTTACATGAAGGCACAATTTTCCCCAGGGTCCTCCCAAAAAAGATGAAACAACATTGATTCCTCCTTTCCTTTGTTCCATTTATTTAGAATCAGAATATTTCCCTCATAAGTATGTGCTCACACCTAACTTTTTTTTTATTTGCCTCCAGACACTCCCACCTATTATTACAGAAGAAAACCCCAGCGACCTTAAAAAAAGAATTAAAACAATATAACATTCTTTTATACAAGTACTTACACATTGTCCCATTAAAATGCACCTAAAAGTTTGAAGCCAACGATAGTGCTAAGTTGGCATTCTTTTTTCCAGAACATTCAAATACTTAATTACTATCCAGTGGTTAACGTAACAACCAGTAACTCTATGTTTAATAACTTATGTCTTCCCACAGGAGGGGTGACGCAAGTGTTAACAATGACCTTGACCTCATGATGATTCTGAAAGGCCTCACCTCTAAAGTCTCTTCTTGGGCGTTGTATCGTGGGCAAAGCTTCATGATGCCAGAGGCTCCATCGAGGACTTCACAGAGCTCCTTCAGAAATACCCCACAGAATGGAACCACCTTACAGCCAGGGATGTGTAATGCCCGGGTCACTACCTTCTTGTACTCGCAGGATGACTCATGCTGAGCCATCGCATCCTTCAGGCTCCTCATGGTCTCAATGTCAGACTGGTCCATGAACTGCCACATTTTTAGGACTTTTCTTGACCTATTATTACAAATAAACGACTTTTTATGCATATGTGTTAAATATATATGCAACAAAACACTGGGCACTTCAATAGTCATCACATGTACAGACCAGTGACATTAATTATGCTTATCAATTTGTAATCATCACTCTCAACCATTGCCAAATTTTTCCAAGAATGAAGAGAAGCAATATAATTTATAGTACATCATACAAATTCATTCTTTGACCCTCGAAGTTTCCTTTAATTTTAATACTTATTTAGGATTCAGATTTACCTACTTCACAAAATGATCTATTACTTTTATAAACAGAAGCCCAATATTAATTGTTAATATTAAATAAGACAGATCAGGATAGATGTAGGCATGCTGGATAAGCTAATCATTCAAACTCAGTTGAGTCTGAAAGACACATTCAACCTAGGCCTCCTGGGGTTATCCTAAGGGCATTCTTGTATCCACTGAAATCCCTCACTTATGGTATGTGGCAATCAGTCTCTAAGATGGCCCTCAACACTGCACATCTCCTGGTTTCCATGCCTTGTGTAGTCCCCACCACAGTGAATCAGTGTTGATCCTATGTGACCAAGACAATAGGACAGAAGTGACAAGCTCTAGAACATAAAGGGCAGTGCTGTTTCCACCTTGCTCTCTTGGATTGTTGACTTTGCAGTAAACCAGCCACCATGCTGTGAGGGCAGTCACATCTACATGGAGAGGAAGCGAGGTCTCCAGCCAAAAGCCAGCACCTTGCCAGGCGAACCAAAAAACCCAAACCTGTTGCCATGCAACTCATGGTGACCCCGTGTGTTACAGAGTAGAAATGCTTTGTAGAGTTTTCTTAGCTGCAATTTTTATGAGGAGTTCACCATACCTGCCTTCCATGGAACCATCGGGCAGGTTCAGCTCACCAACCCGATCTGAACCTAAATGGCCTTTGCCACCTTACTCCAAAAAGAAGGGTAATCATCATCTAAACAGAACTGTTTTTTATCATAATTTGATCCTTTTTTCTTGAAAGAAAGATAACACAGGATCTTTGTAGAAAATTTATCATACATAGAACAAAAATCTCCAGAACAACTGGATGGTGCCGGCTATCACCACTGACTGCTTTGGCAGGGATCGTAATAAAGGATCCCTGACAGAGCAGAAGACAAATGTAGTAGAAAATCAAATCTACATACACAAAATAACAACCACACTTGCTGGTCTGACAGAGACTGGAGAGTATGGTCCCTGGACCCCCTTTTAACTCAGTACTAAAGTCATTCCTGAGGTTCTTGCTTTTGCTGAAGATGAGATGGATCCACAGCGCCAACAAAAACACAGGTGAGGGGCGTGCTTCATAGTTCAGTCACGTGTACGAGACTAACTGGCATACCAGCCCCAAAGCAAAGATGAGAAAGCAGAAAGGGACAGGAAAACGGGAGGAATGGAAACAGGGAACTTGCGGGTGGAGAAGGGGAGAATGCTGACACACCATGGGGTTGAAAACCACCATCACAAAACAATCTGTATTGTTCAATAAAAAATTAATTTGCTCTGCAACCTTTCACCAAAATCACAATTAACAAACAAACAATAAGTAAATAAAACAAAAATCATCTGGGAAAATAGCCTCCTGTTCTAATACTTTTTGTATTTTCTCCTTCTTCTAAGCCCTGTCTGGTATATTTGTATGATCATTCTAAATGCCACTGAAATCATTATTTGAGTTTATTCCTGGTTAAGGAAGTTCAAAAGGAAGAAAAATGCCCAATTCTAGGATTTTTCCTCTTCTCCATCTCCACCCCTGATGCAGGGACCTGGAGAATCCAAAGAAAATCTCTACATTGCTCTGAAGCAAGATTCACTTACAGTGAGAACCTTTATTGGGAAGGTGTTCAGTCAGTTACAACAAAAACAGTTACTGCTTATGGAGTCTTACTATATGCCAGACACAGTGCTAAACATTTTCTATTATTTCACAGAATCTTCAAAGCAACCCTAGAGGTGGGTACTTTACAACCAAGGAAACTATGGCTCAACAAGACCAAGTTACTTGCCTAGGTCACACAGCTATTCAAGCAGGAAGCCAGGACTTAATGTCTTGTCATTCTGACGCTGTAATTCAAGCTCTTCCTCATGTATGCTGTTTCCCAGAGCAGTGAGGGCAGCAATTCTATGCCAGGTCCCCAGAGTTAAATAGGAATAAGGCAAGAGACAGTACTGACAGGATGGTGATCTCTGTTATTAGCTGGATGGCGAAGGCATAAGAGCAGAATATCACAGTGGTTAACAGCACAGGCTCTGAAATCACGGCTGGCTGCATTTAGACCCCAGCCTTGGCAGGTGACCTCGGCAAGTGATCTAACTTCTCTAAACATTAGTTTCCTATTTTGTACAATGCAGGAATAATAACAACCTCCTTTAAAAAATTATTTTTGAATTAAAAGATAAAATGCATGAAACATGCCTAGTCTAGTGTTTGAAATGGGAGGGAAGATGAAAAGGGGGCTAGCAGGAGGGAGGCAAGGAGGGAGAGAAGAAGGAAGGAAAGAAGGAAGGAAGGGAGGAAGGGAGAAGGGAAAGAAGAGAGGACGGAAAGCTAGAGAACAGTAGGGTGTATGGAATAGAAAGGGAAGGTGAGACGGCAGTGATGAGGATGATGGGTTAAGAACCAGGTAATTTCATTTAACTTGGCAAGAGCAAGGGATCAAACCAGACACAGTCAAGCAGGATCATGAATGGTCAAGAGGGGCTGAACCTGTGGCATTTTCAAGGGGCAAGGCTTGTAGAACTAAAGTAACCACTACAAACTGAAGCTACCCGGCCAATGAACTTGGTGCTATTCAGCTGTTACGAGGAAACTGTGCCCAGATAAACGCATTACCTGAGGCCAGCCAAGAACTCCATGACGGCGTTGTAATTGCCCATGTTCCAGCAGCATTTGGCCACGTGCACCAGATACGAGAAGACTTCCCGCTTCTCTTCCATGGAGCCTGCCGCAAGGATCAGCCATGTTACCCAGGAGCTCACCTGGAAAACGCAAAGCGGAACACTCAGTGAAGCAATGTCCTGGAAGTTTGAAAACTATTTTTTAACAAGAAATTTTTATTTTTGTTGGTATTACAAAACCAAAAGACCTAATCAAGCTCCATCGCTGCTCTGATACAGGATTCTGGGAAAGTCATTTAACTATTCTGTATCTCTTTGTCGTCATCTTTAAAATAAAGGAGCTGGAAAAGGTAATTCATAAAATCCCTCTGGAGCTTTACAATTCCATGAGACTATGGTGGTGTAGTGGTAAAGGGCTACGTCCGTTACCCAAAAAAGTCAGCAGTTCAAACCTGACAAGTGCTCCTTAAAAACTCTGTGGGGCAGTTCTACTCTGACTTATAGTGTCACTATGAGTTGGGACTGACTGTGACTTGGCAGCAGGTAATGGGAAAATAAGGTCTAAGGATAACTTTGATTCAAATACATTTGAACTATCTTTCACAAATGCATTCTTTATTATGCTAATCAAATGAATCAATAAAAAGAGGAACTACCACTTATATAGCACATACTGCTTGGCGTCTGGGTAGTACAAATGTTTAAGTTGCTCAGCAGCTCTCTAAAAGGATGGAGGTTCAAATCCACCCAGAGATGACTTGGAAGAAGGGCCCGGTGCCCTACTTCCAAAAAAAATCAACCACTGAAAATCCTTTAGAGTACAATTCTACTCTGACAGTAACTAATTTTTTTTCTTTTAAAGTGTCAGGTACTGTTCTCAGTCCTTTATGTATGTTAATTTACTTATTTATCACAGCAATCCTGAGAGGTAGGGACTACCATTATCCTTATTTTATACATGACTAAACTGAGGGAGAAAGGATCTAAGGAGCTTACTTAAGATCATAAAAGCCTGGATTTGAACTTGGGTGCCTGAACCCCAAAAAACTCGCTGGCATCAAGCTGATCCCAACTCATAGTAGCCCTATAGGACAGAGTAGAACTGCTTCATCGAGTTTCCAAGGAGCTCCTGGCAGATTCTAACTGCCAACCTTTTAGTTAGTATTTGTAGTACTTAACCATGATGTCACTAGGGTTTCCTATTAACCACTTACTCAGTGCTTAATATTCTCCAGCTCTGGGCTTAAACTAATTTTAAAAATGATTATTTTTCCTAGTACATAGGGACTGGACTCTAATAATAATCCACATTTAAGTCCTCCCTTTATGATACACAGCCTCTGAATCATCTGATAAATCTGTAGGGTTTTTTGCTGCCACCTGTATTTTGGACTGGAAACCCCGGTGGCATACTTGGTTAAGTGCTATAGCTGCTGACCAAAAGGCTAGCTGTTCAAATCTACCACATGCTCCTTGGAAACTCTACGGGGCAGTTCTACTCTGTGTTATAGGGTCTCTACAAGTCAGAATTGAGTCAGCGGCAGTGGATTTGGTTTGGTTTGGCATACTTTGGTCTTGGACACTACTGTCCATGGTAATTACTGTTTCTATCCTGGCTGATATCTAGGTTGATAAACTCTGCTACTAACAGACCAAAGTCTTGTTCTTTAGCCTGCTTGGCCCTAACTGCTGCACTGAGTTTGGCAACTCACGCCTCTGGCCTAAGAAAGTGAGGCCCAAACATAGGGTTCATGACCTGTGACAGTTGGATGAACAAGGGTAGAAGGTTCAAGGCATATTGCTCACAAGTTGACAAAATTATAAGGATTAATAGCAGTTAGTGCTGGCTGAGGGGCCCTGATGGCCCAGTGGGTAAGCATTTGGCTGCTAACTAAAACGCTGGCAGTTCAAACCCACCAGCTCCTTCTTGGAAATCCTATGAGACAATTCTACTCTGTCCTATAGGATTGCTATGAATTGGAATGGACTCAATGGCAATGCATTTTATTTTTGGGGGGGTCTGGCTGTAACAGAAATACCACAAATAAGTGGCAAAGTACTGATGCTGAACATCACTTTTCTATCCCTGCACAGAAACCAATAGGGCAACAGCAACAGCAGTTTTGGTGACAAAATAAGGCCACACACTTTGGTGATAAACAAGGGGCCCTGCTGGTGGCACAAACAGTTAGGTGCTCCACAGCTAACAGAAAGATTTGTCTTTCGTACTCACTCATTGGTTCAACAGGGGAAAGCAACCTGCTTCCAAAAGGCGTACAGCCTAGGAAATCCCCTGGGGTAGCTCTGCTCTGTCACATGGAGTCAGCATGAGTAGAAACAACTCGATGGTACCTAACTACAATAAACAACAACTCTGGTACTAGCTGGAAGCACTGGAGTAATAATACACTTCTCCCCTTCTGAAACTGGTTGAAGTAACATGTGACGGTCACCTGCCATCCCTTAGGCCAGTCCTGAACACACTGGGCTCCCAGCATGTACCTCTGTTGTCCACCTGCGCTGGACTTCACTGCATAATGTCAGTAGAACACATCTGGAATCAGACTCCTAGAATAAGCACTTGTCCAAATCATCCTGCAAGGAATTTTGAGCCCATTGGCAAGAAGATAACTGCTGTGCCCAGTGTCCTGGGCCTGCCTCGATTGTACCAGAGCCCTCAGGGATTCCCAGAGCCAACACCTCTCCTGAAGGTAAAACAGTCTTTTAGGTATCAAGTATGCGCAACTAAGAGCAATCACTGCTCACCATCTCCATGTTACGTGTCCTCACCTGATTAAGACACCTTCATTGAAACCCTGGCTGTGGCAAGCTTACCAGAGCAAAAATCATTTTGCTGACCGAGAATGAGTATCCCAGTGCTTCCATCCATTTCTTCATTCAGTAAGATTTACTTTTGGTGAGACTTATCCTACTATAGGAAACCATCAGCGAACACTTAGAATCAGAAAATCTTCAACTCTTTGAGATGTAATTCCAACCTGCTCTTCACTAAACAGTTAAAAAGTCTTCCTCAAAGCCATCCAACTAATTAGTTGCTAGGACCTCTGGATAGGTCCTTCTTATGGTCTCAGGTTCTTTTCTGTTAAAACTGATGGCAAATTGGGGTCTCTGAAAACTCACTGTTCTTTCAGGTTCTTTGTGTGCCACGCAGTGACTTACCGGGTCAGTTGACAGGAAGGGGTTAATTTGTCTCCCCTAGAGAAGCCTGCTTCAAGGTGCACATGGTGTTTACTCCTGGGTCCTGTCCCAATTCTGATCACACACCTAGATGTATTATCAGTCCAATCATCTTTCATATACTTTCCCACAACATGAGGAAAAAAATAGTGATACCGTATTTCACATGGAAACCTAATTTAAACCAACTGTTCTATCTTTGAGCGTGAGTCCCCAGGGCATTGTTATTACGATTATGCAAGCATCGTTATCATAAACACACACATATACACAAACGCGTGCACACACACGTTTACAGACTTCAGAGTTATTCTTATTGCATCCTCATGTATTGCAAATTTTGCAAGCATTAAGTACTGACAGCATCGTCACTAATTACCAAAAATACACTTCACCAAAAAGGAAATGAGGATTCAGTGACCAATGTCAAACCGTTGCTCAAAACGTAAAAGGGGGTCTCATGTTTACTATGTGGAAATGGGATGCGTTGCCAATCCAGAAGGAATTTTAGTACATCAAAATCCCACGGAAAAACAAAAATCACATGAATGTCAAGAACTAAAGGAGCATCCACACAAAAGGAGTTAAATGTGGCACATTATTTTGTTGTATTTCATTAGTAAGCAAAGAATGAAGACAGAATCTGGCCTTTGGCCCAGATCTTTAAGAGCATCTCCAAGAGACCTCTGTGCTTACCCTGATGGCACCAACGCCTTGGTTGCTGCTGTTGTTAGGTGCCATCTTAGCTCACAGCAACCCTCATGTGACACAGCAGAACTGCTCTACAGGATTTTCTAAGCTGTAATAGAAATCCTCGTGGTGTGGTGGTTAACTGCTACCTCTGCTAACCAAGAGGTCAACGGTTCAAATCCAGCCGGTGCTCCAAGGAAACTCTTTGGAGCAGTTCTACTCTGTCCTATAGGGTCACTGTGAGTCAGAATCGACCCAATGGCAGTGGTTTTAATCTTCGTGGGAGCAAGTCTGTCTTTTGCGGAGCTGCTGGGTGAGTTGACACCACTAAGTTTTTGGTTGGCAACCAAGCACTTCATCACACATCACAACTCCTCCACAATTTTTTTTTTCTTTTTTTCTCTGTACTTGCTCTCTCTTCTCACACTGAATAAATACTGTATTGGTATCACACAGGCTTTGTTGGGAAGGAATGGCCTTTCACTGCTGCAAAGCCCGGTCATTCATTTGCCCTACTAGGCCCCTGTCAATTTCCAAGCTCAGCGCACATCACCTACCACACCTCCAATTTTAGGGAGGTGTTAAACCAAAGGCTTCTTGCCTTTGCAGGGATTTTGTATTGGTTGTTTCTTCTCTGGAAAGGTTTCTTCATCCTCATTCACCCTACGTCTTTATTGAGCTAGTTTCTCCTCATCCTTTAGGCAGAACTGCCCGCAGATTTTGTAATCAGGCTAGTTGCTCTGGGCCCTGGATTTAGAAGGTCCTACACTGGCTCCGATCAAGCTGTACCCACTCTTTGCAGAGTTACAAGTCTGGGAGGTGGAGAAGGCAAGCATCCGCTACTGGATCCTTCACTGTTTGGATCTTGGATTCCCAAACACCCTGTATAAACAGTGCCAAGCCCACTTTTGAGTCTGCAAAGACCTCTTACCTGACTCAAACCTACTGAGAGCAGATCCTAACCATTAGGCCTAAAATGTGCCCAAAGTGTTGGTGGTCATGGTGTGTGAATGCAGTTTGATCTCGAGGCTGCAGGTGACTCACATGTGCACAGGAGCCAGGATGGGAGGAGAAGGAGGCAGACCACAGGCTGGCTCCTCCTTTGTATGTGTGGCCTGGCCCCACTAACATCAGGGGCAGGGCTGCTTTCAGGAATCAGACAAAAACTTCACTTTCTTCAGGACACCTGCCCTGCATTCCCATCTGGATTAGAATCCTGTGCCGAGCATTCTGTGTGATCTCACTTCTCCTTGACTCCAGTCTCCATGCACATTCAGTGCTGTGTCCCCCATGAACGCAGACAGTGTCTGACATGATCATCAGTAGCAGTGTCAGTGAGTCACCTGCTGGTGAACAAATCAATGAGTGCTGCTTACCTCCTTTCGTTAGGCTTTTCTTCCCTTCTGTGTTTTGAAGATAAACAGGATTTTAATTGGCGCATTTAAGTGGAAAAAGCATTAAAATAGGGAGAACCAAACAAAGATTTGCATGGAGCAAATCTGCTGTGAAAGAACTCTTTGAAGTGTTAAAAGCAGAAATATCACTTTGGGGACTAAGCTTCACGGGGCCCAAGCAATGGTGTTTTCAATCATCTCATATGCATGCGAAAGCCGGACAATGAATAAGGAAGGGCAAGGAAAAACTGATGCCTTTTAATTATGGTGTTGCTGAAGGATATTGAATATATCATGGACTACCAAAAGAATGAACAAATCTGTCTTGGAGGAGGTGGTGCCAGAATGCTCCTTGGAAGCAGGGATGGTGAGGCTTCATCTCACCTACTTTGGACATGCTATCTCAGGAGTGACCAGACCCGAAAGAAGGACATCACGCTTGGTAAAATAAAGGGTCAGCGGGAAAGAGGAAGACCCTTCAGTGAGATGGACTGACGCAGAGCTACAACAAGGAGCTCAAGCAAAACAAAGACTAAGAGGACGGCGGGGGACTGACTGGGCAGTGTTCTGTTCTACTGCACATCGGGTTGCTATGAGTTGGAGCCAACTCGATGGTACCAAACAGCAAAAAAAAATAACAAAGTGGAAATTCATGAAAATGACATGGTAGTTCTCTGTGTGATTAATGAAAGGAAGGGTTGGGTGGAGAAGGCAGACCCACTGGATGTGAAATCTGACTTTGATACCCTGGAAGGAGTCCTTAGGGAGCACTGGTGGTGCAGCAATTAGGCACTCAGCTGGGAATGTCAAGGTTGGTATTTTGAACCCACCAGCTTCTCCGCAGGAAATTGATGAAAACAGTCTGCTTCTGGTAAAGATTACAGGCTTGCAAACTCTACACGGCAGCTCTACTCTGACCTACAGAGTTGCTATGGACTGGTTTTTGTTTTGGCTCAGGGAGTCATTATTAGTTTTTCAACAGCAAAATGATACAATCAAGGAATTTGTCTAAGAATATTTATTGAGCAGAGTATGCAATTTACACTGGAATAGGGGTCATTTTAGAGTCCCCGAAGAAAAGTCATTCTTAGTTTCTACACATTTAACTAGTCAATGAAATCCTATTGGTCTTACTTAGAGGCGCCTTTGGAGTCTGAGCCACTGCACTTAGTTCAAAATTGCTCTCCCTCTTTTCTGCATTCTAGCAATAGCCCCCTGACACCTATTTTTATTGTGTCCCCACTCTCGTCATTTTCTATGCCATCACCAAAGAGGTTTTTACAAAAACCAGTTTAGTCATGCTTCTAATCTGCCTATGAAAACCTGGTGGTGTAGTGGTTAAGTACTAAGGCTGCTAATCAGTTCGAATCCACCAGGTGCTCCTTGAAAACTCTGGGAGAGTTCTACACTGTCCTATAGGTTTTACTATGAATTAGAATCAACTTGACCATGGATTTTTCTTTTTAAAAAAATATGCCTGAAAAGTTGCTGGGCTATCTTTTGCTAACAAACACTTTAGCATACTGCGCATAGCCCTTTATAGTCTAACCCCATCCACCCTCTTCAGGTTTGCCTAGAAAGGCTTTGCTGAGGCCTCTTCTAGCACCTTACTCTCAATTTCTTTGTGTTTCTCTTTGACATAATGCAAAAACTTGAGTCCAGAACTGTGTCTGCACTTGGCCTCTCACCACTGTGTGGATTTGTATCTGGTTTATTTTTGTTATATTTGTACGCCTAACTCTTTCACATGATTTGTTTGGTCTCCCCTTCCAGACTCAAAGCCCTCAAGGACAGAGACCATCTTTCCCACGTGTCCAGTTTGGGGATGTTCAGGACCTTCTGGCTTGACAGGCAGGCCACCCACAGTCCCAGGAGGCAGTGGGCAGGGAGGATTCTCAGCCTCCAAACACACAGGGATATTTGGGAAAAGGCCTGAATGAACATTGCCTACTGCTGTTCCCAGGTCCAGAAAGAGGGGACGAATGACTTTGTGCCAAAAACTTTTTTTGAATAGGCTACGCAGAAGTTCTCATAGGAAGATGATTCTTTGTAATACATATCTGGTTATCTTGACTGCAAAGGCTAGGCTTAAACGGTGAAATCTATGGAAAACAATGAAAGCCTAGGCAGAGGTACTCTCAAGTAGTTGACAAGCGGTAAGACATCTACATCTGTCCTCCACGGAGCTTTACTAATGCACCCTCGAGCTAATGTGAGCGAAAACACACACCTCACCCACACAGCACTCCTCAAAATGTGGAGCACTTACATTAGAATCACTAGTGGTGGTGGTGGTAGTAGGGTATTTGTTCAAATGCAGATTCCAAGGCCTCATCTAGCTGTAGCTACCAGAGTCTTGAAGCTACTTGAAGCTACCAGGAATCTGCACTTTCAGACAACTCCCTGGTGATTCTTATGCACACTGACATATAAAAACTAGTGTGGGGGTACAGTGTCCTTTTTCTTCACCTTTGGGCTTTGAGTCAGAGCTCAAGGACCACTTTCGTCATATCAATCTGACACTGTCAATCACCCTCTCTGGCCCCACACTGAGCTAAATGCGCTTGAGACTTGGGCTGTAACTTGTTTGGAACTAGGAAGAAGCCAGAGAGAGGGCACCGTAGCACACGGGTGGAGAACAGGCGAGCTGGTGTTGAGTGGTGTTGTGCTCAACAACTAGTTCCACTGCTGCCCTGCACACATTCCTGAGGCAAGCCAGCTAGCCTCTGTGATTCTCAATGCCCTTTGCAGGAAAATTTGGTAATACAGTATTGAAGTTTGCCTTGTCTGACAGGTTCTCACTTTACAGTTTCCAGCTTTCACAGGTTTTACGGTATTTACTTTATAAAATTTCCAAGGGGGTGAGACTAGAGATAATACACAGACCTCAGCAAAACACTTAGTGGGTAGTTAATGGCTCTAAACGTTTGCTACTTTGACTATTGCTGCTGCTGTGGTTACCACTATTCCTGCTGCTGCTGCTGCTGTTGCTGCCACTACTACTGTTTGAGAAGCTCTGCTGATGCACTGGTTAGGGCACTCAGCTGCTCACCAAAAGGTCGGTTGTTCGAATGGTCCAATCTGTTCCCATCAAGATTATAGCCTAGGAGAGTTGATTGGGCATTTCTTCTCTGTCCTGTAGGGTTACTGTGTTAGTCATCTAGTGCTGCTATAACAGATATACTACACATGGATGGCTTTAACAGAGAAATTTTAGTCTGTCACAGTACAGAAGGCTAAAAGTCCAAATTCAGGGTGTCAGATCCAGGGGAAGCCTTTCTCTGCTGGCTCTGGAGGAAAGTACCTGTCACCAGTCTTTCCCTGGACTGGAAGCCCCTAAGGTGCATGGACTCTGAACCTTTCCAAAGGATATGCTCAGATCTAGGTACTGCTTCTCGGTAGTATGAAATCCCTGACTCTCTGCTAGCTTCTTTTCTATCCCATGAGATTGCCTTAAGACACAGTATAATCTTACGTACTGAGCTGTGACCTGCCAACATAACCGCCTCGGATCCTCCCTCATTAACACCATAGAGACAGAGTTTGCAGCATGGAGGAACATCACACAATAAGGGGAATCATGGCCTAGCCAAATTGCTACACTCATTTTTGTGCAGACACAATTCAATCTGTGATAGTTGCCATGAGTCAACAGCACACACAATAACTATGATTGTTCTCTTGATTGTAGAGAAGCTGAATTGCAGGGACATGCAGATCCAGAAGACAGGAAACCCTAACACCCACTTCCTAACCCCAACAAGGCTGGATAGACCAGGAAAGAGCTGTGATTGCCATAGAAGCGTCTGCTCCTGAGCATCCTTTCCTAATAGGAGGGTAACTCACATACCTCTCTTTTCTGAAGGTTTCCTTGACTCCCCGTTACAAAGGAAACATCCCTCTTTTTATTATAATTGCCCATTTCTTAAACATGAGGACTGACCATTAAGTTCACAAACCAACCCTAGAGAAAGCACTACATACCTCATAGCTAAATATCACTACGGTCACCTTTGAAGTATGCCCCTTAGGAAGCTATGTACCTATACTGGCACCTAGTCCACCCCTCAAAGCAATTTTGGAACTCTTTCTGGAATGGCCATCAAGCTGTCATAGTATAACCCTTGATGTCCTGAATGTCATCAAATGTCTTCCTTTCAATACTTCCTTTATCTTTGGGTAAAGAAAAAAGTCATTGAGGGCCAGATCAGCTGAGTGGGGACAGGTGTTCCAATACAGTTATTTGTTCACTGGATAAAAACTCTCTCACAGACAACTACACAATTAAGTTCATGAACTTGCCACTATACCACCATGTGCAATGGCCATTCAAGAAAAAGTTCCAAAACTGCTCTGACGGGTGGACTAGGCAATAGTGTCAGTGTATAGCTTCCCAGAAGGAAGTACTTCAAAGGTAATTGTAGTGATGTTCAGCAGCGAGGTATGTAACACTTAGAACAATTAAGTTGTGGACTCAATTGTCAGACCTCATATATAACACTTTCATAGTACCTGTTCCAGACTGATCTCCCCAGCCAACTAAAAGGCAGAGCCAATTACTTATTCATGCTGGAGTCTCAGTACCGAAGAGAGAGTGGTCAGCACGTACACATGTTTAGACATCTGTCTTTGACAGGAAGTAGTGATGAAAAGTCTCTTAAACTCCTTGTTTGGCTTGGCACAGTTACTGATAACTGTCTAGCAGTACCAATGAGAGGAAGAAGGGAGGCCCCCAAAAGTGCTTTTGGAGAAGTCTCCTTAAATTACATGACAATGGTCTAAAGAACAAACTCTAAACCTCTTTTATGGCCTTCAAGGCTGGTACCCCCAGGTCCAAACATATTTTCAGCATTGATTCTTATCACTGCCATTCACTCTTCTGCCTACCTGACATTCCATTCCTACTGCTTTTTTTTTTTAATCTCTATGCCATTGTTTTACCTGATGCTCTGTGTAGTAAATACAGCTTTTTGTTTGTTTACGGCCATCTAACATCTTCCTGGTGAGTAACCCGTTGTTCCATCTTAATCCATACATCTTACATGAGGCTTATCTAACCCCACCTTCAGGCCTGCCTGATTTTAGGGACTTGTTCAGAG
The DNA here is from genome assembly GCA_028571685.1 of Heterohyrax brucei. Taxonomy (NCBI): domain Eukaryota; kingdom Metazoa; phylum Chordata; class Mammalia; order Hyracoidea; family Procaviidae; genus Heterohyrax; species Heterohyrax brucei. The sequence goes on from CM053154.1 coordinate 38,984,615, forward strand.
ATGAGCATGAGACCAAGCCAATCCAATTAGGGATCTCTTCAATTGTTTTGCTGAAGCAATCCAGAAAAAAGGCACATTCTTTCACTGGAACCATAAACTGTAAAGATATAACCCTGAGGATGTTGGTAGCCATCTTTGCCAGAATGTCAGAAAAACTTGTCTGAGAATGAAGCCAACACAAGGAAAGATGAGGACATCGGTCAGATTCCCAGATCCAGCCACACCAGAAGTCCTCTGATGATTCCATACACATAAACCAATATACATTTGTTTTTGTTTATTTACTTTTTTGCTGCTGTTTGAGCAGGCTTGAGTTTACTGTTATTAATTTGCAACTGAAAAGAAAAAGAGCCATGACATATATACCCTGGCTGAGATGACTTTCCTTCTTCTAACAACCACTTATTGACTATAATACTGTGAACCATGTACCACAGTGGGTACTCGTAAACAAGTTAGATGTGGCACATGGCCTCAGGTAGCTAAGAGCATTGTGAGAGACAATGACATTAAATTATAACGAATAATTATTCTTTGTTTGATATTATGTTTGAGTAAATACAAGGTCTGTTTTGCCGGTTGTATCTTGTCAGTCTTCAGGAGCTCAAGTTTTTCTGCCACTCCTTGGTCCCAGTTGCCCTCCCAAAGCACTTTATTTATATCTGTATCATAGTGCTTATTTTTTCCACAACAGTAACTATGTGCCTGTGAATTTGCTGAGAACTATGCCAGGCATGGGGGGCAGGAGAGGCTAGGGCAAGCATAAGAAGCAAGATCTCACTTCTCTGTCTTGCAATAAAGTTCACTGTATATATGCCCACACATACACAAGGGAAGAGTTGGTAGGGAATCAAATGCTTTGCATGTTTCCCTGAAGTCAAATCCGTGGGAAGGAACAAAGAATACAGGCAACCGTCTTAGTCATCTAGTGCTGCTATAACAGAAATACCACAAGTGGATGGCTTTGACAATGTGAAATTTATTTCTTCACAGCAAAGTAACCTAAAAGTCCAAATTCAGATCAACGTTCCCATGGACTAGGAGTTTCTCCACAAAGGACCTGTGGTCCAAAGGATGTACTCTGGCTCCTAGCACTGCTTTCTTGGTGGTATGACGTCCACGACTCTCTCTGCTCAGTTCTTTCTTTTACGTGCGAAGACACTGCCTCAAGACATAATCCAAGCTTAGATTCAGTTCCATCTCACCAAGGCAATCACTGCCCATTCTCCCTTGTCAACATCCTAGAGGCAAGATTTACAATACTTGGGAAAAATCACACATGACCTGGAATCATGGCCCACCAAATTGATACATACATTTTTGGGAAGAACACAAATCTGTGACAGCAATCCATCAAGATTAATGACATCCTAGGACTGCTAGACATTGGTAGATATAATAGACTGGTAAGAAGAAGAGAACTCAATTTGCTGTCTGTTTGGTACACATGTGCAGGGGTGCACTTCTGTGAATGAAACTTCTTAGCGAATAAAGCTGAGTTCTGTGCAAATCAAAACTACAATGAGATACAATCTCACCCTGACAGTACTGGTAGCCAGCAATCACTGGTACTGATCAAAAAAATAAATAAATAAATAAATAAAAAAGTCTTGGAGAGGTACCAAGAACTTTTACAGACTGCTGATGGGAACATAAGATGGTCCAACCATTATGGGAAATGATACAATGCCTCATTCAAAAGCTAGAAAGAAAAATACCATATGATCCAGTAATCCCATTCCCAAGAATATATCTTAGAGAAATAAGAGCTGTCACATGAATAGACATGCAGCCATGCTCACTGCAGCATTGCTCACAACAGCAAAAAGATGGAAACAACCTAAGTGTCCATCAACAGATGAACGGATAAATAATTTATGGTGCATGCACATGATGGAATACTGTATGCGATAAAGAACAATGAAGATTCTGTGAAACATCTCACAACATGTATACCTCTGGAGAACATCATGCTGAGTGAACCAAGTTAACCACAGCAGGTCAAATATTGTTAGGAGGCCACTATTATAAAAACCCAAGGGAAAAAAAAATAAGAAAACACACAAAGAAAAATAATGTTTGATGGTTACAAGGGAGGGAAAGGTGGGGAGAAGAAATCTTTAACTAGATAGTAGGCAAGTTCTGCTGGTGTAGTGGTTAAGAGACTGAGTGCTAATCAAAAGGTTGGCAGTTCAAATCCACCAGGAACTCCTTGGAAACCCTACAGGGCAATGCTGCTCTGTCCCATAGGGTTGCTCTGATTTGGAATTGACTCATTTGTAATGAGGTTTTCTTAGGGGGGTTAGACAAACGTTGGTGAAGGAAAATACAGCATACAATATAGGGCAGTCAGCACAACTTGACCAAGGCAAGGTCATAGAAGCTTCCTAGAAATATCCAAAGACCTTGAGGGACCAAGTTGTTGAGGCTGAGAGCTGAGGACTATTGTCTTGAGGGAAATCTAGTCCAATTGGCCTAACATAGTTTACAAAGAAAATATTCTGCATCCTACTCTGCTAAGTAGCATGTGGGGTCATAAAAGTTTGTCAGTGGCCACCTAAAGTACATCTATTGGTTCCACCCCATTTGGAGCAATGGAGAATGAACAAACCAAAGACACAAGGTAAATATTAGCCCAAAGGACTAATGTACCACGTGAACCAAAGCCTGCACCAACCTGACCCCAGAACTAGATGGTACCCAGGTACCACCACTAATAGCTCTGAGAGTAATCACAATAGAGGATCCCAGACAGAGCAGAAGAAAAAGATAGAACAAAATTCAAATTTGCTAAAAAAGATCAGACTTACAGGTTTGGCAGAGACTGAAACAACCCCTGAGACTATGGCCCCCAGACAGCCTGCTAACTCAGATGTGATGTTATTCCTGAAGTCCATCTTTCAGGCAAAGTTTAGACAATCTATAAAACAAACAATGACACATGGGAGAAATGTGCTTCTTAGTTCAGTCAAGTATAGGAGACCAAACGGGCAACGCTTGTCCAATAACAAAGACGAGAAGTATGAAGGGACAGGAAAACATGATGAATGGGCACAGGAAACCTGAGGGATAAGAGGAAAGGCAGGGGATGCTGACACATTGCCAAGATTGCAACCAATGTCTCAGAACAATCTGTCTACATATTTTTGAATGAGAAACTAATTTATGCTGTAAGCTTTCACTGAAAGCAGAATAAAATTAAAAAAGAAACAAAACCAGAATTCTGTCTTTTCAAAGTCTCTGTTCCACTTGGGAGTAAGAGAGTACATGCAACAGTGAACATTATAAGACCAGAGCCAAGGAAATGCTGGTTCATTTTTTGGCTTGGCCACTTAATATTTCTACAACCTTGAGCAAGTTTCTTATCTTCCCAAAGATTCAATTTTCTCACTTGTAAACTAACAAAATATCCTGTATCATGGGGTTGTTATGAGTAATAAAAAAATAGAGGGATAAGCAAAAAATGGTATATCCATTCAACAAAATATTATTCAGCCATAAAAAGAAATTCCACAATCGATGCCCATGGAAGCAGCAGTCAAGAAATCAAAAGATGCACTGCACTGGAAAAATCTGCGGTCAAGGACCTCTTTAGATTATTGAAAAGTAAAGATGTCACCTTGAAGACTACGGTGTACTTGACCCAAGCCATGGTACTTTCAACAGCACAATATGCACGTGAAAACTGAACAGTGAAGAAAGAAGACTGAAGAAGAATTGATACATTTGAATTGTGGTGTTGGAGAAGAATGCTAAATACACCACAGACTGCCAAAAGAACAAACAGATCTGTTCTGGAAGAAGTACAACCAGAGTGCTCCTTGGAAGCAAAGACAGCAAGACTGCATCTTACATACTTTAAATATGCTGTCAGGAAGGATCAGTTCCTGGAGAACATCATGCTTGGTAGAGTGGAGGGTCAGTGAAAAAGAGGAAGACCCTCAATGAGATGGACTGACACAGTGGCTGCCACAATGGGCTTAAGCACAAAAACAATTGTGGACATGGCACAAGACCGGGCAGTGTTTTATTCTGCTGTTCATAGGGTCAGTATGAGTTGGAACTGACTTGATGCCACCCAACAACAACATAAAAAAAAAATGAGGTTCTGATACATGTAATAACATGGATCAAACTTGAAAATATTATGCTGAGTGAAATAAGACAGGCACTAAACATCATATAATATATATGACCCCATTTATGTAAAATATCTAAAACAGAAAAGTACATTGAGATAGAAAGTATATTGATGGTTACAAGGGACTGGAGGGTGGGAGGAATGGAGAGGTCCTGCTTTTAACGGGCAGAGTTTCTGTGTGGGGTGAGGAAACCTGGAAATAAATAGCAGAGATGGTTGCACAACATTGTGAATATAATTAATGTCACTGAATTGTACATTTAAAAATGGTTAAAGTGAAGATTTTATAGTATACACATTTTACCATAATAAAATTAAAAGTGAGAGAGATCCAGACAGAGAAAATGTATGTAAAGGGCTCCAGTGCTCAGAACACAGTGCATGGACAATAAATGTCAACTGATACTGATAATTAAAAACTAACAATAACCAGCTCCTTCAAAAAGTAGTATTTGTAACAGTGTTGGCTTTTGGTGACAGTGCCAGCTTCCCTCCTCTGTATAGCAGAGACGGACTTCCTAAGGATCCCAAACCACAAAACCAAACCTACTGCCATCAATTCTGACTTTTAGCAACCCTAAAGGACAGAGTAGAACTGTTCCATAGGCTTTCCAAGAAGTGTCTGGTGGCTTCAAACCGCTGACTTTTTGGTTGACAGTTTCCTCCTAAGGATCAGGATGATCCTTCAAAACTTTCAAAGAGGCCAGAAAGGAGTGATAGAAGGAAGGTGGAAAGGGGGAAAGAAAAACTTTCAGAAAGAAAACATCAATAGAAAGTTTAAGGAGAGCTAGCAGTGAGGACAGGAAATAGATGAGAAGGGAAGATGCGGGGAGGGCTGTCTGAGGGGCAGGGGACACGTGGAAACTGACTGATAGGTAAGGAAGTGCTTGAAAAAAGAGTGTGGAGTCAAAAGCAGGTTCCAAAAAGCCAGCTACACTGAAATCAGGACCCTTACCCACAAAGTACCAGATGCAATGACTGCAATGAATAGTAATTAACTCTCAGTGGGATTAAGGCACGTCACGTGACACTGGCCATTTCAACATTTTCCTTGTTTTGTGAAAAGGGGCTCATCTTTTCTGTGGAAAAGCACAGATCCCAATTCTGACTAAAAATCAACAAAGCTATACATGAAAAGCAAAAAGTCTAGGACATTCAGTCCAGGACAAAATTATCTGATGTGCCTCATCAACAATCTAATCTCTAAAAATAAACAATGAACATCCATGATACTGTGTAACCAGCTGAGTGGTAACTGTCTTGGTGGAGCAAAGCCAAGGAGCTACGTGCCACTGACGGCTAGGAGGAATTCTACTGGAGAAGTCCAACGGTGGGGGCCTGGTCCAGGAGCAGGGCTCTACCCCTTCCACACCGTGATGCTTCAGCTGCCTTGTTTGTCGACTGGCAGGCTTATTCCTATCTACTTATCTCTGCATTTGCCGTTCTGAATCCCTAGTTGGTAGCCACTTGATCTGCCAACTCTGAATTATTCCCACATGTTCTGCACAGAGTAGATGCTTGATAAATATTCAGGCCTTTTCTGCTCCAAATACTGAGAGAGAATAGGTAAGAAATGTTTCATGGCAATGTTTCCAAAACTGTGTTCTGTGGAATGTGTTCTACAAGATGTTAATAAATTGTTTGTGAAGGAAGTGTCTGGGGCCATGTGAGTTTGGAAAATGCTGGGATATGTAAAGTTAAACAGGTTTCTTTACTGGCAGCAATTCTCGGAGTCTTTAATGTGCTCATGCACACAGTGGTTCTCTGAGAAGGGACTGATGTTCAGTGTTCCCCAAACCCCTTAGATCAAGTGATGCTATTTCAGAGGAAAGCTAATTAGCATCCAGAAGGACCAAGGCATACTGGCACTGGGATAACTACGCTTCTTTAGCTGGGAACAGACATATCCTGGGGTTGGAAAATCCCCCCTTGCACCTGCCTAACCTGAAAATACATCCCTTTATCTCTAGAGACTTCTGTGGGCTGGGTGGGATGGAGGAGGTAGAAACAGAAGTGGCAGCCTAAGGTCCTCTAATTGATGTTATAAATATAGAATCAACATGTCATTTGAAGGATTCCAAAGCCAAGACACAAAGGAAGATTTTTCTCATAGCCCCAGTTGAAGAGATTAAGGCATGTGGGCATTAGTACACCATGGCCAACGCTGTCTGGAGGAAACAGCCTCAGAGAACAGATCAACTTTTAGCCACATGGCTCTACTACATGTGATAACTGAATCAGTCAATGTTAGAGCTAATGATAAATCAACGCTAGATTTGCAAAGGAACTTAAAGGTTATTTAGCCCATTTCCCTTATTTCACAGATGGATATACTGAGGACCAGCACCCTTCAGACCCAGCTATGGAGAAGAAAGGGCAGAAGAGGCTGGAGACTTGCGGGGCAGAACTCTAGGAAAACAGGAGAAGTGACATGACAGAAGTTGGAGTGACTGCTGTGTTTTCATTAGAGGTGGCAGGTCAGTGAGAGGTCCAAGGGCAAAGAAACTCCCTCTGCTTCGTGAGGGAAGGGTGACAACAGGGAGGATTCCGGGAGACTTACTGCTGGGATCTGTTTCAGGAGGGGAGAGGGCAGCTGGTCACCAGCGAATTACGGCCGGGGGACCCTGATTAACAGCTCAGTGGGCACATACCCAAGGGCGTGAGTTGCAGAAATGCAAAACCTTGGACCCTAGAGGCTGAAGTGAGCTTTAGACCAGCAGGGGAAGGAAATTTATTTTCATGACTGGGGCTATGCCGCTGGGAGGACTGTAGAGAGGTTTTGCTGAGTGGGCTCAAGTTGAAACCTGCTCATTTTCGTGGGATCAGCTGGAGTGGCTCCAGGACGTATCCCCAGTCGCTGTAAAAAGTGACAGACCTGTATGGGAGTTGAGGAGTCTAAGTCATTTAAAAGTTACACGCAGCAGTGACAAGAGGAGCATGGGGACTAACACCAGGAGGTCCTGCTGTAGACATGGAATGAGTTTTTACCTCAGAAGGGGAGAACCTACTAGAGGCTGTGGAGCTGGCCCCGAGCCATGGGGACCCCGTGTGTCTTAGAGTACAGGCGTTTCAATGGTGATTTTTCTAAAGTAGATCACAGATCTTTCTTCTGAGATGCCTCTCGGGGGACTTCAACCCCTAACCTTGCAGTCAGCAGCCGAGCCTGTTAACCACTTGCGCCACCCAGGGATTTCCAGACGTGCCAAGGAAGGTTTTATATATGGCTCCGAAATCTCTCGGGAAGTTTTTCTGATATAGATGACAGAAACTGAAAACTGAACAATACCACTGAACTATTAAAGAGTAATATATTTTTACCAAAAAACAAAGACAAAATTATGCTGACTGAACAAATACCCTCTACCAGGTTCTGAAGAGACAAGCCCAGGTCTGAAATGAGAGGAGTCGGGTTCAAGACTCAGTTCTAGCTAACGTTTACTAGCTGTGGGATAGTGGGCCAGTTACTTCCTCTCTTCTATTCCTCTAACTTCAAAGTAGTTATGTGAACAACAGCTGTCTTACAGAATTGTAACAGTAAAGGAAACACTGTGAAAGAGCATCATGTATCTGTGAGCACAGGAGAAAGGTTAGTCAATTTTCCTGACATTAGGGGGAGTATTCCATATACACTATTTTCTTTTGTGAGACACCTACATTGAATGGGGCATTTCTTTGAACTTAGATTAACAATTTCTTTTTATATGTCTTAATTTCCCTCACTCTTCCATTATTTAGTATCTCCCTGGACTCTCTGCTACACGATGGGATAGGATGATATCATTTCTTTGACATGTGACTAGAATATGCCTGTATCACACCTAGCCTCATGCTTCAAATTCTGTTTTTATCTTTTTGTGGGGAGAGAAAAAAACTGATAAATGAAGATTTTTTAAGCCTGTGAGGCACCACAGGTAAACTGACAGAAGCTAGTAAAAGAGCAAAAGCAAATTTTGATATGAGTTAATGAGAACTGAGTATATGACACAAAGAATACCTGAAAACTAGGCATTTTTACTTTAAAAGGGACTAAATTCCTTCTATTTTTAAATTTTATTCTATCGTGATTAAGTAAGTTAATTTGCCATACAAAACCCTGAGCACATGCCTCTCTGCAACTCTCTCTGCTCTCCTCACCCTGGGACAGCACCCTCCTCCTTTCCACCCTGTACTTCCAGTATCCACTCAACCAACACTTGTCCCCGCTCCTCCACCCTCCCCTCCTCTTCTATTGTTTAACTGCTAGGAAACATAGAGATAGAATTAATTAAATGTTCTAGTCAAATTATTTTGCTGAAACAAAATTGGCATGCATAATTTTTTTTCTTTTAATTTTAAATGAGTAGACTACAATCTTCTATCCAATATATTCAACACCTGTAGCATATAAACTCAGGCCTAAGTTTCCTAAATGTGCTGGACATGTTTTAGTGTTTTAATGATAAAACCCAGATGTCTTGTTTTACATGCCCTGGAAGAAAAGAAACATACAACCTTATAAAGAACACTCACCATTTTAAATCTGATTAAACTTTATGCCAAACAAGGACTGGAAAGAGTATGATGTTTGTACAAACAATCTGTTTAAAAAGTATTTTTCAAGTCCGTGAAAATGTTCTGGAAAACTCCAAAATGTGAACCAGCAATATTTATTTACATTCCACTCTTGCACTGAAGTATTAGTCTGGGGTCACCTTGTAGTGCTTGGAGCAGTAGCCATGGTGATGATAGTATGGTTCTCCAGTGTGTTTCAAGAGTCAACTGGAGCGACTGCTGCTTTGGCCACTTGTGCATATGACAAGATCGTTTATAGCTGAGCAGTTCCTAAATGAAGGTCCCTGGTTACACAGTGGTTAAGTGCTATATTTGCTAACCGAAAGGTCTAATGTTTGAATCTGCTGGGTGTTCCTTAGAAACTCTATGGAGCAGTTCTAATCTGTCCTTGAGGACTGCTATGAGCTTGATTTGACTGGATGCCAGTGGGTTTGCTTTGGCGGTTTTATCAGAACAAGCTGGAAGACTTTTTCAAAATGACCCAATTCCAGATTCCATCATCTAAAGTCTAAATCAGGAGAACTGGTTTGAGGAGTAGCAATCTGTGTTTCTAAAAAATTTCTCTTAGTAATTCTGATAAAGCCTTGTGTTTTTGAATCACTGATTTAGGACCCTGGTCATTCTCAAACTTTAATGTGCAAAGGAATTACTGGGATCATGTTATTGAGTATGTCCAGGGATTACTGGGATCATCTCATGGAGTAGGTCCGGGGTGGAGGCAGGGCAAGGGGAGGGAGGGAAGATGTGGGGAAGCTTCTGCATTTCCCAGTCTTCTCAGGGTGTCTGCACTTACTATGCCCTGTGCCTGGAATGCTCTTGCCTCCGATATCCCTTGACTGTGTCCTGTGTTATCTCAAATCCTAGCTCCTTAGTGAGGCCATCTTTACCACTTCCCATCCCTCTTCCCTGCTTTCTTTTCCTCCACAGCATTCACCACATTATATTTCACTTATTTATTTTGTTTATCACCTGTCTCCTTTTGACTAGAATGGAAGCTCCATATGAGCAAGGGTTTGGGTGTTTTTTTCACACTGGCACATGGTAGGCACTCAATCATTATTTCTGTAAAAATGACTGCATAAGCAAATGAATGATATTTGGATTGGAGTTTAAAGCCAAGAAACTACCAACAGTGTTGGGCGACTGCTGACAGGAGGAAGAGCTCATTTCCAATGATCCTGAACCCAAAGTGTTTTTTTTTTGGAAGCCTGCCCTGATATTTAATTCTAGTTGACAGATGAGCTCATTTAAGAATCTGGGATGTATTTTGGGGCTTGTCATTCTAGAAAGGGCTCTAATTACAATAAAGGGTTTAAAGAAGCCAAAATACGTCTGTTTTCTGGTTGAGGGAACCAACTACCAACTTCACCTTTAGTTTCTGCAGGCTAGTCGTTTCTTCCATGTTCTGTTCATTTAGTCATTTGACAAACATTTGCTGTCTAAGTGACAGGACTGCACTAAGGGCTTTCTGAGCACAACTTTATTCTTTTTGTGAGACAGACATTTTCAAATTCATTTCCATACAGCTATACTTCATATTTTCATTCTCCTTCCCAGGCCTCTGGTTTAATCTTTATTTTTGAAAGTAATACATGTTTGTAGAAACAAACAAACAAAAAGCCCCACAAAAATAGCAATCTATCAAACACATATAGTAGTCAATGAAATTTCCTCACTCCTTTCTTCACTATGGGTTATCATAATAATGTCATTCTCTTTAATTGTATATGGAAAGGAAAGAGGCCTCAGATAAGTAAAGCATTGTTGAAGAAGAAGACTGAAGTTGGAGGCCTTGTACCACCTGACCTCAGAACCCGCTACACAGTACGGTAGTCAGGGTGGCCTGGCACCGGTACAATGACAGACAGATTGACCAATGGCACAGAAGCAAGAACCCAGATGTAAATCTACCTACCTATGGTCACCTGATCTTCAACAAAGGCCCCAAGCCCATTAAATGGGGGTAAAGAAAGATTTCTTAACAAATCGTGCTGACAAAACTGTACAACAATCTGTAAAAAAATGAAACAAGACTCATACCTCACACCAAACTAATTCGAAATGAGTTAAATAGATCAGAGACCTAAATATAAAACCCCAAATCATAAAGATCATGGAAGAAAAAAATAGGGTCAATGCTAGAGGCCCTAATACATGGCACAAATAGGATACAAACCACAACTAACAATATACAAACACCAGAAGATAAGCAAGATAAGTGGGATCCTCTAAGAACTAAATACTTAGGCTTACTGAAGGACTTGGCCAAAAAAGCAAGAAGAGTACCTACAGAATGGGAAAAAAAACAAATGCAACAAAGTTCTAATCTCTAAAATCAATAGGAAAACAACACTTCTACAACAAAAAGACAAATAACCTAATTAAAAAAATGGGCAAAAGATATGAACAGATGCTTCATCAAAGAAGATATTCAGGTGGCTAACAGACACAAGAGGAAATGCTCCAGGTCCCTAGCCATTAGAGAAATGCAAATCAAAAGTACAAAGAGATTATCATCTTACTCTGACATTACTGGCACTAAACAAACAACCAAACAATCAAAGAAAAAAAACACCAAAAAATAACGAATGTTGTAGAGGCTGGGGTGGGAGGGTGTTGGCAGACATGTGTACACCCATGTTCACAACAGCATTCTTCACAGCAGCAAAAAGATGGAACCAAACTAGGTGTCCCATCAACAGTCGAGTGGCTAACCTATGGTACATACCAGTAACGTAATACCACACAACGATAGAGAGCAGTGACAATGAATCCATGTCTCACAACACGGATGAATCTGGAAGGCGTCAGATCAAGCGAAAGAAGCCAGTCATCAAAGGCAAATATGGCCTGAGACCATTATTATAAAAACTCAGGAAAACGTTTATACACAGAAAGGAACAATCTTTAATGGTTACAAGAGAGGGAAGGGGTGGAGATGAAAAAAAAATTAACTGGATGATACATAAGTGGTAACTCTGGTGAAGGATAAGACAGTATACAATACCGGGGAAGTCAGATCAACTTGACCAAAGAATAGTCATAGAAGCTTCACAGACATCCAAATTTCCTACAGCACCGAGTTACTGGGCTGGGGGCTGGAAATCACGGTCTTAGGCGACATTCAGCTCAACTGGCATAACATAGCTTATAAGGAAAATGTTCAGTGTTCTACTCTGGTGAGTAGTGTCTGGGGTTTTAAAAGCTTGTGAACAGCTGTCTTAAGATATACCTACTGGTCCCACCTTATCTACAGCAATGGACAATGAAGAAAACCAGACACAAGGGAAGATGAGTCTGGAGGGCTAATGGAACAAAACTGCCACAGCTGCCACCGGATTGAGTCCAGAACAGCTAGATGGTGTCTGGGTATCACCACTGACTGCTCTGACAGGGATCACAACAGAGGGTCTCAGACAGAGATGGAGAAAAATGTAGAAAAAATTCAAATTAACACTGACAACAAGAAAGGACCAGATCTGCTGGTCTGACAGAGACTAGAGAAACCCCCACAGCCTGCCCCCGAACTGCCAGCCCCAGCATCCTTTTAACCAGTACTGAAGTCAGCTTGAGGTTCACCCTTCAGCGAAAGGTTAGACAGGTCTATACAACAAACAGTAACATGGGAAGCTCAACCATGTGTATGGGATTAAAGGGGTACACCAGCCCAGGTCAAGAACGAGAAGGCAGGAGGGGACAGGAAAGCTGCACAAATGGAAATGGGGAAACCCAAGGCGGAGAAAGGGGGAATGTGGATATGTTGCAATACTGGCAAACAATATCACAAAACAACGTGTACTAATTGTTTAATGAGAAACTAATTTGCATTGTAAATCTTCACCTACAGCATTAAAAAAAGGAGGGGGAACTTTCTCCACTGTACTTTATACCAATATATTCAAACTGCCAACCTCTTGTTTAGCAGCAGTGCCTTTTAACCATTAGCCCACGATGGTTTCCTCATGTATGTATGTAATTCGTTAGCCCTCTCTGCTTGCACCTAGCTAAGCGTACCCTGAGGAATCTAGAGAATAGACAGGATGGCTGAAGGGAGAACTTGCAGAAGGCTGAATTACTTTTATATGTAAAAGGACGTGCTAGGAATCTCAATTTTCAAGTCCCTGTAGAATGTCACTCATGTTAAATCCTTGGCTGAGGCAACTGGTATTCAGGTAAGAGATGCTAAGGGTCATTCCAAGTCTTCATTCCTTAGATTTTTCTAAGATTTATCCCAGTGCTGGACTGTGTGTGTGAGCAACACGCCTGAACCAGATTATCTCAACTTCCTCCCTGCATACCTTTACAGAGCCTTGCTTTTAATCATCTTGTTTAATTGAGGGTCAGTATAAAGTTGGCCTGTTTCTGCAAAACTTTTTTGTCCTTCAAATTGCTCTTGAAGACATTTTTCTTTTTCAATAGAACATGTAAAAAATATTTCTCCCACAAATGCATTCCTAGAAGGCAGTTTTAATTTCCTGAGGATTCTTCAAAAGGCTTCATTTTCTTGCCTTCTTTCTTCTTCATTTTCTTCTTCTCCTTTTTAGATAATAAGGCCAATATAACCCATCATGTCCCCTTTCTTGCCTTGGCTGCTAGGAAGCTCAGACCAACTTCTGAGTTCAATGGCATCACTTTCCCTAAGACTAGGCATTCTCTAGTAGATATGATTGCACGATTCTAATATTTTCCACTTTTTTTCTGGCAAGTAGAAGAAACATAAACAGTATATTAACAGTCCAGTGCTGAGATTTTAGTTTACAAGTACGGAAAATGAGGCTCATACGGTTGCCTATGCTAAAAGTGCCAATGGCTAGTTAGCAGACATTTTTAGAGTAGAGCTAAGGGTTCATATTCTTTCTACTCCTCTATATTGTTTCAAGTTCAAGACTAATGTTTCTTCTGGCTTCACATGTTGTGAATGTTCATGTAGGTTCCCCACCCCAAGCCTTTTTTCCTGCTTTGCAAACTCTGCTGGCCTAGTTGGTAAGTCCTATATCTGCTAACCAAAAGGTCAACAGTTCAAATCCACCAGTTGCTTATTGGGCAGTTCTATTCTGTCTTACAGGGTTGCTATGAGTCAGCACTGACTTGCCAGCACTGGGTTTGGTAGTTCAGTTATTTTCCTACTTCAGGGGAGGAAGCCAAGGCTGTGGCTTTTGTGATCTTCCCTCCACCCATCACCATCAATGCACAAGGGTGACAGGGTTCAGGAGAGAGGGAGATACATTCTCATACCTTCTCATTCCTGCTTATACAGACTCAGCTCTACCAACCAACCACATGCACTTGAAACATTCCCATAATTATGGGGATATTGATGAAATATTTTTAGGAATCAAGGTGTTTCTGTCTATCGTATTTCTGATGCAGAGAATGGGGTCACCAAGAAGAATACAATGAATTTAACAAAGGAAGAAGAACTCCATACTGCAAAAATTTTAAGATGGTAGTTTACACTCCCAAATCCAGGGCAACTGGATTTTAAATATTAATTTCTGCCTAAAACATAAATACGTAGTAAAACTCTTCACTTGCTGTTTCAAGTTTCCTAATACAAAAAAAATTAAAAAATGCCCAATGTAGAGCAGGATCTAGGAGATGCTGATGTGGGCAGACACTCAGGGTAGATGAAGGTCTTCGTAAGTGTTGTGGAGGAAGGTGTCACAATCAAGAGAAGAGACCAGAGGGACATCTGACTGGACTGCCGCTATAGAACAGGGGCCTTGGGGGAACCTAGACTGTCCTGAATCCCAGTTCTCCCACTGACAAGCTGCAGTACTTCTAAGTCCTTGAGCTCCAGTGTTCTTGTCCATAAAACGGGAACAATACCTACACCTGAGGACAACGCAGAGGATTAAAAAATGTCCTATGTGTGAAGCATGCAGCGCAGTGCCCGACTTGCTTAAGTGCTTACTTAATGGGATTTACTAAGGGGGGGCAGCAATGATTCAGTAAGGGAGTCCTGGCGATGCAGACGCTAAGTGCTCAGCTGCTAACTAAAAGGTCAGTGGTTCAAACTCACCTGATTTACAGTCTTGGGAATGGTAGGGGGAAGTTCTACTCTGTCCTTTAGAGTTGCTGTGAGTCAGAATGGATTGGATGGCAGTGAGTCTGATTTTGGTTTTACATGACTCAGTGGCAGAATTCTCACTTTCTATGGTAGAGACCAGGTTTCAAATCCTGGCCAATGCACCTTAAGCATGGCAACCAGTGGAGACTTACGTGTTGCTATGACGCTAAATAGGTTTCAATAGAGCTTCTGGACCAAGACAGACCAGGAGGAAAGGCCTGGCAATCTGCTTCCCAAAAACCTGCCAGTAAAAACTCTACAGATGACAACAGTCTGATTCTGTTGTACAGGTAGTCACCCTAAGTCAGGGGCCAACTCAACAATAATAGTAACAAGATCTATTACCATTAGGGAGTCAGGCTGCAGCAATTACTGGCACTAGCAATAGCTATTTTACTTAACCAAATGGGCAAAAATCAAAAGAAAAGCCTGAGAGGAGACAGTAGCCATGGAAGGTACTGAGGAGAGGCTGGGGTAATTTAGGTGCAGACAGATGTGACTCCTCCTTGGTTGAGGGAGCTGCAGGGATGACCACTGTCATCCTGTAACTGTGATGTACCAGGGTCCCATCAGGATGAATCAAATCAATGAATAAAACCTGTACCTGGGAACTGTCTAACTCTACTGTGCTTCACAGCTTGTCGCCAAGGGACTAAGATTTCCTCACATTGTCATCAAGTCATAAATGGCCATGTGAGCATATAAATGCCCCAAGGTTCCCTTGGAGAGTAAAAAGGTCCTAAGATCACAGCCTTAGGAGACAAACTGAGTGCTGGGTAGCACTGAGTCCTCAGGGTGGTGCTGTGGTGGGGTCAGCTTCTATGGGGTGCTGCTGCTGCTGCTGCTGCAGTCAGCTTCTAAGGGATCGGGGTGGTGGCGGTAAAGTTTTTGTCTCAGTTCTGTCACAGACAGTGATCTGGGATCTGAATGTAGAAACAACTTGCCAGAAACTTTGTTTCATGAAGTTCACTGGAAAGCAACAAAAGATTGAACTGCTACATATCCTTTACAGGCATCACTATCATCTTAGGGGTTGGAAGAGTACTTGTGGTCATGAGCAAATTAAGCTGACAAGTGGAATATGCAAGTTTTCCTTTCATGTCCAGCACTGTAATTGTGATTGACTGACCTGCACGGCTCAGCTGTTTGTTATACGGGCATAGTGTACACACGGCAATCACATTATACATACTGGGTTCTGTAAGACCCGTAAATTGCTCTTCTTTGTTAATCTGAAATGTAAAACTAAATAACTTTCAAAACAACAAACTAAAACCAAGTTGGAGTTGTTTTCAACTTGGCAGAAAGTGTGGCCTCTGATGTTGTATCTGTTGGGTTTTTATTTTACTCCAATTCCTTCTTCATTTTTTTCTTTTAAGTTTTAGAAAGGAAATGCCCCCAAATTATATTTAGTCATCTTCCTCTTGGGAAATCAAGGCCGGAATTGCTCTCAGTGGGCTCCTATGAAAAAAATCACAATGCATGTTTCATTTGAGGACCACACAATTCAATGTCACACAACTTAGAAAAGAATGCATCTTGTACATTTCATTGAGATCAAATTGAAAATTTTTCAGATACTACGTTTCCAGTCGACAAAGTTTTCTAAATAAGCACATCAAATTTTAGGTCTTTCTATTTTGTTAATGGAGATAGCCATTTCTAAACAAAAAATTTTATTTTTGAATAATTCAAAATTTACAGAAAAATTGCAAATAGTGTAGATAGGTCCTATATATCCCAGACACAGTTTCCTCTTTCATTAGCATTTCCTATTACTACACCATATTTTTCACAAGTAATGTACTTTGTTCAGATTTCCTTAGTTTTTACCTATCATCCTTTTCCCCTAAAGGATCCCATCTAGGATACCATATTACATTAAGTCATCATGTTTCCTTAGACCTCTCATGGCTGTACCAGATTCTCAGACCTCCCTTGTTTTTGAAGACCTCAACAGTTCTGAGGACCACGGGTCAGGTATTTTGTAGAATATCCCTTGGTTGGAATTAGACTGATGTTAAATTTCTTAAGTAAAAACATCAAAGAGATAGCTTTGTTGGCTTTTGGGGAGTAAGATCACAGCAGTTAAGTGTGGTTGTTATCCCATCATATCAAGGGTACATACTATCAGTGTAACCTGATCTCTGTGCTGAGATACTGTTTGTCAAGTTTCTGTGCTATTAAGTTACTCTTCTTTTTCTTCCTTTCCATACTGCAGCTATGCTTCCTCTCTTTGATGATGGAGTAGCTACATAAATTATCTGAAATTCTTTTGCATGGGTGATTGTCTGTCTACACTTCTGCTTGTCTACCTACCTACCTATTAAATCATTTATTTATATCAGTATGGACACAGGAATACATATTTTACACTTTACGTTATAAACAAAATACTACTTTACTTACTTTGTTGCTCACATTGCGCCACTTTTGGCCATCAGAAGCTTTCATTTGGCTCCTCTGTCCCTTTGACATACTCTCATCATTGTGGTTTTGTTTTAGCACACCCCTGCTTTTTGACAATACAAGATTATCTTGTGTATTTCCTGTCAGTCCTAGAATCAGCCATTTATCCAAGGAGTCCTGGTTTCTTTTATTAGAGAATAACATTAAAAACCAAGATCAGGATACTAGGTGTGCTCATTGCTGGGTTATCAGTTGCTTCTAGGGCCTCTCAGCTGATAGCAAGGAAATATATATGCATATACGAACTTGGATATATATACACATATCTATAAATATTTCTATATGTAACCAGGTATACATTAAGCTAAACATAACTCACACTGATATCAAGGAACTAGCTATTTGCTTGTTGTTTCTTATACCCTTCTGTTTCTAATGGAAAAAAGTAAATTTCAAATTTGAAAAAAAGTAGGTCGAAATGATTAATTGTCAGTCTTCTAATCTATCCCTCCCACCTGCATTGTAATGGGGCACTGTGGACAGCCTGTCCTCCTAATTGTTGCACATTCACACCCAATGCCTTAAGCAGGAGACACTGCCTGGCCAGGCTGCCGTGATATGATGGATTGCTTTTATATGGCCACATTTATTTCTCACATAGCATGTCATGTTCTTTGTCATGCTGACTGCAAATGATTATCTTTCCTTTCAGAACTGACTCACATTGATGAATTACATTTTGATCATTTATCTACTCCTGTAAAAACGTCAAAAACTGGAGCCAAAACAATCACCAGAATGAATCAATGGCAAGACCTCTTGCTGCTTTGGACTCGCTACAGTTTACTTTGTCTACCAATATGTAGAAGAAAAAAACGAAACATTTAGCTCATATGGGGAGCAGGTTTTACATCGGACAAGTGGGTGATATCATTATCACCATCAGCAGCAGCATTTCTTACTTGGCTAGCACTCAACTGTTTACAAGGCACTTCTGCATATGCTGTTTTACTTTTATCTATCCTTGAAATAATTCTGAGAGATGAGCAGGACATGGATTGCTATCCTCTTTGAGGTTTGTGACAACAACAAGCGATGGTTAGAATATGGAGCAACTGGAACTCACACATTATTACTAGGAATACTAAATTATATAGTCACTTTGAAAAACAGTTTGCAAAATAGTTGAATGTTTACCCAAGAAAAAGGAAAACCTATATCCACCTGTTTTTGAATGTTTTTAGCAGCTTATTTATAATTGCAAAAAGCTGGAAACAATCCAATGTTTCCAGTAAATGTTCTTCAACTGGTGAACGAATAAATAAACCATGGTAGGTACATATGATGGACTAGTACTCTGCACTAAAAAGGGAAGATATTATTGATATATATATATATATAAAACAACATGGATGACTTTCCAATACATTACGCTTAATGAAAGAAGTCATGCTCAAAAGGGTACATACTGTAATATTCCATATATATGAAATTCCAGAAAAGGCAAAGTGATAAAGACAGAAATCAGATCACTAGTTGCCAGAGGTTCAATGTACAGGGAGAAGATTGATTACACAGGGGCAAAAGGGAACATGTGAAATGTAAGGAATATTTTCTATCCTGACTGTGGTGATGGTTACACAACTGAGTGCACTTGCCAAACTCAAACCGTCAACCCAAAAGGGTGAATTTTAGAGTACATAAATCACACTACATCCACTAGAATGGCTATAATCAAAAAGACACACAGACAGAAAACTGTTACTGAGGATACAAAGAAACTAGAACCCTCATATATTGCTGGTGGGAATGTAATAGGGTGCAGTTGCTTTGGAAAACAATTTGGTAATTTCTCAAAATGCTAAACACAGTCACCATATGACCTAGAATGTTCACTGAAATATTATTCACAAATGCTAAAAGCTGGAAACAATCCATTGACCATCGACTGACAAATGGATAAATAAAATGTGGCACATCAATACAACAGAATATTACTCCTCCAAAAACAGAATGAAACACTGATCTAGGCCACAACCAGAATGAACTTTGAAAACAGTATGCTCCATGAAAGAAGACACAACAAGAGTACTTACTGCATGAGTCCATTTATGTGGACTATCAAGAATAGGTAAACCCACAGAGACAGGAGGTAGTGGTTACCTGGAGATACAGGGTGGGGATGAGGGATAAGGAGTGACTGATACGAATATGGAATTTCTTTTGGGGTTGATGAAAATGTTCTGAAGTGTGATGGTCAGGGTTTTGGGTAAACTTGGGCCAATGGTTCTCAGTGGTTTGGCAGCTATGTAATGATGTGATTAGCCTCCCCTTTTGATACAATGTAATTACCTTCATGATATGATCTGATATGATCAATCAGTTGTAAAGGAGTTTTCTCATGGATGTGGCCAATACATATGGATATTATGGCAAAGCTTGATAGCTTTTGCTTACTCTGTATCCCACATTTGGTTCATCACCATCTGACCTCCAGTTCGTAGGACTTGAGCCAGTGACCTGCCATACTGCCTGGCTGATATTGGGATTCATCAGCCTCTACAGCCTGTGAGCCAGCAGTCTGCCATCTGACCTCTTGATCTTGAGTTTGTCAGTCCTGGCAGCTATGTCAGAACAAGCTTCCAGCATGATGCCTCACCCACAGATTCAGGGCTTGCCAGCCTCTATAACTGCATGGAGCCACCTCCTTGAGGTAAATCTCTCTCACACATATTCTTTCTGTCTCCCTGTGCACAAGGTTTGTAAGTGCTCCATACCTCATTGCTGAATATCACTATGGTCACCTTCAAAGTACTCCCCTTGGGAACCTATAAATTGACACCAGCACCTAGTCCACCCTTCAAAGCAATTTTGGAACTCTTTTTGGAATGGCTATTGCACAAGGTGGCAGCTTTGTGTACTTAATTGTATAGTCGTCTGTGAGGGAGTTTTTAGCCAGTAAACAAATCACTGTATTGGGACACCCTCCCTGCTCACCTGATCTGGCCCCCAATGACTTTTTTCTTAATCTGAAGATAAAGGAAATATTGAAAGGAAGACATTTTGATGACATTCAGGACATCAAGGTAATACAATGATAGTTCTGATGGCCATACCAGAAAAAGAGTTGGAAAACTGCTTTGAAGGGTGGACTAGGGGCTGGCGTCAGAGTACTTCAAGGGTGACCGTAGTGATATTCAGTAATGACATACATAGCACTTTTCTAGGATGAGTTTGCCAACTCAATTGTCAGTCTTTGTATATACACATACCTGTTGCCATCCAGTAGATTTCTGACTCTTAGTGACCATACAAGACAGAGAAGAACTGCTCCATAAGGTTTCCACAGAGCAGCTGGTTAAGTTCTAACTGCAGCTCTTAATCACAAGGCCAGCAGGGGTCCTCTCTCTCTATCTCTCTCTCCACTTCATTAATTTTGCTTCTCTAGAGAACCCAGCCTAAAATATAAAGTTAGATTATGATGATAGTTTCACGACTCTGAATAAGCTAAAAACTACTTAAATTTTTAAATGACATGAGAATGTTGTAGTATATGAAACACAGAAATCTATCCCAAGTGAAATTTCAAAGAAAAATTGAACTGAAACACGAAATTACCATTAACAAGATAAATAAACAAATACAAGAATGATGTTAAAAGCAGAAGAATTCTGAGCTAGGCAGTGCCACCTCACCATACCTGAGTGCAGCCCTGTCTCCTTAAATCCCTCACTTGAAAGGCAGGCTATGGAGCCCTCTTTTCCAACATAGGCTATTTTCCTTCCCCTTCATTGGCAAAACACTCCTTTTCTTCTGGGGGCACTGTCTAGCTGCTACAACTAGGCTGAGGGAAGATCAGACAAGAAATCATTATCTGAAAGGAATAAAGAAGAATAAACTTCATGTTAAAATCTACAGGATACAGCAATAGTAGAATCCTAAGTGGAACGTCCTCTCCACAGAACCCAAGCTGTTCGTTGCTGTTGGTTGATGCCAGTTACTATCTCCTCCTCCTCTGCAAATAGGGTACAGCTTTCCTAAGAGTACCTTGGTCCTCTGTGACAAGTGAACAGTGCCTGCAGAATACTTTCAGTTCAGAATTATGTACAATTCATCTTACACATTAAGCATCACAGGATTTTTTTTAAACAATAAAACAAACTAAACCCACTGCTGTTGAGTTGATTCTAACTCATAGCAACCATATAGGACAGAGTAGAACTGCTCCAAAGAATTTCCAAGAAGCATTTGGTGGATCTGAACCGCCAACTTTCTGGTTACCAGACATAGCACTTAGCTACTACACCACCAGGGTTTCCTGTAGGGTCGCTAAGAGCCAGAATCAACTTGACAGCAATAGGTCTGATTTTTCTTAACAATAGATGGCATTTATTGATCATAGCAATCCTACACAGAAGTACTGTCCTCACTTCACAGATGGGCAAAAGAAGGTTTAGAAAGGCTCACTAACTTGACCTAAGTCATGCAAAGAATGTAGCTTGGATTCAAACTCGGTGCTAATGGACTCCAAAGCTCAAGTTCTAAGGAGCGTTGGAGGTCTTCTAGTCAAATCCTTTGTCCCATGGGTCACAAACTCACGGTCAGAGAGGATAAAGGACTTGCTCGACATCACGTTGAGGCAGAACTAAGATTCCACCACTCACCACCTTGTCAAAAAATTTCTTGGCCTCTTCTAGATTCATTGTACATATCTGTTAAGAAATTCTCTGAAGTCAGACAGTCATGCCTACAGTCCAGAGTAATGAGTCCCAAAATCATCCAAACAGATGTATATTTATTGTTTTTCTTATGAATTTCTAAAAAGGAAGTTTTCAAAATCTTCAAGGAGTAATAACGTTTTTAACTCAGAACAGAATTATTTTCACTATTAACTTTGTCTTCCCAAGAAACAGGGAATCACCTGGTGAGTTCTTATCTTCCAAAACAACACCAAAAAAGTTTCCAATTCTTAGAGTGGCAGCACCAGCCCCAAACTTTCATTCCAACTCTCATTACAACTCTTAGACAGGACTACTTTCTTGGAAGGAGGTCATATTTGGAACGCTAAGGTTTGAGTAATTTGTCCCTAAATCATAAACTCCTAGACAGAGCTAGAGTAGCCCTCGCAAGGTCATGTGGACTGGCCTCTCATCCTTTCTCTCTAAGACTTTCAACTTGGAGACAACAAGATGATGACAGCTTTGGGAGCAGGGCAGGTAGGGGACAGCCTAACACACAATGTTTTAAAAACATATATTCAGTATCATAAATGCTTTGTTTTTATTAATATTTTAAAATGTTCTGAAATTTCAAGTAATATTGATATGGGCTTTTTTAAACATTTACAAATGAGGGCATAGATAAATAATGTTAAGAAGTAGATCTATTTTCTATATTCTAGAATCCAGACACAAAACGTAGCTGCCAATCCTAATATTTGTACCATTATATAATGCCTTTAATGTCTAAGGTGTACTTGACCTAAGCCACAGTGTTTTCGATCACCTCATCTGCATGCAGAAACCCTGATGGCATAGTGGTTAAGTGTCATGGCTGCTAATCAAGAGATCAGCAGCGCAAATCCACCAGGTGTTCCTTGGAAGCTCTGTAGGGCAGTTCTACTTGGTCTTATCATAGGGTTGCTTGATGGCAATGAGTTTGGTTTTTGTTTTTCACCATATGCTGGTGAAGGTCAGACAATGAATAAATAACACAAAAGAAGAATTGATACACTTGAATTGTGGTGCTGGTGAAGAACACTGAGCATGGATTGCCAAAAGACCGAATAAACCTATCTCAGAAGAAGTACAAACAGAATGCTCCTTAGAAGGAAGGATGGTGAGGCTTCGTTTGACATGCTTTGGACATGTTATCAAAGGGTATCAATTCCTGGAGAAAGAAATCATGCTTGGTAAAGCAGACGTTCCACAAAAAAGAGGCAGACCCTCAGCGAGATGGGTTGACACAGCGGCTGCAAGAGTAGGATGAAACCCTCAAGTGGATTATGGATGGCGCGGGACAGGGCAGTGTTTTGCTCTGTTGTATGCGTCAGAAATGACTCGACGGCACTGAACACAAACAGTGACAAAGAATTATGAGCAGGGAGCTTTCTTTCGGCATTGCCACAGGGACAAGGAATCAGTGTGAAAATCAAACGGGTAAACACAACTGCTGCCAATAGCTGTCACATAATTCCCCTGGGAAAGGGTGACAAAACTATTAGCCAAAGTGCGGTATTTGGTTCTGTATGGAGTTTCACTAGCAGAATATCTGGTTCTCTTATCGGCACAGATAACCAACAGTTACTTCTATTCAACTATCCAACGGGTTTCCCACTTTATTTGGAATAACACAGTAACTTAAGCTTGTCTCTAGCTTGAAATTCTACTGGAACACCATCATACTGAAAAATAGTAATCTTGAGACTGTTGTGAGCTAATAATAAGGAAATCATGCTCTGAGACACACTAATAATTTGCTTTTTAAAAAAGGACAACTGCATAAGCACTTAGCCTTCTTTATCTCATTCATGGGCTCATGACCCAGCAATCGAGAGGCCCAGCAGGGAAGCCCTCCTTGTGTTTAAACAGCAGCAGAGAGAATTAGTTTCCACTCCCTTGCAGAAGTGGATTTCAGAGGAAGAGATTTGACAAAGTTGTTAAACCCTGTGGAGGCAGAAGAGGAAAGCTAGGCTGATTATGTATCGGAGCAGTGTCATTTTGAAATTCATTTTGGCCCCCAGAGTATAAATACACTTCAGGATTTTTGTTAGGATTGCCAGAAAATCAGCAAGTGCTCACTTTCTTTTGCCAACAAAAGCATGACTCTCTGTGCAAAAATCTTCTGCACATTTATAAACAAGAACATTTAGAAAATCCCCTCTTGCTGAGAGATATGACAACAGATATATTTAACTGTGCTGTAAAATAAAGCAGATACTAGGAATACCACTGGGTTCATCAAGCACAGGAAAAGTTTTTATGTCTCGCTCCTGACACAGACTTATATATGTCTTCCTATGCTAAGAAACTATCTTCCCTTTCCTGTGTTGGTCTGACGAGCCACCGTCCAAGTTTTCCACCTTTGATTGCTGCCAGACTTCTTTTCATTATTGTGTTTTAGGTGAAAGTTTACAGAGCAAATTTCTTCTTAGACAATACACATATTGTTTTGTGACATCGGCTGCCATAGCCTCCACCTGTCAACACTCTCCCTGTCTGGACCCTGGGTTCCCCATTTCTGTCTTAAACAAGCATTCCCCAAGTTATTCTCTACATTTTCTCGAGTCCTTTATCTATATTTTTCTCATCACTGCACCCAGTTTTTCTGTCTTTGCCGGCTAGCATGATAACAGTCTCCAAGTGACTCATAACACCTACTGTGTGGCTCAAAAGGTTAAGCACTGGGCCCATCAGTGAAAGATTCACCCCCAGGAGGTGCAGAAGAGAAGCCTGGTGATCTACTTCTGAAAGGTCACAGCCAGGAAACTCGACAGAGAGCAAATTCTATCCTGATACACATGAGGTGACACGAGTCAGGACCACCTCCAAGGCAACTGGTTTTCAATCAAAGCTGAGACAAAACCCTTTCTCCCTTATAGTCTTCCAGTTGAAAAAAGGCTGCTGGGTCATGAAGATCAAGAGTTGGCACAGTATTGCTGTAAAGGATCAGATGATGAGTATTTTAGGCTGTGTGAGCCATCTGATCTCTGTTGCAACTGCTCAGCTCTGCCACTGTACAGGGAAAGCAGCAGAGTAAATGAGTGGCACACTGTGTTCCAACAAAATTTTATTTATGGACCCTGAAATTTGAATTTCATACAATTTTCACCGATTGCAAAATATTAGCTATCTTTTGATTCCTGCCCTCCCCCCCATCATTTAAAAATGTTAAAAGCATTCTTAGCTCACAGGCTGTACAAAAACAGGTGGTGAGGCAGATTTGGCCGTAAGCATTGTATTTTGATCTAGGTCAACCTCCCACCCCAAACCAGGAGACTGTTCCCAGCTTTGCAGCCAGCCAGCCTCTGTGTGCAGTGTCTCCAGTTATAAGAAGCTCACTGCCTCAAGAGGCAGCCTGCTCTAAGGCTGCAGTGAAATCTGTCACCTTGTATCTCCTCAGGACTGGATCCAGTTTTGCCTGCTAACATCACAAAGAATAATTCATCTTGACCTTCATGGCAGCCTTTCAATTACCCAAAACATTCAAGCTGACCCTCAGAAATTTCTCTCATCTAGGCAAAATAGTCCAAGTTTTTTCAGCTGTTACTTGTCCTACATGAGTTTTTAATGTCCTCCCTGCTCTGGTTTATAGAAATCCTGCCACAAAAGTGGCTTCAGGTCATAAAGCTTCAGGTGTGATCTGCTTACACAAGAGAGGAGAAATGCTACAGCCTTCTGTGATCTGTTTCTGTTTCTAGACTCTCTAGCAGTGCACTTCTCAAATTCCTAGGCTTGGGACTGTGATACTCATCTTTGAGATTCTCTTTGCGGGGTTCAATCACTCACACTGCCTGATTCTCTTGTGATGCCCACCTTTTCCTTCTCATTGGCCACCATGACAGTGAGTCTCTCAGTGACCTAGTGCTGCTACAACACAAATACCACAAGTGCATGGTTTTAACAAACAGAGATTTATTCTCTCACAGTTTAGGGGGCCAGAAGTCTGAATTCAGGGTGCCAGCTCCAGGAAAAGGCCTTCTTTCTCTGTTGGTTCTGGAGGAAGGCCCTTGTCATCAATCTTCCCTTGGTCTAGATTCTCACAGCAGGGACCCTGGGTCCAAAGGATGTGCTCTTCTCCTAGCCCTACTTTCTTGGTGGCATGAGATCCTCATGTTTCTCTACCAGCTTCTCTTTTATATTTCAAAAGAGAATGGCTCAAGAAACAACCCAATCTTGTAGACTGATGCTTGCCGCATCAACATAACTGATGCTAATCCCAGCTCATCAACGTTGTACAGATAGGATTTACAACACATAGGAAAATCTCATTTAGATGACAAAATAGTGGACAATCACACAATACTGGGAACAGCCTCTCAAACTGCTACACATATTTTGGGGGGGAGGGTACAATTCAATCCATGATAGTGAGTATTAACAAAGCTGGATCCTTGGATCCCCTGTGCTCTCTCACACTTTATGCCTTAGAAAAGAGATTACCTCTCATGGCTCACAAATCCCTTCTATTGGGATTAGCCCAAAACTGTATCGGCAATGCTCATCTAGTACATGAGTCCAGGCTTTTACTTTCATGGTCTAGAGGGCATCTACCTAAAGGTCTTACTTCACTTTCACCCTACAACTTGCATGTCCCAAATGGAATTTTTTCTTAATGATGATGATGTTGTTGCTGTTAGCTGCTGTTGAGCTGGTCCTGATTCATAACGACCCTATGTACAACAGAATGAAACACGGCATGGTCCTGCACCATTCCCATAATTGTTGCGCTTGAGTCCATTGTTGCAGACACTGTGTCAGACCATCTCATTGAGGGTTTTCCTCTTCTTTGCTGATCCTTTACTTTACCAAGCTTGATGTCTTTTTCCAGAGACTGCTCCCTCTTAATAATAGGTCCAAAATTCACGAAATGAAGTCTTGCCATCCTTGCTTCAAAGGAGTACTCTAGTCGTACTTCTTCCAAGATGAATCTGTTCATTCTTTTGGAAGCCCATGGCATATTCAATATTCTTCTTCAACATCACAATTCAAAGGTGTTGCTTCTTTCTCTATTTTCCTGATTCATTATCCAGCTTTCCCACGCACATGATGTGACTGAAAATATCATGGCTCTTGTTGGTACTCACAATGATATCTTTGCTTTTTAAGATGATGACAGCAATAGCAAAAAATAATGAATATTTGTCAAATACCTACTATGTGTCAGGTACTATCCTGAGCTACGGATTTATTACCTTAACCTTTAAACAATCTTTTGAAATCCACATTCAAAGTTGCTATATGAGGTCTGAATGAGATAATGCACTTGGAAAGTTGTGCACAGCTACAAAGACAGTATAAATGTGTACATTATTAGATTAATGGTTTTAATTTAAAGGCTTTAAACATTTTCCCCAAGATTGCTTATTGGTTTCTGTCATGAGTTGAATTGTGTCCCCCTAAAAATACATGCAGTCATTTGGCTGGGCCATCATCCCCAGTATTTTGTGATTTTCCTATGCTATATATCTTAATCTCTGCCTGTGGCTAATAGGATGATTATGTTAAAAGAGAATTAGGGTGGGACTGCATTTGCACCATCTTTTATCCTTTCATCCTATGGGAGATAAAAACAGAGGGAAGCAAGCAGAGAATTGGTAACCCCACACAAACAAAAAAGCAGCACCAGGAGCAGAGTGTCCTTCAGACTTGTGGTTCCATGACAAGACATGCCCTAATCAAAGACTGATGCAACACAAGGAACTTCCTGAAAACCCACACAGGGAAAGCCCTTCCCCTGGAATGAACACCCTAAATTCACACTTGTAACCTACTGGACTGTGTAGGAGTAAGCTTTTCCTTGCTAAAGCCATCTACTTTGTCATATTATCTGTTAGAGCAGCACTAGAAGACTAAAACAGTTTTTCCAGTGAAAAATTAAGAAATCCTGTTTTATATGGCTCTAGAGAGAGACAGCTTCTTAGGCTGAAAGGCTGTAAATATTTAGATGTATATATTTTTTCTATTTCTAGGGAATATTTCTTTTGCATTTATATATTTGTTTGACCCAAACAAAGGCCACAAATGAAAAACAATTTTATTTTTCCTTGAGAACATTCTACAAATTTCCAAATGACTCTCACAGTGAAGTATGACAACTTTTACATGAACTGATGTGGCAGTAGAGGCATCACGGATTAAACTGTGTTCCCCCAAAACATTTGCATCAACCTAGGAAGCCAGCGATTCCCCATGTTATGTGGTTGCCCTCCATGAGGTGATTGACGTAAGTTTCCTATGTGTTGCAAATCCTAATCTCTGTTTGGTCACATCTTTGATCCAATATAAAAGAATGCCCCGGGATGTGACCTGCACCACCTTTTATCTTACAAGAGATGACAGGAAGGGAAGCAAGCAGAGAGGGGGGGTCTCACACTACTAGGAAAGAAGTGCTGTGAGCATAGTGCATCCTTTGAACTGCAGTTCCTGAGGAGAGGGGCTCTTGGTCTAGGGAAGGACTGATGGGGAAGATCTCTCTCTGGAGCCAATGGACAGCAGGAGACTTACCTGAAGTGAACACCCTGAATTTGGACTTCTAGCCTATTAGACCTCGAGAGCATAGATTTCTCTTTGTTAGGGCCACTACTTGTGGCATTTCTGTTGTGGCAGCATTAGATGACTAAGACAGTGTAGCTTTAAGGGGCCTGGGGCACCATGGTGACTGCAGGTACGCTGAAAAAGGGGTGAAGAGGACGGAAAACAGATGTGTGGATAACAGCCTGGTAGCTGGTGATACCAACAATTTTCCTGGCTGTACTCTTGCCCAGGGCCAGTTCTGCATCTACTTTCACGATTTATGCATAATTTTAGGATCTGTGTAATTCTGAAGGTATGAGGTATGCTGATAAAGGAATTAAACTTGTGTTTATGTTAGGCTTATGGAATCCAAGCTATGAAATAAACGTCTCACCTTGGAAGTACATGTAGTCCAGACTCTCATGGCAGGGCAGGGGAGACACAGACCTCATCTTCCAGAACATCTGCCTTGCTTTGATCTGGAGCCAAATCCTTACCACTTCCCAGCTCCTTCTCTGGTCCTTGATGTGTACATGTCCAAGCTGCTTTGGGCGGCTGAGACATTAAGATCCAGACCCACCTTCTCCGTGCCCTGTCTTCATGACAGAGTTTCCCAAGATATGCTGAGAAACTATATGTAATAGACACTGGGACTGGAGGAACTCAGTGAGAAGTATTTTGTGAAACGTTGCATTGTGGGAGAATCTCAAAGTATATTACTATAATAAATACCCTGAGATGTTCTGCAATGGTAAAAAATGAGCATTCTTTGCCCAGTATATGCATATATGTTGGATCATGGAGCACTATTTTTCCATAGAATATATACTAACATCCCATACAACTTGCTTAGGAGATGCTATACTGGCTGGTGTTGTTACTCCAAAAATTTCCCAAAAAACCAGTTTTTTTAATAGTATATCTACCCATTGCCATCAAGTGATTCTGATTCATAGCAACCCTATAGATGAGAGTAGGATGCCCCATAGAGTTTTATGGTATAGTATATAGTGTTTTCTATAGCTAGATGTATAGTAGTATATGCATACCAGTATGATCGAGTTTGGGCTTTGGGGTCACAACTGCCTGAGTTTTCATCTTGGCCTAGGTACTTTCTAAGTAGTTGCTGTTGAATTGATTCCAACTCAGGGTGGCCCCGTGTATGTCAGAGTAAACTATATATGTTCCACGGGATTTTCAAAGGCTGATTTTTCAGGAGTAGATTGTTAGAACTTTTTTTGGAGGCATCCTTTGGGTTTAACAACTGAGCATGTGAACCACGTGTGCTACACTTTCTAGCTGTCATAATGGACAAATTAGGTAATCTTAGTGAATCTGTTATTTCATCTGTAAAATGAAGCAGTGATGTCCATCTTACATGGCTGTATGAAGGCTAAATGTGACAATGGACAAGAACACCCAGGTTAAGGAACAGGATTAACGGCAGCCACTATTGCTGTCGTCACCATCATCGTCATCAGTGTATCCAGTCTCCCTCAAGAAGTTGACTGTCACATTAACCAATAATTTTTTTCCCTTTCCTTTTGATAGGACAACTTGACTTGGATAGCAAAGACATGTCCTGGCTTTAGGAAGTTATTTCTCACAGTGCCTCAAATTTTACTTAGAGACAAAATGGAAGAATACCTGTTTAATAATTGTGAAGGTAAGGAGATTCAAATGTAGCTTAAAAACACTCTGCAAAGAGAGGATTAATGTTTCAGTATTAACCTGATGAACAGTCTCTTAATGATGCACCACAAGGCTTTCTATTTATCTTATTTGACTTGATATTTTAACAAATAATTGGATATACACAACGAGAGACATTTATCAAATATGAATATGGATGGTAGTTACTGAAGTACTGGACTAAATTAAGACTCAAAAATAATCTGACAGCCTTGAACACTCAAAATGATAAAATTTAGTAGATATATCTACGTTACATCCATGTAAGAAAACCACAAACAAACAGCCTATGCAGAGTGAAACAATGATCTTATGGGAAATCTGTGTCCTAAACGTCCAGGGGTGTTAGTTGACCATCAGCTTGGCTAAGGAATACATGCAGCTGATAGACTCATTGCTGTCAAATTGATTCCAACTTATAGTGAGCCTATAAGTCAGAGTAGAACTGCCCCACAGAGTTTCCAAGGAGCACCAGGAAGATTTGAACAGTCAACTGTTTGGTTAGCAGCCATAGCCCTTGGCTGCTACATCAGCAGGGCTTTCATACAGCTGACAGACAAGGTAATCAACTGAAGGAGACAAGAGGAGCAGGAGAATGATCCAGTCACAAGGAAAGAGAGCAGAATCACCCAATAGGCAAGTATGGTGATTCCCTTGCTGACCAGGTTATCTGCAATGAACAATTTCACATGGCTTTCACCACATCTTTGATGACATCAAAGTGAATGTGAAATTGTCCACTACAGACTAGTAAGTAAGCACAGGTAAGCCTTTGCTTACTGCATTATCCACCGCCGAGGAAGTCTTCCTGTTCAGAACAGAACACTGTTCAGGGCTTTACTTTAAGAGGCACACTGAAAAACAGGGGCTATTCTGAAGACATGGGAAATATCCTGCCTCAAGAGAATCAAACCATAGGAAGACCAAGTTTCTACTAGTCCTCTGGGACTGACAGGTAGAATTTATGAGGAAGAAGATTTTAGTTAGGTTTAAGGAAGAATTTTTAAACAACTCCATCAACACAACATGTCTTTTGAAATGGAGTGAGTGTGCTGTCCCCGGAGGTTGTTGATTCATATTAAGTAATGGGTAACAAAACTGCCAGGTTAAACCGTGGTGGCACAGTGGTTAAGTGTTAAGGCTGCTCAGTGTTTTGTATCCACCAGGCGCTTCCTGGAAACTCTATGGGGTAGTTCTACTCTGTCCTATAGAGGCACTATGAGTTGGAATTAACTCAACAGCAGCAGGCTTGGCTTGGAATTTGGTTAAGCTGCCAGGAAGAGATTCCCAACATTTTGTAGATGATGTGAGTATAAAAGATAACCCAAGCCACCTTCCTCATCACTGACTGGCCTGTCTATAGCCTTCCCAGCTCCACAGCTCTCTGAGTACTTTTTGGGTATCCTCAAGGGGGACATACGTATGTGATTTTGCCCATGGCTCACACAGTCCTTGTCTCTCCTTTAGCATAGAGTCATACTAGTTAGCACTGAATACTTGTCCTGTGCCAGGTACTGTGCTAGTTAGTTTTATATGAATTATCTTATCTGAGTACCAATAAACTTTTGAAGCTGATAAAATTATCCTATTCTGTAAATGAGGTGGTGTACTGATTAAGCTCTACAGTTGCTAACTGAAAGGTTGGCAGTTCAAGTTCACCAGGTGTTTCTTGGAAACTCTATGGGGCAGTTGTGCTCTGCCCTATCGGGTCACTGTGAGTTAGAATCAACTCAACAGCAATAGGTTTGGCTTTGGGTTTGTATAGATGAAGAATATAAAACTAAAATCAGTCCATATCACTTACTTTCCCAGAGTGAGTTAGCAGAAGCACCCAGACTCAAATCCAGATTTAACAAGAGAATCATACTTTTCCCACTAACTCGTGGCACTTCTTTAATTAGGCTCATTTACTTGTGTATACCCGTTCAATATTTTATGTGTTACATACCTTGACTTAGTTGAAAATTCCCTGAATAAAGGACATGTCTTGTTTTTGTTTGTATTTCTAATACCACCAACTTCAGTAAACACCTATTAACAACAATTAGCACTGTTCACTCATTAAATGCTTATTTATTGAGCACCTACTACATACTGTCACTATGCAAGGAACAGATGGATAGCTACAAAAACGACAGAAAAGTTTCTTCCTCTCGCTTATATTCTTATCTAGGGTTATAGGAAAAAAGTAAACAAATCAATAGCTTCCCTGGCTTTTGGGCTAAGATATGAGCATGAGAAGGCACCGGCTATGGTATGATCCAAGGGAAGAAGGTTTTGGACAGAAAGAACAACAAGTGCAAAGGCCATAGAGAGAAAACTAGCTTGACATGTTCAGAGAACAGAATGAAGGCCAGTGTAGTCAGAACAGAGCCTGAGAGTGGGGTGACCGAAATGAAGTTAGGATGGAGAAATCAGCAGGAACTTAATTGCACACGGTTTTGGAATTCTGGATTTTATTCCAAGTGCAAAGGAAATCCACTGAGGAATTTTCAGCAGGGAGGTAAGCTGACTGACCACCTTTATGTTTACAGAAGTTCATTCTGGCTGTGAGTGGAAAATGTTTTTATATAGTATTCAAGAGTGAATATTGTAATGGAGGTAAGTGCAATGGTGGCTGAGTCCAGACTGGTGGCAGTTGACAAGTTCAGGAATGAACAGTTCAGGATGTACTTTGTAAGTACAGCAAATGCACTTTGTTGGTGGTTTGGATGTTGGGAAAGGGTTAGCAGGAACACCTGAGTGGATGCTAGCACTGATTAGTGAGGAGGGGAAAATGACTGCATGGGTGATGGGGAAGATTCTGGATGGTATATAATAGAAGACAGAGAAGTCAATAACTCTTTTTTGGCGATATTTGAGATGGCTGCAGATATTGCTAGAATGTAAGCTCGGTGAAGACAGGAACTTTGCCTGTCTTATTCTGTGCTGTATTCACTGTGCATAAAACAGCAACTGGTATACAGGTGGCACTCAATAAGAAGCTACTGAATGAAAGACAGTCAATGGGAGGCATGGAGAAGGCAGCTGGATTTATGAATGTTTAAATCTCCCAGGGAAATGTGAATTCTCAGCAAATTATTGGGCAGAAAACATATGTAAATACATTCCTCCTTGGTTCCTCCATGTGCAGAAAAGATCTCAGAGACTGCCTGTACAAACAGCTTAATTAAACAAAGGGCAGATTAACTGGCAAGCAAGGTTAACCAGATTAACCAGGCTTAATTGCATTTATTTACTAATCTGCAGTGCACAATTTCACATGGGTTTCATCACATCTCTGTTATATTAATGAGATCTTGTAAGTGTAGGGTGTATCTTAAGTCAATCACCTTTGACATATAAAAGACACAGATTAGGCACAGAGATGCAAGGAGAGAAAAAAAGATGTCACACCACATGAAAATCACTGAGGACCAGAAATGAAAAAAGGCCCTTCCTCCAGAAACAGAAAGCCTTCCCCTAAAACTTGCATCCTGAATTCAGACTGTTAGCCTCCTAACCTCTGAGAAAATAAATTTCTGTCCGTTAAAGCCACCAGATATTTCTGTTAGCAGAGCCAGATAACTAAAACAGCTGTCAACTACTTCAATGCAGATGAGCTGCCTAGAAATAACCTTGCTTGTAGAAGACTGCTCCACACAGGTGGGTCTCTATGACTGAACTCTCTATGGTATTTTTTCATCCAGAAATTTCTGTAGAATCACTGTCAACCAAGAAATATGCAGTGAAATGTTTGGGGGAGACAATGTAACATTTGCTTCTCAAAGATAGGCCTCTGGGGAGATGTACCTTCCCCAGGAGAAATCTGGTTTTTCAGAAGTGAACCCCCAAATTCTCCTTTCCCTGAGAGGACTTCATAAGAAATGTACCCTCTGAGTGTTGAGATTTGAGGAAGACAGTTTGAATAGCAGCTCTGAAAAAATGATTTGAATGGTTGCCTGCATAAAACAAAGAATGAGCATTGACAAGAAAATTTTCTTGATATGGTTAGATACACAATTTTTTTTCCCAAAATGCTTCAAGTGAGGGAACATATCTGGACATCAGGACACTGTCCCCCCACTTTATCACTGTCATAAGCCATGATTTTTCCTTACTGTACTGAAATGGTCTCTCCCGAGCTAGCACTAGACAGGATTTTAGATACTGAAATTGGCCAGAGAGATCACCATCACTTGTTGCTAGGCACCACTGAGTCTGTTCCAACTCATAGCAACCTTATAAACAACAGAATGAAACACTGCCCGGTCTTGCGCCATGTCCACAATTGTTTTTATGCTTAAGCCCATTGTTGCAGCCACTGTGCCAATCCATCTCATCGAAAGTCTTCCTCTTTTTCACCGACCCTCCACTCAACCAAGGATGATGTCCTTCTCCAAGGACTAATCCTTCCTGACAACATGTCCAAAGTATGTAAGACGCAGTCTTGCCATCTTTGCTTCCAAGGAGCACTCTGGTTGTACTTCTTCCAGAACAGACCTGTTTGTTCTTTCGGTGGTCTATGGTACAGTCAACATTCTTCTTCAACACCACAATTCAAAGGCATCAATTCTTCTTCTGTCTTCTTTGTTCATTGCCCAGCTTTCATATGCATATGATGCAACTGAAAATACCATGGCTTGAATCAGGTGCACCTTAGTCCTCAAGGTGACATCTTCACTTTTCAATACTTGAAAGAGATCCTTTGTAGCAGATTTTCCCAGTGCCCTGAGTCTTTTGACTTCTTGACTGCTGCTTCCATGGGCATTGTTGGTGGACCCGAGTAAAATGAAATCCTTGACAACCTCAATCCTTTCTCCACTTAGGACCATGCTGCTTACTGGTCCAGTTGTGAGGATTTTTGTTTTCTTGATATTGAAGTGCAACTCATACTGAAAGCTGTGGTCTTTGATCTTCTGCAGTAAGTGTTTCAAATTTTCTTCACTTCTTCTTGAGCTGCCCTTTGAAATCTTCTGTTTAGGTCTTTTATTTTGCCATTCCTTCCTTTTGCTTTAGCTGCTTGGCATTCGAAAGCAAGCTTCAGAGTCTCTTCTGAATCCAGTTTGGTCTTTTTTTCCTTTCCTGTCTTTTTAATGACTCTTTCTCTCTTTGTGGATGATGTCTTTGATGTCATTCCACAACTCGTTCTTTGGTCATTAGTGATCAACACATCAGATTTGCTCTTGAGATGGTCTTTAAACTCAGGAAGGATATACTCAAGGTCATACTTTGGCTCTTGAGGACCTGTTCTAATTTTCTTCCGTTTCAATTTGAATTTGCATATGAGCAGTTGATGATCTGTGCCACAGTCAACACCTGGTCTTGTTCTAACTTAACTGCTCATATGGAGCTTTTCCATCATCTTTCTCCACAGATGTAGTTAATCTGGTTCCTGTGTATTCTACCTGGTGAAGTCCATGTGTACAGTCGCCATTCATCTTCATTAAAAAAGATATTTGCAATGAATAAGTCATTAGTCTCACAAAAGTCTATCATGCAGTCTCTGGCATTATTTCTATCACTAAGGCGGTATTTTCTAACTACCAGTCCTTCTTCTTTGTTTCCAGCTTTTGCATTCCAGTCACCAGTAATTATCAATGCATCCTGATTGCATGTTTGATCAATTTCAGACTGCAGAAGCTGGTAAAAATCTTCAATCTCTTCATTTTTTACCTAGTGGTTGGTGCACAAATCTGAATAATAGTCATATTAACTGGCTTTCCTTTTCCTCCTTTCCTGATGCTATTACTCACCATCACTTATGAGGTGTATAGGGATTCTGATTGAAAGGACTAAGGCTTGAACAGCTCTTCTCAGGCCAGATGGTCTGTTTACTCTTAGCATCCTCTTCGAGGGAGTTAAGCTGAATGTTGGCATTCTTTATGGATGTGTGTTTTAGTCAGCTAGGCTGCTCTAACAGAAATACCACAGAGTGGATGGCTTTAACAAAGAAAGATTTATTCTTATACAGTCCGGTAGTTTGCAAGTCCATATTCAGGGTGTCTGCCCCAGGGAAAGACTTTCCCCTTGTCGGCTCTGGAGGAGGAAAGTCTGGTATTGCATCAGTCTTTGTCCAGGGCGCGTCCTAACACAAGAACCTCTGGTCTGAACGACGCGCTCTGCTCCCGGTGCTGCTTGCTTGATGGTAGCGAGGTTCTCAAATTGTCCTTGGTTCTTTTTCCTTTTATTCCTTGCAAGCTAAAAGCATTAAGGGTGGGGCAAGCCATACTCCAGGGAAACTTCCCCCATAGCAGGAATCCACAGCCCCACCCTAATCCTTTAACCTATAGGTTAGCAAAACCACACAATGGAGGACAGTCCCAAGATACTGGGAACCATATCCCAACCATGTGGCTGCACACATT
Organism: Heterohyrax brucei; assembly: GCA_028571685.1. Taxonomy (NCBI): domain Eukaryota; kingdom Metazoa; phylum Chordata; class Mammalia; order Hyracoidea; family Procaviidae; genus Heterohyrax; species Heterohyrax brucei. The sequence goes on from CM053154.1 coordinate 39,021,059, forward strand.
TTTGGGGGGACACAACTCCAACCATGACAATGTGGTAGTCTTCAAATTGTTGAACTGACATTTGGTGAAGACTACTAGATCGAAGGCACAAGAGACAACTGAGTATCACTTTGGACTGAACACGTTTGTGTGGTTGAAGGAATTAGACAGATTAATGCTTAGGTTGACCAAGAGCAAGGGAGTGGAAGAAGGCTTCCTGTGGTAAAGAGCCAGATGGAATCCCTGCAGAGGTTTGTGGGGTCTCAGTGTAACTGATGACCTCAGACAGAGCTTCTGACATGACCTTGGACCAGCTGATCCAAAGGAGGAGCTCAGACAAAGTCTTGCCAAGAACCACGTGGTAAACAAAAACTGCCCTCATAGGGCACAGAAAAACATGAGCCTACTAATGGCCTCCTGAAGCTGAAAACCACTGCCCAGCCAGAGAAATTACCTGTCTGTTAGACAAAAGTGTGACTGACAGTGGTGTGGGCAGTGGCAACAATAAACAAATAAAACCCATTGCCACTGAGTTGATTCTGACTCACAGCAATAGTATGGAACAGAGTAGAACTGCTTCATTGGGTTTCCAAGGAACAGGTGGTAGATTTGAACTGCCAACCTTTTGGTTAGCTCTCAACCACTGTTCCATCACAGTAAGTTAAAAACAAAACACAAAGCAAAACAAAACAACCAAACTCACTGCTATTGAGTCTGACTCATAGAGACCCTAGAGGTCAGAGTAGAACTGCCCCATAGAACTTCCAAGGAGCACCTGGCAGATTTGAAATGCCAGCCTTTTGGTTAGCAGCAGAGCACTTAACCCACTACACCACCTGTTTTGTTTTTTTTTTTTATAGTAGATTAGGGGGCCAAAAATTTACCTCTTTGACAGGTCTTGAGGACCAACTGTAGATGCACACAGTGAAGAATTCCAATCTCAAAGATCACAAGTGAGTATACGAGCTGGCAGTACTAGAGGCCACAATGAGGTGACATAAAGTTGGAGAACTAGTGACCCAGCTCCTTAAATGGACTGCAGAATACACTCCTTTAACCCTCTGTCTCAACACAGTGCTTTGCAGAAAAAGAGAAGGAGAAAAGCGAATGGAGGTCGAACAAATTTCAATCTCTATTTGCCTGTCATGCTTTGTCACCAAGTGTGTGATCTCTCCGGTGAAAATATCTACAAAAAATGCCTCTCTATCTTTTCTAAAAAAAGATCGAAGAAACAAAACCTGGGAATTAAAAAAACAAAAACCACAGATCAAAGAGAATGTGTATTACACACAGATGCTGGATAGAGGAATGAAAAGAAAAAAGAACAATATGATTTGAAACTGTCAAAGCAAGAGCTTTGTGGGTGGCCAAGAAGCAAAGCTGCTCAACCCGATGGAAGAAAGAGAACACTGGCTTCTTGGAAAGCCAGAAAAATAGCCTTCTGGTCAAGAACACAACTAGACAGAAGTGTCTAAATTAAAAAGGTTCAAGCAGACTTGTCTCCCATACTGAACAAAGCAAGACCAAGCCTGATCCCAACATAGATCTTGAGGACTGGCTCCTTGCATATACTTCTGTTTACTTTCAAGGATAAGAGATGGATAAAGGCACCAAGAAGCTTCTCTAGTGTCTACCACAGTCATGTCACAGGACAGGGGAACAAGGAGTGGGGAAACATATTGCATCCCATTCACAACCCAATAAAAAGCACCGATACTCCTTGAGTGGTGGCATTAAAGGCAGCCAAGAGGTTAAGACTGGTCTCCTTCAATTAAGTCAGCCCCATGTAATAGACATATTTTATTTTCTGCCTCATAAGGCTTATTTGCTGTTTTTGACAAGTTTAGTTACTCTTCTTCCTACAGCTACATTCTTTTGACTTCCCACCAGCATTTTATTTCCTTACTTCCCTTCTGTTCCTTCTGTGTCTCCTTCATAAGCCCAGCCACCTTCACTACTGGCATTCTTCTTGTGGGTCTGCTGTTCTCGTTCTACACAATCTCCCTGGCAATCTCATCTTCCTCTATGGTTTAAATTACCTGCTAGCAAGAACTCAGTCCAGACCACTCAACATTCAGATTGTATATTCCAAGGTAGAATACTTGTTACCAGTGTCCTCTCTCCCATAACCATATTCCAATAAATCAATATATTCTACCAATATAACTCACATTTATTTTTCAAATCCATCTCCTTCTCTCCATTCCTACCACCATCTTCAAAATATCATTTCATCTTGGATTTATCTGAAAGAATGCTAACTGAATTCCCTGCCACCAATACTGTGCCCCTTTCATAATCCATACTTCCTACTGCAATCCAAAGGTCTTTTTATAACATAAATTTGATGACATCATTGTCCTGTACTCCTTCTCCATTGCCATTGAGTTCATGTCAACTCATAGTGATCCTACAGAACAGAGCAGAACTGCCCTATAGAGTTGCAAAGGAATGCCTAGTAGATATGAACTGCTGCTCTTAACCACTAGGCCACCAGGGTTTTCCTGTACTACTGCTTTCAAAATAAGGCCTAGTTTCTCTGATGGCCCTTGAAGATGTGGTCCCCGATTATCTCTCCAACATCATCTCCTATGTTTGTGTCAAGCACCAGTACCTTGGAATGTCTGGTATTTGCTCAAGTGCACCTTGCTATTTTCTATCCTGTCTTCTCCCCTTAGAATAGCGTTCCAATCTGCCTGGCTAAGCCCTATTTATACTTTGCCCTTCTTATAGCTGCTTAGTTGTTGATTTTCTAATTTAGGTATCATCTTCCCTAAGAGACTAGGTCAAAATATAGTTAAAGCAAAACAAAAAGTTCGAGAATTTTGGAATAATGTTCAACATGCAATGAAGGGAAATAAGTTAGATTTATTTTAAACAAGTTATCTTCTGGTCTCCCTTAACGTAAGCCAAACACTCTCAGTTATTTCATGAATTGCATTTTAACCATACTTTCCTGAGAACAAACATTATGCAACATTACCCGAAAGGCACCAGGAATTTTCTTCCCTTTCCTCACATTACAATTAAGTCATTGTGCAAAGAGTTGCTGGAATTCGAGAAACGTGTAGCTCATGATCACGTTCTACTGAGAATTAGGAGCAAGCGGCCTCCTTAAACCCTAGTCCTACTCATGATAAGAGCTGTCGGGTTGTCTGCTTTTCCAGAATTCCCTTCCTTCTCCACGACTTTCCCTTTCTATTCCTTCCATCCTCAAGGCCTAGCCCCAAACTTCAGAGCTCTCCAGGGAGAGCTCTCTAGGGAGATCTCTGATCACCCATGCAGACACCATCTCCTGACACCTCTCTGCTCACTGTCTATGCCATTCACACTGCACTTACTTTCTGCCTTTTTTGGTAGTTACATGTGCCCGTGCCTGACTACAATTTAAGACTGGCAGCTTCTGGCAGCCACAGGCTCTAATTCACTTTCCTTAGTGCATATGTACCATAGTGCCCTGCTCCTGGGAAGAGCTGAGTAAACAGTAACTGAATGATTGAATGTACAAATAAAGGCATTTACCTCTCAACTAAGCAACTAGCACTAGTGCAATGGAGCTAATATTCTCTCCCGTGTGTAAGATTCTCCAGTGCCCAATAAGCACGTATTTTTCATTCACTGAGTAAAGGGAATTTATTTTGTGTACCCAATTTTGATAGAACCTAACCCCAGGCTTGAGCCCTAGGGGTACAATAGTTAAGAGCTTGGCTGGTAACAAACACTGCTGACAGCTCAAATCCAGGAGCTGCTCCTTGGAAATCCTGTGGGCAGTCCTTCTCTTTCCTATAGGGTAGCTATGAGTTGGAACGAACTCAATGGCAGTGGTTTTTGTTTCTTTTTTGGTAAGCATGGAGCTAACAATGTTGTAAATATTCGTCATATATTGCTAATTTCTTTTGTTGAAAAAATCTGCTTGACACATCAATGAAAAAAGAGAAGATGGCAAGAGCACAGCAGGTACTCAAGACATGTCTTGAGTAAATGAATGGATGAGTTGTAGACAACAGAAAACTGGATCAAAAAAGAAACCGAAGAAGAGTAGAAAAAGGAGATTTAGAAAAGAAGTACAGAGGGAGGAAAGAAAGACAAAAGAGACCTAAGGTTAATTAAATTTAGCTTCAGCAAATCTACTTTTACTACAAATGTGAATTTGACAATTTAACAAGTAGAGAAGTAGTCAATCGACAAGAGAAAGGACTTTGAAGACAGACAGGTCTGCATTCTAATACTAATTTATCCACTGTGATTTTGGGAGAGTAACTCAAACTCTCTGAACTTCACTGTCCATTTTTGTTTTAAACTATTTTAGAGTAACTTCAGATTTACAGAAAACTTGCAAAAAATAGTACAGACAGTTCTAATACACCCATAACTCATCTTGCATAACCATCATGTACTGGTCAAAATCAGAAAGCTAAAGATGCTAACACTAAGACAGCAATACTGGCTAAACTACATGCCCTATTAGAATGTCACTAGTGTCCTCACTAATGTCCTCTTCCTACTCCAGCATGCATTAGGATCCCACACTGCATTTAGCTGTCATGTTTTCTTAAACAAATCTAGTCTTTGACAGTTCCCCAGTCTTTTCTTGCCTTACGCAATATTGACACTTTATCTTTTTTATTGTGATTGAGTGAAAATAGTATACAATCCAAGTTAAATTTGCATGCTAGCCTATCTGAAGTTTCCTCTGGTCTCCATGCCTGGTGACAGCATACTCTTCCTCCCCGTTCCATACATGTCATAGACCTGTTGAGGACCTCCTATCCCCTCCACTCCATCCTCTCCTCTGCCTTCTGGTAAGAGGCCAGTAGGATCGCATCCTGTAGATACATAGAACCATAAAGTGGACACATCATATGTTCACCCCATGTCCCCAAGTCCAGGGATATTGACACTTTTGATGAGCCAATGTCTCTTAACCATTAGGGACTGTCTGATGATTTTTCATGATTAGATTTAGGTTATGCATCTTTAGTAGAGTACCACAGAAACGATGTAATGTCCTTCTCAGTGTGTCATATCAGGAGATACATGTTGCTATGTCTTATTACCAGTGATGCATACCGTGACACCTTGGTTAAGGGACTGCACTCTTTGTAATTAATAACCTTGTAGATAGATAATTTGAGACTTCATAAATATCCTGATACTTATCATACTTTTCTGTCTTAGTCATCTAGTGCTGTTATAACAGAAATACCACAAGTGGATGCCTTTAACAAAGAGAAATTTATTTTCTCATAGTCCAGTACTATATGAGTCTAAATTCAGGGTGTCAGCTCCAGGGGAAAGCTTTCTCTCTCCATCAGCTCTGGAGGGAACTCCATCAATTTTCTCCTGGTCAAGGAAATCACTGCACAGGAATCCCAGGTCCAAAGGACACACTTTGCTCCAAGTGCTTCTTTCTTGGTGGTATGAGGTTCCCAACTCTCTGTTTGCTTCCCTTTCCTTTTATCTCTTGTAGGATAAAATGATAAAGGGTGGTGCAGGTCACACCCCAGGAAAACTCCTTTTAAGTTGGATCAGGGAGGTGACCTTAGTAAGGGTGTTACCGTCCTGCCCTAATCCAGTCTTGCCTTACTAACCACAGGCAGATTAGGATTTACAACACAGGAAAATCACAGAATGGAGGACAATCATACAGGACTGGGAATTATGGCCCAGTCAAATTGATACACACATTTTGGGGGTGGGGCATAATTCCGTCTATGACATTTGCCCACTAATTTTAATACTCATTTGTGGTTCTTGCTTGAAACATTTAGTACTTGAAACACTGGTTTCTCTAAAAGTGATTTTCTATTCCCTCATGTTTTCTATATTTACCAATCAATAAATTCTAAATGGAATTTTTCTTAAGAGCTGTATTTCCCCCCCATTTACTTAGTCAATCATTTATGCCAACATGGATTCATGAATATTTATTTTATTCTTTAGGTTATAATCCTACACTGTGATTATTTGTCTTGCTGTCTAAGCTTCATTTTTGGGACAAGGATAATGACAATAGCCTTATATAACTGTCATAGAATTAAATGGGATTAAAAATGTGAACAGATCCCATCTAGAATACCTAGCAAATAAATGCCAATGCCTTTCCTATCTTTTCCACATACAAATAGCCATGCTAATTTGGAAACACAGAAAATCTGAATTTAAGAGTTCTTTTAGATAGTCTCTAACAACTGGTGCTGGCATAACTGGATATTCATCTACAAAAAAAATGAAAGAAGACTCCTACCTCACTCCATGCACAAAATCTAATTCAAAATGGATCAAAGACCTAAATATCAAATCTAAAATGATAAAGACCATGGAATAAAAAAATAGGGATAATGTTAAGAGCCCTAATTCATGGCCTAAACAGAATATGAAACATTACTAATAATGTGCAAACACCAGAAGAGAAAATAAATAACTGGGAGCTCCTAAAAATCACTTATGTCCATCAAAACCCTTTACCAAAAGAGTAAACAAACAACCTACAGACTGGAACAAACTTCTGGCTATGACCAATCTGATCATCATCTAAGCTTTTAAAACCTACAAATACAGCAACACCTCAATAAAAAGACAAATAACCCAATTAAAAAATGGGCAAAGGACATGAGCAGGCACTTTACTAAAGAAGACATCTAGGTGGCTAATCAACACATGGGGAAATGCTCAAGATCATCAGCCATCAGAGAAAAGCAAATCAAAACTACATTAAGGTATCATCGCACCTCAGTAAGGCTGGCATTAATCCAAAAAACACAAAATAAGAATGCTGGAGATGCTGCAGAGTGACTAGAACACTTATACATTGCTGGCAGGGAAGAAAAATGGTACAATCACTTTGGAAATCAATTTGGCACTTCATTAAACAGCTAGAGATAGAAGTGTCACACGATCCAGCAATTCCACTCCTTGGAATATGTCCCAAAGAAATAAAAGCCATCACATGAATAGATACACGTACATTCATGTTCACTGTAGCACTGCTTACAATAGCGAAAAGATGGAAACAACCTAGGTACCCATCAATGGATGAATAGATGAACATACTATGATATATTCATACAACAGAATACTACATAACAATGAAGAACAATGATAAAGTCATAAAACATCTCACAACATGGATAAATCTGGAAGGCATTATGCTGAGTGAAATCAGTCCTTTGCAAAAGGATGAGTATTTTAAGAGACTACTATTATAAGAACTCAAGAAAAGGTTTAAACCCAGAAGAAAGCATCCTTTGGTGGTTATGAGGGCAGGGAGAGAGGAAAAGGAATACTCACTAACTAGACAGTAGACAAGAATTCTTTTAGGTGGAGGGAAGGATAACTCACAATACAGGAGAAGTCAGTACCAACGAGCTAAACTCAAAGCTAAGAACTTTGCTAAATATAATCAAACACTTCGAGGGACAGAGTAGCAGGGGTGGGCGTCTGGGGACCATGGTTTCAAGAGTCATCCAAGTCAACTGGCATAACAAACCTCATAAAGAAAATGTTCTGCATCCTATTTTCGTGAGGGGCATCTGAGGTCTTAAAAGCTATCAAGCAGTCATCTAAGATGCATTAATTTGTCCCAAACCACCTGAAGCAAAGGAGAATGAAGAACACAAAAGACTTAGGGAAAATCTAAGCCCAAGAAACAGAAAGGGCCATACAGACCAGAGATGCCATCAGCCCAAGACTGGAAGAAGTAGATGCCCAGCTACTACCAATGATCACCCTGACAGCGGACACAACAGAGAGTCCCTGATAAGAGCAGGAGAAAAGCGGGGTGCAGAACTCCAATTCATACAAAAAGACCAGACTGGACGGTCTGACTGAGACTGGAGGGTCCCCCAAAGACATGGCCCTTGGATAGCCCCAAACTGTAACTATCTCCAAAGCTAACTTTCCAGATCAAGATTAGACTGGACTATGAGACATAAAATGATACTGGTGAAGTGTGCCTCTTGGCTCACGCAGATATGGTGGCTCCTGTCCAGAAGTGAGATGAGAAGTTGGAAAAGGACAGAAGCTGGTTAAACAGACACAGGAAATACATGGTGGAGAGGAGAAATAAACACTGTCACATTGCAGCGAGAGCAACTAGGGTCACATAACAATTGATGTGTAAGTTTTTGTATGAAAAACTGAGGTGAATTGTAAACTTTCACTTAAAGCACAATTTTTCAAAAAAGAATTCTTTTAATATGATGCAGATTTTTTATCCTAAGGTATATAATCTAAACCCAAACCCATTGTTGTTAGGTTGATTCCAACTCATAGCAAGCCAACAGGACAGAGCAGCAATGGCCCATAATGTTTGCAAGGCTGCGCCTCTTTACAGAAGCAGACTGCCACATCATTGTCCTGAGGAGCGGCTGCTGGGTTTGAACAGCTGGCTTTTCAGTTAGCTCCCAAGCACTGTAACTGCTGCACCACCAGGGCTCCTTAAGGTAAATGAAGCAACTACAGTTTAGCTATCCCAGTGTTGCATGGTGAGGAGCATTCAGGATCCGCCCTTTATGACTATATGATAGTGACTTTTAATCAGGGGGTGCATTACTTGCACGAAAAGAGATGCTTGAGAATACTTGAAAATGGACTGTTCTCTCAAGCACTTGAAGTGTTTTCCCAGAAATCTTGTTTATGTTCTGAAGTTGCTTAGCTAAACTATTTTCAGAGATAGCCCAAAGCACACCTCAGCCCAGCTGTGGTTCATGACATCACTAATGCCGAATTAGTGAAATCACTGATTCATATTTGATTCCCGAGCTTGTGGCAGTGAGAGGAAGAAACCCAGGTTTTCTTTCTTTCTTTCAAGTTCAGGTGGGATTGAAAAAAAGAAAGAAAAAAAAAAAAGACAAGAATGGAGTCCTAAGGATTAAGCAATTCATAAAATATAGCAAAATCCACTAAAGAAATCATTCAATTTACTGGAACGTTCAGTTTCCACTCCATTTTTTATCAGTAAGGAAAATCAAGAACACTGGGCTGTTTATCTTAAAAAGCGGTGTGGACGGCAGCATGGTTCTCAAGTTCCTGTTGGACTCCCAGAGATTTTGTCTTACTCTGCGTGGGGTGGGACGAGGCATCTGCAGTGGAAGTAGGCACCACCCACAACACAGGGCCTGGATGGTGCAAACAGTTCAGAGTGTTGCTACTCAATGAAAGTTTAGTCGTTCAAATCCATCCAGAGGCTCCTTGGAAGAAAGGCCTGGTGATCCCCTTGTGAAAAATCAGCCACTGAAAACCCTATGGAGTGCAATTCTATTGTGACACACACAGGGTCATCCTGAGTTGGAACTGACTCAGCAGCAACTGGTATACGGTACTCCAAACACGAGTTTGCGATGACAGGCAGGGTAGCACGGTGGTCCCACACGCAAGTTCTGGGCCTCACTACAGGTGTTTGAACTTCAGTATTACCACCAACCACCTGTGTAAACTTGGGTGTATTCGTCTCATTGTGCCTCAGTTTCCCCACTAGTAAATGGAGCTTATGACAGGGCTGTTGTGTGAAGCACGTAAGTAGTACACATGAGGAGCATGACAGAACTAGATATCAGCTCTTCCTATGGGTGAGGAGTCTGTTTTTGAGGAATGGAGGTTGGGGTATGCTGGGCACAGAACTGTCTGGGTACAGCTCTGACACTCTGTATTCACTGGGCCTTATCATGATCATTGTCACGATATCATCAAGGTCATGACTGGCAGGTCAAGGAAACTGCAAGTGAGCATCCTTTTGGCATTAACTAGAGTCTTCTAAATGACCAAAATAGGAAACAATTGCCTTTGTGGCATTAAATCATCCCCCCAAATACATGCATTAAAATTGCGTGTTTTAATATTCAAGAACTCACAGACTGCCAGAAGAATGAATAAAGGCTGGTCTCAGAAGAAGCACAGCCAGAGTGCTTCCTGGAAGAAAGAACGGAGAGACTTTATCTCAGGTACTTTGGACATGTTATCAGAAAGGACTAGTCTCTAGAGAAGGACATCATGCTTGGTAAGGTAGAGGGTCAGCAAAAAAGACGACCCTCTGTGAGATGGATTGACATAGTAGCTGCAACAATGGACTCAAACCTAGCAACGATTGTGAGTATCGATGAGGTACTGGGCAGGGTTTCTCTCTGTTGTAAGTGGGGTCACTATGAGTCCGAGATGACTTGATGGCAGCTATCGACAGCAATAACAATATTCAAGGAAAGAAATTAAATCTAAAGTAAGTAAACTGTAGACCGCAAAACTCTGGCTGTGAGGTTATATCATGGGGAAGAAGTGCTCTGTAAGCCCAAGAATGTCTTAATCTCTGACCACAGCATGGCACAGAACCCGTTCTGTCCCCCTGCCCCTCTTATTTGCTGTAGCCCCACAGGGACACACACCCATTGGCTCTTCATCGTCCAGTGAGTCCCTAGACCCCCGGCAACAGCTCTTTCCTAAATGCTTTGTGACTTTAGTCAGGTTTGCCTTCTTTAGAACTGGCTTCCGGTACAGCCACAGGCTTTGCAGTAATCTTTCTAGGGCTGAGGATCTTAATGGGACACAGCAAGCAAGACTAGGGGTGTTTTGGTGCTCCTCAAGCTCACAGTTCCTCCCCACTCTCCTAACACAGGTGTATAGCTTCCTGAGTTTTTGCAGAGGTTTGATGGCAGAAGAGTAGGTGGGCTAGACAGGTGTGGCCAGGGATCACGGTTTCAAAACTCAAAATTGAGACACCTGCTCTTAAAAACACCTATGGGAGCAAGGTGTAGAATATTTAACAAAATATGCTGGCAAAGGTAGAAAGAAAGTGGGACTGGGTATCAAAATCTGCTTCTCCAAAGGGAGAAAGATTGATGGGCTTGGTGACGACACAGGATAAAGATAAGATCAATTACGCTTAAGAGTAGGTTGCAGTGAAGTGAGAGGGAGGACGACAGTGTCGTGGGTCTACCTCATTGCCTGGAAAGTAAAGTCACCATCGTAGAAGCAATAAGACAGAGAAGCAGATAAGATACCAGTAACAGACACCCCCATAAGGAAAATACGCTGAAAAATAATTTATTGGTGACTCTATTACAAAAATATCCAAAGAACTTCTTACCTCATTAAATCTCATCACAAGATCTTCAACGGCATTGTGCTCTCCATTCTGGGATGTAAGAACTGATGCTGAGATGGATGCTTTGAGGCAGGGAAGGGATCTCTGGCATTCAGCAGTGCCCAAGTCCCGGGTTAAGAAGCAAAGATAGTCAACTGGTAAGACCCTTCGGTAAATACTCTGCTCCTGCTCCATCAGGATGCTGGCAACTTCCTCAGGGAACTGGATGAGGGGCTGCAGATCAATCAGTTCCTTGCTGATCCCAGCTGTACTTGAAGGGAGGGCATTGGAATTAGCCATGGAGGTGCCTGGTTGGCGCTCTAGAATAAAGTAACACAAATCATGGTTACACAAAAGAAGTATCTGAGAGCCAGTCAAAATCATGTAGGTTTCTTAACCCAGGTCTCTGCCTGGTGGACAATTCTATGCTGTTTTTGTTGCTGTGAAGACCTTCCTGGTATCTGTTCTGCATTCCTCCCACTCCTAGAAAACGAGGTACCATTGAGTTGCTTCTGAGTCACAAAGTTCTGTTTATGTCAGAGCAGAACTGTGCTCTGAAGGACTTTCAAAGGCTAAGTTTTCAGAAGTAGATCACCAGATTTTACTTCTGGGGCACCTCTGGGTAGAGTCCAACCTCCGACACCTTGGTCAGCAGCTGAGCTTGTTAACTTTTTGTACCACCTACGGACCTTTGCCTCTCCCAGCATCTCCGTCTTCCACTTCAGAAGCAGCATCACTCCCTTGCAGAATTGGAGAGAAAGAAAAAGTGCCACTGATTCCTCATCTTCCTTTACTAACCATCGATGGAGAGAGATAAGCAGAGGTATTCAGGATGGTGGGTGTTATGAATTAAATTGTGCCTGCCTGCCCCAATAACATAATTTAAATCCTAATCTCTATGCCTGTGCTTGGAGCTCTGGTGGCATAGTGGTTAAGAGCTCAGGTTGCTAACCCAAAGGTCAACACTTTGAATCTACCGGCCAGACAGTCAATAGAAACAGAAGAGGGAAGAAGCCTGTAAGGCTAGGGAGGTACCTAGACATATGTGCATATCGCAACTAAGCGTGCAGGAGATTGGGATATCTATCAAGCTGTAGCCGAAGTTATGTTCCTAAAACAATAATCGCAACCTTTAAAAACAACAACAAAAAATTGCAAAGGTTTTGTAACACTCAGAATATAAAATCATACCTGACTTCTCACTGAATGCCTTGCTGTCATCTGGCCTCAAAGTATCTTTCAATCCCATATTCAAGTATACATTCCAATTTATAAAGATCACATAAGATTATCTTCTTTTAACTCAAAATATTACCTGCCAATACTGTCCCATGGCTTTGCTCCTGCTGTTCTTGGTCTGGAATACTGGTCCCCTTATTTTGCTTTTGGTAGAAACCCGAGTGATGTAGTGGTTAAGAGCTATAGCTGCTAACCAAAAGGCTGGCAGTTCTAATCCACCAGGTGCTCCCTGGAAACCCTATGAGGCACTTCTCTGTCTGTAGGGTCACTATGAGATGGAATTGACTCAAGGGCAATGGGCTTGTTTATTTTGCTCCAAATCCTTATCTTGCTCCAATGCTATCTCCCCTATATCGCCTTCTCTGATGCCTTACTTTGGAATGAACTGTTCCTGTCTCTAGAGCTCAGGCCGAGAACCAAAGTCTTCAGCAGTTTGAGTCTATCATCCACTCCTTGGAAGCCCTACGGGGCAGTTCTGTTCCGTCCTAGAGGGTTGCTACGAATTAGAATTGATTTGAGTCAAACAGGTTTCATTCTGTGAACTTGTAGTTGTGGAGGGGCATAAGAACATATTTTAATCTGTCTTGTATTTGAAAGTATTCATTTTTTTTGTCTGTCGACAGAGCAGGGCCGGGTCCGAGTTCATCATCTTTGTACTTGTCTTAGTGAGTAGTGCCTTGCAAAAAGGGAGACATTGGAATGTACTTTTTGAACTAAACTGCATGGAAAGAGAGAAAAGAAAGAAAAGTGGACCTGGCTTTGGGGGAATTGAGACTAAGGAGCCAGTACTGCATGGCCAGAGCCCTGGAGGTACAGTAGTTAAGGACTCTGCTGTTAATGAAAAATGTCAGGGGCTTGATCCACCAGAGGCTCCTTTGAAACCCTATGGAGTAATTTCCACTCCGTCCTGTAGAGCCACTATGAGTCAGAATTGACTTAGCGGCAATGGGGTTGCGGATTGCATGGACTTCCTTCTCCTCAGCAGCAAGGTTGGGAACCTTCCTGTGGTCCTGTGGAGCTCCTGTTGCACCGTTTAATAGTGATTCATTTCTAACAGCTTTCACTGTGTCTTCCAACATCTCACTGTTTCTAAGACAGCACTCACGAAAATCCCTAACCTGCTGCCATCAAGTTGATTCTGACTTGTATGGACCCTGTAGGACACAGCAGAATTGCCCATGGGGTTTCCAAGGCTGTAAATATCTACAGAAACAAGCTGCCACATCTTTTCCCCCAAAAGCCACTAGTAGGGTTGGAGCCATTAATCTTTCAAATAGCAGCCAAGTACTTAACCATTATACCACCAAGGCTCCTCTTCCCAAATGCCTAACTACTTGACTATATAGCTCAACATATCAAAGTTCTGGTGTCTGCTTTTCCTATATTCAAAAGATTTGGATTCAATTTCCATTTCTTCCTCAGCTAGGCTGCACAATGTATAGATAGCTCTTGGGAACAGCAACTTATAGACATCATCAGGGGCTGGTGATCACAGGTAGAAAGGAAGAAGAAGACGGTGCTATGAGGATGGCAGGATGGCAGCATTCAGAGCTGCATCTCTCCAGGAAACACCTAGCCTGAGATTCTCCTCCCTCTAGGTAGTACAGCTGGAAGCATACTTGGGAGTATGATTCCTAGCAAAGTCATTGAGTGCTCTGAGGGGCCGATGTGTCATATATATTTTGCTTTGAGATTCCATCCACACGATTTTGTTAAGTAACAGTGTTTGGTCTCCTTGTAGACTTCATGACCAGTCATTACATTAACATAATTTTATTTCCATAGCTAAAGTGAGTCTAGCTTTAATGCATTAAATCTATTTCCCTAACACACTTTAATAATCCCCTGGGATGTCAATTATCTGATAAATTGATTATTGCTTTTAGACCACTGGAAAAATCTCCCTGGCTGTGGTTTACTATTAGAAACACTGTTTAACTAAAAAGCAAAAACAAAACAGGATTGGCCTAATAAAAATTATGATGATAGTGAATACAAATACTCATTATGTGCCAGTTACTGTTCTTAGTGCTTGATCTGTATTATTAGCTCACTGAGTTCTCACAATCCCCCTACAAAGGTAGGGACTCTTACAGTTCCCATTTGATAGACCAAGTGAGGTCAGTGCTCAAGATCACCCCTGTAGAAAGCAAAGTCTGCCCTGTAAACAGCCTCACATCTCTGATTGGAACAGGTAACAGAAACAACCCAATTTTCATAAAAGCAAAACAATCCAATCTCACTTGGGTTATGGGGTAGGTTTAGCCAACTGTACCATCTTGAGGGAGGGGAGTCTCGGACTGTTTCCTGGAGAGGTTCTGCTCGGAAGGCTGCCGCAGCGCCCCTGGCCGTCCTGCCGTCCTCATAGAGCTGTCTTCTTCCTTTCCACCTGTGATCACAGCCCCTGATGATGTCTACAAGTTGCCATTCTCAGGGGCTGTCTATACTTTGTACAGCCCAGAAATAGCCAGGCAGGGTCCTAGGATAAGCCTCTCAACTTGGTGAGCATTTTTCCTTGATAACTTTTCACCCACTGTTCCAGGATACAATGCCTTTGAGGACCTGTCTCAGTATCCCTACCATGCTGCCCCTTCCTTCCAGGTTAGCACTAGTTCAGAAAAGTTTTTTCAGATCCAGAGCCCACTGAAGGGCTGCAGACTTGGGCTAGAATCCAGTAACACCTGCCACTTCCATTCGTTCCTTTTTTTGGTCCCTACGAAAACTAAAAACAGCAATTTTTGCTGTGCGTCCTCTGAAATGTTGCTGTTGTCCTAGAGGGCCATTGAGTTGACATGACATATGACAGGGCAGAACTGCCCCAAAGGATTTTTCTGGAATGTAATCTTTAAGGGTAGCCCTGGTGGTGGAATGGTTAAGAGCTTGGTTGCTAACCACAAGGTTCCAAAGATCAACTGCTCTCTGGAAACACTGTGGGTCAATTCTACTCTATCCTGTAGAGTTGCTATGAGATGGACTTAATTCCATAGCATTAGGTTTTTTTTGGCAGGGGTGGGAGTGGTAATCTTTACAGGAGCAGGTGGCCAGATCTTTCTTCACTGAGTGGGTTCCAGCTGCCAACCATTTGCTCAACAGCCAAGTACTTAATTGTTCCACCGCAAAATCACCTCATGCAATCTCCTTCGAGGGAGCCTTGATGGGTAGGTAGTGCTAATCCTATGTTTTATAAACCTTGAATCAAGTTGCTAGGTGACTTGCCCAGGAATACAGCTTGTGAGTGGTCAGCCCTAGAATTGGCAAACGCTGGGAAAGAACCTGTAGACTCTGGCTCCTGGCCCAGTACTCTCTGTATTACTCCAAGCTGAGCCTGAGTTACCGTGGGTGCGCTCAGAGCCCATGGGCCTGCATGTTATTAGCATGTGAGTGGTTTAAGAAACACTCACTCACTGAGTACCTACTACTCCAAAACCCACTGTGGTTGAGTCGATTCTGACTCATGGTGACCCTATAGGTCAAAGAACTGCCCCATAGAGTTTCCAAGGGGCAATTGGTGGATTTGAACTGCCCACCTTTTGATTAGCAGACACAGCACTTAACCACTATGCAACCAGGGTTTCCAGTACACACTACATACTTGGCTTTTTCAGGTTACACTGACGTTGGGATTTAGGGTACAAGGAAAGAAACCTGTTCTTACAGAATATTCTGAAAGGAGAGACAGATAAATAATAAAATAAGTGAGTAATGATGTATGTTAGAAAGTGATAAATGCAATAGTAAAAACTAAAAGAGCAGGGTGCAAGGGACCCAGAATTATAAGTCGGGATAAGAATGGCATATACTGACCAGAAGTCAGTGATTTCTTCAAGTTTTTCTGCAAGATGTTCAAAACTTTACCATCCAGTGGTTGAACAACATGATGACCATTTTTAATGTTACTGAACTGTACATGTGAAAAATGGTGAAATGGCGAGTGTTTTGTTACCTATGTATTTACTGCAACTTAAAAAAACCCTTTACCATCTAGGGTGCTCCTGGCTTGGTCATCCTAATTCTCTTCTAGCATTTCAACAACAGTTCCTCATTTAGCTCCTCACAAAGAACCCTGAAAGGCAGGTACCATTATTCTAAAGAGGACAGAACAGAGGGTCAGATACGCTAAACACGATGCTTAAAGTCATCCTGCTACTAAGAGATGGAGGTGGAATTTAAATTCAGCTCTAACTCCATAAGTCCATCCTTTATTACTTTCAGCACTCTGTACAGGAAACAGATTCCCCTGACTTCCTGCTGGGTCTACATCCATCTGACTGTTCACGTCTCTGCCTGTGTCTCTGTCTCTGCCTCTCTTACACACAGATATAGTCTTTGCTGTGTATGGATTTAGGAGTTACGCAGGATCATGCTCACAGGAATCTGACTTTAATGTAATATAGAACATCATACTAGCCTTCAGTTGTGCTGGTAGTTTAGTTGTTGACTTAATAGACAAAATGCTTAACTTCTCTGCATTTTGGAACGGATGTTTGGCAGCTGTGATCACTGTAAAATGTACCTCCTCTCTATGCCAAGTGATAAATCCTCTGATAGTGACTTTAACTTATAGCCTCTCAAAACCTGGGAGACAGAAGCTGCCATGTGGCTCTGCTTCTGAAACCTTCTCTCTCATGCTCACTCTCTGGGGGAACAAAATAGGTACAAGCTTTTTTGGAGGGCAAAGCAAAATTTAGACGTGCGTATGTTTTGTCCTAGAAATTCCACTTCTAAGATTTCATCCAGTCGAAATTTGTACAAAAATATAGACAAAATGAGGTACATCTATATGTACTGATAACTGTTCATGATAAATTAGGCAACAAAAACAAGCTGGAATGGTTATATGATCCTACTGGGGAAAAAGAAAGCAGAACTACAGATAGATGTTTGTATGGGTTCCCTGGGTGGTACAAATCATTGATATGCTCAGCTGTCAACTGAAAGTTTGGAGGTTTGACTTCACAAGAGGTACCTTGGAAGAAAGGCCTGTCATCCGCTTCCAATAGGCTACAGCCTTGAAAACACAATGGAATGCACTTCTACTCTGTAACATATGGGAGCGTCATGAGTTGGAACCAATTCAATGACAACTCATTATATGTTTGTGTATCTGTATAGTTCACACCAAACTATTAACAGTTCTGTTTGGTTTTAACTTTTTTCCCTAATGCACATGTAACAGTCTTTAACAATAAGTAAAAGGATATCTGAAAAATTCTTCCAGAGAATGAAACCTCATCTCTTAGATACAAACTGGTTCAGTATGTCAACAACTCAGATTCCCTCTTTACCCCAATATTGTAATATTCTTTTCAAAAGTCCCTTCAAATTACATTAGAAAAGAAAGTAGGGATTTTAGTCTATTTATAATATCCATTTTCTGTTAATTTCACTTAATTTTGTAGACATTCACTTTTTTGGAAGTTAAACATTAGATTTAACTACACAACTTACAAGTCCTTGAATGGGGCAATTCCAATTACGACAGAAAAAATAATTCCATTGAGCAATCTTTAGATTTTGGCTTAAAATCATTAAATCTCAGGCAGAGCTGAAAATTTCTTTTCAAGTGGGAAATGATGAGTCTAAAGAAGGGTTTATTAATTGCTGATTCTTCCTCATTATCTGCTATTGGTTTTCCAAGTAACAAATCAATCCTGCAACAAATGTGTTGGGCCTGTTCTCAGCATTACATAAAAAAAATAAAGTTTATAAAATCAATGAAGCATGTTATTCCTAAATCAGTACTTAAAAAAGCAGCAATATCCCTAGGTTAAGAATTAAGATATTTTCAGAAAAAAACTTCACTGACTAAAGAGTCTTGTAGCAAAAAAATCATCTGACAGAATCCTCAAGAATAAAAAATAACTTTCACCTCAATTTCTAAGGAAAATATACACTCACTGTCGAAATGTGGAAAATACAGAAAGTATAATAGATTTAAAAGCTTCTTTTCATTCATTTCTGCTAATATTTTTCTTGCAATATATCATGTTTTTTCTACAGATGCACACGATGGACACAAAAGTATGATCACTGAGCATAATTTTTTCTAATCTTTAAAGAGAAACAAAACCAATTTACTCCATTGCGTACATTTCCCCAATCCTAAAAGTAAAAATCTTAAATTTGATTTTTAACAGCCCTTTAGCAGTTATGTTACGTTTACGAGGTTTACTATTATAAAGAAACTAAAAACAAACAAAAACTCACTGCTGTCCTGTAGATGCCTACTTACAGTGACCCTACAGGACAGAGTAGAACTCTCCCAGGGGGTTTCCAAGGCTGTACATCTTTACAGAAGCAGATTCATGGCTGAGGTGTTTCAACTACAAATCTATTGGTTAGTAGCTACATGCTACAACTAACCACTTTGGCACCATAAACAGCCTTACAAATACATGATTGTATATGCTTATTATGTTATATAGTAACATAGTAAAAAAGGAAACAAATCTACACCCACATTGGGAAATTTCCAGAAAGTGACAGTGTCGTGCCTATTCTTTTTACATACAGCACATTAACTGTTTTATCAGTATCTCTCGTTGGTTGTGATTACATTCATTAAGACTATAAGGGTGGCTGGGATAAATTAAGAAACTATGCCCCTGAGAGGCCCAGCTTCTTGCCCAGGATCACAGAGCTGCCACAGATCAGTGCCAAATCAGAAACAGCTCAAGTCCAGACTCCCATCAAGGCCTTTCCCATCTACTCTGCTGCCCAACCTACTTGCTATGTTAGAGTCTCAGGTGCTGGAGGCTCTTGGTGGGAAGCTCTGCGAAGGCAGGAAACAGGAGAACAGAGTGTATAATTCAGTGATATGAGTGAGGTTTTATTATTCCCATAGATCTAAGGTTATAACCCAACTCAATCACTGACTTGCTGCATGACTTTGGGTAAGTGACTTATTAATTATTTCAAAGTACTGATGGGCAAATTAAAGTGAGAAAATGTGTGTAAAATGGTCGGTACCTTTTCAGCCCTCAGCAGTTAGCCATTTTTATCATTATCAAAATGGATCATTTGAAAGAGGAAGAAGGAAGTCTGGAAGCTTTTGTCCTAGAATGGGGAAGCTTAGTTACACACCAAACCATTCCAGACTATGGAAATTTTTGATTTGTTTTTACAGCCTGCAACTGTAGCCTCTGGTGTGGAGCCTGACAAAATCAAAATTTCTCTCCAAAGATCTAAAGTAACACCTTATTTATTCATAGAAAAAGAAATGTCCATAACCTTACCAAACATCATAGTAACAGACTCTCCAGCTAAAAAAATGCCCCCCCCCGAAGAACCCCCAAACTTTTTGTTGTCAACTCTGCTGTCTTTCCCTATGAAGAGAACATTTCAAATCCCTCCAAGCTTGGGATTATCAGCAAACAGATCAAGATTTCATGGTAGTTTCCAAGTTAAATCCTTTCATGCTAAAATATTGCTGAGCTATTCATGTTTGTTTTTTAGATATAATTTATATACCACAAAATTCACCATTTTAAAATGTACAAGTCAGTGGTTTTTGGTGTACTTACAGAGCTGTACAGCCATTACTATAATCAATGTTAAGAAAATTTCATCACTCCAAGACACTCGACCCATTAAGCTGTCACTTCTCACTAAAAGCCCTCTGTCAGCCCCAAGAAAACCACTTATCTACTTTCTGTCTCCACAAAATTGCCTCTTCTGGACATTTCATATAATGCGGTAATACAGTATGTGACCTTCCGTGTCTACTAGCTTCTTTTGCTTAACAGGTTTTCAAAGTTCATTAGCATAGCATGACTTACTACCTCATTTCTTGTTATGGCTGAATGACATTCCATTGCATGGGTATACCACAGTTTGTTTATCCATTCATCAGTTGAAAGACCTTTGGTTTCTATTTGAGGCTATTATGAATAATGCTGTTATGAATATTCACGCATAATTTTTTGTGTGAATACATGTTCTTAACTTCATTTGTGGATTCTTCATTGCTACTGAATAGAAATACAACCAATTTTTGCTTACTGATCCCATATCCTGCAAACTTGCCAAACTTATTAATTAGTTCTAATAATTTTCTAGTGGATTCCTTAGAATTCTATATGTAAGATCATGTCACCTGCTACTGCAGATAGTTTCTCTTTTGCCTTTCCAGTATGGATACATTTTCTTTCTTTTTCTTGCCTAAAGGTCCTGGCCAGAACTCTCAGTACAACATCTAATAAAAGTATCAGGAATGGATATCCCTGTTTGTGATTTTAGAGGGGAAGTTTCCGTCCTTCACCATTAATTGTGCAGTTAGCTGTAGGTTTTTTGTAGATGCCCTTTATCAGGTTGAGAAAGCTACCTTCTATTCCTAGTTTGTTGAATATTTTATTAGGATAGAATGTTTGATTTTGTCAATGCTTTTTCTCTATCAAGATGACCGTGTGGTTTTTGTCCATTATTCTATTAATATGATGTATTACAATGACTGACTTTTCATGTTTAACTGCACAATCATTTTTATGACTAACATGTTTAAACCCAGTTCTAAATAGGACAGAGGACCAACAGACATTTACTTTCTATTTGCAATTATGGCTCTATCTTGGGTCTGTACATTTGGACAAAAACAGATGGCAAATTGGGACGTGACTGTAACCATGACTTCAAATGACAAACACTCTGATTATTTTTATAAACTGTTTGTTTAAAGGAAGGAACTAGTTTTTTAAAGAAAATTCATGTTGAACATGCACTCTCTATTACTGTTCACTATAATCATGTTTGCAACCCTTGACAATATGAATATCAATTAAAATCATTCTACAATTTAATCTGTAGATTTTATTTCTGATTTAGAGTTTATAATTGTACAGTGACCTATATCAGACTTAGGGTAGGTCAAAGTCACTTAACATAATGAGGAAAACATATATGTACAGGGAAACTCCTCCATCCTATTTTTTGCCTATAGAAGAGAATAATACTAATAATACTAATAATGATTTTACTTGACAGGGAAACCCTTGTGCCAGAGTAGTTAAGTGCTATGGCTGCTAACTAAAAGGTAAGTAGTTCACATCCACCAGGCGCTCCTTGGGAACTCTATGGAGTAGTTCTGTTCTGTCCTATCGGGTTTCTATGAGTTGGAACTGACATGACAACAGTGGGTATGGGTTTGGTTTACTTGATAACATTTATAGAATCTACCATTCAGTTAAGCAGGTTACTTTCAAACTTTTATTTAAATATCTCATTTGGGCCTCCCAGTAACTCCATGGACTGAGTGCAATTAGTACTCCATGTTGTAGCTAAAAAAACTCAGAAAGGACAAGTAACTTCACTAAATATTCACAACTAATAAGGGCAAGACTCCCACCTGGGCTCCTGTCTCCAAAATCCATGTTTGCAACCATTTCTTCCTTCCTTCTTTCCTTCCTCCCTCCCTCCCTTCCTTCTGTTTTACTGTGGTTACATATATACTAACTTTGCCATTTTAATCATTTTCAAGTTTACAATTGAGTGGCATCAAGTACATTTACAATGTCACACAACTTCCATCACTATCTTCTTAACTATCTCTTATACTTTGGGTACCAGAAACTTAAAACAGTTCATTCCTCCTTTCCAATGGAAATGTGACCAAACCCTGGAAGGTCATAGGATTCAGTGTGCCATCTGTTGATCAGAGGTTACCTCAAGTCAAGTACTCAGTGAGCACTTAGGTGCATTCACCCTAGTACTGGGTATACTGATTCTGTTTTGTATTTGATTATGTAGTTGGTAACTTTTTGAGCATGTTTGATGATTGCTACCAGATCATCTTTACTGACAACTTCAAACTCTGCTTTAACAGGAAAAAAATAACTGGGTCCAAGTGGCTAGTGTTATGTTTAGCGGCATTAAGACTTGGCCCATAACTTTCCGCTCAACACCACGGACTGTTCTCATCTCCTTGAAACCTCCTAGAGTCCTGGTTGAGGACACTAAGCTATCTTAACTCTCCAGACATGAACTTGGTTCCTGGGCCTCCCTGCCACTCCTAGCCTGAGTGGCATGTCCCAGTTCTTTGCTCATGTCTGTCTGTCTTCCCAAAAAGCTTCTCTAAAAAGACATAACCATTGCAGATAAGGAAGCAGTTAGTTAGATCCAATTCTGATGCTTCCATTGGGAGTTTCAACCTGAATGTTCCACCATCTCAAGTTCAAGATATCCATACTAGATCTAACATTTCACTTTATTTTTATGGTACCAACTTCATTTTCCCAGATGCCACGTCTTGACAGCATTTGCTATGCCTCTATATCTTGAGCTGAGTTTGCATGCACTCATCCGTCAGGGGTTGTAGCAATTGGTCCATTCTTTTCCATTCTCCATGTTTCACTCTATGCCCACTTGCCTGAATGTCTGACCAGCTTCCTGACTGCTCGCTGCTCTGAAAGGCCAAGAGGACTCTTAAGTCTTGACAAAATGCTCCTTAAGTCAAAGTCTAGGAGGCTAGAAAGGCATTTGGCCCTGTGAGGTGGTGTCCACTATGGACAGGTGGTGTCCTGTGAGGACCGTGGAAGCCAGCCCACCGAATACGTAAAGAAAACACATACAGGTCCAACAGAGACCTTACACTTCCTTCCCGAGGTCAGATCCTCTCTGTTTGGTATAAAACAGTCGCCAGACTTGGAAGCTGAACAGCTGTGGGCCTCTCTCCAGTGAGCCTAAGCAGTAGAGACAAAGGAGATGTGGCTCACAACGGACGTCCAAGGCCTGGGCTTCCCAGCATCTGGAATCTGTGACCACTGCTGCTGGACTGCTGCCAGCCCTCACCGTGCAGGCCTGAGAGCCTTGGGCACCTTCACTCACTGCAGATGCACCAGAAAGATGGGTGAAAGAGGAGCCTGTAGCTGCAGGGCCCAAGTTCAAATCCCTGCTCAGACACTCACCCTTTACTTAGACCTGTAATTAACTTCTCAGAGCAGGACCGGCTACCTCATCAGCTATCTGTGAACCTCCCTCTAAAAAGAGTATGAAACAAACATGAAGCTATATGAAGATGGGAAAAATCAATTTTCCTAAACTCCTCACAGGTAAAACAGGGTACATGACCGGAAGAAAGACTTTGAGGTTGGGAGGGCAGGGGATCCCCAAAAGCTGTGCTCCTCCAGCAGCCTTCTAAAACAGCGGCACCTACTTAGCCTAACGCCAGGCTCAGGTTTGTGGATGGGCACAGGCAAAGCTGGGGCCAGACAGGAGCCACTCAGGGCAACAAAGGGCTGAGGCTGCGCGCTACCTTTCCCCTTCTCAGCCTTCAGCCTCTCCCTCAATAAGTATTAAAGTAGTGCTTAATGAATGGAAATTTAGAAGGGCATCAATCTATAGTCTCAGTTTTCTCATCTATAAAATAGAACCATAATCATATCTTAACAGGTTGAGAATTACATGAGAAGCACAAAAAACAGAACACAGAGGCTAACACAAGGTTGGCCTGTTTCCACACAAACACAGGGCAGGTTGTCATGTAAGTTGGGAGTGTAGCATAAGCACAAGAAAACAGACAAAGAGGGGGATACGTCATTAATCCATGTAAGACATGTGGCTCCTTCACTATGTTGAAAACAAATTACTCACAAGTCTGTTATTTCTTTCAAGGAGATTTCCTTTTTGTCTACAGTTTCCTATATATTTTTTAAAAATACAAGGAGATGATATTATCTGACAGCTGGTGGTCAGATCTCATTACTCTGTACTGCCTTCACCTGAAGGGATGCAACTGGCTGCCCTTGCTCACTTGACATGAAAACTCACCAACCACAAATCTCCTCTGACCTTTCCAAGTGGATCTAGATGACAATTGTTGACTATGTACCTTGGACATCAAAGAGAAACCTCAAATACCTTTATCAATGGAAATAACTTGGAGTATTTTTTAAATTGACCTTGAAACTGAACGAGGCCAAAGAATTGAAGAAGAAGGCACAGGAGAAAAGATTATGTCTATGCAATTAGTAAGTGGCCCAGTCAGGACTTGAACTTGTGTCTTCCGCTGAAGATTTTATTTTAAAATGTAGGTTCTGATTTATAAAGCGCAGCCGGAGATACTGCTGATCCTGGAACCACACTTTGAGTTGCAAGAGGGTTGATGTTGCTAAAGCACTTAGAACAGTTTATGGTATGAAGTTTCTCATTCATAATATGGTAATTATTATTACTGTAGCTGCTGTTATTACTTGCAGTAACTGAGCTGCGTGTAGTTCCCAGAAATTGGAAGATTAGCACTTGGGTTTAGAAGTCAGTTTACTGTGCATTTGATTGGCATGGCTCAGTGCCCCATAGTTCAAGGAACTGATTCAAGAAGGCTATGAACTGACCACACTGAAGCATCAAGGCTGAGGAGTAGAACTCAGAGTAGGACAAATGTACCAGGAGAATGTAAAAAACCACCTCCGGCATGTGGTAGCAATTTAGAGCATGGCAGCAGGATGCTGCTATCATTTTATGTGGGGCAGGCAGGGGTCCTGCTCCACCCAGGGATGGGTCTGCCATAGATGTTCTTAGCCTCTGAGGATGAGTCAGCTCTTTCCAGGAATGGTGGGTAACCCCCAAACCAAGAGACACAGAAAGATTACCTGAAGAGGCTTTCAAAGGAAATCTAATGCCTTACTACTCAACATGAAGATAATCTGGTGCCTTACTACGCAATATGAACATCTGGGACCAGCAGCAAAAACATCACATGATAATCCCCTAAAAAAAAAAAAAAAAAAGCAGAAAACAAAAAAAAAAAACCATGGAGTCTGCTCTCTGCCTCACCCAGTAAATCTGAATCTGAATTTCAGCAAAATCCCCTTGAGACTTGTAGGCACACGGAGGTTTGAGAAACGTTTCTTGGAAAGAGTTTCAACACAAGTTTCGTTAGTGAGATGGTCTGCGATACAGTAGAGAAATGAGCCACAGCTGGATTTATGCACCCACAACTACCACCACCATCATGATCTTCACAGTTTTTCGCAACTTTAGCAGTAGTGGAAACCCTGATGCTGTAGCTGTTAAGTGCTATAGCCGCTAACCAAAACATCAGGAGTTCACATCCACTAGATGCTCCTTAGGAACTCCATGGGGCAATTCTACACTGTCTATAGGGTCGCCATGAGTCGGAATCGACTTGATGGTGATGGGTTTTGTGTTTTCGTTTTTAGCAGCAGTAGTTCATATTTGTATAATGGTGTACAGTCAACAAATCGAATATCCATATATGCTGTCCATTTACAGGGGAGTATTGTTTCACTTGGCAGGAAAACTGTGGCCCGGAGAGACTGTAGAACCAATTCTGAGGCCCCCCAGAATGGCTCTTTGAAACTTAGAATTTACTTTAAAATTTACTTTAAACATAGAAGCCCAAATCAACATTCTTTTATTATACAAAAGGGTTACTTTGTAAATACATGGTATCTTGTTATTTTGTACTACTGCATTTTTATGCAAACAATGTACATCTTCTGTTTGCCAGCCATACTGTAAAAAAAAAAGTGGCACAACAGAACTTATGAAAACACTGAAAATATGGGGAGCAGGGAGAAGAGTACCGGGGTGAGGTCGAAGATAGCAACAAAGGCAGAAGGCACGTGTTATTTACGTGAAAACAAGGTAACTGAGAAGCACAAAAGATTAGCCTTAATTACTACAGTCTTAAAGTAATGCAGGTCTTTTGCTTCTAAGTGCAAACTGGTAAACCTACAAACTCTTTTTTTGTAATCAAAATCATCAGAATTTATGTTCAAATCAGCACTAAGAAAACAGTCATTGGATAGCACAAATGATTAAGTTCTGAGTTACTAGGTGACAGGCTGACAATTTGGTCCCACCCACAGACATGATCTGCTTCCAAAAGGTCACAGCCCTGAAAAACTCTACTGAGTCTAGTTCTCCAGGATCTGAACTGATTCAACAACAGCTGGTAAGCACTAAGTAATCACTTTGGCATGGTATACAGGTATCACATCAACACTGTTATCTCTCCATGAAGCCCTGGGCCCTTTTGTTGTGGTGTCTTCAGTCTACAGCACTGCTGCTGGAACCTTTGATACTCGGAGCTGCTTGAAGGCAGTGACTGCATCTCATGCTACCATCTCCAACACCTGGCAGAGTGCCTGGTATGGAGGAGTCCTTGATAGCAGTCACTGAATGAACAGGTGCAGAGATGATAAACGTGCAGGCATGTGACGCAGACCAAAGCAACAAAGACCTGGGCCCTCTGCAGAGGGGTCAGAAGGTTCTGGAAGGAACATGGTAGCCATGCCAGTGGCCTTTCTTCAGATAGCTGGTTTAATCTCTCTAAGACCAGACAGAGCAGAGGCACAGAAAAGACTAAGAACTGTAAGTCCCACAAATGGAATCCACTGGCAAGGCTGATAAGTGACCTGCTTTCACTAAGTGAAGAAGAAGTCTGTACTTTGCTAAACATCTGTTTTGCTACATCCTTTCTTTCTCTTTTCTCCTCCCTCTCTTCCTCTGCTTTCTTTTCATCCTCTCCTCTCTTTTTTAAAAACAAAAGTTTGCCTAAAAAAAAAAAAACCTCCAGCTTTCTCATGGCTTAATTTGAGAAGGAGAAAAGAGTTTTCCTGTCCATCATCTAGTGGAGAAAGCTGGTGAGCTCGAAGGGCCCTTCTGGGAAAGGTGAGGTGCTGGTGCAGCTTGGAATCCCGGGAAGGGCTGGAGATGGGAGAGAGAAATGATGATGGGAAGACCCAGGAAGAACTGGTGTCCCAGATTCCTGTCCCCTTGAGGTTTGCCTTGACCCAGGGCCCACACACAGCTCCAGACAGCCCTCTGACCAGAGCGCCCTTTCCAGCTGCATTTCCCACAGTCCTTCTGTGTTCCCTCCCTCATGCCAAACCTGACCCTTGGCTATCTCCCACTCGGAGACACTTCCTCCAGCAAAGCCTGAATTCATGCTTTTGCCCGGAAAGTCCTCCATGCTCCAACTGTGATTGTGAACACCATGTAGTCCTTTCTATTCCTTTTTAAACTGCTTTCCCCATTGCCCCCCAAAAATGCCTAGCACAGAGTCCAGGCCACAGCATGCATTACATTGCCTACTTACTGAATGAATGAACATTTATAACTCTAATTCCTCTCCCCTCCAAATTGTTTTTAAATGGTATAAAAAAAAGTCTGAAAAACTTAACTATTCTAGGGAGACAGACACCAAGTTATGCAATGCTATGCATACAGAAAACTAAACTGTTGAGCTGGAAAGAGTGACAGAGGCCATTGAAAATAGAAATCAAGGTTGGGAATGTACTAAGACCCTGTCCATGGAAAATGTGAATGCTCTTTGGAGCTTTTCCAACCCAGTTCCTGAATATGTAACATGCTTCCAAAAGCTCTCGCTGGGTTTTAACATCCTATTAGCCAAAAAAAGAAAAAATGTACATAGGTAATTGGTTTACAACATGGCGCATTTGTGAGTGTGCAACTGAGGTACGAAGACACCTGGACACAGAAGAGAGAATGATGCACACAGAGAGTCTCATCAGACTCGAGCTACGCAGCTGAAACACGACATTAACCCACTCGAAGACCCTTGAGGCTTTCAGCCTTTCCACTTGGATAACTCTGAAAGGCATCCAAGGAGTTCCAATTTGGGCAGGGGTTTGTTTATTCTGCTTGGTTCAAACCAGGGCTACGGATCCCTAATGGTTTTAACGTCCTGAAAGGTTTTCCACATTTGGGCAAGATCCATGCTTTCTGGAAGCCTTGCTCCCAGCCCACTTGCTGAGCCCACTGCACTGAGAGCACCCAAATGCCCTGACTCAGGGGGAAGAAGTTCAGCAGCATCAACCCTGTGGCACGAGCTTGGAAACTTTCACTAGAGTGCTGTGTCATAGTAAAAATGCTTCCATTCTTGACTGACTGTAACTTTTACTACATTTCATTTTTCTCCTGTGATATTAAATTTTCAAAGCTAGTCCTTTTCCCATCTTGTGCCAATGAAAATGAAATGGTCTCCTACTGGCTTCTGGCCCTTGACCTTGAGTGTACCAAGTCCTGATCCAGCAATAACTGCTCAGGTGCATAACTGCTGTTACTCTCCTAACTACAGAGGGGGGCCTGCCTCCAGTCTCTGGGCCCGAGCACGCCCCAGCTGGTCTAACCTTCTGAAAATTTACCATGCTAACCCCCTAAAAACCAACCCCACTGCTGTTGAGTCAATTCCACCCATAGCAGTCCTACCGAGTAGAACTGCTCCACAGAGTTTGCAAAGAGCACCTGATGGATTCAAACTACCAACCTTTTGGTTAGCAGCCGTAGCACTTACCCACCACACCACCAGGGTTTCCAGTGCTTAGGAGCCTGCAATGGTTCTCTGTTGCTGTTACAAAATCTTCACCTTGCTCTCCAAAATATTAACCACATCCTACCACATTAACCTTATTTCTCACTGTTTGCACCCATGAGTTCATCATGATTGTTCATTTTCTTCCTATCCCTCCAGACACTGCACTTATTCCTACTCTAGTACTTTATATCATGTTCCCTTTCCTGCCTAGAATGCCTCCTATAACCCTGGGAGAGACCAACAGATGCCAGCGTTTAGAGCGGGGCTTTGAACTGGTTTGGTCCAGTTAGAATTTGCATTTCTAACAAGCTGCCAAGCAATCTCTAAAGCTGCTGGTTAGGGATGAATTCTGAGATTCACTGATAGAAGTGGGGGTCTCAAACTTTAGTACATGAAAGAATCATCTGGAGATCTTGTTAAAAACATAGATTCAGATTCAGGGCCAATCAAACTCAGATTCAGGGCAGAAGCGCAAATTGTCAGCAGAGGTTTGAACCAGAAGGAACCAGTTCAAAGCCCTGTACTTTCACAGTTCTACTCTAACATACATGGGGCATCTACTCAATGGCACCAGGTTTGTCTGTTTGAGGGGTGGCATATTTGTTAAGAGCTACAGCTGCTAAATCAAAGGGTGGCAGATGGAATCCACCAGGCACTCCTAGGAAACCCTGTGAAGTAGTTTTAGTCTGTCTTTTAGGGGTTCATATGAGTCAGAATTGACTCCATGGCAATAGGTTTAGGGTTTTTTTTTTCCTACATGGGGGAAGGTCTTCAACCCTCATTTCTAGTTTACATCGCAAGCCTCTCTTCTAGTCTCATTTTTTGGACTACAGTTCCCAGGCATTACAGGAAGCTGTGTTACTAGGCCACTTCCTCCTTTTCCCACGCCTTCCAGCTAATACCATCTGGGTATTTGTTTTGAAATACAATTTCCATGACAGTCTCAAATTAAAACATATTTACTTTCAGTACAGTTAATGGCTGGAAAGGA
The DNA here is from genome assembly GCA_028571685.1 of Heterohyrax brucei. Lineage (NCBI taxonomy): Eukaryota > Metazoa > Chordata > Mammalia > Hyracoidea > Procaviidae > Heterohyrax > Heterohyrax brucei. Next base: position 39,050,636 of record CM053154.1, read on the forward strand.
CAGAGCAGGTAGGGGAACTTTTATTTTAATCAGAATCATCCTTTTGAAGTGCAAATTTTTATTATGTTACATCCTCTGCTGAAAACTTGGATGGCTTTCCATAGTTCCTAAGGATAAAGACAAAAGCCTGCATTATCTGGCAATTTGTTTTACTACTCAGTGCCTCAGTTTCTTCAAAAGTAAAAAAGTGAGGCTTACATTACATGAACAACAACAACAAAAAAAAACAAAAACAAAACCAAAAACCAAAAACCCAAACCATTGTCATTTAGTTGATTTCAATTCATGGAGGCCCAATAAGACAGAGTAGAATCCCTGTAAGGTTTCTAAGGAGCAGCTGGTATATCTGAGCTGCTGAACTTTCGGTTAGTAGCCAAACACTTAACCACTGTGTCACCAACCACCCCCTTAGTCTGCCCCCAGAAATCAAACCTATTGTTGTCAATTTGATTCTGACCCATAGCGACCCTATAGGATAGAGCAGAACTGCCCCATAGGGTTTCCCAGGAATGCCTAGTGGATTTGAACTGCTGATCTTTTAGACAACAGTCATAACATTTAACCACTGTGCCAACAAGGTTTCCAAACCTGTTACTTTTCAGTCAATTCTGCCTCATAGAGACCCTATAGGACAGAGTAGAACTGCCCCATAGGGTTTCCAAGGAGTGCCTGGTAGATATGAACTGTTGACCTTCTGTATAGCAGTCACAGCATTTAACCACTATGCCACCAGGGTTTCCAAACCTGTCGTTGTTCAGTCAATTCTGACTTACAGAGACCCTCTAGGACAGAGCACAACTGCCCCATAAGGTTTCCACGGAGCACCTCGTGGATTTGAACTGTTCACCTTTTGCGTAGCAGTCATACCTCTTAACCACTACGCAACCAGGGATTCCTAAATTACACACTGAAAAAAACCTTTGCCACAGTGCCTGGCACACAGTAAGCATCCATCATTATGCATTAGCACTTGTTGTTTAGACTTTCCTGGTACGACAGCTTGCTAGTTATCTGGCCTATAACCCCACCTCAAATTTACCACAATGCCTCCTGCCGCAGGACCTTTGCACATACTCTCCCTGCTGCCCAGAATACTCTTCTAGCCCTTTTCTTATAAATAACTTCTGTTTTACCTCAACCCTCAGCTCGAACATTACTGTCTCTGGGAAGGCTTCTCTGTCTGTGCCAAATCCCTCTTTTAGACAGTCTTACACAATTATCTCCCTCTCTGTTGTAGCAAGTACCACGGTTACAATTTGCATTTGGCACAGTAATCACTTAATTTCTTATTGATCTGTAAGCTCCATGAGCACAGACTATGAAATCTGACAACTGAGTCTGTGAACTTAATTGTTCTAAGTGCTACATACCTCTTTGCTGAATATCACTAAGATCACCTTCAAACTACTCCCCTTGGGAAGCTATACACTGATGCCAGCACCTAGGACACCCTTCCAGCAATTCTGGAACTCTTTCTGGAATGGCCATTGCACACAGTGGCACAGTGGCAAGTTCACTAACCTAACTGTAGAGCTGTTTGTGAGGGAGTTTTTAGCCAGTAAACAAATAACTGTAATGGAACACCCTCTCTACTCACCTGATCTGGCCCCCAATGACTTTTTTCTTTACCCAAAGATAAACGAAACATTGAAAGGAAGACATCTGGATGACATTCAGGACATTAAGGATAATGTGATGACAGCTCTGATGGCCATTCCAGAAAAAGAGTTCCAAAATTGCTTTGAAGGGTGGACTATGCGTTAACATCAGTACATAACTTCTCAAGGGGAGTATTTCAAAGGTGACCGAAATGATATTCGGTAATGAGGTATGTATCACTTTTTCTAGGATGAGTTCATGAACTTAACTGGCAGTTCTTGTACTTTTAACACAAAATAGGTGGTACAAACCAGTAAACAGACTGAGACCTGAACAGGAGATAATACTGCAGTGTTTCCTACTAGTTAAGAACTTGGATTTAGAATACAACTATCACAGCCTCCACCAGACTGAGTTAGCACAGCTAGATGGTGCCCAGCTGCCACCACCAAATGCTCAGAGAGGGATCACACTAGAGGGTCCCAGACAGAGCTGGAGAGCTAGTCTAATAGAGACTAATGAAACCCCAAGAGTATGGCCCCAGACACCCTTCAAACCTAGTACTGAGGTCATTCCTGGGGTTCACCCTTTACCCAAAGATTAGACAGGATCATAAACACACACACACACACACACACACACACTAATACATGTAGCTCAACTATGAATGAGTAACTAAATGGGCACACCAGCCCAGTGAAAGGGACCAGGGGCAGGAGGGAACAGGAAAGCTGAAAAAACATAAATGAGGAACCCACCATGGAAAAGGATAGAGTGCTGATACATTGTGGCTTTGGCAACCAATGTCACAAAGTAACATATGTATTAATTATGTGATGAGAAATTTGTTAGCTCTGCAATTTTTCATCTAAAGCACAATTTAAAAAATAAAGAACTTGGATTTAGGAATCAAATGATGGCTCTGCTCTCTATTAGCTGATTAACCCTAGATAAAGATTTTGCTTTGAAGATTTAAAGATTTTGCTCAGAATCTATAAGGCCAGATATTGTGAGCTACAAACTTCTTGGAGTCTTAGTTCTCTTCCAGGCTCCCAGATCACCTATGTTAGTATCTTTCTGAAATGGATTTTAGATGAGTCTGCTTATCAACACAAAAATTGGACTCGACCTAAATGGTATACAATACTTCACACTCCTTGCTGCTACCAAGGGTGTTTCTGGTGACTGTAAAATCCAGGGAGGATGTCTCAGAGGATGTCTTCATGGAGTCACATGTGGCACTAATATTAGAAAATATTTTTGTTGCCATAATGAAATATGGCATTAAAAGGCTGAGAATACCATGTATGTGTTTTAAACTGTTGAAACATTTTAGACATTCCTGAAGATGATGAAATATCTTCTGTCAGAGTTTAGTCCTTCAATAACTAAATATGCTTAAAAATGCCCTTCTGTGACTTTAACTGTACTCTAATTTCTTTATGATTTTTTGGTTTTGAGATTTAATTCCAAGAGAAGTTTTAATAATGACTCAGACTATCTTGAGGTCTTCTCTTTTTTCCTCTTAAATATTTGCTACTGAACCACATGCTATTATAAACAGATTATAAGCATATTCCATCATGTTCTACAAATGTTCCCATGGACAAGAATTTTCATAGCTCATTCAAATAAGTTTTAGTCCTTTAAAACAATAAACAACTTAGAAACACTGAAAGGGATTAGTGTCATGTACTGAAAATCTCATTTAATTTTATTGTGGTGACTAATACATCTTCATAAAAATGTACAAATTTTAACTTGACCACTAAATTTTGGACCGATCACATATTTCTAGACAAGGCTCCAAATCCCACAAATGAATGCTTTTCAACTCTGTAGAGAGTCGACATGTTCTCAAGAGAGAATGAAGCAGAAACAATAAAGGCTTTATGTTACAGGCTGGAGCTCATTTTCAGTGTCTAATTATGTGTTCAGTTTTCTCCAAGCTCTTAAATGTTTTTTACCCTTGACTTCACCCTAGATGGATGGGGACTTTCCTCTGTGTCCCTACTTCAACTAGGACATTTACATTGCCCTACAATTGCACGTTTCTTGGTCTGTCTCCTCCACTAAGAGGTGAATTCCTTGAAAGCAGATTGCATCCTGGTTATTGTTATATACATAGGGCCTGCAAAGTGCTTCACCATAGTAAATGCTCAACAAATATCTGATAAAAGAAGGAACCAATGAATGGCCTAATGCATGGGTTCTAAGGAAAATCTAATACAGGAATTATATAAGTGTGGGGGCCTTTAGCCATTTGATACCCTTTCTCAGGTGTCCCATTGTGGTGGTCAGGATTATGTCAACTTGGCTACTACCTATTTGGCTGCTGTATTAAGTGGCAGGGCGGGGTTTGTGGTGGCTCCCTGCCCCTCGGCTCTCATCTCGTGACCCTGGACTACGGCTGATGATCGCTCACGTGGCCAGGAGCTCCTGCTCTCTTGTTCCAGCATCTGGTTCTGGGACTTGAGCTAGCAGCTGTTGGGCTCATCAGTCCTTACAGTCGGCACTTGAGAGTCCTGCTCCCTGACCTGCCAATCCTGCGCTCGCCAGCCTCTGCCCAGTCCTGCTCCCTGACCTGCCGATCCTGGGTTCGCCAGCCTCTGTCACTTCGTCTCGCCACCAGCTTGGGATCCACCGACCTCCAGCCTCTGTCGCTTCGTCTCGCCACCAGCTTGGGATCCACCGACCTACACAACCGGTGATCTGTAACTCTGGTCTCTGACTTGCTGACCTTGGGTTACTCAGCTTCCATGGACACGTGAGGCTTGTGCCAGAGCTTGGGACATTCAGCTTCTGTGATTACGTGAGCTGTTTCCTATATTTGTATCTATCTATCTGTCTATATATATATTATAAATCTTTCCTTGCACCTACACGTGTTACTGGTTTTGCTTCCCTAGAAAACCCAGCCTAAGACACCCATGATGTGCTCTGGGACCACAGGCAGGGATATCTAGAAACAACTTTTCCTTCTTGTGTGCAACTTTGGCTGGATTAAAAACAGAACCTCTGAATTGGGAATGGTACAGGGTTGGCATTTCAAGTTGCTATAGCAAAGAGTGGCAGTAACCATCACTAGCATGATCCTCAGCATCAGCATCATCACCATATTTATTCAGTACATACTAACAGTCAGATGGAAACCCTGGTAGCACAGTGGTTAAGTGTGGCTGCTAACTAAAAAAGTCAGCAGTTTGAATCTACCAGGTGCTCCTTGGAAACTCTGTGGGGCAGTTCTACTCTGTCCTAAAGGGTCACTACAAGACAGAATCCACTTGACAGCAATGGGTTTGGTTTGAGCTTGCTTTAAAGGCCAGATGCTATGTTAAGTTCATTCTCTCTGATCTCTGTCTCTATGTGTGTGTATGTATGTATATCTAGCTCATTTAAGCCTTACAACAACTCTACAGAGTTAGTGTTCTTATTATTTCCACTTTTCAGATGAGGAAACTACAAAAGTCACATAACCTACTCAAAAGCGATACAGTGTTGAAGTGAAGACCCCAACCCAAGGCAGAATGATGCCCACATTTAAATTCTTCTAATCCAGGAAACAACACAGAGGTTGGCAGTCCTAACAAGACAAAAGAAAACAAAAAGCAAACCTGTTGCCCTGGGATCTATTCTGACTAATAGCATCCTTGTAGGACAGAGTAGAATTGCCCTAGAGGGGTTCCAAAGAGTGGCTGGCAGATTTGTACTGCGGACTATTTGGTTAGCAGCCAAGCATGTAACCACTACGCCACCAGAGAGCCAATGGAACAAAGATGGTCCAAAAATAAAACTTAATCTTACTCACTTCTGAGCACCCCTCTTCACCTTACTTCAACTAACTTTCTGTGTTTACAGAGGCTCTATGTTTATATTTTTTCAGTTATCTATTTATTCCAAAATACGTTTACACTTTTATTTCTTTAAATACTGTCTTTTAAGAAGAATGTATCCAATTACCTTGATGAAAGATGAGGAATGTGGCTTACTTGTCCCTATTATTGTAAATGTATATATTTTCAGTTTTGTTTTCCTATTGGTTATTGCTTTACCGACTGTTAAGCCTCTATTTTTTACTCTTCAGTTTAGATGTATTTCTTCTTTTCCTCCTTTTTTATTATGATTAAATGAAAGTACACAATCCAAAAAAATACAGAATGTTTCACAAATTTGTGTGTCATCTTTGTGCAGAGGCCACGCTAATACTCTCCTCTGTGTCATTCCACTTCTAGTGTATGTGCTGCCAAAGCCGATTTCTTCATTGTCCAGTGTAATCCATCCGCTCATTATCCTTTTCTGATGACTTCTGCCTCTTTCGAGATAAGCAGGTGGTTTTAGCACTTTCAGAACTGCTTTTTAATGTTAAATATTAAAGAGTTCAGTTTGATTATGAGTTCTGCCAATTAAGTTCATGAATTCATCCTGGAAAAAGTGCTACATCCCTCATTGCTGAATATCACTACGGTCACCTTCAAAGTACTCCCTTTAGGAAACTATGTACTGATGCCAGTGCCTAGTCCACCCTTCAAAGTAATCTTGGAACTCTTTTTCTGGAATGGCCATCAGAGCTGTTGTTCTATTACTCTTGATACCCTGAAGGTCATTTCAATGTCTTCCTTTCTAAATTTCTTTTATCTTTAGGTAAAGAAAAAAGTCACTGAGGGCCAGATCATGTGAGTAGGGAGGCTGTTCCAATGCAGTTATTGGTTTACTGGCTAAAAACTCCCTCACAGACAACTATACAACTAAGTTAGCAAACTTGCCACTGTGTTACCACGCACAATGGCCATTCCACAAAGAGGAGTTCCAAAACTGCTTTGAAGGGTCGACTAGGGGTTGGTGCACAGCGTCTCAATGGGAATACTCTGAAGGTGACCAGTGATATTCAGCAATGAGGTATGTAGCACTTCAAACAATTAAGTTCTCCAACTTAACTGTCAGACCTTGTATGTGTTAAGCAAACCTCTGGTGGAGCCATGCAATCTCATCACTGTTACAATTAGATTTCTACATTTCTTGAAGCAATAGTAGAAGAAAAGCACATGATCCAACAATCTGATTGCTTTTTAGGACAAAAATTGTTAAAAACACATTTAAAAGACTTCAAGAAAAAATTTTTTTAAAGATAAAATTAATGTTCACCTTAGACTTGGCTTCCTTTCTTCACACTACACTCTTTCACCTTCCAAGATCTATTCAGTCTACTTCTTACCCAAAGACTCTGACTTTCTGGTATGGGTGAATAGTCTGTGGACTGCACAAAGGTGTTTTTCATATGATGAGGCCTGGGACATCCAGCCTGCACACTGTGAACTAAGCAGCATGCTAGCATGTGAGGCTGCATCTGCTCGTAGGGAGTGGGAAGGGGCTGGCTTTTTGTAATTCTTCATCAACTGCTGAAATGTATTGGCAGTTTCCTACCAGAGAGGTGGCCTTATCAATAGCCTCCTAAGTGTCACCAGTTCTCACTACCCTCTCCTCCTCCATCTTCCAAAGCTAGCACACTCAAACTTCAACATGTTAAAAAGCACCTGAACTATGTGAAATTCTAATTTAGTAACTTTAGGTGAGAAGTCCAGAAAGCTATATTTTGTACACTCATGCCAGGCAGCTGACGCAGGTGGACTAAGGATGACACTGTGGGATCTCCCTCTACACTGTGTCCAAAAGGATCGGTCTCACCAAAGTATACCCTTTCTTAGAACCCTTCTGAGTTTCCTCACCACTAACAAGGGAAATCCTGAGCCTTTTATTTTCACTGCCTATTGACCTCTATGGTTGCTGTGAGTTGGACCCGACTTGACATCAGTGAGTTTTTATAGCATAGTTATGAGTCGGAATCAACTCGACAGCAGTGAGTTTTTGATAGGAACCCTGGTGGCACAGTGGTTAAGTCTGGCTACTAACCAAAAGGTCAGCAGGGTACCCTGTGGAATAATTCTCTTCTGTCCTATAGGGTTGCTGTGAGTTAGAGCTGACTTGATGGCAATTGTTTTTTCTTTAAATAATACAGTCCCCTGGAGACTTACTTTCTCCCCCAGTCCCTGCTCCATCTCCCCCACTTACTCCCGTGTTCCCTGCTTCACCTGGAGCAGCCTTGGAGACCAGCATTCTATCCTTTCCTTTGCCTTTTGCACCTGCCTTGTTGACTCTGCACTGGGGATCCATATTCCTGCCGCCAGGAATCCTAACCCTCTCCATCTGTCCCCGAGCCCTCCTGAGAAACTTTTCATTATCAGCTAAGACTTCAGGTTCCAATACTAACCAATCAGGTCATGACCTTCACAGAGCTTACCTGAAAGCTACTGCAGAGAGACTAGGAGCTGTTTTTATGGGTGCCCGTGAGGGAGGAGTAGATAGGCTGAATGCTGCTCAAGGGGCTCTGGACCCCCAGAGGCAGCAGGCACTCAGGGAGGAGGGAGAGGAGTTCAGATAAAGAGTAAGAAAGGCCCCAGAGACAAACCCTGCAACCACTCCACGGTTTTGGTGCTGATAATAACTCTAGGGACACAACCCACTGTCTTTTGTGCCAGCTTGGAAACTTCCAGAATGTATTTGCATTTTTAGATAGCACATGTCTGATGTCAACGATTGCCTTCAATTAAGTGTTATTAAAAGTGCTGATGATTACATGTTCCCTGATTCTGTGAAAACACCTATCACTCAATTCAGTGAGGTTTTATGGACCGTCTTTTCTGTACTCAGTCTTCTGCAGTTGAGGGGTGTGAGGGACAAAGGTACATGAGCATTCAAGCCTGGGACCAGACAAACCCCAAACCAACCAAAACAAGGCTGGGACACATTGTGCTGTCGGGGCGTTGCAGACCTGTCTCTATCATGCCTGGGACCCAGGCCGTGGCGCTGGTTGACCTGGGACAGCGGCGCACACTTACGAGCTGTGTAGCTTTGGGCAACTCACACTCTCTAAGCTTCAGTTTCCTGATACTAGTAACTTCTTCCTCATAGTGCTGTCATGAGGACTAAATGAAATAATGCAGATAAAGGACATGGGACATTGGTACGGGAAATTGGAGGCACTCCACAGGCTGCCTGAGTTCGCGCCTTAATCCCATTACTGACCTCCTGTGCATCCTTGAGCAAATCTCCTAACATCACCAGGCCTCAGTTTCATCCTCAGTAGTGCCCCTCATCACCAATCCACAAGATGATTTTCAGTGCAATCAAAATATGCCAAGCCCTCAGAGCAATGCCTGGCACACAGCAATAACTGAAAAATCTGTCAATAAGTATTACTATAATTCTATCCAATTTTAAGACTTCCCCTGCGTCCAGCTTTCTCTTTATGTATGGAAGGGTTTTACATTTTAGAACTAGCAGTAGTGGTGATATCATCTTGAAAAAAATTCACAAAAACGATGTGTGATGTAACAGATTGCTTTTTGTGTGGCCTTTCTAACCATGGTCTTGTAAATCCCCCTCAGGTGACTGGGTGGGACTGTGGATAGGGTGATTGTGGCCCACCAAGGGAACTGGTCAGTTTTTCCTTGAAAGAAAGCCAATTCCAGAGCAGAGGGAATGATTCTATTACCACCAAGGAAGAGTAACCAGGAGGAGACAGAGAGAGACAGAGACAGAGACAGAGAGAGAGTTCCTGGTCCCTGGAAAGAGAGAGCTGAGTGCCTCTGAGGAGAGGCCTAAGGCCAAAGAGAGGCGTGCCTACTAGTCTGATTAGGAAGAGGCTGTGGAGATGAAAGAACTGTATCTTCAGTGCTCCTGAGCCTGAACTGTAACTGTTACTTCCCCAATAAACCCCACAGTTGTGAGTAGTGACTGTGAGTTCTTTGGGGTCATTGCAGTGAATTATTGAACCCAGCAGAGAAGTAGAGAGTGCTATGCCAGGGGCTGTAGCTGTCAGAGTTTGTAAAACTGGCGGAGAGAGAAGGCATGTCTAATTTCTGCCTCATAAGAATCACCCTTGCGCTGACGTTCTTGGTTCTCCATGCCCCTTGCCGGGGTGGAGGAAGTCACACACTGCCCCCAAGCCATTCTTAACAGTAGGCTATCCCTCTGCTTGACTCTTCCTCCCAACCAACACATAATCATTTTCATTCAGGAAACATCAGGTCTGCAGCAGTATCCAGGGTAGATGACTACCCTCTTCACCTGCTCTTTGGAGAGGCAGCCCTAGTTGTGAGCAGAAGCATTTACACTCCTTGGAGTTCACACCTAGATATGGAGTCACATTCTTGGTCACACATGAGCATGACATGCCTGAGCATAAAGTCACATCTGGGCAGGGAGTCATACCCTTAGGTCACACTTAGGGCTGAAGCAGCAGAGGACTTCTGTCACTGTGTCCAACACCATTCCCGGTCCCATACACTACAGACCCCACCATCGGCTGAGTACTCCTAAACTGGCTGAATTCTCTGGAGGTGGTAAGGGTTACTTCAGCAGGCCTGAAACCTAACTTCACATTTCCTCTGGAGGGAGAAATATTATTTTTACAAGCTGAAAAGTGCCAGATCTAATCTTCTACATTCTTCCCAGGGATGACACAGCACTAGAACCCAGTAGGCAGGTAACAACTACTCTTCAGCTGTTTGACTGGTACAGAAACATACCCTCCCCCATTACATTAAAGCGTGATTTTAAGCATTGAGAAAATTTAATTGCAAGGTCATGAAAATGACAAATCAAGGAATTTCTTTAAATAAACCTGTGCCTTGGAATTAGAACTATGCACACAGCTTTCTCTGCCTGGTAGGCATGTAAAGGGCAATTGTTTTGATTATGAGGAAGTCAAGTAAGACAGCTTTTATAAAGTTTATTTACGAGATACAGTCACATGGTTTAAATCTCTGTGTATAATTCTATTAAGACTTCTTGCTTTTAAACTCAAAGCTATTAACATTAGAAAAAGAAACAAGTAGGATATACCACTTGCAGCAAAAGAAAATAAGTTGAAAACTTATTTGGCTTTTCTTTCAGGAATAAAATGTTCCCTAGTTTCAAATAAAAACATAAGATCTGTAAGGAATTGTTTTTACGTTACTATTCTATACACAGTGTCATGGATCGAATGGTGTACCCCCAACAATGTGTGTAGCCAGGTGGCTGGGCCATGATTTCTAACATTTTATGATTGCCCTCCATGTTGTGATTTTCCTATGCTGTATGTTAGAGGATTGGGGTGGGACTGTAAATCCCTTCATAGGATCACCTCCCTGCTTCACCATAAAGGGAGTTTTCCTGGAGTACGGCTTGCACTACCCTTTATCCTCACATCCTACAAGAGATAAAAGGAAAGGGAAGCAAGCTGAGAATAGGGAACCTCACGCCAGCAAGAAAGCAGCACTGGAAGTACATCACATCCTTCAGACCTGAGGTTCCTGCACCAAGATGCTCCCTGAACAAAGACTGATACAACACAAGGACTTTCCTCCAGAGCTGACAAGGGGGCAAGCCTTCCCCTGGAGCAGACACCCTGAATTTGAACTTGTAGCCTACTGGACTATGTAAGAACAAACTTTTCTTTGCTGAAGCCACCCACTTTGTGGTATTTCTGTTAGAGCAGCACTAGCTGACTAAAACACACAGTCTACATATAACCAGTAACTTTAATACAGCCAGTCTACACACACACACACACACACACACACACACACACACACACAAACACACACACACACAGAGACACATTCACACTCAAACTTATTCGAAAATGAATAGTGACGTTTTCTACTATATGCTTTAAATACAGGTAACTAATCTTTGTCATGGTTACATGTAAATATTTAACCCTTTAATTTAAAAACTTTACTTAGGAACAATTTAAGGAAGAAAAGTGAGCTGAATTCTCATAAATTTGTTATATTGGTTGGTACAACAAGCATATTAGAAAACACTCAGCTCGTTATTTGTAAAAGCTTCCTTTTTAGATCAAATGCTGGCAGCAAAGTGGTTAAGTGCTATGGCTGCTAACCAAAAGGTTGGCAGTTCAAATCTGCCAGGAGCTCTTTGGAAACTCTATGGGCCAGTTCTATTCTGTCCTATAGGGTCACTATGTGTCTGAATCAACTTAACGGCACTTTTTTTTTAATCTAGTTTTTGTTGTTTCAGTGTTTAATATTACCCATAGTTTTGTCACCTTTTACTTATCATGGTTTTTGCAATTTTCACAAAACGCTGGGGGGGAAAAAGAAAAGCTACTGATGGGTTTAGAAAATTCCTCATTAGTGAGTCAGCCATTCTTTTGACTCTGCTGCTCAGTCTTTTATGACAGCAAGGCTGACAGGGACAGAAGGAGGCAAGGACATGGAGCCTAAAAGATCTTCGTTTGTATCAAGGTAGGGAAACTTCCCGGCCGGACGGTGTGGGCTCTCCATTTTCCATTTTGGGAGAGCACACCTTTGGCGATTAACGGTTTATGTCCAAAAATGTTTCTTGTTATCTGGCAAAGTTTCAACTTAGTAGACTATCCTTTGCAGTTCTGGAGGCAGAAAACCAGGTCTGTTGTGTGCTGATTGTTGGCTGTTCTTCGAGGGCCACTTAAACCAGGGAATGTATGGAAACTCATGCAGACATTAGAGTTTGCAAAATCCCAGAGACTGTAGTAAGGTGCAAGACTGTAGAATTAGGGTCATTCAAGCCTTCAGTTACTACTTCTTACCTAAGTGAATGTCGAATGAATAGGTGGTATTTCCTCCTCCTAGTCTCGCCCAGTGCAGACTACTCCAGCCTTCACCTTGCAACCACAGCCAGTTTCAGAAATTAAGTGGGCTGCCTAGGGCCACCTGAAGGTCTTAGGAAAGCTGTTTGACTTCTTGTCTTTCATTCACATCCTTACATCTAGATAGGCCTGACACCAAACACCTACATCGCCTCCCTCTTGTTTTTCTTGACTGTTTCCAACTACAGTTGGAGGACTTCCAACAACCTCTCTCTCCTGGAAGAGGTCACTGTCTTTGATCTTCCTTCTTTTTCTTTCCTTCTGGGAAAGGGGGTGAGGGTAAGGAAGGCATTAGCCACTACACCGTCTCCCTCTTCCTTTCTTTTTTTCCATTTAGATTTTAAACCTCCGTTCAAAGAGAAGAAAATTAGAAAAAGTTACTGGAACAATTCTCTAAATCTTTAGCATACGTATGAGTTTGGAAGTGCGATTAACTGAAAAAGTCAACATCTAGGGCTGCTAACATCTAAACTCTGAAACAATCAAAAGTTCATTTCACAGTCTCCATAAAAGTTTTAATTGAACTCTGCAATTACAATTATTCCCTTCAACCAGAAATGTCTTAAAACTGCCTTGTATGGATTTTTTTTCTTGTGAGTTGATACTCAGTATTCCAGTAGGAATGTTTTTTCTTTTTTTCAATTCCATGGGAAGTGTACAGATTTTAAATGTATTATGAGTTAAGGAGGTTTTGAGGGCAAGAATCTGGGAACCAAATCACAAATTTCAATATTGCTTCTCCAGGAAAGTTTTGTAAGTTCCACAAAACTTCTGAGAACAAACTTCTGGATGGAACAAACCCCATTTATAACCTGGGGACTGAATGTACACTATACCCTCCCCACAGATTTTCATTAGTTCTACAGAACTCAAAGCTGTAGCCCAACCTGATGCCATGGGAAACATGAGATACACAGACCATCAGCTCACAGCAGCTGGCATGGCTTCCAGACTCTCTGGCAGAGCAAACAGCCAACAGAACTCCAAAGCAAAATGGTCTATGAGGCAGTGAATATTCTGTCACCTTGAAGACCCATCTGGTCTTTAATGTGTTTTCTTTCATTGCACATTAAAGAAACATATGTTTAACTGTGGCACAAATAACATTTGAAAACCCCACAGGTAGGAGCCCTGAAGTTGAAAATGATTTCATGCCAGAAGTTACAGAAGGAAACCTACAGCTGAAGCCAACCAGTTAACTGTATTATTCAGCAGGAGCTACTTACAGAGTGTCATCAGAAACCATTACAAAGCTGCAAAACAGTTATAGAAAATTCCAACTACAGTGTTTAAAAAAAAAAGTACTGAAATCGAGTACAATCTGACTCTTTGTGACCCTAGGAACAAAGCAGAACTTCGCCACAGGGTTTCCAAGGACCAGCTAGTAGATTCACACTGCTGACCTTTTGGTTACGAGCAGCGGAACTCTTAGCCACTTCACCATCCAATACAGTCTAACACATGAGCTGATAGTCCAGTGAATCTCTGAGCAGGGAATGTTGATCTGTGAGGGTCTGATCTAAATGAGGCAGTGTAAACAGCAATAGAGAACAAATTGCTATCTAGTTAAAAGATGTACTAGCCAGCAGGCTCCTGTCTTCTTCCCAAAGGTCCTTGTAAGACTGGAGGGAGGTTGGCCTTAGCCAGGAGGCCTTAAAATCTGTCCCTCTGCAATTAACATAGAAGAAAGAAAGTGACTTTTGCTGCTTTGTTTGAGGCCTCAGGTTTCAGGCCAAGCTATTTACACACAGAACACAAACTTCCTCTCCAAGGTCTTTGAATACTTAAAGCCACTTATTTGGATTTGGCTCTTCCACATTATTTGGCCCTTAAATCTCAAAAAAACCCAAAAAACAAACAAATAAAAAAACCCAAGCCCCCTGCTGTTGAGTCGATTCTGACTCAGAAGTCCTATATGTCACAGTAGAACTGCCCCATAGTGTTTCTAAGGAGCTTCTGGAGGGTTTGAACTGCTGACCTTTTGGTGAGCAACTGTAGTTCCACAGCCCCACATTATTCTTTGATTATGTGGTACATGCAAATCTGGCCTCCTATTAGGAACATAAATACCTTACAGGCAAGTAAATGGAGTTAAACTTCATTAGGCTCTCCCGTAACACCTACACATTGCTGGCAGAGTGGGTATTTGGTAAAGACAGGTTGACTAACTCAGAGGATGGGGCCCTGGCATACAGCCACAAGTGCTGAAATCATGTCAATTCCACATGCTAATCTCAGCACAACTTCCTAGGAACAGTAATAAGGGAGACTATCAGCTAGGAGGATCCCTTGGCAGTCACAGCGAGCCACATCAGGGTGGAAAAACTATGACTCCTGTGTGCAAGGTTAAACCTTTACATCCTAAAGACTAGAATCTCTATGAGGCTAGGAACTATGCCTTTTTTTGTTCCCTACCCAGCGCTAGCACATACTCCGAAAAAAAAATCCACTGCCATCAAGTTGAGTCTTAACTCATGGTGGCCCTACAGTACACAGGAGAATGGCTCCATAGAGTTTTCAAGGAGTGCTTGGCAAATCTGAACTGCCAACCTTTTGGATAGCAGATGTAGCACTTAACCACTTAGCCACCAGGGTTTCCAGCACATACTAGGAGCTCAAAAACCATAAACTGAATGAATGAAAAACATGAAACCAGGTTTCTCCCCATTGCTGTTGTTGTCAGCTCCCATGGAGTGAACCCCAACTCATGGCCACCTATGCACAATGGAAATAAACTGTCTGATCTTATACTATCACCAAGATTGGTAGTAGAGTGGACAACTATGACCTACAGTTTTTAATGACTGCTTTTCAGATGTAGATTGCCAGGCCATTCTGCCTAGCCTGTCTCAGTCTGGAAACTCCACTGAAACTTGTTGGGCATCATAGCAACCCACAATTCATCTCTGTCCGGTGGGTGACAGTTGCACATGAGGTGCACCAGCCCACTAGCCTCAGTGCAAGGCTTGCTGTCGGGGGACAATAGTTTTCCTGCCTGAGAGAAATGACTCGATGTCAGAGCAAACTCCTGGCAGGCCCTAAGCAGTGACACTTCTCTGTGTGGTCCCTGTCTGGCAGACAGCTTCCTGCTATGGGAAGTGGCCAAGCAGGTTGTGACAGCTGTCAAGGCACAAAGCTGCTGAGGCTCTTTAGTGTACTGCCACTTCTGACCTGCATCTCTGAAACTCAGGGGAAGTAGCTGCAAAGTTTAGAGACTGAGGGACCCCACTTACCACTGGCTTTCATTTTCAGGGAGGTGTATGGCTCTCTAGTCCTTTTAAAATGGCCTCTAGCTTTCCTGGTCAATAGGGTTAACCCATTGATTCTGGATTCTGGGTAGGAAGGAGACTACTTTTTATTCTCTGCACTGTGACCACCTGACCACATTCGCTTACAAACATCTTATTACAGCAACTGACATCTGCAATGGGTTACCACTGGGAGTAAATCACCTGTTTAAGTAAACTCAGAAATAAATATGGCTTTTTAACCATTTACTTCTTTGTAAAATGAAATCTCACAATCATACTGTTTCTTACTTCTTCATGTGAATACATTAAGGGATTTCGACCAGGGATTACCTTTCCCTGTTCTTCTAAAGCAACAACCTTTATTGAAATGTGACGATAAGTGAACTCAATTTTCCATCAGGAGATGCGTAAATGCTACATTCAAAGGTGAAAAGTTAAAAGTGAAATTTCAGACAATACCTTTCAGCATCATTCGTCCAGTGGATCCTCCGAAAGTGCTGAGAAGGCCACTTCTTGCTCCTAAAGATGTGGTTGCTTCTAGGAGAGATCCGGTGATGTACTGAGATACAGACGTCCTCTGGAGGGTGGCGCGATACTCACAAACGGTGTCTTGGGCACATTGCTTTAAGCATGGACCACTGCAAACCCTTCCATGGGCTGTCTCAGAGGCTGAGAGCTTTCTGAAGAAATGGTGAAGAGACCTAACCGTATCTTCTATTTTTCCTTCTCGTCTCACTACATTGTAGATCTGTGAACAGCACAAAGTACAGGAAGTATTAATCTAGTTTCTTAGAAAAGCAAATTAGCTTGTTGACAAAATGCCAAGATGACTTATTAAGAAAGAAGGCTCGGTCGCTCTAAGCACAAACACTCTTGAGCACTGGACTCATGCATTAACCTGAACATTCTACAGACGTGGTTTATTTGGAAAAAGCTATGTGTAGTTATGAAATAGGCCATTCAAACAATGCTGCTATCAAACAGAGCACTTACCAGTTGTACCAATCAAAAACATGTTCAGCTCAAATTTCCCCTCCTCCTCAGCAGAGCAAAGCTCCTCTGCAGAGGACAAGGACAAACCTTTCCTTTTCATCCTTTGGGGCTCTCCCGAATGACTGTCCCATGTCTGCCTGCCTGCAGGGAACATCCATGAATAATCTTTTCTCAGTGCTCAAACTGAAATGAGGATGAAAAGGTCACAGGGAAGGAGAGCTTCTCTACTTCTCTCTTTCACATAAATCTTTATCCATCAGTTAAGATCAAAGTCTTTGAATTCTTTTTGGATCTTCTTCCTCCTCTGGCATCTGCATCCAGTGAACTAACAAATTCTGTCCACTCTGCTGTCCCTCTCACTATCCTGACTTCTCTCTTTATTATCAGGAGTTGTCTCAAGTTTGGACAATAAGGATAAGTTCCTAACCACAAAGCAATTGTTCATCATGCATTTTGTGTGAGGAACTGTGTTGCAAGATAAGGTGCATATACAAAGGATAACACACTCCCCTTGTGTTGCAGGATTTCACATTCTAATTTGGAAGATGGGGGCTGACATTCAGGAGGCTTGACATTAATGCAGAAAGGTTTTGGGTTTTGTCAAGCTTCCTGGGAAGCCAGAGACTTACGAGTAGTGTGTCAACCACAGGGTAAGCTACTCTAGCTTTCTGATGGTGGGATAAAAGTTTACCACATTGTGATGTCTCCATCATGCCACCTCGAGACTCTTGCCTTAGATGACTTGTTATTCATTTACCAAATCATCAAACTGTTAAGTGTTTATGTACCGATCACTACATCATACTTGGAAAAATAAGAGAGCGTCTTCCCTTAAATTGCTTATAATCTAGTAAGGGAGACAGGCAGGTAAGCAAAAACCTTACAGCAGCGTAGAAACAGAGGTCACCTCCCGTGCTGACATCAATCAGTAAGTAACCAGGGATAAGAAGGACCTGGCATACTCTCCAGGCTTCTATGATGCTGTTGACCCTAAATCATATCTTAGCCAGGGCCCACAGGCATTCTGTTGAGCTGCACAAGGTCCTCATGAGACTCTGGAATGTACTCAGAATTCACTTGATCTTCAAACTGCACCAACCTTACTTAGATTTCTATTCTGCCTTCATCTGTCTAATAGCATATACTTGCCAGTTGAAGGCAGAGTGTGAGTGCTTAGCTTACTCCTCTATCATTAAATGTCTGGTGGCCAGTGTGGCCGTGGATGGTGTGCTAGGACAAAGTAAGTCCAGGCTTTAGGTACAAGTATATACAGGTTTGACACCTGGCTCTACTTTTACCAGCTCTCTGACCATGAACAAGATGACTTGACTATTCCGAGACAATTTCTCCCCCTGTACAATGGGGGTGATAATACCCCTCCCTAGGGAAGTTGTGACATCAAGTACTCAGCTCCATGTCTGGAAATGAAAGGGTGCCATCACTGTTGATCGGGCTAGCCTGTGGGAAGAGAATGAATTCTTCTACCCTCAGAACAGGCTGCTGTATAACAACGAAGCAGTCTATAAAATTCAGAGTGACAGGGTTAAACTCTTGCTCTCACATACTGCTGGATAGTATCATTCAAACCTTATTCGGGTGTACCGTGAGGGCATATGGGAGTAGAATGCAGCACAGCAGAAGACATGATTCTCTTCTCTCAGCTTCAAATCAGTTAGTACCCAGCCCACTAAGTCCTAAGGAAATCCTTCAGGAAAAAGGATCTAGAAGTTAAAGAACCCACCACGAGGCCTGATGGTTAAAGAAGGTATTATGAGGAAAGCAGAATTTACCTCTATCTTGGAAAACAGGCAAGACTCTTAGTAGAACAGCTGAGAGAGGCAAAATACAGAATCTGTCCTAAGAACAGGCAGCAGAGCAGGCTGTTCAGAGCAAAGAGTGAGGGTAGCCAGTAACTAGGACATGAGATTAGAAAGATAAGTTTGTTTGATAAAGGAGAGCCTTGACTGTTGCAAAGGGGTATAATCTGTCCAAAGTGGGGAACCCTCAATGTTTTTTATTTGTTTTAGCAGAGGACCGGTGCTAAAAAGATGAATATGCTGACAGCTACTAGTTACTATGGGTTGGTCTATGTTCTTGCCAAGCTGCTCTATTGCCTCATAATGCCTTCATTCATAATTGTACTCATTCCAGTTCCCACATCACACCTTCCCAGTTCCTGATGGCTCACTCAGTCCCTCCCCCAGTATTCCTATGGTGTACTCCTCAAGCATTAGATCTACAAGGGATCCCATGACACAAAGACTCCTTGATCACGAAAATTTGAGAAAATTGGCAAATATTCCCCATTTGGAGACTTACACTGCATAACTAAAAGTAATTAAACCCAAACTCCTTGCTGTTAAGTCAGTTCCAACTCACAGTGATCCTGGAGGACAGAGTAGAACTGTCCTGTAGACTTTCCAAGGAGCGCCTGGTGGATCTGAACCCCTGACCTTTTTGAGGTCAGCAGCCATAGCGCTTAACCACTATACCACCAGGGTAATTAGATGGGGGTGGGGGGTTAAAAAAATTGGTTTTGTTCAACTGAATGTTTATTTTCAATATTATTTGACTTTTTTTTTTTTTTTAACAGAACACTTAGCTTATGGAATAGCTTTCTTCAATCTAATGGCCTTTTCCTATCCTCCTTTCCTTGATCTCTGTGGAATCTCTGAAAGCAACAATCACTCTATCATTTCTCCCGTTATCACCTTACCCTTCCATCCCTGCCTGATTCTCCTCTGGCCTTCAGTACATACAATGCAGTAGAAGCAACAAGTATCTAATATAGGAGTCAAAATGGTAAGCCATAAGACAGACTCAGCCAGCAGACCTGTGTCATCTAATACACAGTGTTTTAATGCCAGGGAGCATGCATAAAATTCTGAGGTTCACCATCTCCAGAAAAATGAAACAATCTGGCAACACTCTGGTTAGAGGAGAATGAGTTCTCTAGCTGGTGACAGTTCCCACAATCTCTAATGATCATAACTGGCCAATATCTGATTGCTATTAGCATATGTGTTTGTGAGCCCTATCTTAATGGAATATGGATACGTTTGTAGATACATACAAGGCCTGCCAATTAAGTTTGTGAACTCATCCTAGAAAAAGTGCTACATACCTCATTGCTGAATATCACTATGGTCGTCCTCGAACTACCCCCTTGGGAAGCTATGCACCAAGACCAGCACCTAGTCCACCCTTCAAAGCAATTGTGGAACTCTTTTTGGAATGGCTACCACAACTATCAAAACATCTTCCTTTGAATATTTCTTTTATCTTCCAGTAAAGAAAAAAGTCCCTGGGGGCCAGATCAGGTGAGTTGATTTTTGCTGATTGCCTAAAAACTCCCTCACAGACGACTATACAATCAAGTTCGCAAACTTGCCACCTTGCTACTGTGTGCAACAGCTATTTCAGAAAGAGTTTCAAAATTGCTTAGAAGTTTGGAGTGGGCGCTGGCATCAGTGCATAGCTTCCCAGGGGGAGTACTTTGAAGGTGACCATAGTGATATACAGCAGTGAGGTATGTAGCACTCAGAACAATTAAGTTTGTGGACTTAACTGTCAGATCTCATCAATCAAACAGGTACTGAGCTCCTATTTGTCCTACTGGCTCTTCCCTGTGCCAGATGCCAGGATACAGAGAGAAAAGCTGCAGTCTCTGTACTTAAGGTGTGCCGCAGCACATCTTCAAGAAACCAGTAAACATGCAAGTGCTTTTGTATATATTAGCTGATCATCCAGTACTGCTATCAGCTAATTGTTTGTAAGTCTCCAAACCCACCTAGAGAAATAAGAGACTGAAAGCTAAGAATGAAGCTTTGACCTGCCACTGGCATTGCTTAACCCCTCTACCACAAAGAACCTCACCACAAAGAACCAAAAAGAGATCAAAAACTTATACGAGCATCTAGATTAACACATGGCAGTCATGACAATATTGGACAAGCTGAGTGTGCCTGTTAAAATGCTGAAATAAGGGTCAAATGGTGGGAAATACAGCAATGCTCAAAGAACATGTCAAAATCAGTTATAATCTCTTCCTAGGTCATTTGCTTATTAAAAAAAGCAACCACAAAAAGCTCACATATAGAGAGTAGAAATCACAGGCAGAGTAGAACACTCATGAGAAGCTGGGTTCTGGAATCCTGGCTTGAATCCTAGCACCTCTGCTTCCCAGCTGTGTGACTTCGGACAGTGCCTCAGTTTCCTTCTCTCCAAAACAGGGATCCAACAGTACTATGTCATACACTGTGAGAACTACAGCTTTGACAGATGAAAAGTGATCAGAACAGCACCTGGCACTTAGCAAATATTCAACAAATACACACTGTTATGATGACGGTGGTGGTGATTACGGTACATGCAAAAATGAACATACATTTCTTCCCTTGCTGAGTCTGGGCTGGTCTTGTGATTTACTTTGACTGATGAGACTTTAGCAAAGATGATGAAAACAAAGTCTTTAAAAGTACTTATGCATTGAAGCTTGCTCTCTCTTGCTGCTGCTGGGAACTCTGCAACCAAAGTCATGTGAAGAAGCCCAAGCTAGCCTGCAAGGCCCAGTTACTCCAGTTACCTTGGCTGACAGCCTGCCAACAGCTAGACACATAAGTAAGGCCATCCTAGGTCACCCAGTGGCTGAGCCAACCTACTGACTGACAACAGACACCACAGCAGAGATCAGCTGACCCACACTAGGGGAGTCACCCAGCCAGTTCACAGAATCACGGGCTTACTAACCGTTGTGGTAAGTTACTAAGCTTTCTGTCACACAGCAAAAGTTAACCGACACAACAATGGTGTGTCGGGCACAATGATAAGTATTTCACTTGTGCGATGTTTGACTCCACACACTAATCCTAACAGGCTGACTCATTTTGCAAAGGGTAAAAGTAGCCAAGAGAAGTGGAGAGATATAGTCAATGTCACACAGTTGGTAAGATGCTGAGTCAGAATTCAAACTCAGGTCCGCACAACTCTGTGTTCCGGCTTTCTCCATTGCACTATACATGGTCACTCCTGAAGCCCAAACAGCAGGATTCAGGATCAAATCATTATTTGGTAAGAGCCATACATGATATTTGTAAGGCTGTTGTTATTATTTTTATTCAGGAAAATTCCTTTCATGGTCACTCAAAATTACTTCTGAAATACTCAAGTTATGACTAATGAATGACCTAATATGTTGCCTTTATATAGAGACTTACAGTTTTAAATTACCAAGTGAAAATACATGTATAAGCTTTATCTTGTTTGATGAATGTAGCAATACAAGGTGCTGAAAACCAGACAGACTACCGACCTCTATGGGCCAAAATCTTCTTTGAGATAAAACTAATATGTCACAATGTGGCCTCCAAGCTCACTCAACAGATATGTGCCCATTCATTCATCAACAAGTGATTTATTGAGCATATATACTGTGCTCACCTCAACTGCTAGAAACTCAACACTGGTAAACAAGAAGAGTTTCGCTTTACTGAGTGAGGTAGAAAATAAACAGGTAAACCAAAAAAGCCATGAGTTGGATCCGACTCATCAGCACTTGGCTTGGCTAAACCAAAAAAGCTATTAAAAATGAAAAATTACCCTAAGTACTACAAGTAGACTCTATACGACTTGCTACAGTTGTTAGAGTGAAAAAAAGCATTTTAGTTATCTAGTGCTGCTTTAAAAAGAGAAATATCATTTGTCACAGCCCAGTATGTTAAAAGTCCAAATTCAGGGTGTCAGCTCCAGGGGAAAGCTCTCTGTGCTGGCACTGGAGGAAGTTTCTTGTTGTCAATCTTCTTCTGGACTGGAAGATTTTGAGAAGCAGGGACCCTACTCCTTCCCAAAGGATGTGCTCAGCTCCTGGCACAGCTTCTTGGTGGTATGAGTTCCCCAACTCTGCTTGCTTCATTTTCCTTTTATCTCTTGTAGGATGAAACAATAAAGGGTGCTGCAAGCCACACTCTAGAGAAACTCTCTTGGCAAGGGTGTTGCAGTCCCACCCCAATCCTCTTCTTAACATAATCATCCTATCTATTAGCCACAGTCAGATATTAGGATTTATAACATAGGAAAACCACAAAAAATTGGGAATGATGGCCCACCCAAATGGCTACACACATTTGTGGGGGGACACAGTTCAATCCATGACAAAAAGAAAGGACCTTTTTTAGGTGAAGGAGTCAAGGTTTCTAAATGTGGTCATTTTATGTTCTTATAGATTTAACATTCATAGATAGTTATAGATCAAGATTCAAATAGCACCCCTCAAGGCTTCTGTGTTTAAAGACCATGCGAATGGCAAGGAAACCCTGGTGGCATAGTGGTTAAGCGTTACATCTGCTAACCCAAATGTCAGCAGTTCGAATTCACCAGGTACTTCTTGGAAATTCTATGGGGCTGCTCTACTCTGTTCTATAGGGTCACTATAAGTTGGAATTGACTTGACAGCAGTGGGCTTGGTTTAGTTTGGTGAATGGTAAACGAATCCCCTTCATGATATTAAACTATTCCCATTGTGGCAGGTACTGTGGAATGAATGACCTGACCTGGACTGGTTTGAGCAGAATGACCTTAGAATCATTAAGTTACTTGCAGAAAAGCAAGCAAAGCATAGATAACACTTAAAAACTGCATTTCCTCATGATTCAAAGAGATGCCTTATAGAAACCAGCACCAGGACATGAAGTGCAGACTCCAAACAAAATAAAACAAGTCTACCATGGCTGAAGAGAGCCAGGGTAATTCAGACAGAGACAAAGCCAGACTTCAGTGCACAAAAAGGCACAAAGCAGCCAGACCCACCAGGTCAACAGCACTCATCCAACAGGAAACACCATGTAGCCAGAAAGGGTTTTGTCTTAACCTATACTGGGACCAAAGAGACTATTTCTCAAAGAGAATCAATTATATATTTACTGTAGGGTAATGGCTATGGAAAACTATAATGCTCAAGATCTAGTGGCATATCTTTTGAAAACTTCAACAGGAAGAAGGCTTGTCATTTAGGTGCCTATCAACTCTTCACAACGATCCTTGTAATAACTGCAACATTTATTAAGTGCTTACAATGAACTAGGCAGTTAGCATTGAGACAGGACTTCATTTAACCTCACAACAACTCTATGAAGAGGTCTTGCTACTGCCACCATTTAAAAATGAGGAATGAAAGTATACTGTCACACAGCTAGGACTTAGTTTGGGGTGGAACTTAGCTATGTGTCACCAGGAAAGGATCCAGGTTCCCTATGTGTCTCATTTCAGGAGAAGACTGATGACAAGGACCTTCCTCCATAGCCAACAGAGAAAACCTTCCTCTGGAGCTGATACCCTGAATTTTGACTTCTGGCCTACTGGACTGTTACAAAATAAACTTCGCTTTGTTAAAGCAATCCATTTGTGGTATTTCTGTTATAGCAACACTAGATGACTAAGACAAGTAGACAGGTTCTGCTGTTTCCCTCTCTCTTATTAGCTTTCTCCTTCAATACCAATTGTCATTTCTCAATATGGGTTAAACGAGGACTGCTAATTAACCTCACAGACTCATCCTAGAAACAGTGCTACATACCTCACTGCTGAATATCACAATGCTCACCTCCAAACTACTCCCCTTGGGAAGCTATGTACTAACTCCAGTGCCTAGTCCATTCTTCAAAGCAATTTTCCAACTCTTTTTCTGGAATGGTTATCAGAGCTGTCGTCGTATTACCTTTGACATCCTGAATGTCATCAAAATATCTTCCTTTGAATATTTCCTTTATCTCTAGGTAAATAAAAAAAAGTCATTGGGGGCCAAATTCAGTGAGTGGAAAGGGTGTTCCAATACAGTTATTTGTTTACTGGCTAAAAACTCCCTCACAGACAACTAAATAATTAAGTTCATGAACTTGCCACCATGCCACTGTGCACAATGGCTATTCCAGAAAGAGTTCCAAAATTGCTTTGAAGGGTGGACTAGGCACTGGAGTTGGTGCATAGCTTCCCAAGGGGTGTACTTCGACGGTGACTGTAGTGATATTCAGCAACGAGGTATGCAGAACTTAGAACAATTAAGCTCATGAACTTAATTGTCAGACCTCATTTGTATTTGTCTACTAGTACCTTTTATCCTCCCCATAATGTGGTTCTGCAAGTAACCCGGACTAGAAAAACAAACAATCACATTTACTTTAACTATGTGCTAACTATGAGCTAACAGGCTTGGTAAGAACGTAAGTGCCTCTATTAGGAATGAAGCTGAAGAGCTCTGCTTTGTGCTGGGGTTTGGAAATTCCTTTTACTTGTCTGATGAGCCCCTTTCCTAACTTCTGGAATCAGAAGCAATATTCTGGAAGTTTCACTTCTGATGGGTGTCTGTATGTAAACAAAATGATACAAGAGATACCACATTTCCTGAAGAGTCAATAGAAACACTGAGGCTGACAGAAGGGGTGGTAGCTGAGTTAGCTTGAAGACCAGGGTGGCAGGAACAGGGAGGAGGATTTTGGTAGCAGCCCATTTTCTTTGCTCTAGTCCACATTTCATTCAAGTGCCTGTGTGGAGAATTCCATTCTACTGAGAGTATGCAGGTCATGAACGAGACACAGAGCAAACGGGACTATGGAGAGCCAAAAATAAAAGCTTTGCTAAGACCAAGCCAATTAACTAGAGCTGTACCATCAGCTTCTACAGGAAGTAAGCTGAAACCTTTATTACCATGTGAAACATCTAAAAAGGCATGTGAGAGGATGTCTCAAACAATTTAACAAACTGGGAATTTAACTTGAAATGCTCTTCCACACGTCTTCCAACGCATATTTTACTCCTTCATTCAAATCATGCTTCTTT
The DNA here is from genome assembly GCA_028571685.1 of Heterohyrax brucei. NCBI lineage: Eukaryota > Metazoa > Chordata > Mammalia > Hyracoidea > Procaviidae > Heterohyrax > Heterohyrax brucei. The sequence continues at coordinate 39,076,001 of CM053154.1, forward strand.
CCATGTAGGTTTCCTAGAGCTCTAGCCAGAAATAAATGATTCTTTTCTGTGTTCTGAGTGCATTCCCTACCACTTATCTGTCAGTTTGTTATACTGGTGGCTTAAATGGCACTGTGATACTAAAAGCTTTGCCACTGGTATTTCAAATGCCAGCAGGATCATCCTTGGTGGACAGATTTCAGCAGAGCTTCCAGACTAAGACAGACTGAGAAGAAGGACCTGGCAGTCTACCTCTGAAAAAATTATCCAGTGAAAACTTTAGAATAGCAGCAGAACATTGTCTGATATTGTGTTAGAAGACAAGCTCATGAGGTTGAAAGGCATTCCAAATACCACTAGGGAAGAGCTGCCTTCTCAAATAGAGTCAGTATTAACAATGTGGAAGGAGTCAAGCTTCAATATGAATCTAGGAAAACTGGAAGTTGTCAAAAATGAAATGAGTCATAAAAATTTTGATATGCTAGGCATCCCAACCAACCCGTTGCCATCAAGTCAATTCTGACTCATAGCAACCCCACAGACAGAGTAGAAGTGCCCCATAGAGTTTCCAAGGAGCACCTGGTAGATTTGAACTGGAATCTTTTGTGGTTAGCAGCTGTAGCACTTAACCACCCCCAGGGTATCCATGCTAGGCATCAGTGAGCTGAAATAGCTTGACACTGGGCATTTTGAATCAGACAAATACAGGGCCTACAATGTTGAGAATGACAAACTGAAGAGGAATGGCATCATGTTTACCATCAAAATAGTTAAAGATCTATTCTGAAATATAATGCTGTTAGTGATAGGATACTAGCCATACACTGAGAAGGAAGACCTGGAAACCCTGGTGCTATAGTGCTTAAGTGCTACTTTTGCTAACCAGCAGTTCTACTCTGTCCTACAGGGTTGCTATGAGTTGGAATCAATTAGATGGCAGTGGGGTTGGGTTTTTTTGTCACACAGAAGATCAGTTAAATATGACCATTATTCAAATTTGGGCACCAACTACTAAGGCCAAGGATGAAAAAATTGAAGATTTTTACCAACTTCTGTAGTCTGAAATTGATCAAATATGTATTGACAATTACTAGTGGTTGCAATGTGAAAGTTAGAAATAAAGTAGAAGGATCAGTAGTTGGAAATTTTGGCTTTGGAGACAGAAATGATGGCAGAGATTGCATGATAAGATTTTGCAAGAACAATGACTTCTTCATTGCAAATATTGTTTTTAAACAACATAAACTGTCACTATACATGTGGATCTCACTGGATTGAAAACACAGGAATCAAATCAACTGTACTTTTTTGGAAAGAGACAAGGGAAAAGCTCAATATCATTAATCAGAACAAGGTCAGGGTGACTTCAGAACAGATCCTCAGTTATTATTCATAATTAAGTTCAAGCTGAAGCTGAAGAAAATTTAAAACAACTCCACAACAGCCAAAATATAACATACAATCTATCCCACCTGGATATGGAGAACATCTCAAGAGCAGATTTGATTCACACAATGTAATGACTGAAGACCAAATGTGTTTTGGGAAGACATCAAGAACATCATACATGAAAAAAGAAAAAGTTCATTAAAAAAACAGGAAAGAAAAGACCCAAATGGATCTCAGAAGAGACTCTGAAATGTAGGTAGCTACAGTGAATGGAAGAAATGATGAAGTAAAAGAGTTGAACAGAAGATTTCAAAGGACAAGCTTGAGAAGCCCAAATAGAATATAATAATAAAATGTGCAGACATGGAGCTAGAAAATCAAAAGAGAATTTCTCAAGTTAAGAAATTGGCACTTCTCAAGCTGAAAGAATTGAAGAAAAAATTCTATCTCGAGTTGCAACTCTGAAGGATTCTATAGGCAAAATACTGAATGGCACAGGAAGCATTAAAAGCAAACGGAAGGATCACAGTCGCTGTACCAAAAACAACTGGATGATATCCAACCATTTAAGAGACAGCATATGCTCAAGAACGGATGGTACTGAAGGAAGAAATTCAAGCTACAATGAAGGAATGGCACAAAAACAAGACTGCAGGAAGTTGCAGAATATCAACCAAAATGTTTCAACAAACAGATGCAGTGCTGGAAGTGTTCATGTATCTATGCCAAGAAACTTGGAAGACAGCTACTTGGCCAACAGACTGGAAGAGATAGTTATCTGTGCCCATTCCAAAGAAAGGTGATTAACAAAATGTAGAAAATATCATTAATATCACATGCAAGTAAAATTTTGCTGCACAGCATTCAAAAGTGGTTGCAGGAGTACATCCACAAAGAATGGCCAGAAATTCAAGGAAGATTCAAGATGTAGAACAAAGGATATCATTGCTGATGTCAGATGGATCTTGACGAAAAGCAAAGTACCAGAAAGATGTTTATCTGTGCTTTATTGACTATGCAAAAGCATTTGACTGTATGTTATCCATAACAAATTATGGGTAACATTGTGAAGAATGGAATTCTGGGACGCTTAATTGTGCTTATGCATAAACCTGTACACAGACCAAACAAAAAAAGCATGCATCAGGGTTGCATTCTTTCACCATACTTATTCCATCTGTATGCTGAACAAATAATCTGAGAAGGTGGATTGTATGGAGAACTCATGAACATCAAGAGTGGTGGATGACTCACTAACAACTTGTGATACGTACATAAATAACATAATGGTCCTCAAAGTGTGACACCCAAACCAGCAGCATCACCTTGGAACTTGTTAGAAATGCACATTTTGGACCCCACCCCAACCAGTGACCAGCTGCCTTCAAGACTATTCTACCTCATGGTGACTCATTGTGTGTCAGAGTAGGACTGTACTTCATGAGTTTTCAATGGTTGATTTTTCAGAAACAGGTCTCCAGGCCTTTCTTCTGAGGCACTCTGCATGGACTCAAACTCTCAACTTTTCAGACAGCAGCCAAGCGTGTTAACCATTTGCATCATCCAATGACTCCTGGACCCCAACTATGACCTACTAAAAACTCTGGGGCAGGGGCCCAACAATCAGTGCTTTAATAAGCCCTCCAGGTGATTCTGATAACTGCTCAAGTTTGAGAACCACTGCCTTTGACTTTAAAGAGAGCATATCTCCTTTCAGGAAACACTAGTGGTTAAGTGCTATGACTGCCACTCAAAAGGTCAGCAGTTCAAATGCACCAAGCACCACTTGGAAACTCCATGGGGAAGATCTACTCTGTCTGTAGGGTCGTTACAAGCTGGAATTGACTTGATAGCAGTGGGCTTGATTATCTTTCGTCATCATATTATCCATTCCGTAAGAATTCATGTTCACATCCTCTCCCTTCCAGATGGCGGCTCCTGAAGGCAAGGGTGTGGTGCAGAATTGGGCAAAACTCAACCAATGTTAGTTGAATGAAAGGGCACCTCTCACAGAAATTTCCTATGGCTGTTAATGTACAGGCTTTTTCTGTAAATGATGCTACCCGCTTAATATTTCCAAAGATGAATCATGTCTGAGATACTAATTCCAAGGGGAATTACCACATTGATGAATCATACCTTAATAAGAAAACAGAAAACCTGGCTGCCAAGGAAGCTTCTTGGAAAGAAAAAAATCAAATCAGGACAAATGGATTATGTTGTTAGGCTTGTGGTGTCAGGCCATGAATTAGGCCGATAGAAAGGATTTAATGGCCTGAACTACCAGGCTCCTTACAGTTTTAAGGAGCAATGGATCAATTAATGAATCACATGGGCACAAAGCCTCTGCAAGACAAACACAAACTTCCACAAATCCTTTAGTCAGTGCTGCTGCTGTGGCTCAAAGCCTCAGGAGCAATGTTCTCACTATGATGTGCCCTTGTGAAGCTGGCAGGGACAGAAAGTTCCTACAGTCCTATAGCTTTAGGCTGCTCTGTGTCCACAGCTAAAGCCAATTTGCTTGCTCTTTGTGCCTAGCCCTTCTGGGTGATGCCTAAAGTCCTGCTCACTTTATCCATCTCTAACCTCCCTCCTGCTCAACTGGAAAGGGCTGAAGAAAGCAAGATTGCCATCTATCTTGATTATTCACCATGGCCCCTTTCCACCCAGGTCCTCACATCAGGACCAACATTGCATCTCTCTTCCTTACTCTTAACCTTCCCCTCTTCTGTTCACTGTCTGCCTGAGGCTGATCCCGTAGGATGTATTTCTCTGACAACCAGAGGCAGGATAAGACAGTGAGAGGCTTTAGAGCGAAGCAGAAAAAAGCATGGGACTGACCAACTAATAGAGGAGGGAAAGTAATTGGTTTCCTTAAATGGAGATGATCACAGTACCCGCCATACAGGGTTGTTCTAAGAAAGGATTAAATGAGACCAGAGCTGTAAGCCCTTTGTCTAGCTCCACTCACCTATGAATATCAAAGTGGTCTGAATGACAATAATTTCTAGAGCTTTAAGGCCAACCTGGCTTGCCTTCAAGGGTTCCAGCTTGCTCCCAAGATGGGAGTGTCTCTCCTGCACTCAAGAGTAAGCCTGCTTCTGTTCATCCACCCCTCTGCGGTTGGGCAGGCTCTGCCAGTCTCCTGCACGTGACCTCATCAACAGGTGCTGTGTGCTTCCTGGTTTGCAGCTCCGCAAAAAGTCACACTCTGAACTTCTGCTGGGCGAGCCCACTTTGTTATAAATGCAAAGCTTTAGTACACTTGGCACATATATAGCATTTATTACTCAGAGCCCTGGTGGTACAATGGTTAAGAGTTTGACTGCTAACCAAAAAAGTTGGCAGTTTTAATCCCCAAGCTGATACTTGGAAACATCGCGGGGCAGTTCTTTTCTGTCTTACAGGGTCACTATGAGTCAGAATGGACTCCACAGCATTGGGTTTGATTTATGGTTTAAAGCTGATTAAGCCACTTGGTTAACATGCAAGATATAGCTAGAGTCCTCTCTCTGACTCCAGGTTCTTTCAGTCTTCTCACTTCTGCACTCTTCCCCTCTTTCTCTGTAATTTGTTCCTGAAGATGTTTCTTCAGCTTCTTCTTGGTCTCCATGGTAACTTCACCCTCAATTTTTTTATTCCTCTTTGTTTTCATATCTCTTGTTGCTTTCTTCTTAGTGTCATCCCTTTTTTTCTTGTACTGTCCTGACTTTCTTACCTTTTCCACCACCTCCCTCTCTCTTCTCTTCATCCCCATTGGCCCATCTCTCTTCTCCATCCCCCATTTCACTTCATTCCCATTGGCTCTTGCTCTTTTGAGCTTCAGTTCTAGGGGCAAGGGAAGAAGACGGGAATAAACGGAGTGTTTTAGAGCAGAGTCTGTAAACAGATACCCTTCTCTAATTATTAGTTTATCAATTATTGGTTCATCATTATTGAATGCACTGCTTTTTTCTATTGTAAAAATACAATGATTTAAATATTTCATTTTTTATGTTGTTGTTGTTGAGAATGTATACAGTAAAACATACACCAGTTCAACAGCTTCTACAGTGACACAAATTAATTTTAGAGTTGTACAACCATTCTCATCCTCATTTTACAAGTTTTTCCTTCTCCATTAACATAAACTGACTACTCCTTGAGGTTCCCATCTGATCTTCTAGTTGCTGTTATCTATTTCATGCCACATAGACAGTTCTTAAGGAGTATAATACTCAAGACAGACATGTTTTACTAATTAAGCTAAATTATTGATTGGTTTTTAGAAGACTTCAGGGATATTTTTGGTTTAAACATCAAAGGGTATTTCAGGGCAACTGTCTCAGGGGTTCATTCAGCTTTTATGGCTCCGTAAAGTCTGGAAGATCTGAAATTCTGCTGTCTATTTCTCCCTTTTGGCTAGGATTCTTTTATAGAATCTTTGATCAAAATGTTCAATAATGGTAGCCGGGAACCCTCCATTTCTTCTAGTCTCATGACAAAGGAGGCAGTTTGTTTATGGAAGCAGTCAGCCACAGATTCCACATCTTCCTTCTGTTCTTGATTCTCCTGTCCTTTTTCTATTACTCCAGGTGAATACAGATCCATCACTGTGCCATCAAGGTACACAATGATTTAATTCTTAAAAAGTCTCTGCTCCAAGGGGAACCAAGTAAATGGTCACCAGAGAGGAGCCAGGGATATTCCTCCACCAAGTCCCCAGGGAACAAGAACTCAGTGGGTAAGCCAGCACTGGGCCTGCTCTTGGAAATAGTGTCAGTTGGCTGCTAGTTCTGACTAATCGGCTCAGGAATGATGGCACCTTCTTTAAAGCCTCAGGCCAACCAATAAGTCTTGAAAATTATTTAGAACAAGAAGTACAGACTCTCAAGTTTCACCCAAGGGTAGAACTTGGATTAACAACCAGTTAGTGAACACACTTTAGGCAGAGAAAACAGAATAGAGACAGCCAGGTTTCCGGGAGCCCTCAGACTGGGCAAGACAACAGGGAGCCTATTGGATCTAGAAGGACAAGGGCAGCAGAGACCTGGATAGGATGGACGGGTTGAGGAAGCATGCAGAAGGGCAGTACAGCCTGTCCAGCCAGAGGAACTCTGGGCCCCCACCTCCAGAAAAAGGGCAGCCTCTGGGAGGGCCCAAGTCACAACTAGGCTAGGCAGGGGTCCCCACCCAGAGGTGTCCTGAGAAGCTTGGACCAGCATCTAATGCAGACATGGACAAGGTCTATGGCTGCATTTTAATTTCTGAATAATAATTAAAAAAAAAATCTGTGCCTAAGAACGCCTTCCTTGTTTGGACTCCATTCATTCATTCAGCAAAGATTCACTGAATGTCTACTATGTGCCAAGCACTGTGCCAGGAACTGGAGACAAAATGAATCAAATCGTGGATTTTTTTTTTTGTTTTTTGTTCTCAAGAAGGTTACCAAGCATCTGGGAAGTTAGGCAAGAAAATGGACAATTATTTTATAGCATGCAAATCTGCAATAGTGTGAGCACAAAGTGCTTCCAGAGCACAGAGAGGGGTCTTAGAAGGGCAAGGGAGGCTTCTCCTAGGAGACAACATCTAAGACTCTAAGACCTGACCTGAGAACAAGAGTTGGCTCAGCAAAGTGAGGGAGGAATGAGATTAAAAATACCAAAACCACTGCCATCAAGTTGATTCCTACTCCTAGCAACCCAATAGGACAGAATAGAACTGATCAATAGAATTTCCAAGGAACACCTGGCAGATCCAAATTGCTGAGCTTTTGGGAAGCAGATGGAGCACTTAACCACTACGCCACCAGGATTTCTGGAATAAGATAAGAGGAGGGCAATGTTCCAAGCAGAGAAAACACTGTGTGCAAAACAGTTTCATATGGTTGTAGCAGTGAGTGTCGGGAGTTAAGCTGGGCCCTTCTGGGTCCTAACAAGGGTAGGCAATTCTAGCCCAGAAGTGTTTCCTCTCATAACCATTGTCTAAGCAAACTATCAAGGAAATGTTTTCAATAGCAAAAAATGGTTTATAGCTGGAGAGTTATGCTGACATCCCCTTTCTAGGGACGTCATGCTAGATAGTGAGGAGGCAATAGTAAACATGACAGTCTCTGCCCTTCAGGCAACAACGTGTTAGTGATTACAACCCCTACGTGTTCTTAGTTTCTTGGTGGTTCCCTTGCTATTAAAAAGAAAACAATGAGAAGAGACAAAGTATCTGCTATCACAAAGAGCCTAGAACGGAAGACAGAGCACCCACTTCATCTACAAACATGATGTAACTGTGTTCACAGCCATCTCTCAGGGTGGACCTGGACCTAGGACTGGTCCCATCTAGCTGGAGGGACAAGTTCCAGAAAGATACAGAAAGTTTCTGAAGGAAATATCACCTTCCTCTCTTTCTTTGAAAGACAGCATTGTAAAGGTAAGCCCTCAAGGAGGTTCCAAAATATGAGGGAACTAAAAGTAAGTAAGTAAATAAGTGGTGGCATAAGAATTCTACTCAAGTTTATAGAGATGAGCCGGGGGCTCTCAGCCTCAACTATCCCTGGAGAGAGTACTTCCGTCCTGTTATGGAGGCTCTCAGTTTTGTGTATGTGAGTATGCATATCTGCGGGGAGGGATCATACTGAGAAAAACAAAGGTTCAGAGGGCTCAGGAGTGTGGTAAGTTGCCGCTTTCTACCTCAGTCCTGCCTAGTCTGTTGTTATACCGAGCTGCATTCCAAAGAGCTCTATACATATGATTAAAAAACAAAACAAAACTAAAGTTGATCAAAACTGAGGATTTCAGTTTTATAAAAACAAAACAAAAAAGTCTTCTGACTCACATTCCAAAATAAAGCATTCTAGTTGTTAGATTTTATAATTTTAAAAGCCTGTTCTGTTGTCTTTACTGAGTTTAAGGTTTTTCTTGGCTATCAAAACAAAGAGGTCTTTTGTTGACAGAAAGAGGCGACAGTGTTTTGGTCAAAAGATTATACACAGAATCATGGTATGAAGCTCTATTGTGTAAAAAGCAGACTTAAGAGCTTTCCCTGTCTCCAGAGTCTCTTGCAACAATTTGAAATCCTGTTTTCCTTCATTCTGTGGGATTCCTAAACAATTAGTACAATCATTATTTTCAAAGAGCTTATAAATGACACTATGCAGAGGTCCACTGTCATAATTACCGGGCAATGGGAACAACAACAGTGTACGTACTAATGACCAACACCATTGGGATCAACCACTTGTGGTGTTCCAAGGATCTTGCCTTCTTTAGAGTCTCAGTGATCTAGTGGCCCATGGTATGCAGTAACACATACAACGAGGACTCATGAAATAGTTCTTGAGTTAGTTTCAGCTGGTATTTGGTACCTGACTTTATCAGACATTACCAGTACTGTCAAAGACAGGTGTTGAACGCAGTCAATGCACATATAGACTCAGCAGGCTACAAGAAAGGGTGGTCACAGAGGCTCAGTCCCAGCAAGGGAGGTAGAAGCCAAAGAAGACATAGTGACTATGTCACTGCTGTACAGAGGGGGGCCTTCTAACAGCGCCATATAAGGACCAGTTGCTACTGAGCTGATTCTAACTCACTGTCACCCCATGTGTACACGGCAGAACTGTGCTCCATATGGTTTCCAAGGCAGTAACTTTTCTGAAGCAGACTGTCAGGCTGTTCTTCTGAGATACCTCTGAAAGAGTGCAAACTGCTAACGTTTCAGTCAGTACTCAAGCACTCAGCTGTTCGTACTACCTGGAAACTCGTGAGGGGGCCATAAACAAACAAGCGAGGGAATGAACGAATGAACACACAAACAAAAACCCAAACCAAATCTGTTGCCACTGAGGAGTTTATTCCAATCACAGCAACCCTACAGGGCACAGTAGAACTGTCCCGCAATGTTTCCGAGGAGTGGATTTGAAGTGCTTTTTTGGTTAGCAGCTGAAGTCCCAACTGCTGTGCCACCAGGGCTCCAAGATAGGACCATACCTCTGTTTAAACTCCAGTCATTTTGGCAGCTCTTTTGGGTGTCAGTGGGTACCCTTCTAAGGGTAAATGAGGGTTCAGCTAGAGGCTTCTATTATCTGTGACACTGAGAAGCTACTTCCCTACACACTTGGTCCTCTCAACATCTTTCAACCTCATTATAAAAACTGCAACATGGCTTAGCCATTCATACTTTATGTATTTTAAAGGAGTGAAGAGAGACAGAGTCCTTTTTGTTGCACCCAGGTTAGGAGGAAAAGGTCCACATACAGGGACCTGGCAATGGCCACACTGTCACCAGTTACACCACTGATAAACCACTCAGGTCTTCTTTATTATGATCTGGTAATAACTATGATACACTATAAAGTAGGGTACACAGGTATCAGCAATCAGAGACAGATGCTGGAAAACAGGCTGTAGGAAGAACCAATGGTTTGGGGACAACATCAGGAACTCCTGTCTTCTGATGCCCTACCTCCAAACTGCTTCTTTGCAATCTTTCCCTTAAAGCCATGGAGAAGCAAATGCAATCTCTTCAAGAAGGCAGAACATATTCTGTATCAGGAAGGAAGGCATGCATGTCTGTCCACAGCTGGGCTAATTCTGGTTTCCATCTGTCCCTTCCAAAATGTTTTGTCATCTGCTCTTCCATGTTTTGCTCCCCACACAATACTAAGAATTCTCAAGGCATCTTGGGAACCTTTTCCAATCAAATGACACCAATTCTTTCTTGACTTCCAACATCAGTCAGAAGCCACAGGAATAAAACATTAAAAAAAAATTATTTTCAACACAAGACAAAGAAAATAAAAGTTCAAAGCTGATCAAAATTGTAGCCAAGCTACTTTCCAACTAGGGTGTAGGGGGACGGGTGAGAAAGAAGTTGATGAGGACAGTCACAGAGGGATAAAATTGTGAAGCTAGGGATGGAAAAAGGAGGTATGGGCTGGCGGAAGAGTGATAACAGTTGTGTCTAACACAAGTGTGCTTCTGAGACACCCAGCTGTTAAACCTGGCTATGGACGTCAGAAACAATTATCACCCTTCATCACACTTCATCACCCTATGAAGTGTTCGCCCGTTAACTGATGACTCAAGCCTGTATCATCGGGTGTCTCTTATAAGACCAGAGTGGTTTGGGAAGGTAGGGTAGGTAATAGGGAAAGTTGGTACGGGCAAGGCAGAGACAACAAGCAAAAAAGAGGGATTCAAGTACCGGGGCTCCAGAAGTTTAGAGGAGGACAGGGGCACCAGGAACAGACTGACTTCAATGGGAATGAGCAGTTACCAGGCCTGAAATCCTGCAAGGCCAAAACATTCGGCAGAGCACAATAGCATTAGCCTATTGCGGATCTAGGGGACAAGAAGCTAAGGAAAGCTGAGCTAGTCTATTAACTTGATTACTTGAGCAAACCTGAGGCAAAAGTTAATTTCAAGTGAGGTGGTGCATGGCTTGGTATAAAAACCCAAGCATAAGATGCAATGGAAAAACAAAAGGTCATGGGAAAATCTTTTCTGAATCAACTGAGCCCTGAGTTGGGCTGAGCTAGGATAGGAAGACAGAAGAGAATGTCTTCACAGGAATGAGAAGTTGCTACAGATAAGACTGAAGTCACAGACACTGAGTGGACACAGTTCCTGCTGTTCCTTTTTTGTCTTCTGCCTCTCCTGCTGGTTCCTTTTACCCACATTCCTGTTTGTCCTCATCTGCCTCAGGCGGAAGGAAGTAAAAGGCAGGGAAACTCAACTTGTTTCTACTTCAGGGAGAGTGAGGGACATGGAAGGTTTCCCTTCCAGTCTGTGATGTTTGGTGCCAAAGGTCATGAGCATTCTGGGTTTGGTGACTGTCCCTGGGCTGGGCCTTTCCTATCACTGCAAACACTCCAGGGTGCCAAGGCAAGTCCTAAGGCCCTGGTGGTTGAGCGCTCAGCTGCTAACCAAAAGGCTGATGTTGTGAACCCACCCAGCAACTCCAGAGCAGAAAGACCTGGCAATCCGCTTTCATAAAGATTAATGTCAAGAAAACCCTATGAGACAGTTGTACTCTGTCACACAGTGTCACCGTGAGTTGAAATCAACTCAAGGGTGCCTAATAACAACAAAAATGGGTCCTATGGAGGCTCCTTAGCTTCCCCCAGGGAGCTGTGGCTTCTCTTTTGGTGGCTGCTCCTAGTGGCCAGAACAGACAATATTCTTACCCCAAACCAAATTACTTGTCATCGAGTTGACGCCGACTTATGGTGACTGCATGTGTGTCAGAATAGAACTCTGCTCCATATGGTCTTTGATGGCTGTGATCTTTCAGAAGTAGATCACTAAGCCTTTCTTCTGGGTAGATTTGAACCTCTAACCTATTGGTTGCTTGCTCAGTTTAAGCTTTGTGCCACCCATGGCCTCAAATGCACTTACAGTTGTTTTTAAATACTCAGACACCCATTCAGACATACACCTATCTGCATTTAGACAACGGAACATGGCCTTCTTGAGCCTTGCTTTGATTATCTAATACTATTATTTTCCCTGGCATTCACCCCACAGCCATTTACTTCCTTAGCATGGTCATGAGAGCCCCTACATGATCTCTTCTTGTCCACCCTTCTAGCTGTTTGCCTCAATTATTACCTGACATGAACCCACTGCTCCTATAAAACCAAAATACTTCCCACCGACTCCTTCAACACACCCAGCTTCCCTGCCATCTCGCCCAGGCTGCTGCCCTTCCCAACACCTCACCTGCCCTTGTCTCACTCTTTAACACTGCTCCCTCTTTCACACTGCGTTAACATCACGACATGACTACTGTGTGATCTTAGAACTTACTGTCTCTGTATCTTGGTTTCATTGTGTTAAAATGGGAATCATTGTGTGATAGTTCAATGAATTAATATGACTTCCTATGAAAGTTTTTTTTTTTTTTTTTTTAAATCCTGTGGTTGTCCCAGGACATCTGCATGGCTTCTGGCCTATCTACCATTCCTAACACAGAGGTGCCATTTCGAATACAGCCAGTAACTAAATTCCTCCAAGCAGGATTTACTTTGTTTTGCTCTAAGTCATTTCCTCCCATGTTAAGCATCTGTCCTACTGGGAAGGAATGGGTACACACCACCAAGTTTATCCTCTGTGGTTCCTAATTTACACATTCCATATAAAGTCCCTCTAAGGAAAAATACTCTCTTGCTTTTTATATCACCTTATTGATATAATTCACATACAATTTACCCATTTAAAGTGTGGAACTCAATCGTTTTTAGCATATTCGTTGATAGAACATTTTCATTATCCTCTCCCAGAAGACCCGGTACCCTCCAATCTCCGCGGTCCTAGGCAACCAATAATCTACTTTCCGTCTCCATAGAGGCAGAGGAATCTCCTTTCTGCCTGTATTTCATGTAACTGATTTTTTAAAAGGATTCAAACTCTTCTCTTTCCACTAGTCATTCATCTACCTCCCCCAAAACACCCAGCATAGAACTATGCATATAGTATGTATTCAATACATGAAAACCCCAAACATAGGTTCAGTGAAAGTTAAAAAAAAAACATAAAATTTTCAAGTGGGATTGGCCAGAGCCCAAGTAGCTTTGATGCATACACAGTTTCGTTTCATCTTTGTAATTCACTGATTCAAAGCAAGAGTGGGAAAGTTAGGGGTGATGGTGTTCCGCTTTTGTTTTTCTAAGGCACAGAACGAGCCCTGGTGACAAGTGGTTAAGAGCTCAAGCTGTTAACCAAAAGATGGGTAGTTCAAATCCACCAACCCCTCTCTGGAAACCCTATGGGGCAGTTCTAACCTGTCCTATAGTGTCATTATGAGGCAGAATTCACTTGATGGCAATGGGTTGGGCAGTAAAGCACAGAAAAAATTTTGAGACTCCCGACAGTGAAATTCTAGTGGGGTGGTTCTCCAGCCTGGCTGTGCTTTAGTATCACCTGAGGAACAAAAAACACTGGGACTGAATCCTGTCCCACCCCACTGCAACCCCCAAGGTTCTGATTTAATCCACGCGGGGTGAGGCCCATATATCAGCATTATTCAGAGGTTTCCCAAACGATCCCATGAGCAGCCAGGGCTGAAAACTCTTGTTCCAACAGAAACAACAGTTCTAAGCAAGAGTAATTTGCTGAATTCCAGCCATGCCCAGCATAACACACTGCCAAAAGTTTTCAGCTCAATCTTCAGGGAAATGAATCTCTGAATTTTAAAGAAAGCAATAAAAACCAGACGATTCATGTCACAAAAATTTTCTTTATAGTCAGTGTTGCTATTAGACTGAGCCATATGAAATTGCTCATAACTTGACTCGTTTTTGACCTATAAAAATGGAGATTTCATATTGTTCAAGCTCACTGAATACATTTACTTGAGGAAATAGAAGATACATATAAAATGCTCAGCTTGGATGTTTTATTTATCTACCCATTCATCTATCTTGTGCTTCACACACTTTGTAAAATTTCAAGTTTTATTAAGTATACATGTCTTTAGAAGATGAATAGTTCTTAAAAGGGACAAAAGCATGAGAATTCACAAGCGATAAATCAAATATCCACTTTATAGACAACCTCCACTTTGGGGCACACATTATTTCTGGAGAGCACGTCATAAAGTGGATTGTCATAAAGCAAGTTATATTTTCCCATAGGAAAAATTTCCTGATGAAGGATTGTGTCCCTAACTAGCCATCATATAAATCACAGATATGATCAACAACAGGTCATGAAAGCAAAGCTGCAATTGCTATGAAACTCTACAGAAATTTAAGATAATAAATTTATTAGTTAAGCACTATAAAATGCCAAAAAGTATGTTTTGCCCATTGATCCTTATACTGCCATTCTGAAGACAATTTGGCAGTATCCATTAAAACTAAAAAAGGGCACATCATTTCATCTACTTCTAGGGATCTTTTCTATAGGAAAATGGACTCATTCCCATCCTGCCTTACAGGACTGAGTATAAACATCTCCATCTAGACCCAAGGCTGTCCATAATCTGTTCCCAAGTGTACAGCCCAGAGCAATGACCCGCTGGACTCTGATCAGCCATCTGTCTACCTCCTGATCTGAGGTCCTGTTCCTTCTGCCACAATCCTGTGCTGCCCCAGGCTCTGAGGACAATTCTGCTCCATGTCAGAAGGAATTTAAAGAGCTTTAGTTCTCTGGTGCAGGCTCCACCGTGTCTAGTCAACTGGATGTCTGCTTTCATTTCCATCTCAGGCTGCGAATTCAGCCTTCTGCTTCCTTCCTGTGACCAAGACTCTTCGGATCTCAGACCCTCTGAACTTGTTGCTTGCCAGACTCCTCCCTTGGCCCACCTCTGCCTGCAAAGGATTGGAGTCCTGCCCTGGAATCCCACTCTGTAGCTGGAAGGAATCTTGCTACCTACTGCCATACTTTTCTGGAGATAAATACCTAACTGGCAAAGTGTTTCATAAATGAAGGAATTTGCTTATTTATTTACTGATTCATGCCTAGATTTCTATACATTCCATTACTGTACACAACTAAAAGCTACTGCTACCTCTAACTTGATCTCCTGAGCCAGCTGGCCCCTTGGAACACTGACTACAATGCTCCCTTTATGAGACCCATGTGCTGAGAACACTCGTTGTATCCCCAGCATCTGCCTCCTCTAAGAAGGAACTTCGGGATTCCTTCCCCTCTCAGCCCTTCTTCCCCACCATACTCACCTGACCTAAAAGCCCCACATGACCCAGGCACAACCCTCACCAGAAGCTCCCTGATCAGTCTCTGGACATTCTCTTCCTTCTCTCTGTCTCTCTGGTTTCTCACACTGTGGCACTGCCCAGAGGAGCTGGCACTTGGGAAAGCATCATCACATGATTCCAGAGCAGTAGCTCTCAAACAGGAGTACTCCTGAACCCCAGGAGATATCAGATAATGCATAGAGACATCCTTGGTTGTCACCACTAAAGATATGCTGCCACACATCCAGCGAGTTGAGGTCAGTGATGTGGCGACATGATGTGGCTCAGAGGAGGGGTGAACCTGTCAGCCAGGGCTGTCTGCTCCTGGTCTACCGAATACTTTCTCCTGGGGTAGAGGAAGACCACCCCCACACATACTCTACCCACTCTCACATGGCTGAAGGTGAGCTCAGTCTCTGCTGGGGACAGGAATGGGTAAGGGCTGGGATGTCCCACAGACAGACTGAAAACTGTTCTTCCAGTAACAGAAAACAGCGTTTGCTGACACACTTGTTCTCTCTTAGCTGCTCTCCCTCATGACTGGGATCAAGGTTAGACCCGATACGGGCAGGCTCTAACCTCTCTCCACGCAAGCAAGAGAAACCCTGGTGGAGCACAGGTTCAAAGGTACAACTGGCAGCAATGGTCCCCCAGGGCTTATTCAGCCCAGGGCTTATCTCCAGCAGCTGAATCAAACGGATGCAGTGCTTTGTAGATTTTGTGTTATTTTGTTACTAACAACAACAAAACACATCTTTTTTTTCCAAAGACAATCTTAACTGGAAGCATGGAACTTATAACAAAAGATAGAAGAATGACTCTGATTTTAAAGAAAGATGACAGAAGTCCAGAATGCAGACGCACATCCACCAGCACCCCAGATACACATGAACCCTAGGAGGGTAAGCCTGGTTGAATCCCTTGATATCAACAAGAATGGCTAAGGACTAAGCATTTCAGTCCCCCCTAGAAATCCAGTAACAATACATTCCTATGAATTTCCCTAAAACCTGTACAAGACCTACCTACCTTTTACCATCTGTACCATATATTTACTAGCTACTTTGGAAGCACTACTTACTACCTTCGCTTGTCCTAAACTCACTTTGATCCGGCTTCAAGAGTTTATTTTCTTCTTCATCACTGTTATGCTTGAACTATTTTTTGACTCTGAAAATTGTGTTCCCTT
This sequence comes from Heterohyrax brucei, assembly GCA_028571685.1. Classification (NCBI taxonomy): domain Eukaryota; kingdom Metazoa; phylum Chordata; class Mammalia; order Hyracoidea; family Procaviidae; genus Heterohyrax; species Heterohyrax brucei. Next base: position 39,092,230 of record CM053154.1, read on the forward strand.
CCTCCTCAGTCTTTCTGGAGAGAATGCTTCTAATCGGTTTAGTCTGTTCTCGCTGGGGGATTAAATGCATAATGTATGCAAAGTACCAAGTAAGGGAGGTGGCATCCAGGAGGTGTTTGGCAAGCATTATGCCTTTAAATCAGAAATCCTGACGGCGTAATGATTAAGTGTTGTATCTACTAACCCAAAAGTCAGCAGTTTAAATCCACCAGATACCACCTGCAAGCTCTATGGGGCAGTTCTCCTCTGACCTATAGGGTTTCTGTGCGTTGGGTTGCTATGAGTTAGAACTGATTTGATGGTAGTGAGTTTGAGGGGTTTTTTTTGGTTTGATGCCTTTAACCTTCCTTTCTGCATCTCCACTATCATTTGAAAGGCTCTTCACTTCAACTTTTTTTCCATTCAGGATCACACTTGTTGCTGTAATCCAAATAAGGAGGCAAGATGGGGTCCTCTTGAGCAGCACAGTCAAATCCTGACAGTGCCAGTACCAACCCCAACCAGCTCTATCGATGTAGAGAGTTGCCATACCCATTGACAAGAATTCACTGTTTTCTAAGGAGCCTCTAAGTCTCTTTGACATGAAAACCATAAAAAAAGAAAACTTGGCCTGAACAAGGACCTCTGTTATGAGCAAGAGCAAAAGTTAGAGCACAAGAGGGAGGACATGACAGCCAAGCAATGTGGGACAAAGTAAGCCTACGCTGAAGAAGACAGCATGAGAAGCCAAGAACATGAGTTCTTAGAGAGGAAGGGAACTGTTAAGAAGGGAGCTACTATTTACTCCCAGAACTTGTACAGAGGGAAAGAAAATCACAGAGTGACTAGGGAAGAACAAGCCCTATTTGTGGGAGGACAACACTGGCCATTTATGAACATCCATTAGCGTTTCTGTTGTTAATTTTGTTTTTGTTTTAGGAGACTCTCGGTGTTATGGAGTACAAACATTCCACTGGGTTTTCTTGACTATGTATTTTTACAGAAGCAGATTACCAAGGCCTCCTGCTTTCACATTGTTGCTAAATGGTTAGAACTGCCAACCTTTAGAACAGCCATGCATAGTGCGTACACCCATTATACATTACAGTTTTCAGTGTGCATACCCTAAGACTCAATGAACTCTATTTTGAGGAAACTAAACTATAGGCATGTTAACATCGACCCAATAAATTTCAAAAAACAAGAAAGAAAGTACAAACACTGCACCGAACTAAAAAGAAACAAAAAACCAAAATCAATTGGCACTGAGTTGATTCTGACTCACAGTGACCAAGAGGACAGAGCAGAACTGAATACTTGGAGGGATGTACCAAGATGTTCACAGCAGCATTATTTCTAAGGGACAATATCAGAAACAGTTTAATCAACAAGAATTGATTAAATACATTGAGTACAGACACACACTGGACAATAGTGAAAAAAATGAGGTAGTAATATATGTACTAACATGAAAAGACTTCAAAAAATAGTAAGTGAAAAAGGCAAGTCGTAATGTGTATAACATGAGCCAATTTTAATTTTGAAATCATGTAAGTATTTTCATGAACATAAGAAAAACATCTGGAAAGATACACATTGATTATCAAATTTGGAGGGTGGTGGTGAAGAATCGTTACTTTGTATTTGATGCACCTCTAGACTGTCTAAAAGTGTGCTAAGTACACATTTCATTTGTAATTACAAATAAATTAATAGGAGAGCTGGCTATAACACAGTAGTTAATGTACAGATGTGAAGTTGCACTACCTGAGTTTGAATCTCAGCTCAGCTTTGTCCTAGAAATGTGTCTTTGGATAGAAAACTTAACCACTCTGTGACTCAGTTTTCTCAAACGTTAAATAATAATAGCATCAAAAAAACTAAAAACAAAACAAAACACCTGTTGTTGTCAAAGTGATTCCAACTCCTAGTGACCCTATAGAACAGACCTGTCTCATAGGTTTCCAAAGCTATAATGTTAACGGAAGTAGACCGGCACATCTTCCTTCTATATAGAGCAGCTATGGGTTTGAACCACTGGCCTTTCAATTTCCAGCCAAGCACTTTAATCAGTGTGCCACCAGAGATCCTTGAGCCAAAATATACAAATACTGCATTGGGACCCTGGGATATGAGTTTACAATCCTGCCCTAGGTTTCTGGAAGGGCAACTAGACGAACAGTGATGCCATGCAAAGAAAGGGGAAGCAAGCGTGTAGGAGGCCAAATTTTACTTCACATGTTTCAGAAAGTATCTTTGATGGTTACTAGGGAAGGGAGAGGAAACCCTGGTGGCACAGTGGGTTAAGTGCTATGTCTGTAAACCAAATGGTCAGCAGTTCAAATCTGGCAGCTGCTCCTTAGAAACCCTATGGGACAGTTCTACTCTGACCTAAAGGCTCACTGTGAGTCAGACCTGACTTGATGGCACTGGGTTTGGTTTTATTTATTTCTTTGGTTACGGAAGGAAGGGTTGGCAAAGGAAAAACACAAACCAGACAACAGGTAAGTGGTAACTTTGGTGAAGGGTAAGACAGTATGCAATTCTGGGGAAGTCAGCACAATTTAAGCAAGGTAAGGTCATGGAAGCTTTACAGACACATCCAAACTCCTTGAGGGACCTCACAACTGGGATGATGGTTGGGGACCATGGTTTTTGGGGACACCTAGCTCAACTGATATAGTTTATTAAAAAAAAAAATGAGTAGCCACTGGAGTCTCAAAAGCTTGTGAGTGGCCATCCTAGATACTTCACTGGTCCCACCCCATCTGAAACAAGATAGAATGAGAAAAACCAAAGACATTAAGGGAAAGATTAGTTCAAAGGACTAATGGACCACAACTGCCACAACCTCCAGCAGACCAAGTCCAGCACAACTAGATGGTACCCAGCTACCACTAGTGACTTCTCTGATAGGGATCACAAAAGATGGTCTTGGACATAGCTGGAGAAAATGTAGAACAAAATTACAACCCACAAAGAAAGACCAGACTTACTGATCTGACAGAGACTGGAGAAACTCTGACAATATGGCCCCTGGACACCCTTTTAGTTCAGTACTGAAGTCACTCCTGAGGTTCACCCTTCAGCCAAAGATTAGACAGGCCCATAAAACAAAACGAGACTAAACGGGCACACCAGCCCATGGGCAAGAATGAGAAGGCAGAAAGCATCAAGAAAGCTGATAATGAGTAACCCAAGGTTGAAAAGGGGAGAGTATCCACATGCTGTGGGGTTGTCAATCAATGTCACACACACACAAAAAATGCATATTAATTGTTTAATAAGAAACTAAGTTGCTCTGTAGACCTTCATCTAATGTACAACATATATTTTTTAACTTATGCATAAGGGCTCTGAGGGACATTTAGGGGGAACAAGCTCTCTAGGGGAAACCCCAGAGCCCAGAAGAGCTATCTAAGGCCTGAGATAACAGGGATCCCTGGTGTTAGATGGCAGATGAAGATGGAGGGGTCAAACGGAGAACTGTGTGGACCAAGGAAACCCTAAAACACCAGCTTTTCAGAGTTCTTCTCACCATTTCCTGCCACAAAAAATCCAGTTGCTGTTACGCTGACTCTAATGCATAGCAACTCCATGTGTCAAAAGTAGAACTATAATCCATAGGGTTTTCAGTGGCTGATTGTTTAGAAACAGACTGCCAGACCTCTCTTTCTGAGGTGCTGCTGGGTACACTGGAACCTCCACCATTCATGTTAGTAGCCAAACATGAGTTAAACTTTTGTACCATCCCGTGACTCCAGCACTGGTTAATTCATCACTTTGATCTCAACTCGATCCTGAACTGGAGTCAAGCATTCTGGTTCTAATTCTGTGTTTGTTACCACTGACTTGAAGAACCTGGAGAACTGAACTACTCTAGGCCTCACAATCCCCTTCTAAAATACGAGGGGTTCACTTGATGACCCCCAAGGCCCTCACTGGCTCTAACATTCTGTAATTTTTATGTCACTGGAAAAGGCAAGTGAACTGCACTTCTGTTCCCCTTGCTAACATAATATATACCAGTGTCAAAAGAGAAGCCACTAAAACAGGATTCAGATGTGCAGGATCACATATTAGAATAAAGTTTACATTTATTACCTTTTTGAGAAACTGCATGTTGAATCTGAAGCTCGATATATGTGCAGAGGTCTCAAAATGAGTTACTAAATAACTCCTTTCCATAGGAACCTGCAGCTGTTCTGAAGTGTACACTGCTCTCATCCATTAAAACTATCATCTGTTCTGGAAAGAATATGAGCATTCTTTGGGCCCTTATTTTTAGAGTAAGAGGTCAAATGCACAGCGGGTGAAACACGTGAGTTCCCTTTGCCAGATACAGACTTGTGGACATGTAAATTAGGTGGCTAAGACCATCAAAAAAGAAAAAGGAATGTCCAAGTCGCAAACAAGCAGAGAAAGGCCCTTTTCATTGGTTCATTCATTCAACAGATTGCTGTCAGAAAATAAATAAATCACCAAAATAAACAGGCTCTGACTCATTTCCCATTGCTGACTAGAGTTTTGTTCCCTTGAACCCCTCAACCCCAGGGCCACAGAATATATGAACTTCAGGCATCCTCTCTGTGAGAAAAACCCATATGGGCATAATTAATTTTGTGTTAGGACAAATGGATGGCAACTTTCTGCTAGCCACGTGAGTCTGGCTACCTGAGTCCTAATCCCAGCTCTGCCACTGAGTGGCTGGGAGCCTTTTGGCAAGTCACTTCTCTCTGCCTCAGGTTTCCCTTTCAAGGAGTTATGATGAGGTTGTTATAACTGTACTCTGCTTTGAACAGCACCTGCTGCACAGTAAGCTACAAAGGTGTTTAAGGAGTCCCTAGTGCTGCCGTGGAAGGCTTGGTGGCGCAGTGGGTTAAGTGCTACATCTGCTAACCGAAAGGTCGGCAGTTCAAATCCGCCAGGGGCTATAATGTTAAGGTTCGTAGTTTGAACCCACCAGCCATTCCACAGGGGAAAGATGTGGCAGCCTGTTTCCTTAAAGATTTACAGCTTTGGAAACCCTACAGGGCAGTTCTCTTCCGTCCCACAGGGTTTCTGTGAGTCTGAATTGACTCTTTGACTCTTTGGCAGTGGGTATATACATATTTATAAAATAAACCTTAGTTGCTAGAGGCAACACAAGCCAGCTGAGAGTGGTCACACATTGATTTTTCTTACAGATACTTCCTCTCTGCTCATCACACTCAGCTCATAAAAGTAGCATTTAAAACCATACATTAAACAGGACGAGGATCAGCTGTTCCTCATTTTTTCTTAGGAAGCACTGAGAGGAATTTACACTGAAAAGCTCCTGCCAGGACTGCTGAAATCAAAGTGACTCCTCTCTGTATAAAGGAGACAGGAGCTTGTTGGTACAGATGAAATTAGAATGCCCTGGCCTGGTGCCTACCAGCCACGGAGTCTGTAATTTCAACCAACTGTTTGGGTTATTTGACCCTATTTTAGTCTTAGTCGCTTTTGTGTGTGAGTGAGTTGGTCTGTGTGTGTGTGTGCGCACGCACGCACGCACGTGCATACACAGGTATGGACAAGGGGAGAGGTAAGTCATAGCCCAGGAGGAAGCAACGTGCTTGAATTTGACTTGTTGATTACACCAAATTACCACTCTTAATTTCTTGTGCTTCAACTACTAGAGCTGAAGATGAGTCTGATGTTAACCTGAAGGAAGGGAAGAGGCAAGACAAGTGGCCTCTGAGATGTTCTTTTCTGGATGTTACAGACGCTATGATCTGAAGCGGCTGGTTGTGATTTATTTTTATAAAGATTGCCCCCTTAGAAGCTGGCCAGAGGGCTGTTGCCACTCCACTAGTTACACTTGGGTCCTTAGGGTACATCATGGATTGAATTATGTCCCCCCCCCCCCCCGGGGTCGCCATGAGCCGGATCCGACTCGACGGCACTTGGCTTGGCTTGGCTCCCCAAAATATGTGTAGTAATGTGGCTGGGCCAGGATTCCCTGTATTCTGTGATTGCCCTCCATTTTATGATTTTCTTATGCTGTAAATCTTAAATCACTGCCTGTAGTTAACACAGTGGATTCTGTTAGGAGAGGATTAGGGCAGGATCATAAATCCCTTTCTAAGGTCACCTCCCTGCTTCACTGAATAGGGAGCTTCCCTGGAGTATGGCTTCACCACCCTTTATCCTTTCATCCTACAAGAGAGAAAAGGAAAGGGAACCAGGCAGAGAGTTGGGAACCGCACACCATCAAGAAAGAAGTACCAGAGAAGAGGGTGTCCTTCAGACCTGAGGTTCCCGCACCAAGATCCTCTTGTGGAATTTGGACTCAGCCTACTGGACTGTGATAACTTCTCTTACTGAATGGACTTACAATTTGTGAATGGATTTGTGGCTTACCAGACTTTGACAATAAAATTTCTCTTTATGAAGCCTTCCACTCCATGGTATTTTCTGTTAAAGCACTACCAGGTGACTAAAACAAGGTGTCTGGAAGTAGAAGCAATTAGGCACACAAATTTGGAATCAGGTCCCAGGTTCAAGCCCCAGCTTTGCCATTGAATAAGCTTCAGTTTGCCCATCTGTAAAACGATGATTAATAATAACAGTATCTGGGGTCACCATGGGTCGGATCTGACTCGACGGCACCTGGCTGGCCCGGCTATCATATCAGGTGGTTGTGAGGGTTAAATGAGGTAATACCCTGGACGCCTTTAGCACGATGCCAGAGAGTGGGGACTCAGCAAATAGTGGACTTTACCACAACTGCAGTTCTTATTTCCAAGTACCCCAGTGAGATCACAGCTGTATTTGTCTTTGAGTTGTAATTGTGATAGGCAGTTTATTAGTTGGTTTTTACACGACTTTTCAAATGTCCAGTGAGAATTCTTTCAAGACATACCATCTGCATCCTCTGCCCCACTTTTCTTCTTTTTCAATTTCAAAACAAATCGGTTGGTTTAAATTGTGTCTGAGTGATTGCCTTATTTTTTCACCAGAAGAGATTCTAGGGCTTTTTGTAGTAAGGACTCCATGTCGGTTTGCTTTGGTCAAGGAGCTGCCTGTCCTGTGCTTTCTTTTCCCCGGACAGCCCCTAGAATGAGTGGGGCTTTGTGTACCTTCCAGCAAGGTGGCTGGAGAGAGGTTCGGAGCACAGCTAAGAGCAGTGCTGTGGAGGAGTCAGTGAGAGAGCCTGTGTAGGAGAGAATGGTTTTTGAGTTCCGATCTTGACTCTTCCAATAACCAGCTGTGTGGCCATGATCAGATCACTCAGTGTCACTGAACCATGTTGTCATTTGTGACTGGAGGGAGCTAGCAATGGGCAAAAGACAGGAAGACAATTCACCCCTCAGGCCAAACAGTAAATACACTATTTCACTTCACTAGTTATTAGAGAAATGCAAACTAAAGGAATACAAAGACATCATTCTTACATTTATTAAAAAAAAAAAAAAAACTGAAATGCTCTATAAACTGGTTATCCTTTTCATTACTGGGAATATGGTAAATTGGTACCAGTGCTAAGAACTGAAAAATAACAATCCCCATTGCATCTCACGAAACAGAATGAGGTAGACTTGGGTATGAATCCTAATTTCTATTGCTGACTTGTTCTGAGGCTCAAAAAGAGGTAAAGAGGAATGTGGTAAATGAGAATAATAAAAATAATGCCCATGTTATAGATTCTGTGAGGTTTGGAAATAATGTTGATAATGGGCCTAGCTCATAAGAGACGCTTATTGCTGCCGGTGTAGCTAAGAGGAAGAGGAGAAAGAGCTTGATCCTAGGCATCTGGCTCATATAATAATACCACAGGAGGGAAAATCCTTCCTCCTCTCCTTTCTAGGTTTCCTAGTCAGAATCTGACTCAGCAGGTAGACATCTGCTCAGCTGCCAGCCTTACTCAGTTTCTTAAGTGATTTAGGCCAGAGCCTCAGAAGTTCCTAAGCAACTCAGTACACACCCTGTACCATTCCCTCCTTAACACCACACCTCCTTCCCCACGCACACCACTTCATGTCCAGCGTGTGACCTGCCCTGTCCAGCTGGCACTCACTCAACTCCTGCCAACAGGCTGGCCTCATGGGCCAGACGCACCCTGACAGTGCGCCCCCGACAGAGCAGGAGGGACAGCTTCCCTGGAACCCTAGAGCCTTCACCTGCATCGTGCTCAGAGTTAACACAAAGCAGCCCACCCTGAGAGTTGCTCAGCGGCAGCTGCTGCTGTCACCATCACAGCAGCACATTCTCCAGTGCCAGCCACTGACCAGCTCCTGTACTAGGTAAACCACCTCACCCCAGGCAGGCCCTCACTCACTGGTTCACAAATACCCGTTTGTATCAGGGAAGGCTTTCCTCCTCCCACTCAGATTTCCTCTGTGACTCCTTCCTTGTGCGGTAACCCAAGCCCAGCAGTGATGTGCGTGGTCATGGAGTCTTTATCTACTCAATATCAAGGATGTCCCTGTTCAAACGTTTCTTTGGATTCTTTCTCAATACTAGCTTCTGTCTCTGCTCCCATTTTGCAACCTAATAAGGACTGAAATCTGTTTTCCATAGTTAGTTGATTTTTTTTCCCTCAGCTTTAAAAATAATTTTAGAGAGCCATGAAACTGAGGAACCGAAAGGACCTTGTCTAGGCCTTGTTTCATTCATAAGAAAAGGGAGGTTTAAGGGGCAGCTGTTGGCAGATGTGAACCACAGGCGACTGACTCTCAGAGCACCTCTCTGCTTCCCACTCTCTGTCATGGCCCTGTCCTCATGGAACCAGAGTCAGGGTCTCCTTAGAACACCCAGGCTCTGAACCATTACTTCTTCTTTTTTTTTTTTTTTTTTTATGACTGAGTGAAAATGTACATTCCCATACAGATTTGCATGCCGACCTATATGCAGCTTCCACTGCTCTCCCTGCCCGGTGACAGCACACTATTCCTCTCTGCTCCATACATGTCTCATCCTCCCAATAGACTTCTTTCCCCTCCTCTCCACCCACTCTCCTTCCTCCAGCTGGAGGTCAGCAGGATGATATCCTATAGACGCATAGAACCATATAAAGTGTATCAAATATATGGTCACTCTGCATTGCCAAGACCAATCCATTCCTGTCCGAAGAGTGGACCTTTGTTATATGGGAGAGGGCAGCATCAAGGCAGGGGGCCATGCTCTCAGGGGAACCCCAAAGCTGCTGGATCATCAGTTGCGGTCTTTTAGTGGAGATCTCAGGGTGCACCATTACTTATTTTAGTAATTTTCCTACAGAGCCATCTTAAAGGGGCCATGAGTGTGTGTGTGTGTTTGCACACACATGCACACATGTATCTGCATGTCCTCCCCAACCATTTAAAAACCCACTTGTATTTAACAGGACAACTAGTAAGTTCCAAGTCTCCCTGCTTGGGCTGCTCCCCTACCCTGGAACGTACTTTCACCTCCCAGAATGGCCAGACACCCACTGGATCCTACCCACTTCCTCCCTCACCATAACCCAAGTTAACTTCTCCCTTTTCCACATTCCTATTATGTTTGTGGATGTCACTGCACAATTTAACAGTCCTCAGAATTGTCTGCTGGTATAATAATTTATTATTTGATAACCTCACTTTTGAGTATTCCCTATGTACTGACTATATTCTGTCTTGTTTAGTCTTTGTGAGAATTCCATAAGATGAATCTATTTGAGAAAAGTGATGTATTCTAGAGATTTAGAGTTTAAGCTCTGATGACAGTCTGTGGACGTTCAAATCCCAAGGAGAGTGCTGACACATTTCAGGGTGAGCAACCGATGTCACAAAACAATTTGTGTATTAATTGTTTAGTGAGAAACTAATTTGCTCCATAAAGTTTCACCTAAAGCATGACTGAAAAGCATAGAAAGTATAACTAGAAACCACATCTGCTGCTGTGAAGTCAACGCTGTCTCACAGATACCCTACAAAACAGAGCAGAACTGCCTCCAACAGGGTTTCTAAGGAACGGATGGTGGATTCGAAGTGCCAGTCTTTTAGTCAGCAGCTGAGCTCTTAACTATACAAGGAAAAACCCCAAAACTCACAGCTCCAACTCATAACAACCCTAGAGGTCAGAGTAGATCTTCCCCATCGAGTTTCCAAGGAGATCCTGGCAGATTTGAACTGCCTATCTTTCAGTTAGCAGACACAGCACCTAATGCACTACGCCACCAGGAATAGAAAGATCTAAAACCTAACATTATCATCTGCTTATTTATTGTAGTCTCCCTTTCCAGAGGGTCATTTCCACAACAGCAGGCACTTAACATGCTTTGTCCACTCAGGTACCTGTAGCACCCAAAATAACACCCAGCTCATAACAGGTCCTCAAAAAGTACTCGTTGAATGAAAGAATATTAAAACAAGTAAGAGCAGGTGAAGCAAGTTATCTGTCATTGTTTGGTGATAATAATAATTATGAAAATATAACCATAGCTCCTATCATGTGTTGAGTGATTACTATATCTTCAGTGACTGTACTAAGCAGCGCTTTATAAATTTTCTCATTCAATTGTCTAAGATGCATGATGCCACTGGCTAAGAAGGGTTTTTTGAAAGGATTAAATGACATACCTCACATAAAAGCCACCAGTAGTGTACTGGACCTGATTATGCTCAAGGTCAGCTACTCCATTAAGTAAGGTCACTACCATGAGCTACAGTGACAACTAAGCAGCCAGCCAGATGAGGCACACTACAGAAGAGACACTGCCAATGTGAAGATGCCAAGATCATCTTTCCCAAATGTTCTCATCATCATGTGAGCTCTAGGGAGACCCAGAGTGTAGCACCTCTGGCTACACCTCTGGCTTTGGCTAGCAGAAATGGAAAACAGTGTCTTTCTAGAAAGAAGCAATGGTCATGGTGGAGGTAGACAGAAAAGGAGGCAGCTGGTTTGGGGACTGATAGGGTTGTGCACCAAGAGGGGTGCACAAGCTGATGGTTTCCTCCTTCTGGCTGCCAGGGCTGGCTGTCTTTGTTACTTGGACCATTTGCCCATCCTTGACCCTTCTCCAAACTTTTACCTGAGTGCTCTCACACTTTAGGTCTCCTCTCAGATATAATTTCCTCCAGGAAGCCTTTCCTGGCCTCCCTATGACGTGTACCCATAATCTTCAGTTCTCCATTCAGATATTATCAAACTCTGCTACCATGGTTCTCAGCTTGGGGAGGAGAACAAATGTGGGCCTCCAGGACCATTCAGTGATATCAGGAGACTTTTCATTGTCACAATTATGCAGGATAGTAGGGAGGTTGCCACTGACATATAACGGAGGTCAGGAATGCTGCTTAATAACCAACAATGCACAGAACAGCTCCCTCACAACAAGAATTACTCAGTTCATGTAGAGTGTGGGCTGAGGAATCTGCTCTAATTGTTTACTTGTTTATCTATCTCACAATTGCTGACTTATTCATATTTGTATCTCTAGCCTGCCATGATCTAAGAGCTCAAAAAACGAGTGCTGCCTGACTGAGTGGCCTGCGTTCCATCTCCCGTGCTCTATATTTTTCATTTACTCCTGTCAGCTTTGCTGACCACCTCTCCATATTGGCCTCTTGGTCTTGCTAACACAAATTCTGACTCTACTCTGACCAGGCCAGCCCCCAATTCTACTTTGGCTGCATGCACTGCAGGGCCTGGGTGACAAAGAACTAGAACTAGCTGCAGTGGACAGCATGGCCCCCAGGCTGCAGGGCTCAAGGAAGTCAGGGTCACAAGGAAGGCAAGAAGGCCTGTGACAAGTGGGAGAACAGCCAGACCAGCAGGCAACCTGGCCAGCTGGTCTGTGCGGTTAGTGGCTAACAAGCTGATTAGTTTTCGAATCCTCCACATGCCATTTATTTAATTAATGGACCATGAGCATCCATCTCTGAGGTTGCAGGAATCTTCTCCCTCTTTATGCAAGCAGCAGTGTCCACTGCATACTTTCCTGAAACACTGAGTCACTGCCTATGTGTTTCTCTGGGCTTTTGCTACCGAGTTTAAGTGAAAAATCACAAGGTTATTTTACACTATTGTAAGGGCATGGGTGATCTCAGCCATTTCAAGATTGAAATGTTCAAAAGGAAATAAACAAACAAAAAAACCTTTAAGAGGAGCAGGCAATACAACAGGGCATATTTTATTTTAAATTTACCTTCAAATAATGGAGTCCAGGGAAATGCAGCCAGGCAGTCTTGCTACACAGTGTAGACATAAGGGGTTGCTGGATCGTCGAAGCTAAAAATTTGTTTTAATCAACATTGCCACCATGTCACCCACGAAATCCCTTAGAACTCTTGGCTGAATGCCAACCTGTCCTTGTGATTTATTCACATCCAGTTTGTCAACAAGGTCTAGAACATTCTGTGTATCTACTATTACTTAATCTGGTACCTGTGCTTCTAAAGATAAGAGTGATAGTTATTTTAATATATTTCTCTGAAAAGACCAAAGATTTTATTATCCCTGTGGGCTCCTTTTCCTCCCCAAAGGAATATTCTGATCATCTACAAAGACTCCACTATTCTTTGCCTGGTTCCTTCACTGCAGTGACTTTAAAAGACTCTCTTATTCTTACTTATAGAATGTTTCTTGAATTATACGTGTGGCCCTAATTTATGGACTACCTAGATAAGCTTCCTTGTTCTCATATGAAGTACTTCCTACTTTTTCAAAGAAGTTTCTTTCATGTGACAGTGTTTTTGCCTTAACCAACCCTCTTAGAGCTGCATTGTATACAGCAATTATTATCCCAATTTCCAGAGTTACAAAGGTAAAATGAAGTAAGGCATATAGAGGTTTTAGCACAGTGCCTGGCAAAAAGTGTTAAGCAAATGTTGACTTATCTTCTCAGCCAAAGAAGGTGCAGTAGACAAGTTCTTAACCACACTTTCCAAAATGTCTTTTCAAATCCTGCCTTACTTCATACCTCCCACAATGTGTTTGGTAATTCATATTTTTTAAAAAAAAGTAGTTGGCAATATTCTTGAGGTACACTGGCATCTTGTTTTTCTATAATCAATATTCCATGTTTTACTTACTTCTGCTATCATGTATACATATTCTTGGGTCTTCTGCTCTTGCACTGGACCGTTAGTCTTAAATGTACTAACCAAACCTGTTGTCACTGTGTTGATTCCAACTCACAGCAACCCTACAGGATAGCACAGAACTGTCCCGGAGGGCTTCTGACGAGTGGCTGGTGGATTCAAACAGCCAGTCCTTTGGTTAGAAGCCATAGCTCTTAACCACTACAACACCAGGGTTTTTTTAAATGTATTAGCATTTTTAAATTACAGTGGCACACACACAGATTCTCCCTGCACCTTCTACTGTGTTTCTCTTCTTCTATAAAATCATTAGCACAGGAAATGATTATTTGTCCTAATTCATCCCAGAGAGGTATTTTGCCAATGTATAAGTGAGTAAACACCCTCATTATTACTAATTGGCCTAATTTTCTAGCTAGGCCAGTCCTATTCACGTTTCCAGCTCAATCTCATTATCTTTGTCAGGTGGCCCATAACCCCATTCTCCTGCCATGTTTTCATTAACTATTTATTATATCCACTCCCTGGGCATTTACTGACAGTATGTTAATGCTTAGGCTTCTTGGATTTCTCAATTACTGTAATAATCTCTTTCATGACCCAGCTTCTTACCTTCCTTTGCTAGCATTTTTAAGAGAACCTTTGATTCTTCAGAAGCTCACCGGTCTTCTTGTATGCATTTTTCCAACTCTCAGTAAGACTGTCGAACTCCACCTGTCTCTTGGATGCTGCTAGGAATGAACTATGGTTCAGTGATCCCCACAAAAAGTTCTGATCTTTACTCTCTTCCTCATCTTCCTAAGTCAGCCTTCTGAACCTTCCCACTATACGTTTCCAAGCTGTGGTACTGGGACCAATGAAAAAAGTGAAGCATCTTATCCTAGGCATGCACAGGACAGCTTCTATCCTATTGAATTCCTACTCCATTCTCATCTTTTCATGATGGTCTTTACCCAGTTAGCACTAGTCTGTAACTCCTACTAACTACTGCAAAAAGTGTCACTGTTCTGGAAATCTCCAAGGCCTTCCTGCTTCCTGAATCAAATTAAATCTGCAGAGGCTGCTGTGGTTCCTTCCTCATGGGTAGAATTTGTTGACTCCATTGGATCATCAAGTTGGTCAGACCCCAACGGAGAAATCACTATTCAAATACATATACACATTTCTCCATGTTGGAGGAGAAAAACCAAAAACCAAACCCACTACCATGGAGTCGATTCCCATTCACAGTGATCCCAAGGGATAAAGGAGAACTGCCTCAAAGAGATTCCAAGGCAGTAATCTTTTTGAAGCAGACTGTCATGTCTTTTTCTTGCAAAGAGGGCTCATGGGTTCCAACCAGCAACATTTCACTAACAACCAACTGTTTAATCATGGAGCAACTAGGTACTCTTTAGTTAGGTTAAATGTTTTCAAAACTCTAACCCATTAAAAAAAATCAAAGGGATATTCTGCTTACTTTAGTGAATGGCATCATTTAAAAAAGTACAGTGGGCCAGCCGTAATGCAACGCTTCTCATTCAATTTGTGCACATGGCAAGCCAGTCACTCATGCCACTGCCCTCTCCACCCAGACACGCATTGCAGACACAGTCGATCCTCTTTATTCCCTGATTCTGAATTTGCCTACGTGCAAAAACGTACTTGTAATTTCAAAAATCAGTTTTTGTGTGCTTTTCTGGTTATTTGTGGAGATGCACAGAGGAAAAACTTGAGTCATCTCAGGTACATGTTCCCAGGCGAGGTGGAACAAGGTGACGAGCATTCTGCCTTCTTATTTTAACTTTCATTCTGCAAAAAGATGTCCTTTCTGTGGTCTATTTGTTGTTATCGTTAGCTGCCATCAAGTCAGCCCCCTACTTACGGCAGCCCAACACGCAGAACTGCTCCACAGGGTTTTCTGGACTACAGTCTTTACAGAAGCAATTTGCCAGGCATTTCTTCCATGGAGCCACTGCCAACTTTTAGTTTAGTGGCCAATCACAAACCATCTGCACCATCCAGGCTCCTCTCAGTGCTCTATTTAGGGCCATGTTATTTGCATTTTTGTGCTTTTTGTTGCTTATTTGGCTGTATAAAATGCCCCCCCAAGCACAGTGTTAAAAGTGCTGTCTAGCATGGCTAAGCATAAGAAGGCTATGATGTGTGTTACGGAAACAGTCTTCTATCAGGCACGACTATAGTGCTGTTGGTTGTGAATTCAAGGTTAATGAATCCATAACACATTTTTAAATAAGGCGTTTTTAAACAGAATGAAAACTCAGGTGCTACAGCCGTTCGACTTCACCAGGTGATCCTAGGAAACTCTAAGGGGCAGTGCTACTCTGTTCTAAAGGATCGCTACGAGACGGAATCGACTTGATGGCAATGGATTTGGCTTTTGTTTTTAAACAGAAACACTCACGAAATAGGGTCATATATTGATTGGTGGATGAAAATACTGTGACCAAAGGTTAGGAACCTATCCTTGTATTCTCCTGAAACAATGGTCCAGTGTTTGCAGATTCAGGGTTCCCAGTGACTCTACAGACCATAAATGCCATGAATAAAGAGAATCAACTTGGTGGATTTATTTGCCTCCTCAGTTTTCTCCTGGTTGGTTGCTGTGGCTGTTAATTTTAGAAGCCTCGCTGAAAACTGGAGAAAAGAAAGTGGAAAAAAAGAAGTCTGCAGAAGGAGGCCTTACTTCAAAGCAGTGCTCTTTACAGTGTAGTCCCAGATAAACACAGTGAGCACCTGGGAAATTGCTGGAAACGCAAACCTGGGGACTGACCCCAGCATTACACTCAGAATCTCTGGGTTGCAGAACAGGACACTGTGTTTTAACAAAGTCCTCAGGTCACTCTTACACATACGAAAGTCTGAGAATCCCTGCTGTAATACATTGTTTAACGCTTTTCAAAATTCTGAGTCTGTCTGCAGGAGAACCAGGTGTCTGGAAACAAAGGAGGTTTTTACTGTTTCACTTCTTGACTTATTTCAATTGTTTTCAACATGTACATGTCTTACTCTTTCAATAGAAATAAAACTCATGAAGACTCCAGAAATTCATGACTATCCTCTTCCAATCTCCAGAGTATTATCACCATGTGGAAAAAGTAGTAGACTTGCTCTGTGGAGTCCCACAACGTACTAAAAGTGGGTTTCTGCAACTTGAGTTACTATATACTTTCTGTTTTTATTTCAGGAGTGAGCATATAAAACATTTCTTGTCTAATTAAAACATATTGCTTAACCTGAAGCTCATAGCTATACTCACATTCCCCTAATAGCCTATATAATACAGCAATACCAAAATGAAAATCCTGTTTTAGAAATTTGAATTCTGAAAATTTAGATGACACTGTTGTCCATGTGCTCAGCAACAGACAGATAAGGATGTCTGTCACAGCACTGTTTGTAGCAACAAAAGACTCGAAACAACCTTAATGCCATTCACTGGGGACATGGTTAGATAAATTTGGCATATTTATAAAACAGAATGGCAGACAGCTGAAAAAATGACTAGAAAATCCTTATGTGGTAATATGAAAATAACTAAGATATTATAAGGGAAAATTGGTGCGTATAACAGAGTATATCCAATGCTTCGTGTTACATAAAACAGAATATAAGCAGATGAAAAGAAAAACTCAGAAACAGAACCTTAGCAACATTATATTAAGGAACGGATAGCTCATGACAATTGCTCCTAAAATGTTTATTCACACAATTTCCCCTCTCCAAAACGACTCATGAAGAAGAAGATAGAGAAGACAGAATGAGGAAAAGGTAACATACATTGACAGAACTGTATTCCTTTCAATCTTCTAAAACTATTTGAGCACTAAGGCTATGCCATAGTATTTATGTGACAATGAGCAAAGTTAGGGTAACATCAGGGTTTACTATCCTCACCCTACACAACATGATTTTTTTTTAATGTGGACTATGAAAAGCCTTTGTAATAACTGTGTGTCTTGACACTTCAATAATCAGTAGAGAACAAATCTATGACAACGAAAATTTGCACATTCTAGCCCTTACAAGATTTTCTTTTCCTACAGATGACAGGTGTTCTTGTACCTTCTCAAAATGAGGCTCAAGTCATTTTATTATAAGCCAGCTCACGACAAGAAAGCACTCACGGTGGCAAAGATAACAGACTAAAGTAAGATCACATGCAGAGTCCGCACTGCCAGTGTTCCCTAAATGAAGGAAAAGGATAAAGGAAGAAAAGAAGAAGACTGTACGAACAAAGAGCACCACTGAATTAAAAAATAGAAGCAACTCGATGCACAGACCTTCTCTTGCGAAGAGCATTCCACCAAGACTGTAGGATCTGAGCTCTCCACATTTAACAAAAGTCCTTTATTTTCAATTCACTAATAAGGATTAGAAGCCCTAGTGGTGCAGTGGTTAAGAGCTTGGCTACTAACCGAAATATCGGCACTACAAATCCACCAGCCACTCCTTGGAAACCTTACAGCACAGTTCTACTCTGTCCTGTAGGGTT
Source organism: Heterohyrax brucei (assembly GCA_028571685.1). Lineage (NCBI taxonomy): Eukaryota > Metazoa > Chordata > Mammalia > Hyracoidea > Procaviidae > Heterohyrax > Heterohyrax brucei. The sequence goes on from CM053154.1 coordinate 39,109,732, forward strand.
GCTATGAATAAGAACCAACCAGCGGCACCTAACATAATCACAGCATGGATTAGGATCTTTCTGTCTGCCACAACAGCCACTGGGATTCTCTAGTACCAAGACACCCTACACCCCAAACTGCAACGAGGTGTGCCCAATGTCCCTCTCCTCCCTTTGACAACTCAACACTTAATTTGGACACAGGAAAAATAAGTTTGTATCAAGACACTGACACAATTTCTCACGTTTTTCTCTTAAGGTTTTTATCCATCTCGTAGGGTTGTAGAGACAACAATTTATTCATAAAACATCAGATGCTCTGGAAAATGGTTCTAGAAATGTAGACAAAATTGAGTGATTTCAAGAGTAGTCTTCATAGCTTGAATTCCTTAAACACAGCACTTTGCAATGAAGTTAGCCAAATACAGAGAAACAAAACAGGTTTAAAGTTTTATTCTAGGTTATTTTTAACTCCTTTTTGTTTGTTTGTTTTTTAAGAAAATTGGAATCGAGTTGTGGGTGAGCAGAAAAAACACTTTAAATTATCTTTTCTCTAGCTAATCTTATCAAAGGTCTAACGTGTTTATCAGTAAACAGCTTAACTACCTACCTGGTGAAGCTACATTTTCTTTCCCACAAGCGATGGGTATTTCCACTGAAATATTTTGTAATAAGTATATTTAAAGCATTAAAAAACAGCATTTGTAACATATAGCTCAACAGGGATGCTATTCTATGTGTTTGTACTTAACACCTAAATACAGATTTTCTTCCTCTTAAAAATTAGTTACACTTAAGGATATTCCTTTCTATTAACATAATTCGGGGGGAAAAAAAGCTAAAGAAAATCAACTTATTCAAAAGCTAATATCCCAACGACTATAATGCATTAGAAGTTTTCATTAAACTCTGTGTTCATACAGAGCACCCCATAAGCCACTCTAAAAGGAACCAAAACAAATATCAGAACAAACATCTAATAAGCCTTCAGGATCCTTCTCAGAATCTTGTTGACTAGAATGCAAAAAAGCAATTTCAAAGCTGTGATTTCAGCGCAGAAATATTTGCATCTCGATAGTTAGGTATGTTGGGTTAAAGCATTTTAGAAACTTTCTTAAGAAGAAACTTTCCTGATCCTCTTTGTAAAATGTCTCAGAGGAATTATATTCTGGCTAACACTGTACAATGGTGCTAGGGGAGGAGAGATCTCCCAGGATTCCACATATTAAGAACATCGGGGAACTTCTTAGACAATGGGAACTCTTACCTGGTCTTCTTTAAGTCTCTACCATCTGCATCCTTCTTTAACAATGTCAAACTGGGAATCGCAGAGAGGGGGGAAGAGCCAGCCAACCCTCAAGGCAGACTGAGTATGCAAAGCCCCAGCTGACAGTCTGCTTCCCTCTCCTGAGGCTCTCTGCCTAAGACGCTGCACAGAAACCAAGTCTGGTGCCAAATCTTAATCTCTTTGCAGAATCTCAGATGGTGCTGCCGCACCTCTTCCATTCCTGTGAAGCCTCTTCCTGCTGCACTTCCTTCTGAAACCATTAATCACCTCAGCGACCCACTGAGTGAAGCCCAATCTCAAAGTACAGTGAAAAATCCTGCAACATGCAGGCTGATGAGTGTTTACATTAGCTGAAATGAAATGATGTAATATTCTAGAATCATGGGAGGGCTCTGATCCAGAGTCAGGGCAGTGTAAGAACTGCTATGAAATACCCCCTTGCGGTTACTTAATCTAACCCCTATAAAGTTAGGGTTATTCTGACTGTTCTGTTCTCACTAAGAGCATCGTGTTTTCCAAATACAAATTCAGAACTTCCCAGTTTCCCACAGTTCCAGTAGGGGTTAAAAAAAGGAGTGGGGGAAAGAGAACAAACAGAACCCAGCGTGAATTCATGAGCAAAGAATATTGTCAATGGGTAACAGAAGGCACAAAGCCAGGTTTGTGGGAGCCTGGTGTGTTGCACAGTACCCCAGCTCACCAAAGGTATGATGAAGACCTTAAAGGTAAAGGCAGGCCCCAAGACAAGTACTATTTCTTTAAACAACTGATCTGCTTTTCTTCCTACAACTGTTGAATAGGAAAATCCAAGGATCCCAGACACCATTCTTGATGGGGAACTGCTATTGACAGGCAGGATCTTACAGTTTGTGATCAGGGCCTTAAGAGGCTATTTACTGCTGGGTAAGGAGACTGATGTTGTTAGTTGCTTTTTGGCCAATTCAAACTCATGGCAACCCCATGTGTTACAGTATAGAACTGATCCACAGGATTTTCTTGGCTGTAATCTTTATGGAAATGGATTGCCAGGCTTTTTCTTCTGTGATACTACCGTGGGTTTTAACAAACCAGTCCGGGAGTGAAGAATTGACTGTTGTTTTGGTCAACAGTACCTGCTTTGGAGAAAAAATAGGTAAGGCTTTGCTCTTAGACTGGTGGGGACACCAGAGGCAGATGGCTCTCTGTCGTGGATGTGTCACTGATCATAACACTTATTTTAGAAAAGTATTTACCTTGTGCGAGGCATTGTGTTAAGCACTTCACATGCATAATCTCATTTAACCCTGACAACAACCCCCCAAAGTAAATGCTATTGTTGTTCCTGTTTCAGTGAACTGTTAAGGAGCAGTACTTGGTTGGTCTGGTGTGTTCCCTATCCACAAGCCTGTACTGTCCCTACCAGCTGTGGAAGCTACACAACCTTGTGACCATAAATATGCTCTGCCCACCACAGAGGGACAGAGTGTTACTGCACAAAGGTGGGAGGAGCATTTGCTTGCAGTTTCCCAAGCACATATATCAAATCCTTGGCTAGTGTTGCCATGGAGTGCCAAACCCCAGACCTTCTGGCAAGTGCTTGCAAGGCCCTTGAAAGGAAAGCAGGATGGCCCAATGCACAGGAAAGAATCAAATGCCACCTGCAAGGAGCACTGGCCTGGCCAAGTTCTGCCAGCAGGCAGTTGGGTGATGTTAGTCAGTCCACTTCTCTTTCTGCATCTCAGTAAAATTAAAAGGTTGGCCTTAGTTGGGCTCTGGCGTTTCTTCTAATATAAAATTTCTATGATATGACTTTAAATGATACGATTGTTGGCTCAGTTATAATCAGAAAAAGAACAATCTAAGTGTTATAAAAGGCACAAAAAGCAAAGGAAGTTTGGGCAAGTGAGAAATTATTTCAGAATTATCCAGATTATTGCTAATACATCCAGTGGTGGCAAACATCCATCCTTAGAGGGTGGTTGAAATTTTGGCTCACAGGCAATGCCATCAGAGCCAAGTCTGGGGAATAAAGTGGATCATCAAACTGGCAATACCATTTTTGGTCACAAGCTAGGTGTGGCTATAAAGTAGTAAGATGGATTCTCCTGTGTGGCCCAGACTAGCTCTGAAGGCAGTTCCTCAAGGGCAGTGCCAGAAACGTTTTGAGCAATGATACCATCTTCAGATTAAAGGCAGAGCCACCCAAAGCGGTTATAAAAGACAAGGCTTCCTCGCCACAGCACTGACAGCATGAGAAGCAGCAGCCTGCAGAATTACTAACCTTTCTACTCCCTGTGAGATCCCTATCAGCCGACCTCTGGCTATAATGCTCACTGCTGTGTCCCCAGGCTCTGGCACAGTCCTTGCCACCGGGAGGAAGCTCAATAAATTGTTGTTGATTGACTGAATGAGAGATCCTTCTGAATGTAAAAATTTTCAATCATTTTATTATCTGGTAAGGGAGCCTTGATGGAGCAATGGTTAAACACTCGGCTGGTACTCAAAAGATCAGCAGTTTGAACCTACCAGAGCTTCAGCAGAAGAAAAGATTTGGCAATCTGTTCCCATAAAGATTACAGCCTAAGAAATCCTATGGGCCAGTTCTGCTCTGTCCTGTAGGGTTGCTATGAATTGCAATCAATTCAAAGGCACACAGCAACACTATTTGGTCACACTTCCCCCATTCCCAATGAGTCGATCATGACTCATGGTGTCCCTAGAGGAAACAGCAGAAATGCCCCCATAGGGTTTCCAAGCCTATAAACCTTTATGGATGAAGACTATCACATTTCATATCTTCAGAGTACCCGGTGGGTTCAAACCACTGGCTTTTTGGTTAGCAGCCAAACTCTTAACCACTGGGCTACCAGGATTCCTTTGGTCACACTTCTGTCTATTAACTGCAGGCACGTTGCCAGCTGATCTCAGTGACCAAATGAAGACTGTCTTTACTTACCGTTGGCCAGGCCAGGCCCTAGGTGGTCTGTCCAGCTCTGACCTGCCATGGCAATTTCTCCACCTGCTTCTCCATGTGGCCTGTCTTGAGCAGACTATTGCAGGTAGTACTAAAAGGAACGACTGCAAAGCATCAGAGCAGCCACTGCACAAAGTCTGCTGAGGGCTGTGGCTGAACAGGCTGACTAGCTCTTCCTTCTGTATCAGTTTGGGACATCAGGCAGTTCCTCTAGATTCTATAGGCCCACCAGAGGTAGGCAGAGCACCTCCATAGACACGTAGCACCCCACGGACAGACTGGTCTCCTAACATACCTAACTCAGGGGAACCTGCGCTGCCCCAGAAACCATCCCCCCAACTACAGGCAGCCCACTCAGATACACACTCCAAAAACTGAACTGATATCCCTAAGACTCCACAGATTCTCCAAGTCAATATGACCAATGGGAGTTCAGAATCGATCTCAGCATACTCAGAAGTCAGAGAAGTTTCTGCAGGTTTCTGTGGTCACCAATTCTTCTCCTACTCCTCCTCATTTATTTATTTTCTATCTTAGTTATTGTGTCGCCTCACTAATTACCCACATAAATAAGCTAATGCCAGATGGAGCAAGGCCTCCCTAACCACTAGGATTCCCAGGGCCAAAGCAATCCTTTGGGTCTGGTATAACAAACCCCCTGTTCATGTCTGTCCCCAACACGTGAAGGAAGGGGGTGGAGTCTTACTAGCTGTGAAATTTTTCCCATCTACTTAATCTTTCTAACTTTTCTCATCTATCAAACAGAGATAATAAAGTAATACCTCTCCCCAGCAAAAGGTTGTTGAATGAGAGAATACATGTAAAGTACTTAGAATATGCCTGGCCCAGACCAAAAAACCAAGCTCACTGCCATCGAGTCAATTCCAATGCACAGTGACCCTACACGACAGAGCGGAAATGTACCACAGAGTTTCCAAGGAGTACCTGGCAGATTCAAACTGCTGACCTTTTGGTTAGTAGTGCTGGCACTGAACCACTAAGTCATCACAGCCACATGACCACATGCAGAAACGAGAACTGTTAACTGCCGTATTTCTGTTTTGTATGTGCACATCAGATATATTTGCTTCCTTGAAAAACATAAGATATAAATGGGGCTAGTGCTTTTTTTAGTTGTACATGTGTTATATCATGTTAAACACAAGAATGACATTGTAATGGTGTTTGTTCAGAGGATTATATGTGGCATGGAAGATGGGTACAGATGCCAAGTTGACAACAGTGGATTGCGACGGTTAAGATTGTGTGTCAGCTTGGCAAGGTCATGATTCTCAGTGTTTTGGCAGTTCTGTACAAAGTTATGGCCACTGTATAATAAAACGGGCTGTGGAACTGGCAGAGGTGGAGCCTGTAGTGGCTCACTGCCCCCTCAGCCTTCATCGCTCTGCCTTCCACCACCCACTTCCTGCCTGTTCACCTTGCCAAGGTTTTAGCTTATGGATCCAGTGGCTGCCACGCTCTTGTCTTCCCACATCTGGTTGTTGGAACTTGGGCTACCAGCTCTTAGGATTCATCAGTCTTCACAGCCTGCAGTAAGAGTCCTGTTCCCTGACCTGCCACTCCTGGGTTTGCCAGTCCTTACAGCTACAGGAATCAGCAGAAGCCTTACAGTCTCACCTGCCACCTTGGGATTCACTCACCTCCATGGTCAGTGAATGGGAACCTTGCTCTCTGCCCTGCTTATGTTTGGTTTGCAACCTTCTGAGACTGTGTGAGGCTTGCATTCTGAACCAAGACAAGGGAAGTTTCAGCCTCAACAATTGCATGAGCTGTTTCCTTTATATAAATCTCTTTCTATATATATTTATATGCTTTACTGGTTTTGTTTCTCCAGAGAACTCAGTCTAAAAGAATTCTGTATCAAGATAATAAAGTAATACCTCCACCCCACAAAAGGTTGTTGAATGAAAAAACACATGTAAAGCATTTAGAACACGCCTGGCCCACAGCACATCGTTAATATGTGCTATTTGTTGCTGTTCTTGCTGTCATTTCAGACTCACTGGGACTGAATAAAGGGCCAGGCAGAGCATACAACTGACAGCAAGAAGAAACATTCATGTATTTCCTTTTCTACCTAGTATGCCATTCTACACAAATATTTACCCTGCTTCACGCCACAAAAGGATCTGATGTGGTTCCTATATTAAAGCACATGAAATTAGACAATAACCTGAAGTTCTATGAAGGGTCAAGAGGCACAAGCTGCCTGGGAGAAGCCACTAGGTTAACCACCATATTTGGCACAGAGCTTCCTGGCAACTGGAGCAGAGAAACTGAGAGAAGTCTGTCACTGACATCGTCCAATCAGAAAAAACGCAGGAGCTCCAGGAGACAGACAAACCTTTTCCTGGCTCTGAATTTTAAGAGGCATTGATAAGCCAGATACGCAAGTACCAGGTGACACAGAGGACAATGCCTCCCTGAGATGTGTATAAAAGATACAGAGACATCTTTCTAATGGCTTAAACCAGCGTGGCCCCTCCATAAAAGCTGAGAGCTCACATTAAACTGTAGCTGAATGGAGGCGTTTATAGCTTCACAGAATGTCAGCACAGGAGGGGACTTCTAGTTCAGCCCCAGGGTTTTCAGAGACGTGGTAAAGGCAGCAGGAGAGCCGAAGAGACAGCTGGCTGAGAACTCAGGCTGTGAACTTCCAGCCCGTGCTCCTCCCCCTGCCCCCAGCTCTTGCCCTCTCCCCTCATTTCTTCCACCAACAAGAAGAAGCCTCCCTCAGTCCTGTCCCCCACGGGAAATGGAAAGGCTGCAGTAGCCTCCTTCACACTGTGGGAATCCCTTTTCTTCAAGTTTGGCTAAATATAAATCTGAAAATTTTTTAAATCTTCCAAGTCCAAGCTGCAGAGCTCCCATGTGCCCTCAGGAGGCTCTGGGGCCTGAAGCCATTCTCACTTCTGCACAGCGGGCTCTCTTACTGCTAACGGTGGTAGGTGCTGGGTGCCGGGGGTCCACTCCAACTCATAGCAACCCCACGTGATAGTACACAACTGCCCCATAGGGTTTTCTAGGCTGTAATCTTTGTGGGGGCAGTTCACCAGGTCTTTTTTTGTCCCTGCTAGGTGGATTGGAACCCAACCTTTAGGCTACCAGTCCAGTGTTTGACCACTTGCACTACCAAAGGTCCTCCGGGTAGTTGAAACATGCTTTCTACTCTGAAGTTTAGTTTTACAAGGTTGGCTGTTTTAGTAGCTACTGTTTTTAAAAGCTTTCTAAGTGCCTCATGGTGTGCTAAGTGCCCTCAGTGTTAACCTCATGTAAACCTTACAATGCTGTGAAGAAGGTTCTATTATTATACAAGGATTTGAACACTATGACCACAGTCTTAATTACAAACTCAGAGCTATGTTTACAGAAGGAGTCTCTGCTGGGCAGGAACAAAGTCTCGCAGCTATCCTGTGTCCAGGTCCCTGTTCAAGCAACACATTTTCAGAGGCCAACCCTTGGCAAATGTCACACAAACTGTACTTGCTTATCCCGAAGTTCTAGAAGGTCTTCCTGAAAGATGGTCTTAAAAATGGGATAACACACTAATTGTGATATCCTGGAGACACCATCAAGAACTAGGCCCCCAATGTACATACGTATGTCATACCTAACTAAGAAAAACACTTCTATTGATCAAAGGAAACAGGTGTTTGTTGCCATTAGGCTAGAAACAAGCGGGGGGCAACATGGGAGGCTGCCTGGGTGCCCAGGCGACAGGGTTTGCCAGACCCAGCTGAGGTTTCTGGCTCAGTCACATGCAAGTGTCTAGTGTGTGTCCCTGGGCAACTGATATAATCTCTCTAGAACCCCATTTCCTACAAAGTAGATAATAACAATCTTTACTGAGTTGTAGGATTACATGAGATAATCGTTTAGAAAAGTATTAGGTATATACTATGAGCTCAGTGAATACTAGCAAAAGGCAACATAACATATACATACGTTTTAACCACCTCTGCTTCTGACAAAAATGTCACTTACTTCCTGATTTGATTTGATTTTACCCAGCACAAAAACTGGAAACCCTGCTGGCATAATGGCTAAGTGCTATGTTTGCTAACCAAAAGACTAGCAGTTCAAATCTGCCAGGTGCTCCTTGGAAACTCTGTGGAGCAGTTCTACTCTGATATAGAGCATCACTACGAGTTGTAATTGACTCAGCAGCAGTGGGTTTGGTGTTTTGGTAGTATAAAAACCAAACCAAACCCTTTACCATCAAGTTGATTCCAACTCACAGCGACCCTATAGGACAGAGCAGAACTGCCCCACAGAATTTCCAGGGAACTGCTGACCCTTTGGTTAGCAACCATAGCACTTAACCACGTGCTAACCAGGGTTTCTTTACCCAATATACACCTTTCCAATTCAGAAAGAAATTATGCTGCCATATATTTGCGGTTTAGCTAAGCTCCTAGAGGCTCCCAGCAGCATCCTTCATTGGCAACATGCCATATCTGCACACCGGATTCTTGACCAAGAATGCAAACTCATGCTTTCGCTGTTTTTTCTTATCAAGAACTTGGTGGCAAGAAATTACAAACATACAGAATTTCCACCAAAAAAAAAGCCCAATGCATCTATTCTTCCTAAAAGCTTTTAATTACACTGTAGCAAGTCAGATCATCAAAAAGCCATATACTTATAGTTTTGACGTTTTGACTCCATATAGAAGTGCTTTTAAAAAATTGGCTCAAATGTTTGCCTTTGGCATTTCAACGATGTTTTGTAGTTTCTAGTGCACAAGTCTTGTACCTCTTTTGTTTTTATGAAACTTTTTGTTTATTTGTTGCTATTGATGCATTGCTAGCATGCAGAAATACAGTTGGTATACATATATTACACAATGTCACTGGATCTTACATACTGTCATTGGTTTTACTGATAGATGCTACAAATAACATTCATTCAAAAAAAAGAAACATTATGAACACCTATTATGTGTCAGACACTGCGGGGGTACTGGGATATAATGACCAGTAACACCGATATGATACCTAGCCCCTCCTGGAGTTTAGGGTTGAGTAGAAGCAGGATATTCCAGATGAGGTGCACTTCTCCATCACAGACAGGATGCTGCTGAACACTGCCTCCCTCATCACATAGATTACTTTACAAAGGCCATGGTGGAAGGGTCTCTCTGGTTTAAGAATTAGGAAACACTGTATAGGCGCAAGGCAGCTGTTCTATTTTGATCTCATGCCCATTGCAGGTAATTGAACAGATTTTTTTTTTTTTTTTTTTTTGGCTTCAGTTGCTAGTATGCTCAGAGCTATGGTGTGTCCAGCCTCTAACAAAGGTATGATGATTCGATGCAAAAGTTATTGTTTCTTTTGCCACATTAACTTTCTCTTTGCCCTAATTTTCTTATCTTCTCATTTTACTTTATTTTGGAAGGATCTTTGTAAGCTGGCTCAAAGCTTTTATAAAAAGAGATTTGCAAGACAGGAAGGAAGTGAGGGAGAGGAGAAGAAAGAAGGAAAGGAGGAAGGAAGAGAATCAGAGGAGAGAGGGAGGAAATCAGAAGAAAAAAAGGGAGAGAGGAAGGAAGGCAGAATACTTGTCAGAATGTTAACTTACCTCAAGATCTACCCCCCATTTCTAAAGTTTTGCCAAAATGTGATCACATTACCTGAGCAAATGCTTATACTCTTTGGAATAGAAACTATTTTATACTTACAAGGTTCTTTAATTTACTACTTTACCCCTCCCACAAAAATATGCCAAGTCAATCTGCTCTTGGCGGATATAAACTAAACAAACGCTAATAAGTTTTGTTCAGACACACTGGAAGAGCTTTTCTGGCATCTCTTCAATAAAATTTCCTTTCCTCATTAGAAACAAAAGATCTGGGCAACAGCAGGCAAGGTGGAAGGGATACTGCTTCCCCAAACCATTTGTGATGAAGAGGCAGTATAAGCAGTTTGGAAACCCTGGTGCCACAGTGGTTGAGTGCTGTGGCTTCTAACCAAAATACTGGCAGCTGGAATTTAGTTGGTGCTCCCTGGAAACAATGAGGCAGCTGTACTCTGTCCTACAGGGTCCCTATGTGTCGGAATTGACTTGAAGGCAACAGGATTGGTTTTGGATTGCAAGCAGTCTGGCTTTGAAGTCACTCAGACCTGAATGTCAACTACTTACTAGCGGTGCGGCTCTATGAAGTATACTTAATATCTCTAAGTTTCAGTCACCTTTCTTACAAAGTTGAGTATTAATACTTACATTATTTACTATTGATACAACCAAATTATATGTGATTTAGCATGGCAGAGTCAATTAAATGAGGACTCATCTATTAAATTCTAAACTAAAGGTATGAGGCACTATTATAAAATAAGAAAAACAAATGAGGTATGCAACAACAAAGGAAGAAATATACCCAACTGTACATGGCAGCTTGGTAAAAATCAATTAAATTGCTACCTAGCTACAAAAGTAAATGCTGGACAAATGAAAGCTCAAAATGTAAAGAATAAAACATTATCAGGAAAACACAGAAGAATATCCTTATAACCTCAGAGTAGGAAACAACTTCTTAAAAAATTTGAAGTAAAAATCATAAAGAAAAATGTTAATAAACTAGACAACATTAAAATTTCTGTAAAACACATGATACTATAAACAAAGCTAAAAGACAATTTTAGACTTGAAGAGGGTATTTGTAACATATTGAATAGGGAAAGGAATAAGTCAAATATAGAGTGAAACTTACAAATCAATAAGAAAAAGTTAATCAATCAAGCAGATACACGGGCAAAAGATATAAACAGGTGATTCACAGAAGCAGCCTAAGTAGCCAATAAACAACAACAAAAAAACCTTAACCTTACTAGTAATCAGGGAAATATAAATACAAGGTCTGACAATTAAGTTTGGAAACTCATCCTAGAAAAAGTGCTACATACCTCATTGCTGATTATCACTTCAGTCGCCTTTGAAGCATTCCCATTGGGAAGCTATGCACTGTTGCTAGCACCTAGTTCACCTTTTAAAGCAATTTTGGACCTTTTTTTCTAGAGTGGCCATCAGAGCTATAGTCGTATGTTAACCTTGATGTCTTGAATACCATCTAAATGTCTTCCTTTCAGTATTTCCTTTATCTCCCAGTAAAGAAAAAAGCCACTGGGGGCAAGATCAGGTGAGTAGGGAGGGTGTTCCAATACAGATATTTGTTTACTGGCTAAAAAACTCCCTCACAAACAGTGCTGTGTGAGCTGGTGCATTGTTGTGATACTTGAGGCAAGAGTTGGCAAAAAGGTCAGGGTGTTTTTGTCTAACTTTTTCATGCAGCCTTTTGAGCACTTCCAAACAGTAAACTTGGTTAACTGTTTGCCCAGTTGGTACAAACTCATAATGAACAATCTTTCTGATATCAAAAAAGTTTAGCATTTTGACTCTTGATTTGCACTGACATGACTTTTTGGTCGTGGAGAATTGGCTGACTTCCACTGTGCACTTTGTCACTTTGTTGGTTGTGATGGTACATCCATGTTTCATCCCCAGTGATAACACAGCCCCAAATATTGCCTTGCCTCTCCAAAAGGTCTTGGCAAACTTCAACTCTTTTGCTTTTGTTCACTGGTGAGCTCCTTTGGGACCATTTTGGCACACAACTTTCTCATGCCAAGATTTTCAGTTAAGATTTTTCTGCGCCCCCGTCGAGGTTTACTCGGCCTGCTGTGCTTCTCACAGTCAGTCAATGATTCTGAAACACAATTTGATGAATGTCTGCAATGGTTTTATCAGTTCTGCTCATTATTGGCTGCCCTGACCTCTCTTCACCTGTTATGCTTTCTCTCCTCTCAGAACAATGTTAAACCCATTTGTACACTGCTGTTTTCTTCATGGCATTATCCCCATAACCTTGGCCTAACATGTCCCTGTTTTCACTTCCATTTTTGCAAAGCTCAACTAGAAATTTAATGTTTGCTCGTTACTCTAATTCAAGCTGCGACATTCTCACAAAAGTACACAAAAACATGCAACAACAATAATGAATGCCACTCAGCAAGATACCACCACACACTGACACTAACACACATCTCACACTGATATACCGAGGTTATGAAACTTTACTGAGTTTCTCATACAGTGCTGTCAACGTAAGCACACAGTGGCAAGTTTGTGAACTTCATTGTCGGACCTCATAAAAACAAGAGTGAGATAACATTTCCTATCCAAACACCTGGAGATCTGCTTCCATAAAAATATTAAGTGTTTCAAGTCCTCCATCTACAGACATCCCAAGGCTAGTCTGGCAACAACTTAGATAGTGATTACCTCTGAGGAGAGAGGAAGATGGGTGGAAAATGGGACCTTCAAATGTCTCTACAACATTTTATTTCTTTTTTAAAATCTGAGATAAAAAGCCAAATAGCTACCATCAAGTTGATTCCAACCCATAGTGACCCTACAGACAGAGCAGAACTGCCTCATTGTTTCCAAGGAGTACCTGGCAGATTTGAACCGCCAGTCTTCATGTTACCAACCATAGCACTTAATCACCATGCCACCACAGTTTCCAACATGGTAAAATTTTGTAGGCCTGGTCTGCGTACATGGCTGTTATAAGATTCTCTGTGCCTTCCTGTCTGGTTTTTATTCCACAGAAATTAAAAACGAGGGGGAAAAAAAAAACCTGTGTCTTAAACAGCCCACTGAAGTTGAGGAGAAACAATAGAACAGAGAAACGCCTAAATGCCTAGATGGGTCAGTTTTCGAGAGAAATGGCTGGGACCAGAATGGGAGCCAAGATTCCTCAGAGAGGGACAGTGAAGCCAAGCAGACAGCAGCAGAAGAAAGGACAGGCAAGAGATGTGAACAAACTCATACATTTTAGAGAAAATGCTGTTCAGAAAATAATCTCTAAAAACAGAGGCTCTGAACAAGAACCCAGAAGTATAGGCTTTACTTGTTCATTCACTGCATATTTATTGTACTGGGTTGTTCTACCTGGTCCATGATCTAATAGTATGTTCAGTCTCAAGTTAGAGACAGGTGTTCATAACATAATCACACATAACAACTAGCAGAAGGACTACAGCGGTCAGAGAAAGCTTTTCTAAGGAAATGAACTGAAATAAACCACCAGGTAGGTCAAAAGGGCTGGTACATTGGAGAATATGTTTCAGACAGAGAGATCAACAGAGGCCATGAATCAGAAAGGAGCTTGGACTGTTTAAGTGTTGGTGCAGAATCTAAAGAAACGTCATGAAAGAGTCCAGAGTACTGTGGAAAGGTTATTTCAAAAAGGGATTAAGAAGGACGTACCATCTCTTCTTCAAAGACCAAAGAGCCACAAAGAACTCACCCTGTCCTCAGGTGAAGGTTGAAGGGCAGTGAGTAAAAAGTTACCAGACATCTACAAGCAGTAATAAAAACTGAGTAGTAGTAATGTAAGCACCTAAATGGTCTGTACCCAGTCCATACTCTGGGATTTCTTGCACTGTAGCAAAATCAGCTATAAACCTGACACTTTAACCTAAGTCAGTAGGTTGAGCTGCAGTGGGGAAGGAGCAATGATGAACAGAAATGACTCTTGTGTACGGCTTTTTTGGAAAAACTGCTAGAGCCAGAGGTAGCAAAGCACATCACGTTGGCAGCAGCTGAAAAAGCATATGTAGCAGCATCCCTCTTCAGTGATGCCTCAGCCTACACTGGTCACACACAAAAAACTGAGCAATCAGAAAGTCCAGTTGACGTCAGAAGGGAATTTGTTGTCTAAGTTTTTGGATTAATTCTGCTATACAGAACAGAAGATAATACACCCACAACTTTCTTAATGAAAACTGACATTTTCTTGGGGTTGAACCAAGAGACATAAACATAACTGAAAGGTTTCCCCTAATATTGTATCAAACCCAGGCTCCAGGGAGGACATGAACATTTTCACATTTCAAACAACGCTCAGCGCTGGAGTTCATGGTGGGAGAGTTGTGTAACCTCAGAGTTACTCCACTGAATTTCTCTTAATGTCCTGATGAAAATATCCACTTGACTTGAGTGACATCCTCCTATTTGTCCTCAAGTCCAAGTGCAGGCTCTTGAGAGAAAAACCAACTTGGGACTAATATTTTTTTTCCTCAAAAAAAAAAATTTTTTTAAATGATCACCAATGTAGAAACCAAAAAACTCAAGCCACATGGTGGGTAGTGACTTTGAATAACACTCGGGATGCAGGCACTACAACTGCAGGCTTTCCCAGCTATATTACCCAGCACAAGCCACCAACTTCCCAAAGCCCATTCCCGTAAGTATAGAATGAAGACGATAATAAGATTACTTCCATAAAGATGCTGCTGTAAAGTTTGGACTTGGTAATGTTTGTTAAACATGAGACACAGAAAACACTCAATATGACCTAGCTCTTGTTATTATTTTAAATAATATTCATAAATATCAAAGCAAAAATTGTTTGTCAAGGTCATGCTTCATCTTTATCCAGGGACTAATCTGCACAGAAGGAGCCCTGGTGGCACCATGGTTAGGCACTTGGCTGCTAAGTGAAAGCTGGCGGTTCAGACCTACCAAGCCACTCTGTAGGAGGAAGACCACGGTCTGCTTCTGGAAAAATCACAGCCAAGGAGATCTTACAGTGTTCTCATGGTGTTGCTATGAATCGGAATCCACTCCACAGCACCCAACAACAGTTTGCACAGAGAACTATGAGGCACTGGCAAGAATTATCCTCTGAAAATGTACAACTTTTCTTTATAGGTTCAAAAACCACCTTTAAAAAGGTTTTCAATGTTGAAAATAAATTCATCAAAAATCCCCATTCTGTGTTCATTCTGATACATAACACTGCAGGGCCTACATGCTGTACATCACAATTTTTAATTACTGAGATAAATAGTTCCTCTAATACAAATAGGTGTGACCGTCAGAGAGTTACGTTTATCAAAAAGCTGGAGCTCTGCAATCCAATTTTCAACTTAAAAAATAAAAAGACAGACTTTTATACCATATGTTGCATAATATCCCCACCAAAGTTTGAGGCAGCACCTCACAATCAAATATGTTAATACTTCTGCAACAAAATGTACAGATATTCACATTAAATGGAACAAAGACTGTAAACAGTGTCACATCCGTTCAAGTCAGGTTTTACCATCAAATGAGTTTGTTGCAGACTTAAGAAAGGTTTCTCAATTTTTAGAGTCTTTTGCATTTTAGAATTTAGGCCTTGAGGGACATAAAAAAAATCACTTTTTACTTTCAAAATAATGTTCTTATAATCAGACACTTCACTTTTGTGCCTTGCGGAAATAAAGTCTCGAAGTGCAAAATGATGTATAAAGAATGTTCACGGCAACATTGCTTTTAATAGCAAAGAACTGCAAGTGACCTCAAATGGCTGCCAGTAGGAAAACGGATTCACACAGGATGGGAAATCCACGGAGTAGAACACTATTCACCCACAACAAACAAGGAGGATTTCAGAGCAGGGTTTCACAACCTCAGCCCTACTGGCATTTGGGGTTGAAAATTCTTTGTTGTGGGGTTGTCCTGCACATTCTGTGCCAGTGGCAAGCCCCAAGCCTTGGTCATAATGATCCAGAATATCTTGGCCAGATATAGCCAAGTGTGTCCTGGATGGTAAAACTGCTACCAACTGGGACCCACTTGTTGAGAACTGATCACAGGCACAGGCAGCCCCAATACATTGATGAGCCAAACAAGCAAGATGCAGAATAACATTTACCACGGGGCACCAGTTTTATTTCAGTGGAGAAATATAATTGTGTATGTATGGAAAAGCATTTGGAAAGCCAAGCAACAAAGTGTTAGTCAATAACCTTGGAAGGATGAGGGGAACCAGAGATGGAAGACTTTCCTCTTCTCATGTCCATTTATGCACTGCTTAAATTTCATAAAAGTTTTATTTCTGAAAAGAAGTCATGACACAATCAGACAGTGAGCAAAGGTTTAAAACTGAGAATAAAAGTTGTGGAAAAGGACCGATCCTCAGCACAAGAAAAACCCCACTCAAAGTGGGTGTCCAGCACGGCTCACAGGAGACCCAGCAATGCCAGCAGCCACTGCCAGCACCCTAGCTGTCCAAGAGGCTGAAACCATTATCTGATTGTCAGACAGGCAATAGTCCAGGCTGACTGCAGAGTAACAACCCTCACTGCAGACTCAAAAGTCTCCAAGGTTTTTTCTTTTTCCCCCCTTTAAGGCAGAGATTAAAGTAATCCTGCCAGTATTCAGCTGAAAGGGTGAGTGCTGAAAGATTCAGTTCTATTTCCACCTACTGGTAGAAAAAAAGACAACAATGCACTGCTTTGAAAAAGGCAGCATAAGTCTCATACAGTCCAGCACACTGACTCTGCAACCCTAATAAGGGCCTTTGTCTCTGAACTTGCACTTCAAAAGGAGCAAAGTCTGGGAAATCAAGTGTCAGCAGCATAAGCTTAATGTGATTCAAAAGACCTCAAGTGGTCTATCAAATCAACCATTGCACAGTTTAAGCAGCATTTGTCTTTATTTCAGGCTGAGAACTCTCTCAAGAAAATAAATATTATCTTTAGTAACTTCCTATTGAACACTCTCTAACAAGAATATCCTCCTTCTTCCGCCCCCCATTGACTGAGCTCTTTTATGAGGCTCTCCAGCATGACCCCAGAGAGACAGCATCCCATGGAAGCTAAAACACAGGCTCTCTGTAGCAGTCATAAGACTTTCCGATTTACTAGCATCAACCTTGAATCAGTCACTAAATCACTCCTAGATGATGTTTCCTCTCCTATAAAGTGGGAATCCCAGTGTTACCACCACAGGGAGCAGTTGTTAAAATGAGATGAGCTCATATGTTCGGCACAGCACCTGACGCAAAGGAATTAAGTGTTCATTATTTGTGTTACATAATGATTCCAATGACTTCTGCCTATTTCCCAGATGGAAAACTGAGGCAAAGGGTGATGGTTTGTGACACTTCAGGGTGATGCGAAGAGGAAGGGAATACTGAACAATGGAACACATTCTGATTGTTCCCCCAGATTTCCAGATGATGGTGTAGGCCTCCAAGCTCTCCGCTTTTCCTATTTTACTCAGTGACAGGATACCACCTGCTGTCATAAGAGAAACACTGTCATATTTGCCTCATGACATGTGTATTTCCACAAATAAGATCCAACACATTCCCTTTGCTCAGAGATAGGCTCAGCTCGACAGTGAGACACCGATACCAACGCCTTCATCTCTGGACATTCTTATTGCAAATATATATACAATGCCAGCAGCTGAGCCAACAGAAAAAGTATTGAGTCTTCCCAGATGAATGACTCCCCACATCCGCATTTAGACTTGTCACCTGATTTTACACCGAGGATGCTTTTTCAAGCATACCCACATCAGCATTAACACAGGTAAACAACACGATAATTCTAGTGGTTCAAGACTCTAAAATGATTTACTGCTGTGAGCAAAATGGTCTAATTATGGTTAATCAGAAAACAAGCAACTGGTGATTCTTGTATGCCCTAACACTGTATGAGGTGTTGGGAGGGGAAAGGTGAGCAAGGCACACGCCTATCCGCAAGGATCTCCCAGTCTACAGGGAAAGGTAAACATGTCCCTTACTAGCCCTTTTGCTAATGGCACCTAAATAGCATGCTAAGGAATGGAGAGGAGAGAGGCCCAACTCCTTAACTTTGCTTATCTATTATAAAAAAAAAGACATATAACACAACAGTGGCCAAGTCAACACTTTTCAGGAGTACATTTTAGCGATAGGAATTACATAAATCACATTGTAAAACCACCACTCATAATCATCAACAAATTTCCCATCACCATAAACACTCATTGGTTGAGAAGAGGTCAGTGTATGTGAAAGTTCAGGAAAGATGCCTCTTGAGCCAATTCTTTTTTTTATGATTTAATAAAAATGTACATTCCTATATAAATTTGAATGCCCACCTATATGCAGCTCCCACTGCTCTCCCTGCCTAGTGACAGCATACTCTTCCTCTCTGCTCCACACATATCCTATCCTCCCAACAATCTCTTATCCCCTCCTCTGCACTCACTCCCCTTTATCCAGTAAGAGGTCAGTAGGATGGCATCCTATAGATGCACAGAATCATAAAGTGCACACATTATATAGTGACTCTGTGTCACCAAGTCCAATCCATTCCTGTCTGAAGAGTTGGCCTCCACTATGATTTACGGACAGGGGCAGCATCACGGACAGGGGCAGCATCACGGACAGGGCCATGCTCCCAGGGGAATCCGGAAGCCCCTGGACCATCAGTCGTGGTCTTTTAGTGGAGATCACAGGGTGTACCCCTTTTTATTCTTGTGTTGCCAGTGAGACTCACTTTGTGAGCTCCATTACAGCTATCACTGGTGGTGGCCGGGCACCATCTGGTTCTTCCAGTCACAAGTCGATGTAGTCAGCCACTCACATGGGTCTCTCTGTCTTCTGAGTTCCCTTTTCCCCATGTCGTTTTCGTCCATGGTGATTGTTTGTTCCTGCTGAGTTGGGACCATTTGCTGTGTCCTTGGATGGCAGCTTGGCAGCTTTTAAGACCCCAGACACCACTCACCAATGTGGGGTGCAGAGGGCTCACTTGGCAAAACGCTAGTTGTGCCAAATGGCCTCAACTTCCCCTGAGAGGATAGCCCCGGGCCCCCGCCTCAGCTACTCTGCCCTTGCAATACTGGGCTAAGATGGGAGGAGTGCTTACGTTACATTGAAGTCCAGTTAATATTGATCTTCTTACCAATGTGTGCTGTCACAGATTCAACCCAACCAAATTTCTATCAACTATCTAATCTAAACCATCTCTTCCTCACCCTCCCTCCCTTGCTGCCCTTGCAGCCGTCAAAGAGTCTTTTCTTCTATGTATGAGTCTATTTTATTTATTGTAGGGGTCCGATACAATATTTGTCCTTTCGTAACTGACTACTTTCACTCAACATAATGTCCTCCAGTTGAAACCAGGTCATGAGATGTTCCCTAAAATCATCAATGTTATTTATCATTGTATAGTGTTCCACTGAGTATATATACCATAGTTTACCTATTCATCCTCTGTTGCTGGGCTTCTGGATTGATTCCATCTTTTTGCTATTGTGGACTGTGCTGCAATAAACATTCATGTGCATGTATCAGCTGGTGTGAATGGCCTTGATTCTGTAGGATATATTCTGAGCTGTGGAATTACTAGGTCAAATGGTATATCTATATCCATTTTTTTAAGGAAGCACCAGACTGCTTTCCAAAGAGGTTGCACCATTTTGCAATTCCACTAACAGTGTAGGAGTTTCCCATCTCTCCTCAGCCTCTCCAGCATTTGTTGTTTTGCATTTTTTGGATCATGGCCAACCTTGTTGGGGTGAGATGGTATCTCATTGTCGTTTTGATTTGAATTTCTTTAACAGCTAATGATTGTGAGCATGTCCACATGTGTTTTCTGGCTGCCTGGACCTCCTCTTTAGAGAAGTGTCTGTCCATCTCCTTTGCCCATCACTTCATTGGATGATTTACCTTTTTCTTGATATTTTGTAGTACCTTATAGATTATGGAGCTCAGGAGTTGGTCTGACATATAGTTGCCAAATACTTTTTCTCATTCTGTAGGTGGCCTTTTAATTCTATTAATAAAGTCCTTGGACGAGCAAAAATGTTTGATTCTTAATAGTTCCCATTTATCTGTTTTCTGTTTGCAGTTCGTTTGACACATTTTGAAGTCTGTCTACGTTGTATATTAAACCCTTCCATTGTTGTTCCTACCTTTTCTTGGATGAGCTTTATCATTTTAGATTTGATATTTAGGTCTTTTATCCAGTTTGAATTGGTTTTTCTATAAGGTCTTGTTTCAGTTTACTACAGATGGATATCCAATTTGGCCAGCACCATTTGTTGAAGAGATTGTTTTTACCCTAGCTTAATGTCTTAGGGCTTTTGTCAAATATCAACTGTTCATAGGAAGATGGTGTCATCTCTGTTGTCTCAATTCTGCTCCATTGATATATCTGTTTCTTTTAGTACCAGTACCAGGCTGTTTTGACTACTGTGGCAGTGTAATAGCTTCTAAGGTCAGGTTGTGAGCGGTCTCCCAGTGTGTTATTCTTCTTCAGTAGTGCTTTACTTATCCAGAGCTTCTTCCCTCTCCAAACAAAGTTGGTCATTGGTTTCTCCATCTCATTAAAAAATGTCACAGGAATTTGTATTGGGATTGCATTATGTAAGCAGATCACTTTGAGTAAAATAGACATTTTCATAATGTTAAGTCTTTCTATGCATGAGCAGGGTAGGTTTCTCCATTTATGTAAGTCTCTCTTACTTGTGGTAAGGACTTGTAGTTCTCTTTGTAAAGGTCTGTTATTTCTCTAGTTAGATTTATTCCTAGGTACTTTATCTTCTTAGGGCCTATAGTAAGTGGTACTCATTTGGTGATGTCTTCCTTAATAATCTCATTGTTGGTATAAAGGAATCCTACTGATTTACTTATTTTTATCTTGTATCTTGAGACTCTGCTGAACTCTTCTATCAGTTTGAGTAGTCTCCTTATGGATTCTTTGGGATTCTCTGCATATACAATCATATTATCTGCAAATACAGAGATTTTTACCTCTTTTTTGCCTATGCAGATGCCCTTTATTTCTTGGTCTTGTGTAACTGCTCTGCTTAGAACCTCTAGTACAATGCTGAATAGGAGAGGTAAGAGTGGATATCCTTGTCTAATTCCTATTCTCAAGGAAACTGTTTCAGTCTCTCTCCATTCAGGATGATGTCGGCAGTTTGCTTTGTATAAGTGGCCCTTTTTGCATTGAGGAATTTGTTGTCTATTCCTATTTTGCTGAGAGTTTTTAGCATGAATAGGTGTTGGACTTTATCAAATGCCTTTTCTGCATCAATAGGCAAAATCAGATGATTCTTGCCTTTTGTTATGTATGTGTTATTTATGTGGTTGATCACATTAATTGTTTTTCTGATGCTGAACCAGCTTTGCATCCCTGGTAGGAATCCAACTTGGTCATGATGGATTATTTCTTTGATATGTTATTGTATTCTACTGGCAAGAATTTTGTTGAAGATTTTTGCATCTAGATTCATCAGTGATATTTATCTATAGTTCTCCTTTTTTGTTGAGTCTTTCCCTGGCTTTGGTATTAGGGTCAGGCTGGCTTCATAGAACGAGTTTGGGAGTATTCCATCCCTTTCTATACTGTGAAATAGTTTCAGTAGTATTGGAGATAACTCTTCTCTAAAAGCTTGGTAGAATTCTATGGTGAAGATATCTGAGCCTGGGCTTTTTTTGGCTGGCAATTTTTGGATGACTTTTTGAGTCTCTTCCTTTGTGATGGGTTTATTAAGTTGTTCTGCTTCACCTCGTGATAATTTTGGTAGGTGACACAAATCAAGGAATATGTCCATTTCCTCTAGGTTTTCAAATTTGTTACACTACAGTCTTTCACAGTATTCTCTTATATTTTTGATGTCTGTTGGATCTGTTATGAGTACTCCCCTCTCATTTCTTATTTGGGTTGTTTTCTTTCCTGTTTTTCTTTAGTAAGTTTAGCCAATGGTTTGCCAATTTTGTTGATCTTTTCAAACTGTTGGTCTTTTCAATTTTTTCAATTGTTCTTCTATTCTCTAATTTGTTTAGTTCTGCTCTAATTTTTATGATCTGTTTTCTTCTCATGCCCAAGGGGTTCCTCTGTTGTTCTCCCTCTACTTGTTCCAGCTGTAGGGTTAGTTCTTTGGTTTGGTTTCTTTCTTCCTTCCAGATGTGCGTATTTATGGAGATAAACTGACCTCTGAGCACTGCTTTGGCTGTATCTTATAGGCTCTGGTAGCAAGTGTTTTCATTCTCATCGGAAGTCATAAATTTCTTCATTTCATCCTTGATTTCTTCTATAACCTATGGCTTTTTGAGCAAGTTTCCACAAGTTACACTTTCTATGTTTTTTCTGCTATTGATTTCAACTTTTATGGCTTTATGACCTGAGCAGACGCTTTGCATTAATTCAATGGTATGGATTTTGTTGAGAACTGCTTTATATCCTAACATATGGTCTACTCTGGAGAATGTTCCATGCACACTGGAGAAGAAGGGGTAGTTGTCTGCTGATAGATAGAAAGTTCTGTAGATGTTGATGAGGTCTAGTTGGTTAACTGTGGCAATAAGGTCTTCTGTGTCTTTACTAAGCATTATTCCTAGACGATCTGTCCAACATTGAGAGTGAAGTGTTGAAGTCTACCACTATTACTGTGGAGTGATCCATCTCCTTCTTGAGTATAGCCAGTATTTCTACAATGTATTTAGGTGCTCTAATATTAGGTGCATAAATATTTAATATTGCTAAGTCCTGCTTGTGTATTGAACCTTTCAGCAGTAAATAGTGTTCATCCTTGTCCACGATGGTGGATTTTACAGTAAAATTGATTTTCTCTGAGATTAGAATTGCCATACTTGCTCTTCTTTGTGCATTGTTAGCTTGATATATATTCTTCCATCCTTTGATTTTCAGTTTGTTCGTATTTTTAAGTCTAAGGTGAGTTTCTTGTAGGCAACATATGGATAGGTCATGTCTTTTGATCCACGATGTCACTCGATGTCTCTTTACTCAGTCCATTCACATTGAGTATAATCATTGATAAGTATGTGTTCAGTGCTGCCATTGTGATGTGTTTATTTTTGTGCTGATGTTTTCTCTGTTGTTCTTACCAATCTGTTCTTGGACATTCTTCTTTGTGAGTTGATTTTTTACCTTTTTCAGGGTTGGTTGTGAGGCTATTAAGATTCCTGTAGTATATTTCTTGATTTTATATGTCGGGTCTTTATTGTGCTTTATGGCTGCCCCTATGATCCCTCTTAATAAACTATATATAAACCCAATTTTAATTACTACCAGTCTTGTCAACTTCCTCTCCATCTGGAAGGACTATAACGACTATAGTACATCCCTCTTTTTAATATGATGACATCATAGTTTTTGTGATACAATCACTGAATTATTTCTTTCACTATTATAGCTTTGATTGAGTTTGGAGCCTTCCCTAACTGTGTAGAATTCTGGGTGGTATGTCCTGCATTTGCTTCTAAAATATAAAGTTCGTGGTTTTGCTCCTCTAAGCCAAGAGATTCTTTTAGTATTTCTTGTAGCTTTGGTTTGGTTTTTACAAAGTCTGAGTTTCTGTTTATCTGGGAAATGTCCTGATTTCATTTTCATGTTTGAAAAATAGTTTTGGAGGATATATAATCCTTGGTTGGAAGGCACTGCCTTCCAGCCCAGGAATTAGGTCCAGCTGAGGTCTCCGTATGGTGTCCTGCACAAGTTCACCCCTGCCTCGGAAAAGGCTACTCTATGGTGGAAGCAGAAAGAGAGGCCAAAGGTGCCAAGATGCACAGAGTACACAGTCTCTGTTGCCAGGCCCCAGTCACAGGCAACACTGTGTACAATACTGCTTTTCTGCTGGAAAAGTGTTCTCCTCCTTGACTTAGGAACTAGGTCAAGCTGGGGCCTCCTTATGGGTATCTCTGCCTCCCAATGAAACAAGATGGCATTCCACACAAGCTTGCTACCTGCCTTTATTCAAGCTACGTGGAAAGAGAGGCCAAAGGTGCCAAGATGCAAAGAGTCCAAAGCTGGGCTCTCAAAATATGGCAATTTTGTCTGCTGATCCCACCAGCAGTGTGTCTGAGGTTAGCTGCTAGCCAAGTCCCAGCTCTGCCCACCAGCTAAGACAGAGGAAGAAAAGTTAAAATGGTGAGTTACTGTGAAAGCCACTGTTCACGAAGAGTAGGGTCAGCAAAAGAGAGGAGGTTTTCTGTTCAGTGGTATAAAGTCCAAATTAAAAGCCCTATGCCGAGTCGTAGGGCTCACTAGGTGTCCAAAAGGCTCTGTTTAATTATCACTTCGGGTCTTGGTTTCCAGAGGGATTTAGGGAGACGAGTGCTTAGTCTACCATCTTGACTCCGCCCCCTTGAGCCAGTTCTTAAAAGAATGAAGCCAAGTGGAAAAAAGGCAGAAGGGAGCCAATGAAGAGAATCCACAGAGGGCCAGGAATGAAGGCCTGGGCACTTACAATCCTACTATCTTTATGGAAAATATCACATGTATGCCAGTGTTGCTGAGGCATAATTTGTCTATTTCATAACAGAAGAGTAGGACTTACTCACACAGCTGTCTCATTTAGTGTAAAAATTATTCTAAGAAAAAATCAATGCCAAGTTCTGAAAAATGATCAAACCAACAATGGAATCTGAATAACATCAAATAAACCTAATAACATCAATAATTGGACTGATCTTACCTTACAAAGTAAATGGATTTTGCATCAGTTAAGAGTCTTGGTGTGTCACTATGAGATTTATATCCCAGCAAGAGAGTATTATAACATATTTGAATAAATTGACGTTGTTGTCAATGTCTACATATTTCATTTCATAAAGTTATTCATGCTACATTCCCATATAAAGCCAAAAGTTATCAGGTTGACTAAACTGAAGATATAAATAGCAAACAAGTTTTCTATTTTATGCCAACTCTGATCAATGGATAGAGATCACTTCGCATGCTGTGTTATGCAGGACTTTTAGACCTGTCTGAATTCATCAAAATAGTGTCATGATGATTAGTGATGTCTGCCAAGGGTGCAGTAGGTAGGTGACACATGTGCCCAGAATCACTAGTCCTGATTTCAAAACACCCAAACCATGGGGGAAAAAGTAAATCAATCTATTGGCTCACATTTATTGAGTATTAACAACTCTCCTTGACTAAGACACATTAGCATGCAATGCCTGGCAATTTACTTACAAAAAAATCAGCCAATGAAAACCCTATGGCACAACCAGATCATGGCTGTGCACAGGGACATCAGACATTTAACAGCAGCTAACAATAACTCTCTCAACATGGCTGAGGAGACGCTGAAAAAAAAAAAAGACCAAACCCCACTGTCATCAAATTGAGTCCAACTTATAGTGACTCTAAAGGTCAGAGTAGAACTGCACCATTGAGTTTCCAAGGAGCACTTGGTGGACTTGAACTGCTGATGTTTTGGTTAGCAGATGTAGCACCTAACCCATCATGCCACCAGCGTTTCCAAGGAGACAACAGAGTTAAAAAAAAAAAAAATTCCTGAGTAAAAGTTGTTACTTGTACAGAGTGTAAACTCTCTCCTCTGTCAACACTATAGGATCTTTAGAAATTTCTATGCTGCTCCTGTGCTTCCATGTGGGTAAGTGGAAGCTTCTGGGGAAAGTTCAAAGAGGAGTGCTACCTGGGTGTATGGTCCCTGGACACCTGTTCAGCTTAGCAATGAAGTCACTCCTGAGCTTCACCCTTCAGCCAAAGACTGGACAGGCCCATAAAACAAAGCAGGACTAAACGGGCATGTCAGCCCAGGGGCACAGACTGGCAGGCAGGAGTGGACAGAAAAGCTGGCAGTAGGGAACCCAAGACTGAGAAGGGGGTTGCCGGCCTGCTGTGGAGCTAACAAATGTCATAAAACATAACTGTTGAATGAGAAACTAGTTTGTTCTGTAAACCTTCACCTAAGGGACAATAAAAAACAAAATAAACAAAAAAGGAGTGCCTCCTGATGCGCTTTAACCTTTATCATTACATAAAAAAAAAAACAAAAACAAAAAACAGAAGACCCATTACAATTCCAGGATTTACACATAACAGGAAGAGGAGGGGAAAAAAACACAAGTGTTACTATTAATGCCTTAAGGGAGGGGGAAAAAAACCATCTGTTTAATTTGCAGAAGAATAAAGAAACAGAGAAATTTGGAGATATTGTAATTTTTAATCTGCATGAGTCAAAAACTCAAATACCTACAGGAGTCAAGGTAATAATGAAATGGGCAAAGTAGTAGAAATAGAGAAGGTACAGCTTAGAGACTATGGGCCCCATCCAACACTCTAATTCAAATAATATTAACAGCCAAGCATTAAAGGAATATCTCATTTTATCCTCAGTAAATTCTCTGACACCCATTTTACAGATGACACTGAGAAAGAGAAATTCAGCCACTTGCTCAAGGTAAACAAGTGGTAGAGCTATGGTCAATCCAGGCTGAATGGTTCCCACCACCCTGAATTGTACCTTGAAGTCCGGCTCTCTCACTCAACCACCACTCAGGTGTGTTTCTGGTTCCTCAATGGAGTGAAACAGAGAAGAAGGGAGGAGAGGGGACAGAAATAGGATGAGTTGATATAAAAGAGTGGAGAGGGCAAAAGTAAGAGTGATAACAAATGCAGGGGACGGGGAGAAGATAGGAGCCAAAGAAAGAGAAAGGCTTTCTAGTCTAACCACCTAGGGTTGGAGGACAGAGGTGGACAGGGGAGGAGGTTTAAGATGTGTGCGCCTGTACCCTGCCTCAAATGGGCAGATGGGTTTGTGGAATGGGGAAGGGTGAGGTGCAAGAGACAGACAGGAAAAAGTTATGTAATGGGAGTCTTTTCCCAAAGGAGAAAGGAAGAGTAAGAGCCATGAATCAGACACAAGGTAATTCCACTGGCACAGAGCTGTATCCTGAGCCAGGATGGCCTCGAGGTGTGAGAGGAATGGGGATGCAGATCAGGAACACCTACACTCCTTCTAGCCCTCGTATTCCTTGCATGTATTGGACAGCCATGCCCTGATCAAAGAGCTGTCAGTTTCATGGAAGTGAGCTAATATAAGACCAGAACTTGATACTCAGCTCCCACACTCACTAGCTAAGTGATCTTCAGGAAACTGTTGCGCCTCCCTGAAGTTCACTTGTTTCATCTATAAAAAGAGAACAATGATGTGTCTTCACGGGTTTGTCAGCAAGGTTAAGTGTGCTAATGGGTTTAAAGGTTTTTTTTATTTTATTTAACATGACTGAGTGAAAATGCACATTCTCGTATAAATTTACATGCTCATCTATATGCAGCTTCCACTGCTCTCCCTGTCCGGTGACTACACACTATTCCTCTCTGCTCCATACATGTCTCATCCTCCCAACAGCCTCCTTTCCCCTCCTCTCTACCCACTCTCTTTCCTCCAGCCAGAGGTCGGCAGGATAATATCCTATAGATGCATAGAACCATAAAGTGCAACCAATATATGGTCACTCTGCATTGCCAAGTCCAACCCATTCCTGTCTGAAGAGTGGACCTTTGTTATAATTTATGGGTAAGGGCAGCATCAGGGCCGGGGGACATGCTCTCAGGGGAACCCCGAAACCACTGGACCATCAATTGAGGTCTTTTAGTGGAGATCTCAGGATGCATCCTTTTTTATTTTTGTGTTGCCAGTGAGACTCAACTTAGTGAGTTCCATTACGGCTGTCACAAGTGGTGGCCGGGCACCATCCGGTTCTTCTGGTCCCAAGTCGATGAAGGTACCCACTCTTGCGGGTCTCTCTGTCTTCTAGGTTGTCTTTACAGCATGTCATTTGGGTCCTCGGTGAGCATCCGTTCCTGCTGAGTTGGGACCATTTGCTGTGTCCTTGGATGGCAGCTTGGCAGCTTTTAAGACCCCAGACGCCACTCACCAATGTGGGGTGCAGAGAGCTCTTTTAGCAAAACGCTAGTTGTGCCAATTGGCCTCAATTTCGCCTAAGGGCATGGTCCCCTGCCCCCTGCCCCAGCTACTCTATCCTTGCAATATTAGGTTAAGATGGAAGGAGTACTCAAGTTATGCTGAAGTCCACTTAATGTTTCTTGTTTCTGATGTGTGCTATCACTGCTTTTTCCCAATTAGATTTCTATCAATTACCTAAACTAAATCCTCCCCCCCTCCCTCCCTCCCCTCCCTTGCAGCTGTCAAAGAGTCTTTTCTTCTACACACAAGTCTGTTTTTGAGATCTTCTCATAGAGGTCTCATACAGTATTTGTCCCTTTGTCGCTGACTACTTTCACTCAACATAATGTCTTCCAGTTGAAACCAGGTTAGGAGATGTTTCCTGGAATCATCGTTATTCTTTATCATTGCGTAGTGTTCCATTGAGTATATGGGTTTAAAGTTTTTAACACAGCATTCAGCATAGAGTATATATAAGGTAGACATCTGGAGGAAATAATTAACACTAACCAGTACAGTCATGGATGGTTTTACAGGAAAGAGTAAAAAGAGCAATGGTTAAATGCAGGGCCACTAACCAAATGGTTAGCAGTTCAAACTCACCAGTGATTCCATGAGAGCCAGATGGGGTGGTCTGCTTCTGTAAAACAAGCCCGATGGGGCAGTTCTACTCTGTCCTGTACAGTCACTATAAGTGAGAATTGACGCAATGGTAGCAAGTTTTGTTTTTTGCTTATTACATTAATTGCATACATTTTGTCTACATCCTATAGCACATAAAATTTAGATAATGTCAGTCTCACGCCATGCACAACAAATTATGGATAACATTGCAAAGAATGGAAATTCCAGAACATTTAATTGTGTTTATGAGGAATCTCTGCATAAATTAAGTGGCAGTCGCTAGAGCAGAACAAGGGGATACTGTGTGGTTTGAAGTCAAGAAAGACGTGTTAGGGTTTTTGTATCCTTTCACCATACCTGTTCAGTCTACATAATGAACAAACAACCAGAGAAGCTGGGGTAAATGGAGAAGAACTCAGCATCAGGATTGGAGGAAGACTCACCAATAACCTGTGTTATGCAGATGACACAACCCTGATTGCTAAAAGTGAAGAGGGCTCAAAGCACTTACTGATTAACAGCAAAGACTGCAGTCATGAGTTTGGATTGTGCCTCAACATAAAGAAAACAAAAATCCTCACAACTGGACCAGTAACTAGCACAATAAACAGAGGAAACACTGAAGTTGTTGAGGATTTCATTTACAGGGACTCACAATCAACACCCATGGACGTAGCAGTCAAGAAATCAAAAGCTGTACTGCATTGGGAAAATCTGCTGAAGAAGACCTCTTTGGAGCATTGAAAAGCAGAGACATCACCTTGAAGACTAAGGAGCATCTTACCCAAGCCATAGTGTTTCAATCACTTCCCATGCGTGTGAAAGCTCAATGATGAATAAGGAAGACACAAGAATTGACATCTTTGAATTCTGTGGTTGGCAAAGAATACTAAGCACACAACGGACTGCCAGAAGAATAAACAAATCTGTCTTGCAAGGGGTACAACCAGAATGCTCCTTAGAAGCAAGGATGGTGAGACTACCTCTCACATACTGTGGACATGTCATCAGGAGCAATCCGTCCCTGGAGAAGCACACCATGCGGTAAAGTTGAGGTTCACAGAAAAAGAGGAAGACTTCAGTGATCTGGATTGACATAGCAGCTGCAGCAGTGTGCTCAAGCAGAACAAGGATTGTGAGGATGGCACAGGACTGGGCAGGGCTCCACTCTGTAGTACACAGGGTCGCTGTGAATCAAAAACAACTTGACAGCACTGAATAACAACTGTACTTATTGTTCATTATTCATTTTCAAAAAGTGGTTGGCAATATCTGCTGGCAACAGTGGACCACTTCCTGGGCTGATGCTGATGCCTGTGGCTGCAGTATATAGCCCACACACAGATAAAGTCTTTTGCTGTTTTGTTTTGTTTTAGGTCAGCACGGATGGGCAGGTTTTAAAACAGTTTTTACTCAGGGTCCGCTCCTCAGAGGAGACAAGGCAGATTTCTCTTTTCTTATGAATAGCAATTTTTTCATATATAGGAATTGCCTATACAAAGTTCAGTTAATTGGCAGCTTATTTCTAATTCATTATAGGAATACTTTAGGACTCACTGTAGAACTACATGAGTCTTTGGGTGGTGAGAGTTAACACATTTGGCTGTTAATTGAAAAGCTGATGGTCAGAATCCAGCCAGAGCTCCTCAGAAGACATGCCTAGCTATTTACTTCTGGAATATCAGCGATTAAAAACCATATCGAATGAAGTTCTGCTGTGACACACAGGGGGTCCCCATGAGTTAGAACCAACTCTCTGGAAATCAGTTTATTTTAGAACTGGAGCCCCCAGAGAGCTGCCTTGTACATCTACTCCTTATTCTGACTTGGGTCATATCCCACTCCAATTCCTCATAAGTCACATTCCTTACACACACACACACACACACACACACACACACACACACACACACACACACACACACACAACCACCTTCTACCTATTTATTCAAGTCATGACTTCAAAATGAGGTGGGATTAGGTCAGTGTTTTCGTCATCTAGAGCTGCTTTAACAGAAATACCACAACAGGATGACTTTAAAAAGAGAAGCTTTATTTTGTTTCAGTCCAGTAGGCTAAAAGTCCAAATGCAGGGTATCGGCTTCAGGGGAAGGCTTTCTTCGCAGGCTTGGGAGGAAAGTCCTTGTGGTCCCTCTTTCCCTGGACTGAAAGCCTCTGAGGCACAGAGACCTCAGGATCCTTTCCAGAGGACTTGCTCTGCTTCCAGCACTCCTCACTCAGTGGTATAAGATCCCCAAATCTTCCCTCTGCCTCCCTTTGCTTTATATCCCAAGAGTCTGCCCCAAGGCACAATACAATCCCCCACACTCTGAGTCCTGCCCCACCCACACAAGTCCTACCCATCCTCCCTCCTGAACATCATAGAGGTGGGGTTTACACCAGAAAGGAACATCACACAGTACCAGGAATCATGGCCCAGCCAAATGGCTACACACAATTTTGAAAGGACACAATTCACTCCATGACAGTTCAACACTGTCAAAACATCTCACTGCAAATATTTGTATTCCACTTCCAGAACTGTGCCTCCTGAATTCTGAGTACTTGGACATTCACTTGAATTCTGACCTAGACCTTTCTGTCTGTCCAGTGTCCTTAAACCCTGCTACATTTTTTAAAAGAGCACCTTCATTCAACATTCCTTGCTTACCTGCTTTGAGCATGCCATGTCTATCATGCCTTAATCCTAACTTATTAAAACGTTTTGATTGACTTATCTGGGTGGGAGTGATGGGTTCAGATTTGCACTTGAGAGCAGTGTTTCTGGCTCTTGTGTGGATGGTTTGGCAGCAGTAACAGCAAAGGCAGAGCCTTTAACAGTGTTTCCTAAACAAGGGCACTTGTTAAAAACAGATCATGTGGGTACAGCAGTGAAGATTATAATTCAGCAGGCCCTGGGTGGGTTTTCCAAATCTGTATTTTTTAAAAAGAACCTCATACAAGTATTATAAAAAAAAAAACTTTAAAAAAGCCACTGCTGTTGAGTTGGTTCTGACCCAAAGTGATCCTATGGGACACAGAAGAACTTCCCCACATGTGAATTTATTCTGCCAACCTTTTGATTAGCAGTTGTAGTTCTTATCCACTAAGTCACCAGGGTTTCCTCGACTTATCATGTAACCTCACAACTGCCTGGAACACTGATCCAGAGAGATCCAGAGAATGGGAAGAACAGCAGATAGAATAAGGTCTAGTTCTAGATGACATCGAGGGAGGAGAGAGGAATTAGGACCAGACATAAGGGGTTGGCTTTTAGAAGGCCAAAAGATAGCTCTTTCCTTGAAGGCAGGTAAAGTAAAGTGAGAATAAAAAGCAAATTAAAAGAATTCTCATTTTTCAACCCGAATTTTTTCATGGAAGTAGAAGGTAGAATCATATACTAAGGCATATACTATTATAATATAGTATAATGTAAGTATAGTATAGTATATATACTAGTATAATCATATACTAAGGTGTGGATAATGAGAGGGCTAGAGTGATGCAAATTTGGAACAGCCACGTGCGGGACACAGGGTGGTGAGTGGGGCAAGGGATGTTTTAGGGCTACTTGGTGATGCTGAGACAAAAGACCATGAATTTGAGTGTCATTTCTCTTTAAAAGTACTTGGCAGTCCACCCCTAGAAATGGAGAAGGCTGCAGTTGGGTTGATCCCAGCAGGAGGCCTGCAGGCAGGTGAACTGAAAGATAAGGGCCCCAGGATGCTGAAATCACCCACAAACATCGAAGTAAAAAACTGAAAAAGAAACCAAATCTGTTGCTGTAGAGTTGATTCATTCTCATAACAACTCTAGAGGACAAAGTAGAACTCTCCCACAGAGATTTCAACGAGTGCCTTGTGGGTTTGAACTGCTGACTTTTTGGTTAACAGCCAAGCTGTTAACCAACTATGCTACCAATGTTTCCAAAACATGGGAGTAGCAGCTCTAAAATGCAAGGGGAAGTGTGCAGGGAGTGCTGTCCTTGGTCCTGAACTATCTTTAACATATCAGGATGTGGCCATCTCACTGTGAAGTTGGGTATGTGTTGGTACCTGTACCTTTGCCTCTCCCTAGCACCTTACCATAATAGACTTACAGTGTTGAAAGACTGTGCTCGCAACCCCTTAATACTATGAATGGTGTGAATACAGGGGCTTACATAGTTCAGTGTGAGTATCATTTGTTGAATGATACAATTCTAACAACTATAAATATTTATTTAAGGAATTAATTCACCAGATAGTTACTAATAACAATTTATGTGCCAAATACTGTGCTGAGATCCAGGGATAGATCAATAAAAGAGACATAGGGAGTTTCTCCACATCGTTTCTTTGCTTTTCTTAAAGAGCAAGCCCTCTCCTCTCCAATTCCTTTTCACCCTTTAGCTGCTACAGAATACTCTCTGCTCTTCTCCTCCTTCCTCCAGCTTGTCTGTTATTCTAGAAATAAATTTAGTTTCTCTGTCAGAAAGCCAGAATATTATCTGTTTTGGAAGAGATAGCAAAGACGACACTGAGAAAACAAATATGAACTCATTTTTAGTAGGTTTAGAGGATGGGAAAATGCTGTCAACATCAACACACCAATTTTTGTGCCATGTCAGTATCAGAACTAATCTGGTTCTCCCTAGGCAGACAAGGAGGCCACCTCGTTGACTTTATAAAGTGACCACGGAACACTGTCTCAGATAATATAAAGCTGATTGGCTCTAAAACTTTGATAAGGCTCTTACTGCCCTCTAGCAAGCAAAAACTATTTTTCTGCAATAGTGAAGATACATTTTTCTTTTCTGACAGGGTGAACACTTTCAATTAATTCTGAAAATCACTACAAGTCATCTTTTATTTTTTCAGGACCTGAACTAGATACTGAGAACAAAGAGATAATTAACACCGATTGCTGTCCTCAGAGATTTTATAGTTTAACGGGACAGGTAAATACGATGCAATCCATTCTGTGACAGTAATCTGGCCAAAGTACACAGAGAATGATGTACTTAGGGGTGAGCTATGTGTCACTACGTTGAGTCAGAACTGGTGATAGGAAGCCAAGGGTCATGTCCTTCAGCCAGGAATAAATAAGGACAGTGGCAGGGTGAGGCTTTACAGGCAGGGGCCAAGGCTAGAAGGCAGGACATGAGTCTGGGTCTAGGACTGGAAAACCTAGGCTTAAGTTTCCCTAGGTGGCGGGTGACAGAGGTGAACCTTGGTTCCAGAGGCAAGAAGTCAAGGGGAGAGAAAAGGATACATGGTATCATATGTAATGCAAGAGTATGGAATCAGGCCAACAGACAAGTAAAACAAAGACAACCAGATATCATTAACCAAGACAGACAGATGTTCAAAATTCAGGGAAGGTAAAGGCAGGAGGTCATCAAAGACCCTGAGGTGGGAAATTCATAAACGTGGGATGGGAGAGTCATAGACAAGCTAGCAGAAAACTTACGAACAGAGTTTCTCCAAGGAATGTTGAACAGGAAGAAGAATCCAGCATTAAACATGGATGTCAAATCCTTCCTAGAGTAAAACATGGAGTGAGAAAGAAGTCTTTGGATCATATCTCAAGAACACAGTTGCAGAATAACACACCAAAAGGAAGGGGCGGGGAAGAACTCTCATCAAGTTATTACTCAGGGCTCTATTAAATAAGATCAAAAGGAAGCAGAAAAAGGGCCGGGGTCACTTTGTTTCATACTGCATTGTGGCTCTGTTTGATCACCAGTCTTTGATAAGCATGGCCAAGTAACAAGCAATTAACACAAACTAAGTTCTACATCGAACACTTCTACTGCATTGGTTTATTTAATCTTCACCAAATCAATGTGGTAAAGATTGCTGTCTTCATTTTCAGATGAGAGAATGAAAGTTAATGGAGTTTAAAGAACTTGTCCAAAATTATCCAGCCAGAAGGTAGCAGAGCCAGGATCTGAATCACAGTATGTTAACTGTCCAGCTAGACTGCCTTAATATGATCAGTTGGCTCTGGGTCCTATCATAGTGATCATTCTGAGCTGAAGACAAAACAAAGAGAGTTTTTGAAATTTATGATGGGTAAAAAGATGTAGGTGAAGAGGAACCAGTTAACTGATGGCCGTGATATTAAGGACACCAAAATGAACACTGACGGCCCCAAGCCTGGCCCTCTGTCCACTTCTCGCTAACCCTATCCTCCCTTGCTTCTGGGTTTCTGGCCTTTTTCCAGTCCCTTCAATGTGTCATACTCCTCCCTCCTCAGGGCCTTTGTACATGTGATTCCCTCTGCCCAGAACACTCTTCTCTGCTCCTCTACTCTTGCCTCCTCATCCTCCCACCCCTGCTTGATCTCACAGAACCCTGTACATTTTCCTCAAACACTTGTCACAACTGCAGTTAATTTATTTATGCACTATCTCTTCCTGTCACTAACTGGCACATTCCAAGAGCACTGGGACCACATCTTCTTCTTCACCAGTCTATCCCTAAGTGGTGAACCAACTGCTAGCATCTCTATAAATATTTACTGATATTACAGTCAGAGCAGGTGCTAAAACTTAGCATTCATTCACTTCACTCAACATATATTTCAATGTTGACTTACATGCCAGGCTCTGTTCTATGTGTTCAGTGTCAGACGATGGAAATGAGATGTGGCAATACTATAGCACAGAGCTTGGACAGACGGTATGAACAGCTAATGAGAGGCAGGGAGAAGGCAGCGGTTCAATTGCTCACCGCCAGCACAGAACAAAGAGAAAGCCAAACTCTGTCTTTTGCCAAGAAGAAGGTGAGCCTTCCACATGTGAAGACAGCAGAGTATGCGATACCTTCTGTTTAGAACCAAACTGATGATAGGGAAAGTAGTAAGATGCAGAGTGGTTTGCTTACAGAAGAAGAGGTGTTCTGAAGAGTGCAAGAGAAAAGGTAAAGAGAGGAAGCACCTGGAAGAGAGGAAAGGTTGGCTATGCTTTGTGACTCAGCCAAAGGCAGCAGGAGGGGAGGCTGGGCCATGGAACAGTGGGTATGGGGAAAAGAGGTGAGGAAAAGTGGAAAGGGGTGCTGATGGGTGACTTGAGTAGATGACAGGAAGCGAGAACATCAGGGATGAACTTTGCTTAGGAGATCTGCTAATTGGAATCACACGTTTTACAAAGTTCAGAAGTATTCACTTGAGAGTCCCATGATGATTCACGTACTTAATGGAAACTGATGAGTTGCCAAGATCTGCTATAGAACACTGTGGTCTGGAGACGGAATTCATTAAAGTTACAACTGAGTAAGCTGTTCAGTGGCCAACATAAAATCTGGGAAGGATCTTCTAGCAAGGGAAAGTAGCGACAAGTCCCCTAGCTGTCCCTCTCAGATTTTCCAGCTTTCTGCTTGAGAACTAATAATGTTGTCTTAGTTCTCAACAGAGTGTTGGAAAACTAATAGTGCTGCATTACACGGAGCCCCTGTGGCACGGTGGTTCGGAGCTCAGCTGCTACCAAAAGGCCAGCAGTACAAATCTACCAGTCAATCCTTTAAAATACTCTGGGGCAGTTCTATTCTGTCTTAATAGGGTCACTGTGAATTGGAATCCATTCAACAACACCTAACAACAATGTTGTCTTTGAAATCTAAAGCCAACAGGGTTTCCAAGAAAATAACAGTTAACACTTACTGAGTGCTGACTGTACCATCAGTCACTATGTCAATTTTGAAGTGCTTTGCATATTCTTATTTAATTCCCACATCGGTCCTATTAAATCAAGCCCAACCCACTGCTGGTGAGTCAATTTTGACTCGTAGCAAGCCCACAGGACAGCGTAGAACTACTCTACTGGTTTCCAAGGAGTGACTGGTAGATTTGAACTGCTAACATTTTGGTTAGCAGCCAAACTCTTAACCACTGCTCCACCAGAACCCTTCAGTCCTTTCAGGTGGATTAAAATTATTACAACCATTTAACAAATACAAAGATTCTGAGAAGTACTGTATCTTGTCTAAGGTCAGACACAAACTCAAGACATCTAAGTCAGAACCCATACTCTTAACCACCAAGCTACCAAAATAATAATATCTAACACACATTTAGTGCTTCTATTTCATGTACTGTTCTTAACATTTTACATTTATTATTTTAAACCAACAAGTCTCAGGCAGATATTGCTATTCTGCCATTTTGAAGATGAAGAAACAAAGGCATAAAGACACACAGAAATTTGTCCAAAGACACACAACTATCAAAAGGTGGAGCCTGGATTCAGTCTCATGCAATCTGACACAACAGTCTTTTTCCTCACCACTAGACAACATCCCACATGACATGTTCCCCCAAAAAGTGTCATGGGGGGCATGGTAACAACAAAAACTACCTTTTGTGTTTCAACTTTCAGTGTGCTACAGTTTAGATAATAGTAGGTTAAAGTTTCACTTACTTGCATAAACAAAAAAAATGAATAAAGATATCGGAGGATATCTTCTTGATCACTTAAGTATAAAAATTGATTTCCGTTTTGCTATATTTAGGTAGCTAAGAACATGCACATCATTAGGAAACCCCAGTTCTGTTTCGTGTGACGTGAATCACTGCTTTGCATCGCCCTGGATATCTTATTTAAGGGCCCTTCTGTCTCCATTCGCCGACACAGGGTATCAGTTCCCTATTGCCTTTTCCATTTCTACCATTTAGAGACTTCCTACTTAAGCTAATCTTTTGATCTCCAATAAAAGGAGCTTCATTTCTCAGCAGCAACCTGTTATAATCTTCCTACACAACTGGTTCCCCCAGCTTGTCCCAGTGAGAAACAGGGTTTGTAAAAAGTTTGGTGAGAACAGGCAAAAAACAAACAGGATTTTCCTTGAAACCTGCCATGCTGAGCATCTGGCACCCTTGCTCCATGTATCCTCTTCACTGAACCCTTGGGAAGAACACTGGTAGCACAGTGGTTAAGAGCTCGACTGCTAACCAAAAAGTCAGCAGTTTGAATCCACTGGCCATTCTTTGGAAACCCTATGGGACAGCCACAGGTTCTCTGCTATTTGCTTGGTCTTCCTACCAAGGCATACAGGAACATTTCTTTGGAGATGAAAATGGGTAGAAAAAACACTAGTCTGGTAAATGTGCTTGGATGCATGCTAACACTAACTCATCACAGCTGCAAAAACTATTTCTTACTTTTCAATTAGACTCCAGGAATTCAATATAAATGCAGTAATCCTTGTAACTTTCTTGTAAGGCAAGCCACAAGAGTACTCATTTTTTCAAGGCACAGTGAAGTCTTGCCAAGCTCACAAAACTGAGAAATAAGACTTTTAGGGTAAGCTAATCTTACTTCCCACATTCTATTTTATTTTTATATGTCCTTACTTTTATTGGAAACCCTGGTAGCATAGTGGTTAAGTGTTACATCTGCTAACCAAAAGGTCGGCAGTTCAAATCTACCAGGCACTCCTTAGAAACCCTATGAGGCAGTTCTACTCTGTCCTATAGGGTCGCTATGAGTTGGAATCAACTTGATGGAAGTGGGATTTTTTATTTTTATTAATTTATAACTTTTTAATCCAGATCCATCAGCTGTAGGAAAGGAGCCCTAGTGATGCAATGGTTACATTTCTTGGCTGCTAACCAAAGATTGGTGGTTCAAACCCACCAGCGGCTCTGCTGGAGAAAGGTATGACAGTCAGCTTCCTCAAAGATCACAGGCTTGGAAACTCTGTGGGGCAATTAGTTGTATTCTGCCTAGAGAGTCACTTTGAGTCAGAACTGACTTGATGACAAGGAGTTTTCAGTTTGGTTTATCAGCCATAGACCCCCCACAGTTGCATTTCTAATAATAATAATAATGGTTGCCACTACTTACTAAGGAGCCCTGGTAATGCAATGGATAAGTGCTCTGCTGCCAACCAAAAGATCAGTGGTTGGAACTCACTGGGCACCCCATGGGAGACGATCAGCTTCTGTAAAGATTACAGACTAGGAAGCCCTATGGTGCAGTTCTACTTTGTTGTATAGTGCTGTTACGAGGCAGAATTGACTTGATGGCACACAATAACAAAAGTTGCTGACTAGGTGTACATACTGGCCTGGCACTGTGTTAAGTCTTTATACAAAGGAATGTGCTCAAGTCTTACAATCACCCTAAGGAAGAAGCAGCAGGGTCAGTTCCATTTTATAGCTGAGAAAGCTCAAGCTTCAGAGAAAGGAACTTGACTGAGATGTGGCACGTAGACAGCTTTAATTTCAAAGCCACACCGCCTTGCACACTACCAAAACCCTAATCTACATAGCATATGTTGTTAAAACTGTGAAAATTAAAGAAATGCTCATGCGCATATTGTTTTTATTTTTAACAGGTGAACAAAATGTATCAACATCTCTACTGTAATTCAATGTAATTTCACACTGAGCCAAATTTAATCAAACCCAGGGACCACCTTTAAAAGCCATAACGAGGGAATTGAGGAGCTGTCAGGAAGTAAGAAAAGAATGCCAGTGGTGTGAGGGGCCACTTGTTACATAACCCAAAAAGTAAATGAATAAAATGGAGCTCAAAAAGCAGTATAAAGGTCACGTGTTTTAAAGCATGGTAATAAAATCACCCTCAAACAAGACAGAAGTCACGTTAAATGGAGTACAAAAGTACTTTCCCAGTGCATTCGTACACAAATATAATTAGCATGCCACACAAATATTTCTGGTAAGTAAAGTAACAAAGTTATTTTCTCTCAGTTCTACCTCCCAGTGTGCTTGTCTGCCGGGCATACTGGACAATTCCACTTGGTTGCATCACTGCTCTGCCCATTACTCAAAAGAGCTAATGAAAATCATTCTACCTCCGAGCTACTGTGTCTTCCGACCTTCCCCGTCACTGCAAGAGGTACCACCTTCCTACTGAGACATCTCCACCCTAGAGTTACCACTTCCTCTGCCCCCACAATCAGCCTCATGAGTCACCAGGCTCCAACAGCCCTTTCTCTGCATTGCTCTAGTCATCAACCCGGAGCAGGCCTGGTCTCTGTGGCTGCCAAGATCTCATCCCTAGTCTTTGCAACAATTTTGTTTTCTGATCTAGCCTGTGCACTACAGCCTGAGCAACTAGTTCAAAATACAACTTCAATATTGTTATTAAAGTAACCAAATTAAAATAATACTGCTCTTAAAATAATACTGTTATTAAAGCCACTAAGGTAGCTGCCTAATAGCCCCAAGCCTCAGTCAAGGCTTTCAACTCATTCCTTTTCACATGTCTAACTTTTCTCTTTCCATCATGTCCCTCTCCATTTAGCAAAACTTCTATTCCCTTCCCCTTAAAAATCTTGTGTATTGTCCCCATCCTTGAGGGGTGGCTCTACAGGAGAGTACACCTAAATCTGTCGCTTAATCGACACAACATACATGCTTATATGCACACATATTCATGTTATGTAATGACTGTATTTAAAAAATTCACACTTTTGAAAGAACAGTCAATTGTTTCTCTGAGGTCTGGCTGATGATTTTAATTTGTTTCCGTCTGCTTTTTGTTATTTTATTTATGGAAAGGCTATGTTTGTGGCGGATTTCTTGTTTACTATAAATAGCAGAATCACATAATGTTAGAACTCAGAAATTTAAGGAATAGTTAATTCCTGATCCTCATTTTAGAGCCCTGGTGGTACAGTGGTTAAGAGCTTGGCTGCTAACCAAAAGTCAGTAGTTCAACTTCATCAGCTGCTTCTTAGAAGCCAAATAGGGCTATTCTACCCTGTCCTATAGGTCACTGTGAGTTGGAATTCACTTGACAGCAATGGGTTTGGTTGGGGACACCCTCATCTCACCAAGGAGAAAGAGCACCCTAGACAGGCTAGTGATTTGTTCTGTATCACTAGAACTCTGGTCTCCAGACTCCTGGCACCATCCAAATTTTAGACGTTCCACTCAGCTCCGTTTACTCTCACTAAGGTAGAGAGGAAGCTGCATAAATCAGCATGGCCCATGGTATGCTTATTCCGTGGTCCAGGAAAACTTGTTCTACTAGCTTTCTGAAGGACACCTTGGGGAAGGTAGGACTATGAAGGGCAATATTTGCCAAACTTGGTTATTATAGGAAGTTTTACCCAACAACAGCAAAAAATACTTTGTAGAAATAATGTTCCAACAGAACACACTTTTGAAAGGCTGTTATAATGACTGATATCTCTACTGTTAAGAGGTTTTTAGTTCTAGAGACAGTCAGACTTCTGGAAAGAGAAGATTGCACACAGTGGCACTAAATATATATACCTATATACACACATCAATAACAATAATAGCAGCTAAAGTTTATGTGGCATTTAATAATTTAATAAGTGTTTTAACATGTAGTCACTATGAACTGGAATTTACATGATGGCAATGGTTTGTTTTGTTTTGGTTTAACAAGCAAAAGAAGAGTTAACCCCTCCATTAAGAAATGTCTCTTTCATCACTATTAATTGGCGAGGTTCACCTGAATGGCCGTGTCATGCCAATTCAGTTTCAGTTAGGTTCGTGTTGCAGAACCAAGGCCATGTAAATAAAGCATTGTAGACTACAATAAGAACCACCAGTTGCCACCATGTCAACTCCAGCTCACGGTGACTCTGTTTTGTCAAACTGTGCTCCATAGGGTTTTCAACGGGTGATTTTTCAGCAGTAGATCACAGGTCTTTCTTCCACGTCATCTCTGAGTAGACTCAAACCTCGAGTCTTTGGGTTAGCAGTCAAGCACATTAACCATCTGTATTTGTCTTAAAATTAATCTAGTTCACTGGTTCTTACATTGTGCACCTGCAGAACACAAGTATCCAATTACTAACAGTCTTTTTCTAGCACACAGAAAAAAAAGTAACTTAATAAACAGAAAGTATGAGAAGGAAAAGAATTCTGCCAAATATAAGCGGGCACCTTAGAAGTGGACTCTAACCCACCAGATGAGAACCACAGTGTAGCTGATGCCAGGTTTTATTCCAGTGAGAACCTGAGCAGAGAACCCGGCCATGGCACGACAGACTCATGCATTCAGAAACTGTGAGACAATGAATTGTGTTGTAATTTGTTATGCTGCAAATGAAAACTGATACAGCTTTTTGTTAGCTTCTCAACTTAAAATTATTCTCCCACTAAACTGCACACAAGCATGGGTACATCTTCATTAGAAAAATGGACAAATGACATAATGGGCTCATGTTAAAAGGTCTTGGAAGAAGCGTTTGCTGGTAGTGTGGTAATAAGTATTAGAGAACTTAAATATATCTGTACTCTTTGATCAAGTCATTTCACTTTGAAGAATTTAAAGATGCACACAAATGACAAAGTTGTATCATTATTTACACTAATTGAAAATGTCCAACATTAGGAAAATGGTTAATTTCATTGTGGTATAACTACATGCTACAGTATATGTCAGCTATTAAAAATAATGTTTTCAAATATTTTAGTAACAGATATGATTATGATATAACATCAGATGAAAACACAGCCTATAAAACATGAAAGCTGTGCAGCAACTTTGGAAAACAGCCTGAAGTTTCTCAAAACAGTAAACATGAATTAACATGCTGTCGTTCAGTGTCATCAACTTGGTCCAAATTCATGGTGTTACAGAGTAAACTGTTCCATTGGGGTTTTCTTGGGTGCAATCTTTATGGAAACAGTTCTTCAGGCCTTTATTCCACAGAGCCTCTGAATGGATTCAAACTGTCTACCTCTGGGTTAGCAGCTGTCTGCAAAGCACTTTTGACACCTAAGATACTCCAGAATTACCATATGATAGCATCTCTTCTCCTAGGTATATACTCAAGAGAAAAAAAAAAGTATGGCCACACAAATTTTGTATATGAATATTCATAGCAGCATTATTAGTAGTCAAAAATTGGGAAGAAAAAGACTACAAATATCTATCACCTGATGGATATGTAAAATGTGTCATATCCATACAATGGAATATAATTCAGCAGTAACAAGTAATGAAGTACTTTGCCTCCATGAACACTGCCTCCTTTGCAATGAGACCAGAAAAACTAGACAGTGCCCAGCTACCATTAGCAATTCTAGAGATGAAAACACACAAAGGAGAATTTCACATTCTCATGGAATCCACATTTTCTAGAGTCACAGGAGCTGAATGAACCCCTGAAACAACTGTTCTAGAATCATCTTTAAATCTCAAGCCAAAAATATCCCCACAGGTCTTCTCTTAACCAGTAAAGAATACCGCTTTGAGCATTGTGCTTCTTTTAGACCTACCTGTATGGAATCAATCTGATACCATCACCTTGAAAGTTCAGGTAGGAAACTGAGGACACAGTAAGTTTATGTTAACAAGGGAGGGACAATTCAGAAAAGGAAAGTGAGAATGGTAGCACAACTTGAAAAATGTAATCAATGTCACTGAATTGTAATACAGAAACTGTTGGGTTGATACATGCACTGCTATGTATAGTCTCAAAACAACAAAACTAAACTAATTTTAAAAAATGGGTGGCAGAGGACATACATGTTCTAAAGATCATGCTTTTGAAAATTTTTTCTGTTTGTTGAGTTTTTGTGATTGTATCAGAGCAAGGTACCTTTTGTCTATCAACCACTTTGTCTTTTACACATTTTGTAAGTAAGCTATTTGAGAGAGAATTTCAGTGCTGCTTGGTTCTCACATTTCATTCCATTTAATGGTCCTTCCCTGGCCCCCCGCCCGAAACCATATTTTATTTAATATCTGACAGGACCACAAGCTTTTTAAAATATTCATTAAGACTAGGCAGGCCTTAAACTAGTCCTTGTTGTTGCTGTTAGAAGCCATCGAGTTGGTTTCCAACTCATACTGACCCTATGAATAAAAGAACGAAATACTGCCTGGTCTTGCACCACGCCCACACTCAATTTATGCTTAAGCCCTTTGTTGCGGCCACTGTGTCAATCTATCTCGTCAAGGGTCTTCCTCTTTTTCACTGACCCTATACCCTACCAAGCATGTTGTCCTTCTCCAGGGATTGATCCTTCCTGACAACATGTCCAAAGCATGTAAAACGCACTCTTGCCATCTTTGCTTCCAAGAGGCACTCTGGTTGCACCTCTTCCAGAACAGATTTCTCTGTTCTTTTGGCGGTCTGTGGAACATTCTTCTCCAACACCACATTCAAAGGCATCAATTCTTCTTCTGTTTTCTTTGTCCATTGTCCAGTGTTTGCAAGCATATGATGAGACTGAAAATACCATGGCTTGGGACAGGTGCACCTTAGTGTTCAAGGTGACATCTTTACTCTTCAATATGAGTCATTATATTTCAACTTATCTGTTTTCCCCTAAGGAACATTTTTGGTAGATAAAAGATAGTGAATTTTAGTGAGCACAACTGGACTAAACCAAAAGGTAAGACATTTCCCAAATATAACCCACCACTTCAAATGACACAGCAGGAGGGGCAGTGGTCTGGGGACCATGGTTTCAGGGCACATCCAAGTCAACTGGCATAATAATCCCACTTTGGGGAGTGGCATCTGAGATCTTAAAAGCAGGCAAACAGTCATCTAAGTAGCATCAATTGATCTCAACCCTTCCAGAGCAGACAAGAATGAAGCCAAGCCAGTCAAGTGCCTTACAAGAATGAAGGCCATCAAAAACAATAAGGACAGTATGAACCCAAGAGACACAGCCACATAAGCCACAGACTACAATAGCATGAGACCTGAAGATCTAGACGGTGTCCCCCACCAGCAACGGCTGCCCTGACAGGGAGCATAACAAAGAGTTCCTGATGTTGCAGGAGAAAACTGGGTTTGCAGAATTAGAAATCTATTAAAAAGACCAGACCTGATGGCCTAACAGACTAGAGGGTCCCCTAAAGACATGGCACTCAGACTCTTTGTTAGCCCATTCCTGAAACCAACTCTTCAGACAAAAGTTAGACTAGACTACAAGACATAAAATGATAAGTGATGAAGAGAGTGTTTCTTGGCTTAAATGGGCACGTGAAACTAACTGGGCAGCTGCTGTCGAGGGGTGAGATCAGAGGACAGAGGGGGACAAGAGCTGGCTGAATGGAGACCGGAAATGCAGGGTGGAAAGGAGTGTTCTGTTATGAAGTGAGGGAGCAGCTAGAGTTACATAGCAATGCGTAAGTTTTTGTATGAAAAACTGCCTTGAATTGTAAACTTTCACTTAAAGCACAATTAAATATTAAAAGGGAAAAAATGAAATCCAAAATTAAAAAAAGAGTGACTATGAGTACCTTCTTCACATGCTGTGTACCTACTAAACACTATTTTAATAAATAATGGAAAAGTAGACCCATTTTTAAAAACAGAAGAAAAGTAATGACGTACTAATTCATGCTACAACATGGTTGAACTTGAAAACATACTAAGTGAAAGCAGCCAATCACAAAAGGCCACCTAATGTATAAGTCCATGGATATGAAATGTCAAATAGGCAAAGCCATTAGTGACAGCAGATCAGTGGTCATGGGAAGCAGGGAGGAAATACACATGTACTAAAATGAGATAGGAATGA
The DNA here is from genome assembly GCA_028571685.1 of Heterohyrax brucei. Taxonomy (NCBI): domain Eukaryota; kingdom Metazoa; phylum Chordata; class Mammalia; order Hyracoidea; family Procaviidae; genus Heterohyrax; species Heterohyrax brucei. The sequence goes on from CM053154.1 coordinate 39,154,590, forward strand.
CAGTTGCACAGCTCTGTGAATAAACCAGAAACTAGTGAATTGCACACTTTAAAAAGCATGCTTTATAGCATGTGGATTATATCTCAGTAAAGTTACTTTAAAAAGCTAAAGGACAAAAACATACATGGCATGATTTCAATTTTTTGCAATGTACATGCATAGAATAAGGATTGAAAAGTAATTCACCAAATATTAAACTTCCCTTAGAAGTTGGATCACAGATTTTTTTTTAATTTTCCAGAGTTGATATGTAATATAGTAAAATCTAAAAAAATAGTGACTTAAAAACACTGTTATACTTACTACTGTTGGGGAGAGGCTGGTCTGAAACAGAGGCAGAGAAACAAGGGTCCAGTGAAGCTTATTCAAAGACACAGTAGAGTCTGAGCTGAGAGAGGCTCAGCTTGCCTCTCCCCAGTATGACAAGTTCTTTACAATTTTAAAATTCCAATGAGGTAGTGTGGGGTAAAGCAGTTTATAGTTTGATAAAGAAAGAAAGAAAAGAAGGGTAGCAAGAAATCCTGGTTAGGGGATTTATGGTCTGATAAGGAAGGACTGCTGATGGGGGGGGGGGGGGGAGTAAGGTTTGTTTATGGTCACGATTTTGATAAGGCTTTGATCAGGAGGGCAGGGATGGCAGGCATAACGTTATTTATCGTTTTATGGTTATACCAGGTGGGGCATACTTGACTGTCTTCAGTTAATGGCAAGGTCTGATCATTGGATAAGATGACCTCCCTAAACTTCAGGGACACAGTTCCCTCAATGACCTCCCAAATTTCAGGGACAGCATTCTCGCAACTACATACCACAAAGATTCTAGAACCTAAAATAAGAAGGTATTTAATTTAGCATATAACGATCCTGTTTTAATTAATGTTTCATAAAACACAATTTGACGGTGTTTGTTATTTCAAGAGACTGTGCAGAAATGAGGGTGATACGGTGGTTAAATGCTACGTCTGCTAACCACAAGACTGGCATTTCAAAGCCACTAGACACTTCTTGGAAACTTTATGAGGCAGTTCTACCCTGAAGTATAGGGTCACCGTGAGTTGGAATCAACTCTAAGACATGGCTTTGGCTTTGTGCAGAAATGAGGAGCTACGTACTTTGCCGTGTCATTTTCTTTTTGACTCAGTGGTGTATCTTTACAACTGGATGACAGAAGAAAGGCTCCATTAGACCAAAAGTTCCATCATGGTAGAAAACGGGTTTGTCTTGTCTCGCACAATGCAGCATTTCCAGAGCTAACAAACATTTTAAGGGCTTGCAAAAACTGACTAAGACAGAAACAGGCAATTTGTTGGATAAAGTACGAAAGACAGATTACAATATTGCAATTAGTAAATAAAAGATGTCTTCCAAAGGTAATACGTCCAGCAACCAACTACAACCGCAATCACCTCTACATGGTTACATATGACGACTGACAACTTTGCAAGCTCATCCTAGAAAAAGTGCTACATACCTCACTACTGAATATCACAATGGTCACCTTCAAAGGACTCCCCTTGGGAAGCTATGCACTGATGTCAGTGCCTAGTCTACGCGTCAAAAAAATTTTCTGACTTTTTTCTGGAATGGTCATCAGAGCTGTCATTGTATTACCCTTAATGTCCTGAACATCATCAAAATGCCTTCCTTTCAATATTTCCTTTATCTCTGGGTAAAGAAAAAAGTCACTGGGGGCCAAATCAGGTGGTTAGGGAGGGTGCTCTAATACAGTTAGTCATTTACTGGCTAAAATCTCCCTCACAGACAACTATACAATTAAGTTCACGAACCTGCCATCTGGCCACCATGCACAATGGCCATTACAGACACAGCTCCATAATTGCTTTGACAGGTGAACTAGGGGCTGGCATTGGTACACAGCTTCCCAGTGGGAGTCCTTTGAAAGTGACCATAGTGATATTCAACAATGAGGTATGCAGCGCTTAAAACAATTAATTCTTGGACTTGCCAGACCTCATATTAATATAACAGTTGAAATCACAAAACAAATATTATTTGAAAATTTAAACTAATAAAATAATTTTTTTATTTAAAAACTCAAGACAATAAAAATATTTCTGAAAACATAAATCAAAGGTTACATTTAAAATGTTTACATAGTCTGCAGAGGCCTTCAGAAGTAAGAGTATGTCATGGGCCCAAGAGAGTCCTAACCAATCATTCCACCTTTACAGTATTTTGCCCACAGCAGGTATTTGAATGAACAAATCTGTCTTGGAAAAAGTACAGCCTACATGCTCCTTAGGAGGAAGAACGGCAGAATCCCATCTCACCCAATTTGGACTTGTTATTAGGAAGGACCAATCGCTGGAGTATAACATCATGCTTAGTAAAGTGAGGGCACCAAATAAAAAAGAAGAAGACCTTCACTGAGATGGAATGACACAGTGGTTGCAACACGGCAAGTATTAGGCAGTGCTCATTCTTCTATGAGGTGGAATTGACTGGATGGCACCTGACAACAACCCTTATACTTGGGGGACATTCTTCGCTGAAATCTCAAGAAAGCAGAGGTTGAAGGAATGAGGGAACTAAAAAGTTAAAGATGAGCTAGGTTAAGATAGCACTGGCCAGGATAGAGAGCAATGCCAGAAATGGATTTAATGTTATCCTCTCCTTCCCCAAACTGTCCCTGGAATCCAGGGGCTTAGCAGGGAGGATCTGCCACCTCTTTGTTTACAGAAAAGCATAGAAAACTTAGGTCCTTTGGTGGTGCAAATGGCTAAATGCTTGACTACAAACCAAAAGGGTGGCAGTTTGAACTCACCAAGAGGTGCTTTGAAAGAAAGGCCTGGTGATCTTCCCTCCAAAAGGGTCAGAGCCTTGAAAATCCTGCAGAGCACAGCTCTACTGTGCACACATGGGATCACAAGGAGTCAGAACCGACTTGATAGCACCTGGTCTGAGTTTTTTGTTTTTATAGAGAACTGTATTTATTTATTTTGCTTTGCTTTGGCTTGGTTTTTATCTTCACTGGCTGGACAGATTAGTAAAGCTGATTTCATCCACAGCTGAAGTTTGTGGAGCTGACTTTCAACTACCTTCATAATGAACGGTACAAAACAAAAGCCAGTTGCTGTGGAGTGAATTCTGACTGATGGCAAACCCACATGTGTCAGACCAGAACTATGCTCCATAGGGTTTTCGGTGGCTGATTTTTTGGAAGCCAACCAGCAGGCATTTCTTCTGAATACCTCTGTGTAGACTGGACCCACTAACCTTTTGATTAGCACTAGAGTACTCTAACCTTTTGTATAGCCCAGTCCCTCCTGATCTTATATGGCTGTTCATTACGTGCTAGACTCGCTTTTTTACTTTAATGATTTGATGTAGACAAAGATTTGTACTGGGAACCTTGGTGGCACAGTGGTTAAGAACTCAGAATGCTAACTGAAAGGTCAGCAGTTCGAATCCACCAGCAGCTCCTTGAAGACCCCACAGGAAAGTTCTACTCTGCCCTGTAGAGTCCCTAGGATTTGGAATCAACATAGCTTCAACGAGGTTAGGGTTTGTACTGACCTACTTACTGCTTGTTTCTTCACCCTAGATTCTGGCAGCTTACAAATCTGAATCTCCAGTTTCAACCATTTACTTGTAATTAAAATATTTACCTGACAAAATAAATTAAAAAGGGCAATTAAATGTGACCACTCAGCAGGACAGGTTTTCTTCTGTTTTCCAAATCTGCTTTACTTTTCAACTTCATTCAGAGACTAGCAGACTGGCTCTTGTTGTGACGAGCATCTTGGCAGCTCTAGTTCCTGGCTGGGAAAGTTAAATCCCAAATCCCTAACATGAGCCCTCACTTACCAACTGTAAGGGTATTTCAAAGAGGGAGCCCTCACTCTGAGTCAGGCTGAGGCCTAGACCTTCACGTCTAATAACCTTTTCAGAGCTCCCAGTGCCACTCTAAAGAGCTTTCTTTGGAGCCTGCTAAATGCAAAGCACCCTAGTATTCTGCCAGCAGACGCAAAGGTTAATATAGGTCCCTTCTGCTTGAAAACTTATAACCTAGGTGGAGTGACAGGCTATGAACAACCACCTAAACGCACAGCGAAAAGATAAAAGCATCATGCGTGCTAAATAAATATGTAGGATATTTGTCCACACGTGAACAGCACATTCCTCTAATACTGCAGAGCTGCACAATTCACTGTTATTACTAGTAATGGTATTAATAGTAAAAGCAGCAAGTAACAGGTGTTTAACAATTTCTATGTGCACTATTCAGCATTTCTCAGACATTCAATTTTCACAACTCTCTTGATTAGGTGTTATTTTCATTATTCTCATTTTACAGATGAGAAACACTGAGGCTTAGGAAGATAAAATAAATTGCCTAAGGCTCCGCTGCTAGTTAACTGTGTTGCTGGGATGCTGTCCAGAGCCCAGCTCTTAACTGCTCACTAGGCTGCTGTGTAACACATTCCATCATTATGAAAACTCAAAGAAATGGGGGTCCTTCCAACAACTTTTCCTTTGGAAAGTAGTCCTCCGGACAATACACTTTAGATTCATCAGGAGGATTTAAAAGCTGATCCAAGGCAATTAATCAGGAACAGCAATATGGCTTATTCTGGGCCAGACTTTTTCAATTTTCGGATACCACATAACCATTTTAGTCATAGAACTGGAGAATAATAAAATAAAAATGAAACCTTGGAGAGTTAATATGAATCACACTGTAAGACGTGTGTATTAAGTCTTTAAAAAAAAAATTAAAGGCAACTTACTAGTTAAGTAGGAATGAGACATGATGCTCACTACCTTTATTCCCAAAGCAATGATTCATTTTTCAGTCCAAGGAGGAAAAGATATGCTGGCCTTTCCCTGTCCCCCAACTCCTTTTTTTAATTAAAATAAAAGTGGGTAGAGAGACAAAACAATTCCTGCCCTTGTACTTGAAGAAATAAAACACAGTATGTTTAAATTGCAACGTGGAGTCTAGATATGTTTTTACCAGCAGAAGCTCAACTTTCTCCAAAAACATCTGTAAAATAAATTACTAATAAAAATACTCCACAGTAAATTTTATAGCAAAGTGACAAGAAGTAACTGATTTATCTCCTGCTAGGGTGCCTCTCCTGTATCCCCCTCCCTCTAACCGCTTTTCCTACTAATTTCTAAGAAAGAGGGCTTGGGGGAAGCAATCATGTGAATTTTTTTCCCTCGAGTTTCTGTATCATGTCTTTATGAGCTGGCGTATAAGGGAAAGAGGTAATAGCCAAACAGTCATCAGAGGGGCAGAAACACTGGGCTCTCTCCAAGGTTATTACCAATACTTCTTCCCAGACAGAACTGAATTGAATTTTGAAAGCACTGTTTTGTTTAGTCACAAGGTTCTAAGTTCCCATTTGGGTATTCACCTTTACAATATTTATTTGTTCAATAACAATCAAATAATAAATGCATACTGAAAACCTATTTTGTACACAGCACTGTTTGACACAGAAGAGGTTACAAAGTTGAGTAAGAACTAAATTCATGCCTCAGAAAACTTAAAACCTAGACAGAATTCATAGGAAGAAGTCTGGAACCAGAACCAGCAAACTTGACTTGGGGAGTGGGAAGGAAATTGGTAAGGAGGAAGAAGCAATTTCCTTTTAATTTTACACATCAGTTTTTCTTTACAGTACATATTATATATAATTTTTAGTGTAAAAATCTAATTAGAAAGATAAGCTACAGAACAGGAATAAAGCATCCAAGTAGTAAGCCAGATGATCAAAACCTACCTGTGGATCTGCAAGTGCTTCATCACCGTTCAATCTTACTCACGTGGATGAGAGTTCTAATATTTAGCAGGCTAACCTATCCTCAAGAATTGTGGATTATATTCAGTCTCAGCACATTTCAATTTTGAATTAGGTTTATTTTACTAGTGGTGACTTGTTTCAAGTTTAGAGGTCTTATGAAAAAAAAATACTAGCAGGCCTCCAACACTGGACAGTGTTTGACCACATAATCAGAAATTTCTAACTAGTTCTAGGATGAATAGGATTATCTCAAATATTTATTGAATACTGTATCCTTTTGATAAGCATAATTTCTTTTCAGATGAATCAGTTTCTCTTCAAATGAGCCACAGTGATGAAGCAGATGTTTGCTCATCCAAGTAGGAAGCCAGCTGGCAAAGTCTTAAAGCATGATTCCTACTCATGAAAATCTGTGACTCTCTTCTGCAGTTTGTAATTTCTATCTCTTCTGTGTAATTTCACAAGTCCAAGAGCTCAGGAATATTTAGAAATGGGAAAACTGTATATGTGTCTCTTGCCTCTTTATCAAATATTACCCTTTCAAAGATTACTTCCCTTACCTGTCATCCTCTTTGTCTCCATACCCACTTTACTTATCACATATCACCACTTGAATGTATAATAATACCTCAGTGTTTATGTGTTGTCTATTGTGTCTTTCTCTCTATGAGCATGTGACAGACTACGGTCTTCCAATATCTGTCCTTCCACAGACATAGAACTCCCAAGTTCATCTATTCATGTAACCTTTCAACACTACATTTCCCACATTTCCTTGCAGCTAAGTGTGGCCATATTTTTTTTTATGATTGAATGAAAATATACATTCTCATATAAACTGCATGCCCACCTATATGCAGCTCCCACTGCTCTCCCTGCTGAGTGACAGCACACTCTTCCTCTCTGCTCCATACATGTCTTATCCTCCCAACAATCTCCGATCCCCTCCTCTCTACTCACTCCCCTTCCTCCAGTAAGAGGTCAGAAGGACAACATCCTAGAACCATAAAGTGTACACATGATATGGTCACTCCTGTCTGAGAGTTGACCTCCATTATGATTTATGGACAGGAACAGCATCAGGGCCAGGGGCCATGCTCCTAGAGGAACTCTGAGGCCCGTGGACCATCAATTGCAGTCTTTTAATGGAGCTCTCAGAGTGCACCCCTTTTTATTCTTGTGTTGTCAGTGAGACTCAACTTTGTGAGCTCCATCACAGCTATCACTGGTGGTGGCCGGGCACCATCCGGTTCTTCCAGTCACAAGTCAATGTAGTCACCTACTCCTGTGGGTTACTCTGTCTTCTGGGTTGTCTTTACCGCATGTCATTTTGGTCCTTGGTCATCATCCATTCATGCTAAGTTGAGACCACTTGCTGTACCCTCAGATGGCAGCTTTTAGACCCCAGAGGCCACTCACCACTGTGGGGTGCACAGGGCTCTTAGCAAAAAGTTAGTGGTACCAACTGGACTCAGTTTACCCTGAGAGCATAGCCCCTAGCCCCCTGCCCCAGCTACTCTGTTCTTGTTATATTGCATTAAGATGGGAGGAGTAATCATGTTATTTTGAAGTCCAGTTAATATTGATCTTCTTTCTAATGTGTGCTGTCCCATATTTCACCCAACCAAGTTTCTATCAACTATCTAATCTAAACCCTCCCACCAGCCCTCCTTCCCTCTCCATGCTGGCTGCCATCAAAGAGTCTTTTCTTCTATGCATGAGTCTGTTTTTAAGTTCTTATCGTAGGGGTCTCATACAATATTTGTCCTTTTGTCACTGCCTACTGTCACTCAACATAATGTTCTCCGACTGAAACCAGGTTATGAGACGTTTCCTAAAATCATCAATGTTATTTATCATTGGACAGTGTTCCATTCAGTATACATACCATAGTTGACCTATCCATTCCTCTGCTGCTGGGCATCTGGGTTGATTTCATCTTTTTGCTATGGTGGACTGTGCTGCAATAAACATTCGTGTGCATGTATCAGTTGGTGTGAATGGCCTTGATTCTGTAGGATATACTCCAAGCAGTGGAATTACTGAGTCAAATGGTATGTCTAGATCCAGCTTTTTAAGGAAGCAACAGATTGCTTTCCAAAGAGGTTGTACCATTTTGCAATCCCACCAACAGTGTAGAAGAGTTCCAATTTCTCCACACCCTCTCCAGCATTTGCTGTTTTGCGTTATTTGGATCATGGCCAACCTTGTTGGGGTGAGACGGCATCTCATTGTCATTTTGATTTGAATTTCTTTAATAGCTAATGATAGTGAACATGTCTGCATGTGCTTTTTGGCTGCCTGGATCTCCTCTTTAGAGAAGTGTCTGTCCATCTCCTTTGCCCATTGCTTAATTGGATGATTTATCTTTTTCTTGTTGATATTTTGTAGTACCTTATAGATTATGGAGATCAGGCATTGGTCTGACATATAGTTGCCAAATATTTTTTCCCATTCAGTAGGTGGAGTGTGGCCATATTTTAAAATTACAGTCAAGAGAATGTTTCAGACACCACCTTGTGTATATACTTTACATGCCACTTTTTCCCCCTGTTCTTCTTGTCACTGAGAACACACATGCAGTACTGAGCTATCCCACATCATACTGTTGTTGTTGTAATTGCTGTCAAGTTGATTCTGAATCACTGTGACCATATGTGTTACAGACTAGGACTACTTCCTGGGTGTTCTTGGCTATAATCTAACAGATGCTGATCATTGGGCCTTTCTTCGATGACACCATGGGGTAGGTTTGAACCAACAATCTTTGGGTTAGCAGTTGAGCACAAACCATTTACATCACCTAGGGATCTTTTGAAGCATATGGAGGAGAGAAATACACCAGGGATAATGGAGCCTAGATCCCCAGATGACATTGTGGAGCAGAGTTTCTAAACAACCACGGACCACTCAGTCAGAAGGAAATCAACTTCTACCTTATTTAAGCCACTTTTATTTTCAGTCATTGTTAAACACAGGTGAACCTATATCCCAATTAACACACTTTAAGAGGGCAAGGACTTTTTCATTCACTACTGTTTTCCTAGCTTACGTAATATAGTATCTGGCACATAATTGGTTCTTGTTAAATATTTGCTGAATAAACAAAAGCACTAACAGTCAATCCCCATGTCTCATATGAGTCTATCTTTACTTGTTCGAACAAATCCACATGTTTATTTTTATTTGTTTGGTTTTGAATTCATTTCCTAATTCAAGATATTCAAATGTCTTGCTCTATTAGTACGGAAATAATGGATTTCAAACCACTATTAGTTCACAAAACCTTTTGATCCTCAAAAGTCATTAATCTGATAAAGCAGTTGAGGAGATTTTGTCAACAAGTTTCCATTACCTAGTCATCTAACAGCATCAAAATAAACTAAGTACTAATACTTTGCTTCAACTTATTACAAATATCCCATTCCATAAACTGGCAATAGTTAAGGACCAAAGCACGTAAGTCATTAACGGTGGTGGTCATTTTCTCCATCACACCATGTTGTGAACCGGAAGTAGACTTTTTCTTGAAGAAGGATGAAACAGAATTTGGATACCCCAGTTACCTCTTTGATTTGAACCTAAAATTCTTAGGGGCCTTGTTCCACCCCTCATTTCCTTGCATATGACAATTAAACTTAGTATTTACTTATTTAGGAAATACTTTTCAAGACCTCTTTGTCAAGCAGTTAGACACTATCCTTATTTGTTACATATTATTTTTAAAACTTCTTTTGTAAACTAAAACCTGAAGGTTGCACTTGCAGTTCAATACATGAGTTATAAGTTAGATGTACATAAACAAAAGAACTGGGTAGAATGTGTACCCTAAAAAAGCTTCAGAGGAGAGACGGGACTTACTTAGCTGGGTGACATGGCCGGGACCTTAAAAAGTGGAGTGAATGAGGGCACTACAATCAGGGGGAATCAGCTGAGGTATGAGCTTATAGGCTGGCTGGGTACAGAACAACACTATTCACAAGAGCCCCAAACGGGGAACAACTCAAATTACCATTAAGAACAGATGGAAAATAGTGGCATATTCATGAAACAGAATAGCAAATTTTGTAATGAGAATGTACAAACTACAACTATATGTGATAATATGGATAAGTCTCTTAGATATAACATTCAGTAAAAGAAGACAGATATGAAACAGTTGTTGTGGTTAGGTGGTGCCGAGTTGGTTCCAACTCATAGCAACCCTGTGTACAGCAGAATGAAATGCTGCCTGGTCCTGTGCCACTGTTGCTATGCTGGAGGTCACCATTACTGTCACTGTGTCAATCCATTTCATTGAGGGTCTTCTTCTTTTTTGCTACCTCTCTACTTTACAAAGCATTAGGTCTTTCTCCAGGGGCTGGTCCCTCCTGATAACATGTCCAAAGTATGTAGGACAAATTCATAGTAGGTACAAACCAGTAACCAAAACAAATTCATTTATATAAAATTCAAAAATTGGGAAAATCAATCTGTGATGTTAGAAGACAGGATGATTACTTTGGGAGGGAGATAGAGAGAGACTAGAAGGCTTCAGGGTGTTAATGCTCCATTGGTTGATTTTAGCACCAGTTAAATCACTTTGTATGTTTTATGTATTTTCCTGGAGGTATGTTATAGTTTGGTGAAAAGGAAAACACCACACTAGCTAGCAAGAACAGTAAGGGTATTCTGAATACAAGTTAAGACTTCCTAATGTTGCTGGTACAGTGGTTTATACATTGATCAGTGAAATAGATTAAAGGGCAAAGAAAACACCAATGCACATATGAAATTCTGGTGTATATGTACAGAGGTGGTATGTAAGATTAGAGTTGGAAAATGAGCATCAATACCAAAAAAAAAAAAAAAGTGCAGATCCCTACTTCACATCATATACAAAATCAAGAATTTAAATAGATTAGGAAATTAAATGTCCACAATAAACTTAAAGCTTCTAGCAGAAAATACAAGCACATATCTTGTAGAGTGCAGGTAGAGAAAGTCTTCTTAAAATAAAAACAAAGTGCCCCGTGGTCATTAAGTCAATTTTGACTCATAGTGGCCCTGTAGGATGGAGAAGAATTGCCCTATGGGACTTCTGAGGCTGTAATCTTGACAGAAATCATGATACCATTCTCACAGAGTGACTGGTGCATTCAAACTGCCAAACTTTTGGTTAGCAGCTGAGTGCTTAACTACTGAACAACCAAGACTCTTTAAAAAGCACTGACCATAAAAAATAATAATGATAATAAACTTGACTACAAAAATAAAGACTTTTGTTTATCACAATAAATCTTGCCAAAAAAAAGATAATTTAAGACTGGGAGAAAATAATAGCAATACACACACACAAAAGGGGCAACAGCAAGACTGTATAAAGACCTAGACATCAGTAAGAAGCACAAGTAAATCAAGTGAAGATGAGCAAACGATCTGAGGCATTTCACAGAAGAGGAAACATACATGGCCAATGAATTTATCAGGACGTAGTAAACACCACTAGGGATCAGGAGAATACAAAATTAGACCACAACTTGGCTGCTAACCAAAAGGTCAGCAGTTCAAACCCACCAGCTGCTCCACAGGAGAAAGATGTGGCAGTCTGCTTCTGTAAAGATTATGGCTTTGGAAACTCTAAGGGACAATTCTCTGTTCTGTGGAGTTGCAATGAGTCATCGACTTGACAACAGTGGGTATGTGAGGCACGTTAACATTGAAAGTTTAACAGTAAAAAAAAAAAGTTATAGTGCCGGGTATTGTTAATCCTACATTAACCTTAAGAAGTAGGTTCCTTAGTATTACCTCCTTATAGATGAGGAAACAAAGGCACAGAGAGGTTAAGTAACTTGCATTAGGTCACACAGCTAGTAAGTGCAGTATCAGAACTTGAACCCAGGCAAGCTAGCTCCCAAGTTCACACAATGAACTTTGACTACTTTAGACATAAAATGAACAATGAACTGTTACAGAGTATTGGAGAATTAAGCTGTCAGTAACTTAACTGTTATTATATGATCAGCTCAGCTTCATATCCCATAAGTAAGAAATAGTGCTTAGCATCCTGGCATGGGGCAGGGGAACTGGGTGGAGAGCTACCTGGGTTCTAGGCCTGGTTCTGAAACTAACAACTGACTGGACCTTGGCAAGGCCATTGCCTCTCTCTTAGCCTCTATTTCTTCCTCTGTAAAATGAGGAGTTGGGCCTGATGGTCTCTAAGGCCCTCCTCATACTAATGTTTTATGAGCCTGGGATTCCTGGCTCCTTTCCTTGCAGTCCAGGCCATACTGGCTCTTCCTGGGCCAGGTCTGATCCCTCTCACTGGACTTGGTGTCCTGTATCTGGTTCTACTTCCCGTAAATAAAAGAAAAAGAAAAAGGGAAAATATCTTCCTGAGAGACTGGGAGGGATCCCATGGCTGTTCTGTATGCTTTGAAGGACTTCTGATCTTTAACTAGTGAGAGCTACCTGCCAAGTGAAGGATGGAAAGAAACTAGACAAGGGGAGAAATGAACTCATAAAACCTGGCCATGTGCAAGTTAAAAGGGCATCTTGGAGTACTTAAAGAACTGACAATGTTACTGCAACAAGATGGGCCAGCTACTTAAAGAAATTACTGAAGCTAGGGTAAGCCCTGAAAACCAGAACAGCTCAGAGAACACAGGACAAACCTCCTGAACTATGTACCAATCAGGGTTATTTACAACCCAGAAAAATGGTGACTGTCAAAGAGGGATAAAATGGCATGTTTCCCTCTACCATCCCATCACAAACCCTTCCACGGTAGGTGCTCTGTCTTAGGAATCCGGTCTGAGAACCCTACAAGCATGTAGGTTCAGAATTAGCTGACACTAACAGTGCATCTAGTATGTGATACACTCTATCAGAAATATATATATCTTTATGCCGTTTTAGAGATACAGAGATGGAATCTACACAGATCCATATTCTGCTTGTATCTTCTGCCATTAACTCCATGCACTTTACCTCTCTGGCCCTTGACTACTTTAGACATAAAATGAGGCACCAAATAAGGGTAAAGAAGACTGATCTTCAGCTCAAGAATTCTATAGTTGATTTAATTACCAAATGCTTGTTGTACAGACATCTAAAGACCTTTGTTTTATTGACTATGCAAAGGCATTCAACTGTGTGGATCATAACAAACTATGGATAACATTAAAAAGAATGTGAATTCTAAGGTACTTGACTGTGCTAGTGAGGAAACTGTAATTAGACCAAGAGGCAGTTGCTCAAACACAGCAAGTCGAATACTGCCTGGTTTAGTATCATGAAAGGTATGAGTCAGGATTGTATCCTTTCACCACATTTATTAAAACTACATGATAAGAAAAAAGTCTGAGAAGCTGGACTATATGAAGAAGAATGTAGAAAGACTCATGCCAAATTGATATGCAGATGATACAATCATACTTGCTGGAAAGGAAAAAGACTTGAAGCACGTACTGATGAAGATGACAGACCATAGCCTTATCCATGTAGCTTATACTTCAACATAAAGAAAAAAAAATTCTCACCAATGAACTAATAAGGAACTTCATGACAAATGGTGAAAAGGTTGAAGTTGTCAGGGATTTTATTTTACTTGACTCCACAATCAATACCCATGAAAGCAGCGTTTAAGAAATCAAAGTATTGCATTGGGCAAATCTGCTGCAAAGGACTCTTAAATGTGCTAAAAAGCAAAGAGGTTACTTTGAGGTCTAACATGCACCTGATCCAATCCATGACATTTCAGTCTCTCCTTGTGCATGTGAAAGCTGGACAATGAATAATGAAGGCTAAAGGAGAACTGATGCTGCTGAATTGTGGCACTATAGAAGAATAATGAATACATCATAGACTGCCAGATGCACAAAGAAATCTGTCTAGGAAGAAGTACAGCCAGAATGCTCCTTAGAAGTGCAGGTGATGGGATGTCATCTTGGGTACTTTGGACATGTAATCAGAAGGGAGCAGTTCCTGGAGAAGGACATTATGCTTGGTAAAATAGTAGGTCAGTGAAAAAGAAGACAACCTTCAATGACGCATGCTCAGACAGTGGCAGAAATGATAGGTTTGACCCTAGCAAGGACTGTGAGGATAGCAGAGGACGGGGCAGTGTTGCACTCTGTTGCACATAGGACCTCTATGAAAGGGAGCCAACTGGATGGACTGTAACAACAACAGAGGCAATTCTATGCTGGACCAATTCAATTTTTCTATTTTAGGACATGAACTCACTAACTCCTCTATGATGGGCACACAATAAATGAGTCCAAGAGAAGAACAACTGTAGCCTTGAGTTCTGGTGGCTCTTCTGATTCCATTCCACATGGTACTACCTAGGATCACCCTAAGCATGTTACATGCCTTGTCAAGGGCTCCTTAGTCAAAAGAATGAGGCTCAATTCCAATACTCCCCACACTACATGCTTTAGGCTTACAGAGCTGAATCTACCAGGAAGAGACCTACTTTTCTAACTGACACAAAAGGGAGTTAAAATGTTGTGGATGCCTCTGAATTGTCTTTCAATATTGAAGACAAGTTGCATGCCTGCGAAGCAATGAGCAAGCTCAGGCTCAAGTGTGTGTTATGTCCAAAACTTATCATTTTACCTTCACTCAAAACATTTTCAGAACACTGAATCTGGAAATGCCAACCCCATCAGCTTATAAGAAGCCCAATAAAATCAACCATATTCCTTCTCACAGTCACACATTAATGCTGACATACACCAGCAGCAGCCAGGAAGCTTGAATGAAGTGTTTTTAAAATCTCAATCCAAGCACAAGGGATGAAGGCATTTTGAGTAATGGCAGCAGAAATGGAAAATCGGGGCATGATTCCTTGGAAAGGGGCAACCCTCATTAAACTGAGCATACTCTAATTTAAATAAGTCTATTTAAAATAAATCTATTTCATTACCTTCACACTTCCAAAGCTTGGTAATAACCAAATGCTTGGCAAAAATACAGAAAAACAGGAACTCTAAGAAAAACATTCACTGGATTCCATTCTATGCTTCTAGTGTATTGTCTTAGCATGGTTCTGTGCCACATGAAATCAAGTCATTCATGTTGAGGCTTCTGATTTTTCTAGCTAAACTTAGGCTTACATTCATATTCTTTTTCCTCTATACTGTGACCAAGACCATTCATTTTGGATTTCCTGGGACAGTCTCGATTTCAAATATCCTACCCCTCTGTCCTCTCAATCAAAAGTTCTCAATTTTTTACATGGAAAATATGGTCATCATAATAATGGCATCATCCTCAAAACATCAGTTGTGCCAGAGTCACATTACCTTTATGGTGCCCATATTCGGTTTGTAGCCATCAAAAGGATGGACCTGGCTGGTCTGCCTAGGGTGTAAGACCACATTCTTGGCCTTGTTAAAAGAGAAAAACAATGCATTTGCTACTAAACAAGCTTCAGATTCAACAATTTAGAGCTGAAATTAATTTTTCCCTTGTTCTAGAAGAGAGTTTTTTAGGTCTAAGACATTACTATTTGATGGAAGGGTATAAAATCTGGAAAAATTGAAGCCATAGGTTTTCCAGCTGCCAAACTCCCACATGCTGGCTCTCGAGGCACATCCACACTCACTATTAAAGTGTCACTGTTCCTAATATGGTGCTAAATCCTCCGAAGCTGAACTACTCAACAGAGTCTACTAACAAATTGATTCCACGCCCTATTAAACCATAGGGATAAATTCAACTAGGTGTTGGCAACAAAAGTTACCTAATCGCAAGTTGAAAATGAAGTCACTGAAACTCAGCCAGCACCATGAAATGGAAACCAAAGAGTTAGGTTTCAGTGAGGAGGTTTAACTCGATGCTTGCAGCATTTATGAAAGGAAACAGGCGGCCTCTGGTTTGGTTTTGCTGCCTCCAAGATAGGTTTTGTTTTATTTTAATTTTACCTGGTAAAATACATATAGAAAACAAAAACAGCCTTTTAAAACATTTTTAAGTGTACAATTCCATGACTATGTTGTGTAACTGTCACCACTATCTATTTCCAAAATGTTGTCATCACCCCACACAGAAGCTCTATGCCCCTTAGGAAATAACACTGCACCCTTTCTCCCTCTTGTCCCTGGTAATAACTAATAGCTCTGTTTCTATGCATTTGACTACTCTAGACATTTCTGCAGCAGTTCTGAGTTCCTTTTTTCTTCAAGAATCTCACTCCAAAAGGAACCACATCCTTAGAGCACAGAATAAGAAGAGAAAGTTACAGTTTCAAAGGGATGTTATAATACTTAAATACATAACCAGCTCAATTTTCCTCCTGCCTCATAACTCTGTGAAGTAGGTAAAATATTTATTTTAATGGAGTGACTATGAAAACAAAGGTTTCTGAGTCATGATTTTCATAGTTAGGTCAGCTGGTCAGAATTCTTGTAGATCACTGAAAGTTTTAAATTAAAATGGAAAAACAGGAAAAAGTATAAAATTAGGTTCCCAGTTGTTTTGGGTATTGTGGTATAATCATAAATAAGCTATAGACTTCAAATCAAATGTGTATAGTTTGCTTTGGCCTTTGTTCTTGCTTACTTACTTATAAAACTTTTTAAAAATGTACTTTTAACTTACAGCAATGCAGTAGAAAATTCAAACCTTCAGTCTTGGTTTTCTCCTCCTAGCAGGCTGAGTCATAAAAATAAACCTCAGCCATTTCAATAGTCAGCACCCCCCCCCCACATTAAGAATTGATATCATTCCCCATGTCTCCTGTTTCATCCAAAGGTCACACCCAGCTCACATTTGAAGAAAAGAACAGCTCAAGAACTCAACCAGCCCAACGTTTGCACGATTTCATAAGAGAACCTTTGCCTCTGCCAAGTTACATCAGGATCTTCCAGGAGAAACGTCTGAAGAGTGGTGAAGACCACAGGCTTCAGAGGCAGCCAGATCTGGGTTCAAGAGCTGATTGTATCCAAGTAGTCTCAGCAGCTACTCTTTGTTCTTGTTGTTGTAAATATATCTAGTGCAAGTTGCCGGTTCAACTTTTTACAGATGTACATCTTACTGACTGCAACTACAATAAGTGGCTATGCAAACCTACCCTTAATCAATGTGATTTTTCCATCACCATTAGGTTGGCATTGTTTATCAAAATGGTTGACACTCAGGGAATAAGCTTCAGTTCTCCGGAAAATTCCATGGTGTGAAATATCACGTGCCAATGAAAATCAGTGCTTCTCTCCTTACCATATCCCCTTTCATCATACTTCCCCATTAGGTAATGTGTTACTGGAGTGACTATAGACACTCGAGAGCCCTGGTGGATCAGCAGTTAAGAACTTCGCTGTTAACCACAAGGTTAGCAGTATGAATTCACCAAGCATTCCTTGGAAATCCTATGGGGTAGTTCTATTCTTTCCTATAGGGTCACAATGAATTGGAATCAACTTGATGGCAATGAGTTTGTTTTTTCTCTCTTTTTTTTTAATAGATGTTTTGGAGACCTGAAAGAATGGAAGTTGAGTTAGAGGTCTGCTTAGTTTTGGTTTAGTGAGATATATTTACATAGTATATGTTCATATCTTTATAGGAAAACTATCACTAGCAATATTTGTGTAGGGATGGCTCCCAGGAACACTCTTGATGCCAACTATGGCAACTCACTTAACATAAAGGCATTGATTTCAAACTGGTAAATGAAAGCCATTAATTCAAAGAGTATTGGAGACTGGTCATTGCACCAGAGAACTTAAATGCCCTGAAATCTTACAGCATGTGTACAAGAAGTTTTCTCAAACTTAACAATGCTAAAATTTTACAGGACATTAAAAATAAGGAGCTGAGAAATTGGAGGTGAGAATTAAGAACACCTATTCTAATCAATCAATAAAATGAAAATATTGCAAAATTTTAAAACTTCCGACAAAGAAAAACCCAAGTCCAGTTGCCTTCACTTAAGAATTCAACCAAACATCCAAAGGAGAAGCACTATCATTCCCCTATAAACTCTTTCAAAAAGTAGAAGAGAGGACACTTCTCAACTTATTCTATAATGCCAGTATTACCTTGACAGCAAAACCCAGAAAAGACACCACAAGAAAAGAACTGGGTAGAGACATAAACCCTTACATTTAAAGTCAACTGATTTTCAACAAATGTGTTAAGACCACTCAATCGGAAAACAATAGCCTTATTAACAAATGGTGCTGAGGTAACAAAATACAGAGATGGAAAAGAATGACATCACGCCACACATAAAAATTAACTCAAAAGAGATCATAGGCCTAACTACATACAAGTGCACAAACTACAAAGTTCTTAGGAGGAAACACAGAAGTAAATGTTCATGACCCTGAGTTAGGCAATAGGTTCTCAGATTTGACAATCAAAAGCAAAACTGATGTAAAAGAAAAACTGATAAGTTTTAGCTACATCTAAATTAAAAAGTTTTGATGAGACCACCAAGAAAGTTAAGACAACTCACAGAATAGATCTGCAAGCCCTAAATTTATGAATGAATTAATTCACAGAATATATACTTATTTAAAAATGTTCATAACTCACTAGTGAAAAGATAAATTCTGTAGTTAAAAAAATGGGCCAAGAATGTGAATAGACATTTATTCAAAAATATACAAATGTCTGACAAGCACATAAAAAGATGCTCAATGTCATCAGCCATATGAAAATGCAAATCAAAACAACAATGACACATCATTTAACACCCACTTTCACAAAACCAACAAAACTTGTTGCTGTTGGGTCCATTTTGACTCATAGGTAGCCTACTGGACAGAGCAGAACTGTCCCACAAGGTTTTCAAGAAACAGCCAAGAGATTTGAACTGCCAATCTTTTGGTTAGCAGCTGAATGCTTAACCACTGCGCAACTGGGCTCCTAACACCCATTAGTAGGGCTATAAAAGAGACAGACAATAACAAGTGTTGGTGATACTGCAGAGAAACTGGAACTTCACATACTGTTAGTGGAAATGTACAGCAGTGTGGCCATTTTGGAAAGTTGACTGGCAGTTCCTCAAAAGGTTAAACAAATGCCATAGATGCATTGCCAATGAGTCGATTCTGACCCACAGTGAACCTAAAGGACAGAGTAAAACTGCCCCCGTAAAGTTTCCAAGTAACAGATGGTGAATTTGAACTGTTGACTTTTTGGTTAGCAACTGGACCACTTAGTCACTGCACCACCAAGTCTCCAACACAACCTAGCAATTCCATACCTAGGTATATATCCAAGACACAGGAAAACATATGCCCACACAAAAACTTGGACATTAATGTTCATAGCAGCATTATTTGTAACAGGCAAGAAAATGGAAAAAGCCCAAACGTCCATCAATTGGTGAATGAATAAAATGTGCTACATCCATACAGTGGAGTATTATTTAGCAAAGAAAGGAATGAAATACTGACACATACCGTAATGAAAAATTATGCTAAGTGAAAGAAGCCTGTCACAAAAGACTGCATATTATACGAGTTTTGTTTATGTGAAGTGTGCAGGATAGGCAAATCTACAGAGACAGAAAGTTGATTAAGGTTGGTGGGGAGCCCTGGTAGCACAGCGGTTAAGATCTCAGGGGCTAACCACAAAACTGGCTGTCTGAATCCACCAGCTGCTCCTTGGAAAGCTATGGGGCAGTTTACTCTGTCCTGTAAAGTCACTAAAATTTGCACTTGAGTCAAAGACAACAGGTTAGGTTTTGATTTTTTGTAAGGTTGGTAAGAGTTTTGGGGACATGGGTGTGACAGTTAACTGGCACAGGGCTTCCTTTTGGAGTTACAAAAATGTTACATGATCAGATTGTGGCGACAATTGCAAAATCCTGTCAAGTATTCTAAAAAACACTGAATTGTACATTTTAAATGGAAAAATTCCATGGTATGTGAATTAAATCTCAGTTATACTCAAAGCCTATTTAAGAAGTTCAATTTGTTGTAACATTTTTCTCAAACACAAGAAAAAAGACAAATTATTTCTCTCCGCTATCACACTCTTTACGCTATTACAAAATTTTTGATATGTAAAAACATGAAGAGTATATTGGCCCAAAATGTAGGATTATGTATAATTTATACAGTTAACTTACATAATTAAAGACAGTAATGTAAGATCTGTCATGAAACCAGTTAAATAAAAATATTATGCTTATTTTTCTGGATTTGGGATTGTTTATGCAACTTGAGAACTTTCAAAAATCTGTACTTTGAAAACAAGAGAAAAAATGCTGTAATTAGCTGTGATTTTTCTCATTCTACTTAAATATTTATTCTTGTAGCTAATTACACATTCATTCTTTTAAAGAGAGGCCCTCCAACTGTATATGCTGTAGCATCACAGCACTTGGATTTTCCCATTTTTTTCTGGTTTTTGTACTTCCATTGGCCTGCCACTGTGAGAGTCAGTCATTTGCTGCAAACAATTTCTGGTCATGTGTCATCTTGAATGCTCTCTCACACCTCTGTAACATCAAAAAAGTGGATTTCAATCCAATTCTTTATCCAAAGGCCTCCTGGCTTCATGGTGGCATAGTGGTTAGGTGCTACAGCTGCTAACCACCAGGTCAGCAATTCAAACCCATCAGGTGCTCCTTGGAAACTCTGCAGCAGTTCTACTCTGTCACGTAGGGTTGCTGCGTCAGAACTGACTTGATGGCAATGAATTTGGTTTTTCATTTAGTCCTATATTTCCTCATCAGTCCTCCTCTACGCAGACACCAGCTCCCTGAAAACAAACTCATTTTTGGTCCTCTTTCTGCCACTGACTGCAAGTGCAGAACAACACGAATAGCCAACTTGTGTTGATTATTTACTATTTATTATTTTCCGCTACTTTGAATTTTTTTCTGCTTCTTCTTGAGGAAGATGATTCAGCAAGAAATCCAAGCATTTCTCCTCCTCTCTAGGCAGAAATGCTGCTGTGTTTCAAAAGATGGAGTTCTCTTTACTCTTGGAAAGATAACATGGGTTTGTGTTGCTGAAAGCTAGATGGCTTTCTGCCGAGCTCTTTCTGAAGGTTTGAGGGTGGTAGCCTAAATAAGATGGAAGGGGTTGGGGTTCAAGGCAAGGGGCTAAGTCCTGGGGTCAGAAGTTCAGATGTCTGAGCTTTGCAGGACATTACTTAGTCTAAGGCTCTGAATATGCTCAGGCCAGGACGAGAAGAACAACCACTGAGGGGCACCATTTGGGGGTCCTAGGGCTCCTCAGGACCTGAAAATGACCACTGCCTGAGAACGCAGGGCCCCACCTGAACCACCAGTCACTCTAGTCATGGGGACAAGGGACTGTCACTCCCTCACTAATGTTGCAAACTTTTGAAGCTGGAATCATTTGGCCACCAGAGAGGAAACCTCCCTCCCCACTACAGCCGGACACCGATAAACCTAGAGGAGACCGTTGTACTTCAATCAGGACCCCAAGGGTACCAATGGGGGAGGTCATCCCGTCACCAAATTCAGGGGGCCCTATTCTGTAAAATACAGGGTGTAGATTAAATCAGGACTCCATCTGACAGCCTCATCCTTGCCCAGTGGGCCTGATCCTTTTCTGGTCACACACTAACCATGGCCCATTTCCACTCCCAGCTGCCTATTCTCACCGTGCAGGAGGACATCTGGAGAAAAGGAAAAAGAAATACTGCTCCAAGTTTACCATGAAAAGAACAATGGCCTGCAGGCCTTCACCTTCAACTAGAGCCAGTGTCAGGGCTGTTCATTCCATCCCTTGCTAACGGGTTGTGTATGAATTAGAGAGATGTGGAGAGATAAATCTATCCTAAACTGTCCCAGTGCAGCAAATAAAGGCAAGTCATCCAATCATCAAAGCACCAGCCTCTGACAGCTCATCATATTTTCCACTGGTGCACTAGACGTGACTCAACAGCTCAGGGCTAGTCACAGCTGGAGTCTCTTTCACTGTGCTCAGCAGGAAGGGCTGGCATCATCTGGTACCTATAACATGAACTCAACACAACCCTCCGGAACAGAGCAGGCAGCCTGGCTTGCCATCAGAAGGATTCTCAGCTTAATCCAAGCACCTTGCTAAATGTTATGTCAAGGTCCAAATTGTACCCAACCCACAAATGACCAAATTTTCGGACCAGAAAACAAAACACGCTGCTATTTCAACAGCTGGCTCTTACAAGAGTGGACAGCAAAGCTAAAAGCTGGATATGAGCAAAACGGAAATTTGATCATCTGTAAAGGTTACAAATTAGAAGACAAATTTATTGTCATTTGGTCCCTTTGTACACAACAAAAGCATTATCTGTCTCCAGGCTCAGTTAAGTTCATTGTGAAAACGACAAAACATAGAATCAAGGACATATAACTGACATACGTACTTTTGCCAGTCTCAGAAAATTGTCTTTGCCTGTTCAGTTTAATTTTCTGAGCTAGAAAATAGAACAGTCAAGCGTGAAGAAGAAAGACATATTTAAAAGAAGAAAGCAGAACAGCAACTACCAACAGACACTGATTTTGACCTTCCACGTTTTGTCCACTTATTTAAGTGGTCTGATTTTTTTAAAATAAATTTTGATTTTTTAAAATTTATTTGAAACATACACATTCTTGTACAGTAAATCTTCTTGTGGATCAAGGCAAAGAAATCAACGAAGTGATAATATAAGAGCTGGTGGATTTTCTGCCCTGGTCACTTTGCTTTCTTCTTGTTCTATCATTTAATGCAAGCAGAACTCAGGTTACATGAACAAATCCAGCAGGAGTATCTTGTAATTCAAGTTCAAGGTAATTTTAGGCATCTAAACTCCCCCAAGTTTAGGCAGGGCAAGAATTTTTTAAAAAGGATAAACACCTTTACCCAACTTTTAACCTGGAGACTTAGCCATCTGCCAAAATATCTTGTCCTGTGGAACTAATAAATTGAGAGCAGGACAGAGGGAGTATGACTGTAACAGGCTTTAATTTTTCACAAGCAGGGGGAGGACGATACCAATATAGTCAGTCAGCAAGCATTAATCCTCACTAATGTCTTCCTTTCACATCTATTCCTCTCTACACAGCTGTGCAAATATAAATTAATTGGATCATTTGGACTAACACATCCAAGAAAAAATTAAAAACAGGAGCCCAAGGGATTAATTGGACATAAAATAAAACCTCACCTACTGCCGTCAATTCCAACTCATAGGGACCCTTATAGGACAGAGTAGAATGATCCCATAAGGTTTCCAAGGCTGTACTTTTTTACAGAGAAGACTGCAACATCGTTTCTTTCTTTTTTTTTTTTTTTGGCAGATCACTTTACATTTATTTATCGTAAACATTAAGGTAATAAAGAAAACACTGGGAAAGTTTTTTTTAATCATTTTTGATGAGAAGTTTCATACTTAAGATTATGCTTGATTCCCTACCCCTACCCAAGGCTACCAAACCCCAAAAACCACTGCCACTGAGTTGATTCAGACTCATACTCGCCTCCATAGAACAAAGCAGAACTGCCGCATAGGGTTTCCAAGCAGTTCCTGGTGGATTTGAACTGCCAGCCTCTTGGTTAGCAGCAGTAGCTCTTAACCACTACACCACCAGGGTTTCTTCCAAGGCTACATGCAGTATCATTTACTTTTCACATATTCTGATTCTAGAACATTGCAAAATCTTGAAGGTTTTCTAAGCAGATCTTTGCCCTGTAGCTTCTAAAGCAATCTTACAACTGAATACAATCATGGTATAACCATCCTTCACACAGTCTCCTTAGGTGAGTATATTTATACAACATTAACATTAAAACTTGTGTTTTTTTTTTTTTTTAACATCATAATTTGCCAAACCACAAAAACAGTGGCTTTAAATGTTTATGAGGACTGCTGCTGATGGGTTCGAACCACCACCTCTTGGTTAGCAGTCTAACACTTTCTTTCCATGTGTGGGAAGGAGTGTTCAAGCTACCACATCATAAACTGAGGACCACACTCTCAAACTCATAGAGCTGTTGACTTTACTTGTAAGAAGCTAGCAAAGGGCAGGTGAGGCCGAAGGTGAACCCGCTCACAAGGTAAATTGCCATAGTAAGAATAGAGACATCACACCAGGCTGGGCACTGTACAGAGGACTTTACAGGTAGCATTTCAGGTATTCCCCACAATAACCTCATTACTCCCAGTTTACATACAAAGTGGGTTAGTGTCAAAACAGTTAAACAACTTGCCCAAAGTCACATAGCTAGTAAGCAGCGAAGTTCGACTCATAACTAAGCTCATAAGTTCAGACAGATTGACTCCAGATACTACATTTTGAACAATGACATTATCTGGTTTTCTGTATACCTTTAGATATTAACCTTACACAATGGAGAACAGGGAGTCCCTAGGTGGGGCAAATGGTTAACCTGTTTGGCTGCTAATTTAAAAGTTGATACTTGCAGTTCACCCAGAGGCACCTCAGAAGAAAGGCCTGGTGATCTACTTCTGAAAAATCAGCCACTGAATACTCTATGGAGTTCAGTTCCACTCTGACACACATGGGGTCACTATCAACTGGAACTGACCCCTCAGCCACTTTTTTTTTTTGAGGTGGGGTGGTTTATGAAGAATAGGAAAAACAATAAGATCTAGTTCTTACCCTTAACACATACGCACTTTTTAAATTAGGATTTAGGTGAAAGTTTACAAAGCAAATTTAAGTTTCTCATCAAACAGTTAATACAACCAATTGTTTTGTGACATAAATTTATAATTTGACTGGGGGAACCAGACCGACAGACCTATAATCAGAAACCGAGCACAAGTAGCATAATATTGTGGTCTACACTCTTTAGATGAAAAATATTTCATAAAGGCTAAGTGAACACGGTTACAATTCATCTGTTCAAAATTTCAAAAAGATTGTAGCAGATTCTAAATGAAAAAACAAGACGCACAGAATACCACACTAGGAAATACTAATTAATCCTTGCCATGGTGTGGTCTAAACAGTCAGAAAGGGCTCTATCTGTCAGAAATCTCCCTTCATCAAGAAAGGTCAGCAGGACAGCCAGCACATCCCTCAGATTTATCTTTGTTGTTGTCATTAGGTGCTGTCACACCATTTTCAACTGTTAGAAAAACGCCTACAGCCTTTTCCAAGCCTGGTCAAAGGGGAAGAGGTTTCTAGAGTCCACTAGGTCCCTGAACCCGGCCTCCAGGTATGAGGGAGGGTAGAGCTGATGGGCATCATCTCTCTTGTTCCTTCCATTAACCGTCCCTGAGCATCAGACAGGAACCCTGATGGTGTAGTGGTTAAGTGCTACAGCTACTATCAGAAAGGTCGGCAGTTCAAATCCTCCAGGCGCCCCCTGGAAACTCTATGAGGCAGTTTTACTATGCCTATAGGGTTGCTATGGGACAGAACTGATTTGATGGCGGTGGGTTTGGTTTTTTGATTTGGGCATCGGAAAGACTGAAAGAAGCAGGTTTGAGCTAAGGATTAGTGAAAATGTCCTTAGAAGAAGAAGCAGGACTACAGAAAGGCAAACTGAAGAATGAGTGCAGGCATGCCCAAAATTATTCTGACATTTATACGAGATTCATGACCCTTATATTTATATACGATGTCAGACAACTAAGTTCGCTAACTCATCCCAGAAAAAGTGCTACATAACTCACTGCTGAATATCACTACAGTCACCTTCAAAGTACTCCCTTTGGAAAGCTGTGCACCAACACCAGCACCCAGTCCACTCTTCAAAGCAATTTTGGAACTCTTTCTGGAACGGCCATCAGAGCTATTGTCGTATTACCCTTGATGTCCTGAAGGTCATCAAAATGCCTTCCTTTCAATATTTCTTTTATCGTTGGGTAGAGGAAAAAGTCACTGGGGGCCAGATCAGGTGAGTAGAGAGAGTCTTCCAATACAGTTATTTGTTGACTGACTAAAAACTCCCTCACAGACAACTATACAATTAAGTTCGTGAATTTGCCACTGTGTCACTGTGTGCAATGGCCATTCGAGAAAGAGTTCCAAACTTGCTCTGAGGAGTAGACTAGGATCTGGCATTAGTGCACAGCTTCCCAAAAGGAGTACTTTGAAGGTGACTATAGTGATAATCAGCAATGAGGCATGCAGCACTTAGAGCAATGAAGTTCACGCATTTAACTGTCAGACTTCGTGAGGTGGCGACTATTACACTCATTCTGAAGCAATGCATTTCCACTCATCTTGCTATAGTTAAATTTCTGTCTTGTTCTTTATTTTTCAGCCTTTGATCACATCTTTTCCCCTAAATTTTATTGTGTTGTTGTTGAACTGTTGATAATATACGCAGCAAAACATATACCAATTCAACAGTTTTTATATGTATAGTTTAGTGACTGCATTTTTTGAGTTGGGCAACAATTCTCACCCATGTTTTCTAAGTTGTTCCTCTCTCCATGACATAAATACACTGTTCCCATCTAACCTTTTCAGCTGCAAAGGTTTCTGTTTTGTTCTTAAGGCTCAGCTTCAATTAGGCATGATTTTTAAAATAATTACATTTTTAAATGGAATGATATGTTACTTCTGGCAGCAGTGTCCTAGGAGGGATCACCCAAAGTCACCCCAGGGCACAGCAGAAGAGGACATGCATTCTTGTGACAGGGCCCTTTCTCCTATGAGGACAAAGTTGGACAGCAGAGCGGGGAAGCACGTTACTAGCTAAAATCACCTTACCTGTGACTCAGGTTTCAGGTGGGGACACAGAAACTAGTCTGCTGGTACTTGCTGGGAGTCAGTGGTGGAATGCAAAGAAAAAAAGATCTAACAGCAGAGTACAAGGTCAGCCTTGACATTCCAGAGAGTCCAGGCAGGGTCAGAGTCTTTAGAGCAGAGCAAATATTTCTAAAATGTTCTTCTGACCGGAAAAGCAACAAGCCCAGTTTAAGCACCTGGTCAGAGGTTCTCCACTCCACAGAATCCCTAGGAAAATTCTGGTAAAAACACTCAGGCCATGCCCTACCTCAGTGATGCTGATTCAGTGGTCCAGGGCCTGGGCACTGGTATCTTTTAAAAACTTCCCAGTGATTCTAACTGACAACCAAGTGTTGAGAACTAGCTCATTTAACATGGCGAAGACTGAAGTAGCCATAAGCATTGGTGAATGGAGCTCCTCAATGCACAGACTCTGAAATGAATAAAAGTCCATTATCCTTTTAAAAGCTTAGTCTAAGCTCTGGATCTTGAGAAGCTATCTAAGAGTGCAGACTGCCTCGATTACAATCCTACTTATAGGACTTGTTGCCTAAGTGATTTGGGGGCAGGTAAATGACTTCCCTCAGATTCAGTCTTCTTAGCAATACAACAGAGATAACACTAATACCAGGGTCACTGAGATAACTGTTATGTAAATCAATTAATCCAAAGCCTAGCACATGCTAAATAACAAATAAATGTTAGCTACAATGGTTGATACTGATGAGGAAAGTAAAAATGTTTTCTAGTTATTTTTCAAGAATAGGGATTTTTTTTACCTACACACATGACTGTATATTTATTCTGTGGCCAGGTTTTAGGGACTATGAGAGTTCTAGAAACAGTTTTACAAAGATCAGCTGAAAGAAACAGGCTTGTTTAGTCAAGAAGAGAAAACCAGGAGGACACACACAGCTGTGTTCACGTATAAGAAGCTGGTCAAAGGGGGTGGTCCGATCATGTACATTTCTTCAGTGAAACTGTTAACTTAGGGACCGTGAATGCAGTTCAGTGAGTTTGAAAATTTGAATTTAAAGGAAAAAAAAATTGGTAAATCGTTACTTTCACTAATTTGCAAGCAGAAATTTAGCATTTCCTTCTATTACAAATTGAGACAACAAATCTCAGAATAACAGAATCTGTGATTTTTTTTTTGTCACCAATAGAAATCATGGAGTTCCATATTATATTGTAAACGTGACAGATGTCCTAAAATACTATTTACATTGCATGTGACCGACCATCACCGTTTCCCCAGGACTGAGGGGTTTCCTGGGATGCCAGACTTCCGGTGTCACATCTGGGCGGTCCCAGGCTCCCCAGGACGGTTAGTTAACTCACTTTTTACCACGGCTTTGGAATGACAATTGTCATCACATCATTCGATGTCATTTTTTTTAACGTGTTACCAAAGAAGCACCTACATTACTATTTCCAGTTTCAGTATTTTGATGAACATGTTTCTACAGAATTTGTTTCTTTTATGATATTTTATATTTTATTTGAGACATTTAAAAGCCTTACTGTGAGAAGGGAGTCCATAAGCTCCACCCACCACCAAAGGGTCCCTATCACTAAAAAGGTTAAGGATGCCTACAAGGAGAGAGAAACTGGGACCACTGATTGGAAAAGACAGGAAGCCAGAATTAAATGCTTTTGTTACTACTGTTGTCAGGTGCCACTGAGTATGTTCCAAATCATAGCAACAACTCTATAGGACAGGGTAGAACTGCCCCATAGTGTTTCCAAGGAGCATCTGGTGGATTCAAACTGCCAACCTTTGGGGAGCAGCTGAACTCCTAACCACTACGCCACCACGGCTCCCTAAGTGCTTTTAGGTCTTGCGATCTAATAAACAACAATGAACTACACGGTAGATGGGAACACGGGCACGCATCTCTGAGGTACACAATGAAACAATCAGTGGCTAGGTCATTTTCTCACTACTTGGAATTTTTATCTATTTTACAATCCTCCATTCAGTAACCAGGAAATCCCCCTAATTTCTCTACTCCCAATGACACACATATAAGTGTATTTCATTCCTTCCTTACACTGCTGAAGAGTTATCAGCTTGACAGTTATCAGCTGTTAGGCCTACCAGTTTCCTGTAACTATACACGCTTCCCCTAAGGACCATAATTTTACAGAGCTTAAAGTTTTCTTAACTTAAGATAATGGCTATTTGAATTTTAAAAAGATCAAGTTTGAAGAAACAGTCACAAGAAATCTTAAACTCTTACCTGATACCATCGGGCTTCTGACAGGCAAGAACTCCCACCTTGCCTGGTCACCACTGTTGACAGATGCTCCATTACTCTCTCACGAGGCAGTAAGGGACCACTTCTCTTCTGAACAATGTAACTCCAAGCACCCAGGCCAATGTGGCCAGAAGGCAGCGTTCTCATAATCGCCCTTGTCCCAGTATACACAGATTTTTTAACTTCCCTGTCATTTTTACAAAATCTTCTGACTAACAGAGTAGACCGCTCCTTCTTGCTTTTCAAAAAATCTTCTTCTGCATCTTCACAATTATCAGGGAAATCTTCAAAATGGCTCAGGAAGGTCTTGGCAGGTGGACTATCAATAGAATCTTCCCTGCAGAAGTTATCCCTTGAACATATCATGTTGACCTTTGGGCAAGAACCTTCAAAGCTCAAGTACTTATCATTCAAGGTGTCACACTGATCACACTGCAGTTGCCTATTCTTATTATCACAGTTTTTTGCCAATTCCATCAAGTGACAGGTATATGCCGTGTAATTTTCCTTTTGATCTCTTCCAACACCAGGCAGTGGCACACAATTTCCACAATCATCCAAAATTAAGTTATCTGACACGGTACAGAAAGTGTCTGACATTCTTCTGTCAACTCCATAATGAAAATGAAACACTGCCATGCTGTTGCCAGCACGTGCTCTGCTGGTTTCTGTGACTGCTGATTGATTTCCTAACGGACTAATGCCCATGGGTGGTCCGTCTATTTCCAGTTGAATTCCAGGGAACACCTTTCTTTCCAGTGGAGAAGGAATTCCAGTTTCTAAGCAGAGGCCTTCCTCTGCAACAGAGTTGCACGTTTCATAAAACTGGCTCTGAGGAAGGCCATGCTGATGGTTTTTCAGTATGTTGTTGCAGTTAATGTTAAAGTTTTTCACAGAATTCGGCATGCTTTTCTCCCAATACTTTTCATTACTATTCTCATCACTCATTATTTCCTTCCTCGCTATTGAGAAAATTTTAGGCAATGAGCTTCCAGAAGGATCCTTTTTAAGTTTGTTCAGGCATGAGACGGTGTGTGAAGTCTGTCCACACCGAGTGACAGTCTGTGTCTTCAGAACACTGACGTCGGAGCCCTTTTCACTTACGCCATCTGCAGCTGACTGAGCCGATACCACTTTTCTCTGAGTCACAGGCATGAGGACAGAAGCTGTCATTTCTTCAGAAGTCATCCTGACCAACACACGGGTTTTAGCTATTGCTGCTTCTCCTCTCTGGTGATCATATCAACATTTTTAAAAATGAGTGATTATTAAAATAATCTTTATATAAAAATTCTTTGGAGAAAATGGCAATTCCTTTCATTCAGATCCATTAAAAGTCAAATTCTGCCCATTATAACTTCCTATTGTGTAAAATACGTTTCCTGGATTAGGATTTTCAGTCAGTGGATCAGTTTTATCTCCTCTTGCTTGAAGCAAACTCTTTTGAAGAGTCTCATTCGAGATTGCATTCTGCAGCTGTGATCCATCACCAACTTGTGATAAATTAAAAATCCAGTTTTAACATGTCCTGTAAGAAAAGAGATAATATCAAACACTATGGCACTAAATGGATTTTGTCTAACGAACTCATAAATCTAGGCTAGTACAAAATATGGACAAATTTTGAGCATAGAGATTTACACTCACAGATTAGTCTGAATGTTTAGCTATTTATTTTTGTCATATAACATTTCAGGGCTTCTGCTTCCCCACAGAAACCAGATTTACATTCCTATCTTAAGCAATTTTAAAAAATCAGAAAGAATAAAAAAGATAGTAGTTTTCTGACTCTAGACTACTGAAACACAGGACAGTGATCCCTGACAGAAAAGAACTGAAATGAGTCCTATAAATGCCCTAGCTTGCTGCCTACAAAACTTCCATGCTTCAGAGAAAGAAAGAGGAACTCTGGCAGAAACCTAGTGTTTTCGGGAGTTGAAGAGAAAAAGCTGAGAATTTGGGGAGGTTAAAGAAGCTACAGAAAAAGACACATTAAGTAGACAAGAACAAAGATAAGGATGACAGCTGATTTCATAGAAGAAATAATGTATACCAGAAGAGCATGGTGCAGGTCCTTAAAGTGCTGAAAGAAAAAAACACTGTCAACTAAGAATTCTGTATCTAGCAAAACTATCTTTCAAACAGGAAGATAAAATACTTTTTTAAGATACACAAAAGCTGAAAGAATTCATCATTGGCAGACCTGTACTACAAGAAATGATCAAAGAAGTCCTTCAGACAAGAGAGAAAATGATTTATCTAGAAATGTGGATCTACACAAAGGAATGAAGAATACCAGGAATCTTAAATATGTGCATAAACATAAAACATTTTTTCAAACCACTTTACAAGATAAGTGACATTTTAAAGCAAGAACAATAACAATGTATTACGGGGACTTGTAACAAACACAGAATTAAACGTGCGACAACCATACCACAGAGATCAAAATAAGGAACATGGAAGTACACTGTTATAAAGTTATTTTCTACATAAATTGTATAAAGCTACTTCAAGGCAGACTACGATAAATTAAGATGTAAACTATTAACCCTAAAGCAAACATTGATAGATTGGTAGATGAGCCAAAAAAAAATCAGAGTCATAAAAAAGTCAATCAAAAAGAAGGCTGACAAACAGGAAAGAGTGAATTAAGAATAAATGTGACCAACAGAAAGCAAACAATTTCAAAATGCAGCTACAGGCAGTATTTTCAGTTATATTCCCACAAAATGTTAACTTTTGCTTTACTTTCTTCTGTTCAGTGTGAATAAGACATAATTCCATTGGATAGCAGTAGACATAAACACGTTTAATTTATAAAAGGCATGATTTTTAAAATAATCAGCCTATCTTTATTCTCCAACTTACAGAACCCTTCTTCTATGTTGAGTAGTATGTTATAAACTAGATTGCTAATGCTCCCTGCACATTTATAAAGAGAGAGGAAATTGAACAAATGTCAATCCAGTGTGGCAAGAGCAATCACAAAGGACTTTGTAAGACACTATGTGACCCCAGAGGATATCCAAGACAAGAACAGCATTCCTTTTACAGGCAAAGCTGTGGTTTCCCAGGCAAACAGTAGGTACTCACAATCTGCTGCCAATATCAGCTTTGCCCTGACTGCCCTCTGCTAGACAGATATCTCTTTCCCCAAGAACTATCAACTACCTTTCTTCCCTTACATATGTGTTCTTTCAAGTAAAAACACAAGCTCTCATCTGATCCTAGCATATGCAAGTCTTCACTACCCTCTTAAAGGAACTGACAGCACCCTACCAACCAGATACTTCACAGAAAATAAATAAGCAGCTATGACCCAGCTCAGCATCCTAACCCTTATCACCTTTCATGCCTTCCCTCCAAAATGGTTTCATTTTGCTTTTCTTTGGAAAATGCTTCTACTGTTCTTGTAGGTGTATGCTTAGGGTGAAATTTTTGAACAATGCAGAAAAACACAAGAAAGAAAAGTTACTAAAATTTGACACAAATCTCACCACCCAGAGATAACTACCCTCAATATTCTGGGAAACCTCCTTTGAGAATGCTTCCTGTGCATCAGTATACATAGAGATATATATCTATGTAATTACAGGAATACTGGATCATACTATCCACATTGTTCTGTAGCTGCTTTTTTAACTCAAAATGTTACGAACAACTTTTGATGTCAAGATCTACGCAGGTGACATACAATAATAACCTGCTTTCAGTATAGTCACTTTATTTTTTTCAGGTAACTTTTTTCAGGTTGCAGCCTTCAGATGCCAGTTATTATGTTCTTTCTCACCCACAAGGTAGGTAATTAGAGGAAATAAGCTTGCTTCACATTGTCTCAAATGGGACAGTCATGGACAAGAGATGAATTTCTATGGAAGCACACTTTTGCTTGGTCTGATAGAGAAGTCCCTGGCTTTTAGAGCTGGTCAACAAAGGTCACCTAGACAGTAGTCATCTCCTAACTGCTGATAAACCAAAACAAAACAACCAGTTACCACTGAGTCAATTCTGACTCACAGCAACTGCACAGGACAGAGTAGAACTGGCCCACAGGGTTTCCAAGGAACTGCTGGTAAATTTGAACAGATGATCTTTTTAGTTAGCAGCCAAGGTTCTAACCACTGCACAACCAGATATCTAGACTCTATAAGCACAACAGTTAACATTTATTAAACACTTATATACTAGGCATGTTCTAAGTACCAGGTAGGTATTATCTCATTTAATCTTTATAATAACCATACAGGTAGCACTGCAGAGACTGCTAATTTTCCCTAAAACATGGTCTCATTTTCCTCAGTCAGGGAACCTCTGTACTGTAGCCAAGCATGTATCCACCCTTTTAGCAACCTCTCTTACCAGAAAGGTGTGTCCAGAAGTGACTCAGTTAAACCTAGTTAGATATTAAGCAGAAGTGGTTTGCAACTTCCAAGAAGTGTTCTTGGACAGAGAAGATATATCCTTCTCTTCTTTCTTCCTCCTACTGGATGAAGGAAAGGCATGATGGCTGGTACTACAGCAACCACATTAGACCGTGAGGTGAATGTGAAATGGAGATCTTACAAAGCAGAGCAACAAGACAAAGCCTATGTCTGGCTTTTGGAGACAGGAAAATTAAGTTCTATCTTATTTAAATTATCAGTATCTTGTGTTTGTATTTTCTGTCACTTGCATCAAAACCTTATTCAACAATAAATAAATAAATAGACCTTTGCATCGATTCCAACTCATAGTGACCCTACAGGATGGAAGACAACGGATCCACTGCATTCCCAGGACTGATACCTTTATAGAAGCAGGCTGCCACATCCTTTCCTTGTAGAGCACTCCCTCTGGGTCAACTACTGACCTTGCAGTTAGCAGCCAAGTGCTTTAAGCACTGAAACACCACTGACACAGTAGGTACTATTAGCATCCTCTTTTCACAGATGAGGCTCAGAGTATTTCAGTAGTATTTCAGAGTATTCATCCAAGAATGCATGAAGACAACATAAACATATTGTATAAGAGATCCCTGCATGGAGGGAGAGTTATATTCACTACTTCCTCATGACACAGTGGTGAACAGCTTGGCTGTGCACGAAAAGGTCAGCAATTCAAACCAATTAGCCATCTCTTGGAAGTCCTGAGACAGTTCTACTCTTTCCTACAGGGTCGCCATGAGTCAGAATCAACTTGATGCCAATGACTTTGTTTTTGTTTGTTTGTTTCTTAAGCCAAAAGGAATTTTCTGTGTCATGAACATGGCTAAACGAGGAACTTAAATACAAGCACTCTGTCTTTTCTGATTATGGTGGTTGGAAAAATGTAGAGCCAACAAGAACAAGAACAACAGCAAAATTAACTTACCAGACACTGTCAATTATTTTCTAAGTACCTGTTTTATAGAATCCAGAGAGTAAGATGACCAAGGACTAAGAGATGAAGGAAGCCCTAATGTGGAGGGATTAGAGCTGGACTTTATCGAGGTAGCTATCACTTCTGCCCATAGAGAGGATACCACATTCTCGATAGAGGAGACAGTGTAAAGAAAGACGGAGCAATAGAAAAATACATTATCATGAATTTATCTGAAGTTTTTAAGAGAACACTTCATCCACTCAAAGAAAGTGAAAAGTCATTCAGTAATTACACCATCATGGAAAAGAAAGACTAAGGTAACTATCAAAACTGGTAACAGAATTTTTAGCTCTATTTGCATCTTTGGAAACCCTAGCAGTGCAGTGGGTTAAGTGCTACTTAGTCTACTAGTCAAAAGGTTGACAGTTCAAATCTGCCAGGTGCTCCTTGGAAATTCTATGGGGCAGTTCTACTCTGACCTGTAGGGCCATTATGAGTCAGATCTCACTCAAGGGCAGTGGTTTTTAGGTGTTTTTGCATCTTTAAACCTAAGTTTTATAGCATCCTTTTAAGTATCCTGTGTATCCCAAACAAACAACCCTGGGAAAATTATCTACTTAAGCATTCTCTTCCCTGCGATCCATTTTGCAAAGAGATTAAAGAAAATATTTTGTCTACACAGCCCTTTCCTCCCTTTCTTTCTTCTGGCCACATGTGACTATTCTAATTTAAATGCAAATTAGTTAAAATTAAGCAGAATTAAAAATTCTGTTCTCCAGTTGTACACACGGCTAGTGTCAACCATACTGTACAGGCCATCACTGCAGAAAGTTCTATAGGACAGTGCTGTTCTGAAACATACAAACTTAAGCTACGGAGGCAGAATCAAGTCTGTGGTTGCTGAGGGCTCATGGAATGGTAGAGGACAGAAAGACTACAAAATAGCCTAAAAGCACTTTCTGAGAATGATGAAAGTCCAACCTGGATTGAGATGCTGCCTAAGTTGGTACGTACTCACTGAACTATGTGCTTCACCCCCTATGTCATCTCTTCCATCGGATCACAGGCTGACTTTTAATTTCACTTGTTCCGCCAGCCGGGTGCTCTTCACGTGACCAACCTGCTCAGCTGCAAAGTATGATGCTAAAAATCTTAAATGATCACGTAGCACCAAGACAGTGGAACTCAATAGGCTAGGTTTGGATCTTGCTTCTACCACTTAATAGGCTAACCTTTAACATCACTTAACCTAGTCTGAATCGACTCGACTGCAGTGAGTTTGGTCCTTTTTGGGGGTGGGGGAACCTTGCTAAGGCTCAGCTTCCTTATCTGTACAATGGAACAAGTAACAGTTGCTCATATAATGCTCACGATAGTTACAAAGAAGTAATTGCTCAAAAACTAATAGCTTTTATTCTTATCATTATTTTAAAACAAAACAAAACAAAACAAAAACCTCTCCAACGGCATCACATATTATTTCCCATATAGGATCAAGTCTGTTTCTTTTAAATTTCCTCCCAGTCCCATAAAAATAGAGGCTTAACAAATATTGCTCTTTTATTGCTTTGAGTAGAGTATTATTCGTATGTTAGTATGTGAAAAGGCCCTTCATCTCATCTAGTGCAATCAGTTAAATATTTTTTAATGTCCTACATGTTTACCAGGGACTTAGAACATGTGCTAGGTATCACATGAGCTCACAAGAAGGAAAGGAAAAGCCCCTGCCTTCAGGGAAACCGTTATTAGAGAGTGAATACATAAAGAAAAATTAGGCAACAGTAACATGTCATTTAATAGTATGTGAACTAATTTAATAAAGTATTTACAGTATGGAGCCCTGGTAGCACAATAGTTAAGAGCTTGGCTACTAACCAAAAGGTCAGCAATTCGAATCTATAGTTGCTCCTTGAAAACCCTAGGGAGCTGTTCTAGTCTATCCTATAGGGTTGCTATGAGGTGGAACCAACTCAACAGCAACAAGTGTTTGCTTTTGTTTTTAATGGATACTGATCATACTGTCAGTCTTGGCAGGGGATCGTTCGATAATAAATATTACTTGTACAACACATTTTAAAACATAGATAAATAGAAAAGTAGAAGTCACAAAGAACCTAAGTCAGTGGGGAAGTCATTCCAGAGAAGGTAATGGTCTACAAAAGATGACTCTGCCCAGGGAAGTGATGCTGGGGAGAGGTCAGAGCAGAGAGAGAGCCACAGCCTTTTCTTAGAGCTGGGATAGAAGGTTGTGGGTTAGTGGTGGCACCAGAGGCTGCTCTGGCCTTGCTAAACATAATCTCAGTAGAAGAAGGAGAATCAACCAGTCTGCTGGAGAGTTCTCATGCCAGATGAGGAAGCTTATCCAGGATTGTTCCTTGAAAGTTTTGTATTATATATACATGTATCCAAAACATAATGGGCTTCCACAAGCAGCCAGTTGACACCATTTATCTGGGGTAACTATAGCACCTGTACAAGCAAATTTTAATCATCTAGGGGTTAGGCAACATCAACACATCCATTCACTAAATATTTTTTCAGTAAGTGCTCTATAATTCATTCTTCAATTAATGTAACTGTCCTTTCAAAGAATTAAAAGTACATGTTACGAAAACAAACTCAAGTCTAGATGAAAGACGCACAATAAAGCTACTCTACTACCCTACACCATTCTCACATTATAGTCTCTTGGTAAAATGATCCTGATTTAATCACAGTAAGATATGATTCAGCTTCTACAAACTCCTTCCTGGCTATGCCTCCTGTCCTCCTCCTGCCGTGGTCTTCCACATCTACATCTAGCCTTCATCTCATCATCACATGAAGTAAATGTTCTTCTGGCTCAATGGCAGCTTCATAAAGGTTCATGAAGCCTTGGCAGATGGAAAGCATTTTAAATCCATACAGCTAATGTATATAATGGTCATTTCTAGCCAATTTATTTCCTATATCTACATTATATTTAACTCCAGCAGTAGTGAAGGACTTCTGATCAACATGCTTAGAAAATTACTCTTGCTCCTCATGGATGTCTTATCACCAATGACATCAATTTCTGGGTAGAAGCTCAACCCAACAGCTGACTCAAACACTTGATGTCATTCTAATGGTTTATTTTGGGTCAAGTTAAAAACACACATAGAACATCATGTTAGAACTCAAAGATCCTCTTAGTTGTGCCTTTGATTCACCATGGAGATGTCATCATCCATTGGAGAGAAGCCATAGTATTCATATTTTTTACCTGATGGAAAAAAAACAAAGCAAACAACTTTTTTGTTTTGTTTTGCTTTGTTTGTATGTTTGTTTTTGTTTCATCCGCAGGCCAATACCTTGGCATTCTTGCTGTTTTTCAGGGCAGTGTAAGACAAAGAGGTGTCCTGGTGGTGCAGTGGTTAAGTGTTCAGCTGATAACCAAAAGGTCAGTAGTTCAAACCCACCAGTCTCTGTATGGGGAGAAAGATGTAGTGTGTTCCATAAAGATTACAGCCCTGGAAACCCTACAGGGCAGTTCTGTTCTGCCCTATAGGCTCCCTGTGAGTCAGAATTGACTTAACAGGTTTGGTTGGTAATTCAGAGCAGAACATACAGAGCTATTTACTGAGTCCACAGTCTCTGACCTGCACTACCAGCCTGCAGGGACGCACAGGTGAAAGGGAGGGCACCACAGCATGACAAACCTTAGAATCCTGATGGCATGCGGTTCTCACCAAAGCAGCTGTATACTTCTAAGTACAGCAGGTATAGTTCACTTTTGGTACAATTACGTCATTAATTCCAATATCACCCATGATTTTCCCAGGCATCAGGAATGAACAAAACAAAGTCGGCTTTGGCAAGACTGTTGTACCACATTCTACACCAACTTTTTAAACAAATAACATGTTATGTTTTCCTGATTATAAAACTAATATACACACTGCCAAAAACTTGAAAAAAGGATGATAAATATACAGTAAAAAAGATATCACTGGTAAATCCTTATTTTGTTGCGAATTCTAGTTTTTTTTTCTCCACTGACATACATCTTTTACAGAATGGACGTTACGTTGTGCATTCAGGTTTTACCCTTTCCCTCTTGTTTAATACTTTGTTGTCTAAAGAAATAGCTCTTGGACATCATGAAATCAGTATAAAGATCAGCAATGCCTTTTGCAAATTCCTATATGTTATTTTAAAAGGGAAGGGTCCATGGAAAACCATATTGCCGTGTTCCTCTAAAATCACGTGCCCACCTCATCTGCTTTGTGGATGTGTAAACCTTGCCTGATCCATGAACGCTTCACAATGGCTAGGTTGCTCAATCTTTCTTCCATGGGCTGAATTCATTCATTCACCCATTCAACAAATATTTTTGAGCACATGCCATGCCATGTCAGGCTCTATAGTAGGCATCTAACATAAACAGTCCATAAAACCACTTAAATGGGTCTACATGTAATTTGTCACAAGCACATTTGCTAAGTTTAGGTGCTATTTTATGATAATTTTATGAGGCCAAATGGAGCTAGCATTTAAAGTTTCCCCACTCTGATCAAACTAGCCTCTCTCATCCATCAATCTGACACCTCACTTCAAGCAGGGTGGTCTAGTCCCCTGTTTCCTGACCCAGACTTATTCCCTTCTACTTCTGTGTCCTGTTTATCACTCCCAAGGCCCCTCCATCTTCCGCTTGCCCAGCCACCTTCTGTATTCAGGAATTTTCTCTTACCTGTGTCCATAAACCTCCTTCTCTAACCAGTGCAGCACCAACCACCCGGAAGAGTCCTTAGATGACCCCGACTGCCCTTGCAGGGTGGTGAGAAGCACTCAGGGCAGGTGCCAGTGTCATTTTCTTTACGATTTTCTACAGCTAAGCAATAACTCCATTACTACTAAACACTCACCCTGAATTTCTCTCAGATTATTCAAGAAAAATATTCTCCCTCTCATTGTTGCAAATGAAATGTTCTCCATCATGCTAATAACTTCAGTTGCTTTCCTTCAGTGGTAAGACAACTGAAGATAAAGCACTTCAACTCCTCAAGAAAACTACTGTGTAAAGCAAGATATACTCGCATCACCTATTACCTCTATACTACATCAAGATCTGATGGGATATGTCATGTGAGATACCACACTCAGCAACTCATGTGTACAATCTTATCTAAACTTCATAACAACTTTGATAAGGTACATGTAATTATTATTACTTCTACTTCAGAGATAAGAAAGTTGAGGTTTAGAGAGATGAGGTAACTCCCAGTGTCAGACTGCTAACCACTGGGGAAGAGATATTCATATCCAGAGAGCTACGTGCCCAGAGTAGGCCTCTTCTGTGAGTTGCTGCATCTAGCCTGGCTAATATTCATCTTCACAACTCTTTCTATGAGGCTTAGATCAGTGAGTCTCACATTTACATCACCATTAGAATTACATGGGGTAAAAATACACGTGCTTGGGTGCTAGCTCAAGTGATTCTGACTGAGGACGGAGGGGGGCTTGCTTTTCTGACACACATCCATTGCCTATGGAAACCTTGGTGGTATAGTGGTTAAGGGCTATGGGTACTAATTAAAAGGTTGGCCATTCACATCCACCGGGTGCTCCCTGGAAACCATACAGGGCAGTCTGCTCTGTCCTATAGAGTCACTGTGAGTTGGAACTCACTGGCAATGGGTTTTTTTGTTTGTTTGTTTGTTTTTTTGTTTGTTTGTTTGTTTGGGGCGGGCATATTTTACTGCCCACAGGGTAGTAGCAGTCTTTAGTCTCCACTGAAAGATACCATATTGAGCAGAGTAAGACAGGTTTTTGTAAGACAGCATTCATTTCCTCATTATCCATGATTCATCAAGGCTTGAAAACAAATGGCAAGGTGCTAACCCTTCTGGCTGCCTTGGGTAAGGAGTCTCTGACGCCCCTGCTCTTGTTAAAGACTGGAAAGAGGTAAGGTTTAACCCTAAGAGATTCCTGGGAAAGGGATTACTAAGTGACAAAAGGTGCAGAAAAGCTAGGCCCTCAGATGGCCACTTTTCAGCTCTGGGCTGGCTGTGAACATTCAAAGTTTAAAGGAGAAGGCTTAAGCTAAGGGAGTTTCTGACACACACATGCCTCTCCTCCTCTGGGCTTGTTTGGAAATAAATAACAAAACAATGGTTTACCCCTAATGTGACTTACATGTCTCCATGGATGTGAGAAAGAGGAAAGACAGCCCAAGAAAGGCACTGGGAGTCTTTAGGAGTCAGCTCCATGGCCAGGCCCATCCTCAAACCTTCAGCAAGTCACTCCAGTTCCCTGAGATATCACCTGGCCAGCTCTTCTCACCTTTCTGTTGTCAGCTCAAAAGTCATCTCCTCTTAAGCTTTGCCTGCTCTAAAGGAATCCCTCCCCACCACCCACCTATATCTCTTTCAGCAACATTACCCTGTCCAATTGTCTTCTGAGTGCCTACCACAACTGGATATGATGTTTATTACATATTTCCAAACTAACTGTTTGCCTTCCCTGAGTGGAATCCAAACTTCCAGAGAGCTAGGGAGGTGCCTGTTTTGTTCACTACTACATTCCCAAAGTCTTACCTGAGATACAGTCAGCAATCAATAAATATTTGTGGAATAAATAAATGATTCAGACCCATTTACTTTAATTCTGTATTATCAATTCTTTCTGTCTCACAAAGTGATTAGTAGGAAAAGTCAAATGAGACAGGGTATGCACAGATCTTCATAAAAGGAAACATGCCACAAAAATATTGAGGTCACTGTGTTTGTGACAGCAAAGAAGTAGTTGACGAAACCCTGAATGTCTCAAGAGGCCTTCTTCCTTGACCATGGCACATGATGCAGCTTCTCCTCACTTCTCCACTCTTCCTAGGGAGTGAGTTGTCGACAATTATCTAAAACCAACGATGCTCCACCTACAAACCTTCATACCTGAATGCAAAAACCTATTTGCTACAAGGCAGGGCCTCTCAGGGAGTTTACTGACCACAGGGCTCAGATAACATGGTATTACTTAAAACATCAAGGATTTTTCAGGAGGGCAATGTAGGAAAGAACCCCAAACATGCTTCCTGCTCCCAAAGTCCATTAAATGAAGAAAAGACAGTCTCTTTAACAACTGGTTCTGGCAAAACTGAATATTCACCTGAAGAAAAAGAAAAAAGAAATAGGACCCATACCTTACACCATATACAAAAACTAACTTAAAATGGATTAAAGATCTTAACATAAAATGTAGGACTATAAAGATCATGGACTGTGCTAAGGGCCTTAATATATGGCACAAATGGGATATAAGCATCACTAAGATGCACAAGCCCCAGAAGACAAGCGAGGTAACTGGGAGTCCCTAAAAATTAAGCCCTTATGCTCATCAAAAAACTCCTCTAAAAGAATAAAGACAACCACAGACTGTGAAAAAAGTTTTGGCTACGACACGTCTGACAAGAAGCTAATCTCTAAAATCTGTAAGATGTTGCAATACCATAATAATAAAGAGAAAAATAACCAACTTTAAAAAATGGGCAAAGGGTATGAACGGACATTTCACCAAAGAAGACGTTTGGCCAGCAGACACAGGAGAAATGCTCACAATCACAGGCCATTAGAGAAAAACAAATCAAAACTACATTAAGATGCCATTTCACTTCAACAATACTGGCACTATTTTTTTTTTTTTTTAAGAAAAAAAAGAAATGTTGGAGAGGTTGCAGGGAGAATGGAAATCTTATGCACTGCTGGTGGTAACATAAAATGGTAAAATCACTTTGGAAAACGATATGGTACCTCCTTAAAATGGTAGAAACAGAAATACTATATAATCCAGCAATCCCACTCTTAGGAATAGATCCTGGAGAAACAAGACCTGTCACACAAATAGACATATTTACAGCAGCACTGTTCACAACAGCAAAAACCTAAGTGTCCATCAACAGATAACTGGGTAAGCAAATTACAATACACATACAACGGAACACTATACAACAATAAAGGACAGCGATGATTTTGCCAAACATAACATGCATGAATCTGGAGGGCATAATGCTGAACGAAATCAGCTAATCATGAAAGGATAAATATATATGACGCCACTATTCTAAAAGAAAAAAAAGTTTGGCAAACCTGGTAGTGTAGTGGTTAAATGCTACATCTGCTAACCAAAAGGTCAGCAGTTTAAATCCAGAAGGCACTCCTTGGAAACTATGAGGCAGTTCTACTCTGTTTATAGGGTTGCCATGGGTTGGAACTGACTCAACAGCAGTGGGATTTTTTTTGTTTTTAAGAAAAGGTTTACACACAATCTTTGTTGGTTAGGAGGAAGTAGAGGGGAAATCACTAACTGAATAGTAGCTAAGTGGCATTTGGTGAAATGAAAGATAGTACACATTATAGGGGAAGTCAGCACAACCTGATCGAGGCAAAGTCATACAAACTTCATAGACACATCCAAACACTCTGAGGAACTGAGTTACCATGGTACGAGTTAGGGACCATGGTCTCCAAGGACATCTGGGGACATCTAGATCAACTAACATAATACAGCTCACAAATAAAATGTTCTGCATCCTACTTTGAAGAGTAGTGTCTGAGGTCTTACAAGTTTTGAGCAGCTAAGACACATTTCTTTGTCCCATCATGTTCAGAGTACAGGAGAACAAAGAAAACCAAAGATACAAGAAAGACATTAGTCCAAAGGCCTAAGGGACCACATGGGCTACAACTCCCAGAGCCTTCACCCAGAACTAGAAGGTGCCTGGCTATACCACCAAGTGCTCTGACAGTGATCACAACAGCCAGTCCTGGACAGAGTGAGGGGATATGCAGAACAAAATCCAAATTGACAAAAAAAAAAAAAGACCAGACTTAAGGGTTTGGCTAAGACTGTAGAAAGCCCCAAGATACAGAGCCCAGACTTCAGAACTGAAGTCATCCCCAAAGGTGACCATTTAAGCAAAGATTACATGGGCCTATAAAACAATAACACATGTGAGATACATGCTTCTTAGTTCTATTATGCAAATAAGACCAAATGGGTAACACCTGCCCCAAAGCAAAGATGAAAAACAGGAAGGGACAGAAAAACTGGTGGAGGTGGAAAGAGGAGAATGTTGACACATTGTGGGAATTGCAAACAATGTCACAAAACAATTTGTGTATAAACTCTTAAACGAGAAACTAATTACCTCTATCAACTTTCACCTAAAGCGCAATTAAAAAAAAAAATGCTCCAAATTAGCTGGGTACAAATGCTCAGTATATTCCAGGGCTCAGCCGTAACAGGAAGAAATCACTGAGACTCTGTCAGATGGAATGGGGGAGACAGCTAACTATACAGAAAGCAAGAATACAAGGTGCTAAACCTAGCCTGTGGAGTCAGGGAGGCTTTCTATAGTGGGTGATGCCTAAATGCAAGTGAAAGTATTATGGAAAGAAGAACGGGGAACAATGAACAGCAAGGAAAGACCAAGTGGGGAAAGCATTTTACAATTTATTGCTGGAGTACTGTCTGATTGGGACAGGGAAAAGGTGAGGGGAGGGCAGCAGGAGCAAGAGGCTGTGGGATGTACCCAGAGAATTCAGTAGAGGCCATTCTATCAGAATTATGTTTTGGATACACCCTCTGGAGGCCCTGTGAAGGAGGAGCCCATTCACTGGTCCAAGAGCCCAAAGGACCTGTGTAACTTGGCTGGCTTGGAACCCAATGCTGAGTAGATTCCAACTCTAGGCTTCTCTGTGCTGTTAGCAGGGGGAACTTGAGTTAGGTTGGGAGAACTGGAGAGCTATGCCAAGGGAAGGAATTTTCTGTTAGGCTTGTCTCACATGCTGGAGAGCAGCCACTCTGTTGTCATGCAGAACTGCCCCTGTGAAGCTGTGGGCTACATGGTCTTACCCTGAGCATTACAGCTGTCTAACAAGGCTGGCTGAGCCGGGCAGCCACTGAGTCTGTGCTGACCAGAGGAGAAAGCAGCAGTTTGACTCCATGCATTTTA
Organism: Heterohyrax brucei; assembly: GCA_028571685.1. Classification (NCBI taxonomy): domain Eukaryota; kingdom Metazoa; phylum Chordata; class Mammalia; order Hyracoidea; family Procaviidae; genus Heterohyrax; species Heterohyrax brucei. The sequence continues at coordinate 39,198,579 of CM053154.1, forward strand.
GCCCAAAGACGAACCTCCTTGGAGTCCTCAGTAGGGGTGGTGGCAGAAATGAAGAATAGGAAAATTTTGCAAAACCACTTTATGTCTCAGATTAACTCATGAGACACTGATTCAGAGCACCAAAGGCAGGAAAACTAGAGTCATTTTGGGATACAGCAGTGCAGAGGAGGCTTCCACCTTCCTCTCCTTCCCTAGCTGTCCTTAGACTGGAGCTATCTCACTCCTCAATGGACTCAAGAGAAAAGGGGACAATGGATCAGCTTCTCAAAAGGGATATAACTTCAGGGACTCCCATGTGAGAATTTCAAACTTTATATCTTCATTTTGATATATGTAAAAAGATAAACATTCCAAATCAGGACACACTCCTCCCAGTGTCAATCACTCCAACTTCGGTTTAGACCTGGGATAGAGGGAAAACTCCCCATTCTGACAGCATCCATTCACTTGTTCCTTTTCTTCCCACAATCTCTCACTCTTCCAGCGTAATGCCCTGAGAGCCCTGACAAGGTTAAGCACAGTGGATTGCTCCATTAGACCTAGAAATCTGCGGTTTTAGGAGGTTAATGGCTTTTGAGAGGTTGACCTGGAGGAGGTGCTAAGACTGTTAGGCACTGATGTCATTGGTGCTGCGGAGTCGATTTCAATCCATGCTGTGCCCATGTGACAAAGTAGAACTTCCCTGTGGGTTTTCTAGGCTGTAATCTTTATGACAGTAGATTGCTAGGTCTTTCTTCTGTGGAGCTAGCGGATGGGATCAAACTGCCAACTTTTCCATGAGCAGCCAAGGGTTTAAATCATTGCCCTATCAGTGTTCTTTATCACACACTAAAGGGTAGTAATGAGTCCATCTCAATCATTCAGCTGACTTTCCATCCTGTAAAACATAGGCAAATTAATTCAGCCTCTCTTAGCTACTTCTGCAGCCTCCTAAAGGTCTCCTTCCTCACCCACCCTAAAATGTGGCAACTTTCAAAAGGAGTCTTTTCTGCCCTCTTTCTTCCTTGTGTGCTTTTGTCTTTTGGACAGCCTGTAAACTCCTCCCTGACTAGGTATTTGGTAATTCCAGTCACTCTCACACACTGCACCTCCAGGCCGGATAGATGAAAAGTGGGAATCAAAGTAGATTTTGCCGATACAGAAACAATTAAATAAAAACACAGCACATTCATGCTTGGGAGGTCTATGAAAATCTTTGTATGGTGAGGGTGTGGTTTTATGGCTCAGCTTTAGATCAATTTACCTGGAAAGATTTCCAGGGCACACTGTTACATTTTAAAAATAATAAAAATAGACTGAGGACCAAAATATATAGTATGAGCCCATTTATATAAACCATATGGGCAAAACAAAAACAAAGGTGTAGGTATGGGTATGTATAACTACATAAATGCATAGAAAAAAATCTGTAACGTTACTCATCAAACTGATTAAGTTGTTACTTTTGAAAAAGAAAACTAGGATTGAGTGGGGATTAACGCAGGCTTTTATTGCATCTACAGTGTTTGCATTCTTTATGAACAAGAATGTATTCCTGGATTACTTAGGTGATTGAGAATTAACGAACAATAATGATTAAAACCCTGAAATTAGCATATGAGATTTTTTTCATCCTTTGCTTTAAGGAGTTAAACAGCCAAAGAAGCAGTAGAACACTGTTCCCACTTGGGCAAGGGTTTGTTTATCCCACTTATCTCAAGTTAGAGCCAACAATGTTAATGATTCTGATCAGCAAAGGCCACTCCTTGGACATCCCCTCCCCTCCCACTCACGGGTTCAGTTATCACCTCTATGTGGATGACTCCCAGATGCCTCTTCCAAGAAACAGCCTCTCCCACAAGCTACAGCCCTGATTTTCCAACTTCCTATTAGGTAGAGCCAAGGCACCATGTATAAAATCAGACTCATGTCTCTCCCCCAACTCCCCAGCTTCGGCTCTTTCTGATTTCTTCCTTCCTTTTAGTCGTGGGTATGTACCACGGAGTCCATTCTGACTCCAAGTAATCTGACAGGACAGAGTGATCGGGAGTTCACAGGCTGCAGTGATCGGGAGTTCACAGGCTGTCCAAAAGACAAAAGCACACAAGAAAGAAAGAAGGCAAGCAGTGATCGGTGGAGATAAACTGCTGATCTTTTGCTTAGCAGCCAGCCCCTAACCATTGTACGACCAGGGCTCCTCCTATTAACTAGCACCCTCTTTCTTCCAGGCAACTACCTAGACAGGAAACTCCTGAATCATCTCTAGCTCACCTTATCCCCTCCCCCACAAATGTCTAGTCAGTTGCCACATATTATAGTGACTTTTCTCAAAGTTTCCTCCCAGCTGTTAGCTTCTGTTACCACTGACACGGTCCCAGTTCAGATCTTGCCCATCTATTCCCTGGACTAGTATAATGGCCTTCTAAGTGGTCTGCTTGCCCCTCACTGCTTTGATTCACCTACTAAATGCTACCCATTTGGTGAAGATCCAACATTCCAGGCTGCTGAGGTCTTTCTGAACATTCATTCCATAATCTATTATATCAGCTATCCTCCGGGCTTTGAGTCATCTGAAAATTTGGGGAAACGACTTTATGTTTTCATTTGTCTAAGTATCTGATAAATTTTTTAAAAGAGGCCAAGCCAAGGACAAATCTTGGGATCATCTTGGAAACAACTCTTCACTGAAGAGAGAGAATGAACTTTTCAAAAATGTCTTTTTCTTTAGTGTTGGACATTTCTCACATACCATCCAACTTACATCCCACAACAATTCTTGGTATTGTAGGTATTGTTATCCAAATGTTAGAGGTTTTGAAACTGTAGCTGGGTAGTAACTTGCGAAAAAGCTCATAGCTATGAAGTGGTAGAGTTTTTACTTGAACTTAAATCTGCTGAACTCCAGAGCTCCTGTTCTTTCTGCCACATGCTTGCAAACCTTTCATGGATTCTAACCTCTGAAGGATAAAGCTGCATTAGGGCATTCTAGCTCTAAACTCACCTTTGTAATACTACTGACTAAACTACCTGTCAAAGCCCTGGTGGCACAGTAGTTACTGAGGTGCTAACAGAAAAGTACAGGGTTTTAAAGTCAACAGCTGCTCCAGTGGAGAAAGGTGTGGCATTCTGCTTCCATAAACATTCACAGCCTTGGGAATCCTATCAGGCAGTTCTACCCTGTCCTACAGTGTTGTAATGTGTTGAGATCGACTCACTAGCGATGAGTTGGGTTTAGATTATACCATATATCAAACACAGTAATACATGCTTTGCTGTTGTTGTTGTTGCTGAGTTGATTCTATCTCACAGCGACCCTACAGAGCTAAGTAGGGCACAGCAGAACTGCCCCACAGGTTTTCCAGACTGAAGGCTTTACAGCAGCAGATCACTGAGTCCTTTCTCTCACAGAGCAGCCGTGGGTTCTGTATGAGTCCTACAAATTGAGGTGCCTGTCTAGAAGAGAATAGCTAACCCCTGTTTGAATAAAACTGCATATTGTTCACTAGACTCCATTCTGAATCAGACTTGAGCTTGACCAAAGCCTCTGCCTCTGCATTCCTGAGAAAGTAGCCTTTCCTAAATTTTAATTACTCTTAGCAAATAAGGGCGGAGGGTAAGAATGTGGCTGTTCTGGGAAGAGTTTGCTGATCATAGGAGAGATTATGATGTTGGTGGTCTCTCCCTGTCCCTCTCTGGTTTGCTGATGTTAAGATAATGGTACTGATGGTTAAGAGAAGATTACAGTGTTGACACGCTGCACCATCTTGCCCTCCCATTTTACCACATAAGAGGCTCACTTCTGCCTCCTAAGGTAGGGGCAATTGGTAGATGCCTCTCTGCTCTGTTTCCCCAAACTGCAAACTGAATTACCCTCAATAACTCTCCTTGCTTTTGCTTCAACAAAGTGAGCACTCTTGCTCCAGAATAGTTTGAATTGCCATCTTAATAAAAATAGTTTTATCACAGTGACCCAACTATAAGTGGCAAAGCTTTATTTCAAACCTGGGCCAGCCTGATTACAAAGACACTTAGGAGACAGAATGGAAAAAATTTTCCATTTATACAATCAACTGACAAATATTCACTGAGCCCTTTCGTTGAGCCCATCACTACTGGGCTGGGCCTGGGGATAATAAAACTGGCCAAAAGTCCCTGCCCTGGGTTCACAGAGTATACACTTTATTGGGAAAGACAGACATTAAACATAAGTTAGCAATGTGGTGAGTACTGCCAAGGAGAAGCCCCCAGTGCTACAAAACCATGGATTCAGTTAGGAGTAGCCTCACAGAGTTAAGGTTTTGGGTCTCAAACGGGTTGAAAAGCTCTATTCACTGAGACTGAGAACACGGGAGAAACATGTTTGAAAAAAGACAGAGCTCAGTTTAGGACACGAGTCTAGGGGAGATGTCCCACAGGCAGCTAGACACGCTGAGCTGGAGCTCAACAGTGAGTGGGCTTTGGAGAGACTGGGAGTCCTCAGTGCAAGAGTACAACTCAGCTCACGGAGGAGGACATCCAAACTCAGAAACCCAAACACACATGGAAATGAACAAGTGAAGTGAAAGCCTCACAGGAGACACTGTCCAGCCGGTAAATTAGCGTTCTCCTGGGACCTAGCCTTCTGAGGACTGCTTCACTCTTCCCTAAGCAGAAAAACCTTCACATCCTTTCCTGCCATGTTGAAGCCCTTCTTCCCTCAGTACCAGAAAACTCCTGCTCCTGGATTTGTGCCTAGACCTCCCTCTCCTGGACTTGTGCCATTAACAGCTGGTAAGGGGCTCCAACACATTTCTGAGCAACAATACTGGACATTTCAGGCATCTTTGTCTTGTCTCCCTAACTAGATCACAAGTTCTTCAACAACAACACCTGGTTCTACACATGCAGATGACATTCTCCTTATAGAACCAACCCAAGCTACTAATTCCAACAAGAGTAACAAGGCAGTAAATCAAGAGTAGAACATTCATATGAACTAGTTACTCCAGATCAACCTGAATGGCTTCCTCAATGCAACAGCATTCAAACGTCCTGGGCATTCTTCCAGGTTTTCCCCTGAGCCTCTGCAGTGCACAGTAGTGGTCACAAGGTGAGCACTGGCTGCCTCTCCCTGTACATTCCAGCCTATTACCTGGAATGCACTGCTTTCATTCTTAGCAGCCCTGGCCTTCAGAATTCTTCCAAGTGAACAATGCTATACTCCCGGAATACATCAAACAGCAATGATAGAAGTCTCTTTCCATGAGTCAAGTTAGAGTTTTACCCAAGACCCTTAAGGAAAATATTACCAGAACCCAAAATCTTAGAAACGCTTCACTTACAATGTTTTGTACTCCCCCACTATAATTAAATATCCAAAAATATTGAGAAAGGGACAGTTAGCAATAACTTGCTTCACAAATTTCAGAAATGGTCAGGTTGTCCCTTGTACTGTCATTGTAAGCAGTTGCTCAGGTGGACAAAAGCCATGGGGATTTTACACAGCATTGTCCCCTCATCAGCCAGCATAGTAATACACAGAAGTGTCTCCACAAGCAACTGTTGAACATATGAATGGCAAACGGACAACAAAAGAGGCTGGGAAAATCAAGACAGTAGAAATAGAGTCAGGAAGTGATGGGTGACATGTAAGTAGGAAAAGTGTGACGAAAGCTGAGTTGAAGAGACAACTAACCACCTCTGACATCTTGGGCTCAGACTCTTCTCACTTGTCCACAAAGGTTTACTTTTCCACAGAGAAATGCACTGAGAAAAATTCCATACCCTGTGGAGTCAATTCCAACTCACAGCAACCCTATGGGACAGAGCAAAATGGCCCCACATGGATTCCAAGGAACAGCTGGTGGATTCATATTGCCAATGTTAATGGCTAGCAGCCTGATCTCTTAATCTGTATGCCATGAGGGCTCTAAAACATGCAGCTAAAACTCTGGGTCAGTTTCTGAGGTCTATAACCAGTAAAACCAGTGGCCACTGAGTTGATTCCAACTCACAGCAACTCTATGTGTACGAGAGTAGAACTCTGCTCCATAAGGTTTTCAATGACTGAGGTTTTTGGAATTCGATTGCCAGGCTTTTCTTTAGAGGTGCTTCTTGGTAGAACCTCCAACTTTCTGGTTAGCAGTTGAGTACTACCTCAAAACTCCTCTGAATTCCTTAGGCCCTGTTAATTGTAAACTTGGAACATCTGTCATTTAATGTTTTAAAGTTCTTGGCTGTTTTCTCGCTTCTTTTCTGTATGCCTTTTTTTTTCCCCCCAACCTGTCTCTCAGACATAGCTTCGCATACTACTAAATGCTATTAGTGATGTGGCCCAAGCTTTGGCTTTTAGGGTTGTTGCTCTTGTTTCAATTCTTTCACTTAAGCGTAGCAACAAGTGTGAAGATGGCACAGGATGGGACAGTGCTTCGTTTTGTTGAACACACTGTCACTATGAGCTGGAACTGACTCAACACCACCTACAAAAACAATTCCAGGGAAAAGGTCTACATTCTGTGTCTGTAATACTCAAGGACAGTACCCTAGTCCTCTAACAGTTGAGTTCCAATTCCGCCTGTCTGGTGGGGAGTAAAAGAAATGAGGGCTTCCTCCCAGCCTTAAAACAACATTCTGTTTGACCTCGCAGGAAGGACAAATTTGGAGGCTACGCTTGATTAACAGTAAAATTTTTACAAGAGCACACAACCCAGTTAGCCAACCCATGGTATGCACTTTATTCCCGTTCTGGTCTCCCACATAAACAGTGCCTCCAGCCCTTTCCCACTCTAAATCCACCCCCTTAACTCTCAGGAAGGTGCACAGAGGATCTCTGCAATCTGGTCTACATACTCACAGGAGCAGCAAGCTAGCTTTAATATTAGCCTTTGAAGACCATGGCTAAAACAGAGGGAATTTGTTAAAAAATCCAAATGGACTCTAGGTTAGTATCTTTATATTGCAGATATAATCTACTGCAAAAATAGTATTAGTTACAAACTGCAAACACAGTTAAAAGTGTTAACATAACACACCAGTAGGCGTGAAAATACAGTCATCTCAAATATTTTTTTTTTTTTGGCATTGGATAAAATTCCATAGCTTTAGACATGTTTTTAAAGTTTTCTGTTTTTTAGATTCAGGAACAAAAACTACTTCCTTGAAGTAATTTAAATCAAAGCCAATATTACACTTCCTAGTGAATATGAGGAAATCTTGGCAGTATAGTGGTTAAGTGCCACGTCTGCTAACCAAAAGGTCAGCAGTTCAAATCTACCAGGTGCTCCTCGGGAACCCTTATGGGGCAGTTCTATTCTCTCTATAGGGTCGCTATGAGTTGATATCGACCTGATAGAATGGAGTTAGTGAACACAAAAGCATTTTCATTAAAATCAGGAGTAACATTTTTAGAAGTCTATTATATCTTCATTCTTTAGTTATTAATGTTCTGGAAGTTCTGACTTTTAGAAGAATCATTATTGGTGGACAATGTATTTCTCTACCTGGAAAGCTCAAGAAAATCAACTAAGGAATTAAAGCGATTAAAGATAAAACATGTAACATTTAGGAAAAATAGGTAAGTAAAGAATGAATATGAAGACTACTACAGAACTTGAGTGAGAGATATAAAAACATATGAATGAATTATGCAGTTCCAGTGGTGTAGTGATTAAGAGCTTTGCCACTAACCAAAGGGCTGGCAGTTCATATCCATCAACCGCTCCTTACAAACTTGTGGGACAGTTCTACATATCAGGATGAAAAGACAAAATGCTATGAAAGGGAATTTGCCCTATCAAATATATGTAAACATATAAATTTGTGAATGAGGTATATCTGGGTATATACCTCATTCACAAATTCACAGCCAGACAAGTTAGACCTAACAGTGACTTCAGAGTATACGACCTTAATATGTGATCAAAGAACCATAACGAATTACCTAGAATTATCCAATAATAATGTAGGGAAATTATGAAATGCTTAGGAAACAAGTTAGGCCTTCAATTCATAATATATACAACTGAAAGCTAAAAACCAGCTCATCTCAGAATGTGGCTACAATTTTAAAGGGCATGAAACCAAACACAAGAAAGGAGACAGACATATCTGACTACACAGAAATTCAAATGTTCTCTACACTAAAAAAAATACACTGACATTTTGAAAACATGAATTTTAGGATTTAGATGTTGTATCTCATAGTGGGAAACACTGGTGGCATAGTGGTTACGCGCTGTGTCTGCTAACCAAAAGGTCAGCAGTTCCAATTCGTCAGGCCCTCTTTGGAAACACCAGAGAGCAGATCTACTCTGATCTACAGGGTTGCTATGCGCCGGAATCAACTTGACAACAGTGGGTTTAGTTTGGGATCTCCCAGTGAGAATGAACACAATCCACCTGATTAAGATGAACATGTTATGCTTTCAGGACATTTAGGTCAATGGGTATAATTTTTTTTTTTTAAGAAAATGTTCTGCATCCCATTGTAGTTGAGTGGCATCTCGGGTCTTAAAAGCTAGCAAGCTGCCATCTAAGGAGCATCAGTTGGTCCCCATCCACCTGGAACAGAGGAGAACAAGGAAATCAAAGACAAGACGGAATATATGAGACCAGCTGACAGAAAGGGCCATACAATTCAGAGACATCAACAAGAGACCAGAGGACTTACATGGTGTCTGGCCACTACCAATGACTGCCTTGACAGGGAACACAACATAAACTCCCTGATTTTGCAGAGAAAAATGGGGGGTGCAGCTCTAGAATTCTATTAAAAGTCCAGACTTGATGATCTGACATCCTGGATGGTCCCCTGAGAACACGGCCCCTGGAATCGCTGCTAGCCCAGAGCTGACACCAGTACTGAAGACAACTATTCAGACCAAAGTTGGACTGGACTATAATAACACATGAGGCAGTGAGAGAAGCTCCTCTGCAGAAATGAGATGAGAGGGTAGACAGGAGGGGACAGGGCTTGAATGAATGAATATGGGAAGCACAGTGTGGAAAGAAGAAGCGTGCTGTCACAAGGCCGGGAGAACAGCTCAGGGCGCATACAAGTGTGTGTATAGGGCTGCATATGGCAAAGTGACTTGGATTATTAAACGATCAGTTAATCACAGTGAAAGTAAACAAAAAAGAACCAAGTTAGGTGAAGGGAAGGACAACATACAGTAGAAGAGAGGTCAGCACAATGGGACTAAACTTAAAGCTACGAAGTTTTCTAAATATAGATGTGAAGCTGTTGGAACAGCTCTTGTCCAGAGGCAAAATGTGAGGGTGGAGTGGGAAGACAAGAGTTGGCTGAATGAATACAGGAAGTACAGGGTGGAAAGGAAGAGTGTGATGTCACGGGGTGGGGACAGCAACTAGAGTTGCACAGTTGTGTGTGTGCTGGGGTTTTATATGGCAAATTGACGAGGATTGTAAACTTCCACCGAAAGCACAACAATTTTAGGGGGAGGGGCTTTAAAGGAAGCTTTCCAAATATAACCCAACACTTCAAAGAACAGACTAGCAGGGGCAGGACTGGGGGCCAAGGTTTTAGAGGACTTCTAGATCAACTGTCATAATAAGGTTTTTAAGAAAATGTTCTGCATCCTACTTTGGTGAGGCATCTGAGGTCTTAAAAGCTAGCAAGCAGCCATCTAAGTAGTATCAACAGTCCCAACCCACCTGGAATAGAGGAGAAGGAAGGACACCAAAGGCATAAGGAGAATATGGGTCCAAAGGACAGAAAGGGCCACAAAATCCACACACTGCGTCAGCATGAAACCAGAAGAATTAAACAGGGCCTGGCCACCACCAATGGCAGCCTTGACAGGAAACACAACATAAAGTCCCCGCACAATAGGAGAAAAATGGGTGTGCAGAACTCGAACCCTATTAAAAAGATCACACTTGATGTTCTAACAGACTGGAGGTTCCCCAGAAGACACGGTCCCTGGATACTGTTAGCCCAGATCTGAAAACACTTCCAATGCTAACAGCACGCAAACACTGGGCTGAACTAGAAGACATGAAATGATAATGGCAAAGAGTGTGTTTCTTGGCTTAAGTAGATGCATGAGACTAAATGGGTAGCTCTTATCCAGAGGTGAGATGGCAGGGCAACGGGAACAGGAGCTAGTTGAATGGACAACGGTTAGAAAAGATAAGTATGCTGATTACGCAGCATGGAGAAAGCAGCTAGTGCTACACAGCAATGTGTGTATAAATTTTTGTCTTGGATTATAAACTTTCACTTAAATCACAATTAAACACTTTTAAAAATATTTTTAACAAGATGAACATGTTAGATGAAAAGGCAGGCTATGAAACATGACACAAAATCAATTTCCTTTGAGTAAATTTCCACTCATGGTGACTCCTTGTGTGTCAGAATGGAACTTGCTCTGTGAACTGTTTATGGCTGATTTTTCAGAAGTCTATCACTAGGTGTTTCTTCAGGAACAACTGCGGGTGGTCCTAAACTTTCAACTTTCTGGTTAACAGCTGAGTTCATTCACTGTTTCCATGACCCAGGGATTCCATGTAACATGACAGCAGGGTCCCAGTTTGTGGGTGGGAAGACAGGAAAAAAACTCTACAGAGTTGGGTATCAAGTATTAGTAATTACTCTTAAAACTGAAAAAAAAAAAAAAAAACACTGCCATCAAGTCAATTACAACTCATAATGACCTCCTGGGGTAGCAGAACTGCCCCATAAGCTTCCCAAGAATGGCTGGTGGACATGAACTGCCAACCCTTGGGTGAGCAGCCACGCTCTTAAGCAGTGTGCCACCCGGGCTCCAATAATTATGCTAATTGGTAGAACTGCAGGCAATTTATAATTTTTCCTCTATGTTTAGACTGGATAGTTGGTAGAAATTTGGTTGGGTGAAATCGGTGATAGCACACATTAGAAACAAGAACAATATTAAGTGGACTTCAACATAACTTGAATACTCCTTTCATCTTAACCCAATATTGCAAGGACACAGTAGCTGGGGCAGGGGGCAGGGGACCATGCTCTTAGGTGAAATCGAAGCCAACTGGTACAACTAGCTTTTTGATAATGAGGACTCTCGGCACCCCACATTGGTGAGTGGCATCTGGAGTCTTAAAAGCTGCCAAGCTGCCATCCAAGGGCATAGAAAATGGTTCCAACTCAGCAGGAATGGATGCCCACCGAGGACCAAAACGACATGGGGTAAAGACAATCCAGAAGATAGAGAGACCCATATGAGTGGGTGCCTACATGGACTTGGGACCAGAAGAACCAGATAGTGCCCGGCCACGACCAGTGACAGCCACGATGGAGCTCACTAAGTTGAGTCTCACTGGCAACACAAGAATAAAAAAGGGTACACCCTGAGATCTCCACTTAAAGATTGCAATTGACAGCCCAGCAGCTTCAGGGTTCCCCTGGGAGCACGGCCCCTGGCCCTGATACTGCCCTTGCCCATAAGTCATAATGAAAGTCCACTCTGCAGACACGAATGGATTGGACTTGGCAATGCAGAGTGACTATATATTGGATGCACTTTATGGTTCTATGCATCTACAGGATATCATCCTGCTAACTTCTGGCTGGAGTAAGGGGAGTGGGTGGAGAAGAGGAGAAAGGAGACTGTTGGGAGGATGAGACATGTATGGAGCAGAGACGAATAGTGTGCTGTCAACTGGGCAGGGAGAGCAGTGGAAGCTGCATATAGGTGGGCATGTAAATTTATATGGGAATGTACACTTTCACTCAGTCATAATAAAAAAAAAAAAAATTTTTTCTTCTAGTACACCAAATGGTCCCAACTCAGCAGGAACAGATAATTACCAAAGACCAAAACGACATGGGGGAAAGAGAACCCAGAAGACACAGAGACCCACGTGAGTGGTTGATTACCTCGGCTTGTGACCAGAAGAACCAGATGGTGCCTGGCTAAAACCAGTAATAGCTGTGATGGGGCTCACAAAGTTGAGTCTCACTGGCAACACGAGAACAAAAAGGGGTACTCCCTGAGATATTTACTAAAAGACCACAACTGATGGTCCAGGGGCCTCAGGGTTCCCCTTGGAGCATGACCCTTGGCCCTTATGCCGCCCCTGTCCATAAATCATAATGGAGGTCAACTCTTTGAACAGGAATGAATTGGACTTGGTGACACAGAGTGACCATATCATGTGTGCACTTTGGTTTCATGCATCTATAGAATGTCATCCTGCTGACCTCTTACTGGAGGCAGGGGAGAGGGTAGAGAGTAAGGGATAGGAGACTGCTAGGAGGATATGACATGTACAGCACAGAGAGGAGTATGCTGGGAGAGCACTGGCAGCTGCACATAGGTAGGCATGCAAATTTATATGGCATTGTACATTTTCACTCATTCATAATAAAAAAAATTTTTTTTAATTTTTTTCCTCTACCATACTTGTGTCTATTTTCCAATTTTTCCAAAGCCACCATGTGTTATTTTATAATCACCAAAAAATGCTAGTTGGGAGAAAAAAAGCAAATGACAAGAATAGAATTGCAAATACATGCAAAAAAGAGAGGTGTTATATCCTTCATTTATCAGGGGGAAAAATGGGCAAAGATGATTAAGCACTTTACCAATAAAACGCAAATTGGTAATAAGTATATTAAAATGAATTTCATTATTATTAATCAAAGAAATACACTTTCAAACAACATAATACCAAGTTTTGCTTATCAAACTGGCAAAAATGAAAAATAAAAGAGATACCACAAAACTGGTGAGAATACACTGAAAAGATCACTCTAGTATAACATTGGTAGACATGCAAAATTGCTACAACCTTTTTGAAGAACATTTTGGCAATACATTCACAGAAGCCTTTTAGAGAGTTCTGCTCTTTGGCCTAGTAATTGCACTTCTAGGACCCTGTATTAAAGAATTTGAAATCTGAACAACGGATAATTATTTTAAAAGGGAAAATGCAAGGGGACCAATAATAGAGGAATAGGTAAGTCCTCTACAGAAAGACATAATAAATAACATCTAGCCACTGAAATAAGGTTTGATGTGGAAATACCTTCATGATGAAATATCAAGCAAGGAATTCAGGATTCAAAACTGTGTATTACGTATTTATGGCATGATTTCAATTTTGTTTGAAAACAGAAGTCCTGCCAGTTCTAGAGCTGCCAACTAGGTGGCTTTGTTTCCCAGGAGACCAGTTTTCAACTCTAACAGTAAGGGGGTCAAACTGGACCTTCTCCAGTCTTCAATTTTAATTGCTAGATGAAAGAGCATATAATAAAAAATTAACAAACAAATCATAAACAGATGCATAATGTTTGCATTAATAAATTAACAGATCAAACACAATTTCAGTTCTCAAAATGTTTTAAAGATTTCCTTTTTTTTTCTCCTGAACTAATGTTGCCTAAATAGGTGGCATATTTCAGACCTGACTAAGTTGTGATAGTTCACTAGAAATATACAGGACAGCTAGAAATAAGCATGCTATCTCTCTCAGGCCTTGTGGCTAATTTGATCCGGGCTTGCCTATGGGTAACTAGAACACGTGTCACCTGTCGTCCCCATTCCAGGACTTGGTCTCCAGAAAGCTGGCCCATTCTCAGTCAGCCAAGAGCTATCAGAAACACAGATCTAAGAGACAGCACCCAACACACAACGCTTTCTGGTCACAAGGGAAACTCACTTTTTGGAGTTCTTTTTTACAACTGTATATACTTTATTATTATTTGAATCTAAGAGATGACGGCAAGAGGCTGTTGCCTTAGTCTCTTGTATTCGAATAGTAATGCAGTATATTTCTTTCCTAACTCCCTCTAGCTTTACAACCGTGAACTTCATTTAAAATTGAACCCCAGCTACAGTGCATCAAGCACAGCGAACAGACTGAGTTCAGGAGTAACGAGGCTGCTCAGTGGCAGAGCAGCAAATCAGTTCAGTCTCTAGTAACAACACTGAGGCTCAAGCTCAGTGTGTAACCTAAATTCATCCTGCCTGTGTGTAAAAAAAAATACAGTTTCACGCCAGAAGTATTTAACTTCTGTGAGGTTCATCCACCTCTCTAAGACTGACAAAACAGGTTACTTGGAAGTACTTGAATTCTTCCAAGTAGCACCAGGAGCACACTGGTTTAGTACTCAGCTGCCAACCATAAGTTCAGTGGTTTGAACCCACCAGCCACTCTGATGGAAACAGATGTGGCTGTTGGCTCCCATAAAAATTTACCCCCTTGGAAACCCTATGGGGCAGCTCTACTCTGTCCCACAGGGTTGCTATGTGTCTGAATCAACTCAGTGGCCGTGGACTTGGTGGTTTTCTTAAAATTCTTCCAAGGGTGAATATTTCATAGGTGAAAGTATGTTCATCAGTGAAATGATTTCATGTATAACAAATGAATTAAAACTTTCTTTAGAAATGACAGTAACTTGAAACCACTCCAGTGATATCCAAATTAAATTGTGTCATCATATCTGAATCCCAGACGTGTATAAAATACGTGGCCACATTCACTTTCCCAGTGATTTTTTTTTCCGTTCCCTGGATTTTCCATAGTCAGTGATATTACACATTTTAAACCTAAAATGAAGTCACCAAAACAGAGTCTCGTCTTGCTTCTGGTCCTTCTGTAGTTCTGAATATAGTAGTCTTACTGTTTTATTACAATGTAGCTGGTCCTAAAAAGCAATAAGAATATTTAAATGCTTACAGAGTTTTGTTACAGCTCCAGAACTGGTGTATACACACAGTAAGGCCCTCCTGAAGAAGATTTTTCCTTGCTTTTATAAGAGAAGCACATTTCATTACCCACCACAGACACATGAGTATAGCCAGCATCAATATCACCACTAAGTACAGAGAGACAGGCTTTGCTCAAACATTTGGCCACTAATCCTGTCAAGATTAGTCAAGATTATGTTGTTGAAAATTATACAGGAGTAGCAGCTTTGTTTTGTTTTCTCCTTGTATCTTCTCCTTCCTTCATCCACACAAGAGTTAAGATCTGAGCTCATTGCGTTAAGGGAAGGATGAGTCAGGAGGGAAAGGAGAGATGGCGTAACAGTTTTCAAGGACAGAAGAAAAACAGTTCAAGTGTATATAGTCTATGCTGTCCTTATGTGCCACTGTGTCTATTTCCTTATAATGACTCCATGTGACAAAGAAGAATTGCCCTAGTGTTTTCTGGGCTATCACTGCAAGTCAGAACTCACTCAGTAGTACTGGGGTTTGGGTTTTAGCTTAATCTTTATGGGAGAAGCACATTATGAGAGCAGATGGCCAGACCCACTGGGTGGGTTTGACTGCCTTTACAGTAAAGGGTACCAGCCTAGCACTTTGGGTTCCTTATAGGGTCTACAGTGACCACAAATTTCTTGGTTCTAAAGCAGAGAAAAGAATGAAGCTTCATACTGTTCCTCTCACTCTTACTGGCTGGTGGGCAGGAGAGGACAGATGAAAAAATGGTCCAGAAAGCAGAAGAGACCTGTACCCTGATCCCAGAAGAAGGTAGAGACCTCAGAGACCTTGCAGGTGTGGCTGCTGCAGTTATGAAAAGTAACTCTGGGTCGCCGCACCTGAAGGGGTTTGTGGTAGGAATAGGGCGTGTTCCCACATATGCCACATAAGGAGACGGGAGCAGCACTTGAACCAAAACAAGGTCCCTTCCCCTCACCAAATGCAGCACCACAGAGACTGGAGGGGGAAACCCCATTAAGAGTCCAAGGTAAATTCTTTTTCTGCGACTCAACGAGGAGTTAGCAAAAACAATAAAAAATAATCACAATGATAACTTACGTTTGTTGAATTCTAATGTCAGGCATTATTCCTAAAGGAAGCCCTGGTAGCAGAGTGGTTAAAGTGCTCAGTTGCCAACCAAAAGGTTAGTAGTTTGAATCCACCAGATACTCCATGAGAGAAAGATGCAGCAGTCTGCTCCTGTAAAGATTAAAGCCTTGGAATCTCTTGAGGCAGTTCTGCTCTAAGAAGCGCTGGTGAAGGGCTTCACTGCTAACCAAAAACCATGAGTGGTTTGAACTCACTAGTTGCTGCACAAAAAAAAGATGTGGCAGTCTGCTTCTGTAAAGATTACAGCCTGGGAAACCCTTGTGGGCAGTTCTACCCAATCCTACGAGGTCCTGTGAGTCAGAATCTACTCAGTACCAATGGGTCTGGGTTTTTTCTTTTAGTATTCCTAAAAAGAACACTGTTGGCGCAACAGTTAAGGTTAAGGTTAGCAATTCAAACCCACCCAGTTGCTCTGGAGAAGCAAAGATCTGGAGAACTGCTAGACAGCTTAGAAAACTGTACGTCGCAGCTTCACTCTTGTCACATTGGGTCACTACGAGGTTGAGAATCAACTAGACAATAGCAAACAACACTGTTCTAAGCCCCTTAAATGTACTGCCTCATTTACTTCTCACACCTCCTAGGTGGATACTACTACTACTCCTCCCAGTAAACAGGTGAGGAAACTGAGGTCCCAGTTGGCAAAGTATCTGGCACGAGGTCATACAGATAGTAAGCGGTGGAGCCCGGATATAAGCAAATATATGCAACCTCAATTCAGACCCCAAGCTAGTAAAACAGAATTTTAAAAACTACAGAAAGTTCTATTTCTTGCAAATTCAAGTCTGTGGGCTGAAGACTGTACTTGCTACATTCAGTGTCTTACCTTTGGATTTCATTCTTTTCAAATTCCTCTCTCATGCAAAATCTAAGGCAAACCCACCATATGTAAAACAAGTTAACCGCAGGGCTGCTCTGGCAGAAGCAGGGTGAGGGTTGAGATCCTTATCTCTCACCACCTCCTTGAGCCTGCAAGAGGCCCCAAAGACTCCTGGAACACAGTTTGAAAACCACTGGTCCAAACAAATATTGCCCTGAATTACGTGCTTGAGAGACAAAAGCTGCACAGCTAAAAAAGCAACAGAACCCAGGGAAATCCAAGAAAAAAAGGTAAAAATATAACCTACTAGCAGTCACAGAGGTACCTCACACCAACCATCTCCAGTCTGAACATCTGAGAGCCCAAAAGTAAGTGAAATTCAGGAGTAACACAGGGAGTTAGGAATCAGGCAAACCTAATAAACAGGCAGAGGCGGGAAGCAGAGCCAGTGGGGTGCCTGGGCCAACCATCTGTGGTGAGCCAGAGATCCTGCCTTAGGAGCAGAGGTGGGAGCGAGAGAGGGAGGCCAGCACAGGAACTGTTCCCAGTGCCAGAGTCCTCCCAGTGTCAAGCTGTCCAGACACATTATATGAGATAGGAAGAGCCAAGCTTACCAAGTACTTTAATAACCTGTGTTTCAGGGGGAAGAAAAGTACATTCTCTTTCTTCCTACTGATTCAGATTCTGTCTTTTCTTTACATCCAGTAACATACTTTCCAGTGACTGAGACTCTCAGATTCAACAGGCAGACATGGCCAAATCAGAAGTGGTGTGGTGGGAGCAGGGGGTTGGTTAAGAGAACCAGACTGCTTAGGTTCACACTCCCATTTTACTACTTAATGAAACACTAGCTGTGCAATCTTGGGCAAATTACTTAACCTCTTAGTGCCTCAGTTTCCCCGTATGGGACATGCAGATAATAACAGTACCTACCACAGGTTTAAACAACAAAAACCGCTGTCATCAAGCTGATTCTAACTCACGGCAACTCTACAGAACCAAGCAGAATAGCCTCATGGGGTCTCCTAGGAGCCACTTGTGGATTCCACTGCCCACTTTTTGGCTAGCAGATACAGCTCTTAACCACTGTGTCACCAATTTAATACACAAAAAGTATGCAGAACAGTGCCAGGCACAAAGTAAGTTCCCATTAAATGCTGGCTATTGTTTTTTTCTTTTTGGTAGCTATAATTTCACTCCTGACCACTCTCTTTTTTCTCTTCTACACGTATTTTAGTTTCTTATTGTTGCTGTAACAAATTACTATAAATTTAACAGCTTAAAAAATATAGATTTCTCATTTTACAGTTGTGTAGGTTAGATGTCTAAAATGGGTTGACAGGGCTGCATTCCTTCGAAAACACTAGGAGGAATTCATTATCTTGCCTTTTCTAGTTTATTAAACCCAACTGTATTCCTTGGTTTCTGACCTCTTCCTTGAATCACTCCAACCTCTTATATTGACTCTGATCCTCCTGCTTCCCTCTTATAAAGACTCTTGTGATTAAAATGCACAGAATATAATCCAGGATCATCTCAAAACCCTTAACTTAATCAACACAATCATTATAGTCAGAGACTGTACCATGAGACGTATAAATGCCCCTTGAACATAGAAAGATGGGCCCCTGGTGAGCCCATACTCTCACAGATAGCAGAACATGCAGAATATTTTCTCATGCTCAGAGGAGAATCCTTGGGCTACCCAAGAATTTCCTCGGATGCAGGATCCAACCAAAAGAACAAGGACTACCCTCTCAATGAGAGTGTCCCACACCACCAATCTGGTGACTAATGACCTGGACACTTTTGCCCTAGCCAACTGGCAAACAGCAGAGTGTACACATACCACTGATCAGGGAGAACACCCCATGCACCCACAGAAGGTGACCAGCAGGACTGATAATCACCTGACCAAAAACACCACACACATCCTTAGTAGTCCATTAAGAACATAAAACATGAACCCAGGTTCACACACCTACTCACTGCTCTACCCACCCAGAGACAGGAGACAATAGCTTCAATAAAGCCAGATCAGTGACCAGTGTAGCTCACATATCCAGCCTACTCAGACATATCAAAACAAAATAAAAATTCATAACAGAAAAAAAATACAATAAATAAATAAACATAGTAAAGTCTTGATGCCTTAGAGACAACAGACAATATCAAATCACATAAAGAAGCAAGACAAGGTGGCTCCAGCAAGCGACCAAAATAAAGAACAAGAAAACCTTCTGGAGAAAGATAAGGCAATGGAACTACCTGAATTCAAAAGAAGAACTGAAATGACTAATATACAGAGCTCTCCAAGAGATCACGAAAGAGATCAGGAAAAACAGACTAACCAAGGAACACACAGAAAAAGCAACAGAAGAATTTAGAAAAATAATACACACACACACACACAAAAACCAAATGTGCTATTAGAAATCATACAAAAATAGCAACTAGAAATCGAAAAGATTAACAATAATTTTTTTTTATTATGATTGAATAAAAATGTCCATTCCCATATAAATTTGCATGCTCACCTATATGCAGCTCCCACTACTCCCTCTCTGCCCGGTGACAGCACACTCTTCCTCTCTGCTCCATACATGTCGTATCCTCCCAACAGTCTTCTATCCCTTCCTCTCCACCCACTCCCCTTCCTCCAGTAAAAGGTCAGTAGGATGATACCCTATAGATGCATAGAACCATAAAGTGCCCAAAAAATATGGTCACTCTGCATTGCCATGTCCAATCCAAACAATAAAATTTTACAATTAGACACCTCAATGGAAGGACACAGAGCATAACTGCAATGATCAAAGACAGAATTAATGTAACTGAAGACAAATTCCTTAATACTAATTTGTTTGAAAAGAAAAAAAAATCAGAGAAAAAAATGAAGAGAAATGAAGCCTAAGAATTATATGGAACACTATCAAGGAAAAAAACTAACATAAGATCAGAGTTTCAGAATGGTGTGGGAGAAGCAGAGAAGGGAAGAATAGAAAGCATAGAAATAAGGTTGAAGATTTGCTGGCAAAAATTTCCCTAATATCATGAAACAGGAGAACATACCCATCCAAGAAGTTCAACAAACCCCATATGAGAGAGATTTCAAAGTCACCATACCAAAACTAGAACGACCATCAGAGCTGTCATGGTAATACCTTTGATGTCCTGAATGTCATCAAAATGTCTTCCTTTCAATATTTGCTTTATCTTCAGATAAAAAAAAAAAGTCACTGAGGACCAGATCAGGTTAGCAGGTAGGGTATTCCAACCAGTTATTTGTTTATTGGCTAAAAACTCCCTCACAAATCACTGTACAACTAACTGCGCTCAGTTGCCACTGTGCCACCATGTGCAACGGCCATTCCAGAAAGAGTTCTAAAGTTGCTCTGAAGGGTGGACAACGCATTAGCATAAGTGCATAGCTTCCCAAAGCGAGTACTTCGAAGTGACATTAGTGATATTCACCAATGTGGTATTGCAGCACTTAGAAAAATTAAGTTTGTGGACTTAATTGTCAGACCTCATATATTCTTCATCAACACACATGAAACGTTCTCCAAAACAGACCACATTTTAGGCCACAAAAGCCAGCCTCAAAATTCAAAACATCAAAATAATACAAAGCATCTTCTCTGATCACAACACCATGGAAGAAGAAATCAGTAACAGGAATGCTGTTGTTATGAGGTGCCCTCAACTCAGTTCTGTCTCACAGCAGCAACACACTGGTCCTGCACTATGCTCATAGCCCTTGTTACGTTTGAACCCATTGTTGTTGCCACCATGTCAATCTTTTGTCGAGGGTCTACTTCTCTTTCGTTGACCCTCCACTTAACCAAATTTGACATCCTCTGTAGGAACTGATCCCTTTTGACAACACGTCCAGAGTACGTAAGAAGTAGTCATAACATTCTTGCTTCTAAGGAGCACCCTACTTGTACTACTTCCGAGACAAATCTGCTTGTTCTTCTGGCAGTCCATGGTATAGTCACGATTCTTCTCCAACACCACAATTCAAAGGCATCAATTCTTCTGTCTTGCGTACTCATTATCCAACTTTTGCATCCATGTATACAATTAAAATACATGGTTGGCTCAGGCATATCTTAGTCTTCAAAGTAATATCTTCGTTTTTCCATACTTTAAATTAAAAATCTTTTGCAACATATTTGCCCAATGCAATTTGTCTTTTGATTTCTTCACTTCTGCTTCCATGGGCATTGATTAGTTTACTTTGTGTGAATCCAAGTAAAATGAAATCCTTGACAACCTTAATCTTTTCTCTGTTTGTCATGATGTTGCTTATTGGTCTGCTTGTGAGGATTTTTGTTTTCTCGATGTTGAGGTGTAACTCATACTGAAAGCTGTGGTTTTTGATATTCATCAGTAAGTATTTCAAGTCCTCTTCATTTTCAGCAAGCATGGTTGTGTCATGTGCATAACACACGTTGTTAACAAGTCTTCCTCCAATCCTGATGCTCCATTTTAATTTGTACAGTCAAGCTTCTCAGATTATTTTCTCAGTATGCAGAATAAATAGGTATGGTAGAAGGATACAACCCTCAAGCACAACTTTTCTGACTTTAAATCACGCTGTGTCCCCTTGTTCTGTTCAAACGACTGCCTCTTGATCCATGTACAGATTCCTCATGAGCACAATCAAGTATTCTGGAATTCCCATTCTCCATAACGTCATCCATAATTTGTCATGATCCACACAGTCCAATTCCTTTACATAGTCCCCCCCCCCAAAAAAAAACCCACAGGTAAACATCTTTCTGGTATTCTCTGCTTTCACTCAAGACCCATATGACATCAGGAATGACACCTCTGACTCCATATCCTCTACTGAACCCATTCTGAATTTCTGGCAGTTGCCTGTCAATATATTGCTGTAGCTCCTTTTGAACGATGAACAAAATTTCACTTCTGTGTGATACTGTTCAATAACTTCTGCATTCAGTTGGATTACCTTTCTTGGGAAGAGGCATAAATATGGATCTCTTCTGGTCATTTGACCAATTAACTGTCTTCCACATTTCTTGGCATAGATGAGTGAGGACTTCCTGCACTGCAACTATTTGTTGAAACATTTCAATTGACATTCTGTCAATTCCTCGAGGCTCGTTTTTTGCCAGTGCCTTAAGTGCAGCTTGAATTTCTTCCTTCAGTACCATTAGTTTCTAATCACATACTACCTCTTCAAATGGCTGAATGTTGACCAGTTCTTTTTGGTATAATGACTCTGTGTGTTTCGTCTATCTTCTTTTGATGCTTCCTGCGTCATTTAATATTTTCCCCATACAATCCTTCACCATTGCAACTCAAGGCTTGAATTTTTATTTCAGTTCTTTCAGCTTGAGACATGTTGAGTGTGTTCTTCCCTTTGGTTTTCTATCTGCAGCTCTTTCCACATGTCATTATAATACCTTACTCTGTCTTCCCCAGCTGCCCTTTGAAATCTTCCATTCAGCTCTTTTATTTCATCATTTCTTCCTCTTGCTTTACCTACTGGAAATTCCTAACAGCAAGTTTCAAAGTCTCTTCTGACACTCATTTTGGTCTTTCTTTCTTGTCTTTTTAATGGCCTCTTGTTTTCTTTAGATCTGGTATCCTTGATGTCATCCCACAACTGGTCTCGCCTTCGGTTATTAATGTTCACAGCATCAAATCGATTCTTGAGATGGTCTCTAAACTCAGGTGGGATATATTCAGTGCTGTACTTTGGCTCTGATGGACTTGCTCTAATTTTCTCCAGTTTCACTTTGAAGTTGCATATAAGCAAGTGGTGGCTTTTTCTGCAATTAGTCCCTACCCTTGTTTTGATTGTGATATTGAGCTTTTCCAGCCTTTCTTTCAACAGATGTAGTCAATTTCATTCCTATATATTCCATCTGGTGAGGTCCATGTGTATAGTCACCATTTATGTTGGAAACCCTGGTGGCGTAGTGGTTAAGTGTTACATCTGCTAACTAAAATGTCAGCAGTTCGAATCTACCAGGCACTCCCTGGAAGTTCTATTGGGCAATTCTACTCTGTCCCATAAGGCCACTATGAGTCAGAATTGACTTGACAGCAACGGGCTTTGTTTTTGTTTTTGTTTTTTTTTTCACAAAATCAACAACCATCATTCTCAATGGACAGAGACTGAAAACACATCCCTTAGGGTATCCTTTATCACCATTTCTATTTAACATCATGCTGGACATCCCAGTTAGGCAATAGGGCAAAAGAAGAAAAAAAAAGAAAAGGCATCCAAATTGTCAAGGAAGAGGTAAAACTATCTCTAGTTGCAGATGATATGGTCCTATGCATAGTAAACGCAAAAGAATCTAAAAGAAAGTTACTAAAACCAGTAGAGGGTTTAAGCAAAAGTATACAACAGAAGATTAACATACAAAAGTCAGCTGGATTCCTCTACACCAACAAAGAGAACTTTGAAAAGGAAATCAGGAAACCAAGAAACCAATACCATTTATAATTGCCCTCAGAAGATAACACACTTAGGAAAATATGTAACTAGGACATAACAGGCCAAAACCAAGAAGACTACAAAACACTACTGTAAAAAAATCAAAAGATACCTACATAATTAGGAAACATACCATGCTCATAGATAGGAAGACTCAACATTATGAAAATGTCAACACTATCTAAAATGATGTACAGATGAAATGCAATCCCAAATCAAATTCCAACAGCATTCTTCAACAAAATGAAAAACTAATCACCGATACTATATGGAAAGGGTGGGGGTCTCTGATGAATAAAGCATTAACGAAGCAGAACAAAGTGGGAGGTCTCACACTACCTGATCTTAGAACCTACTAAGCAGCCACAGTAGTCACAACAGTCAGGTACTGGTACAACAGACACAAAAATCAATGGAACAGAATTGAAAACCCAGATGTAAATCCATCTGTCTAACATGATAAAACCTGGTGGCACAGTGGTTAAGTGTTACGTCTGCTAACCAAAAGGCTGGCAGTTTGAATCCACCAAGCACTCTTTGGAAACTCTATAGAGCAGTTCTACCCTGCCTTATAGGGTCACAAGGAGTCAGAACTGACTCAACAGCAGTGGGTTTTATCATGATAAATGGAGAAAATACTGAAGTTTTCAAGGATTTTATTCTATTTGGATCCACATTCAACACCCATGGAAGCAGCAGTCAAGAAATCAAAAGATCCACTGCATTAGGCAAATCTACTGCAAAAGACCTCTTTAGGGTGATGAAAAGCAAAGACTTCACCTTGAAGACTAGGGGGCCTATGACCCAAGCCATGGTGTTTTCATTGTCATTATATGCACATGACAGCTGAACAGTGAATAAGGAAGACAGAAAAATGCCCTTCAACTGCAGGTAGGAGAAGAATACTGATATATCATGGATTGCCAAAAGAATGAACAAATCTGTCTTGAAAGAAGTACAACTAGAGTGCTTCGCAGAAGACATGACTAGGTCTCACATACTTTGGACATGTTGTCAGGAGGGGTCAATTCCTGCTGCAGGACATCATACTTGGTAAAGTACAGGGTTAGCAAAAGAGAGGAAGACCTTCAACAAGATGGACTTACAGCTAATGAAAAAGGTTAGCAACAACGGGCTCAAGCATAACAACAGTTGTGAGCATGGTGCGGGACCATGCACTATTTCACTCTCTTGTATACAGGGTCACTATAGAGTTAGATTCATAGCGACCCTAGGGGTCAGGGTAGAACTGACCACCGGAGTATTCAAGGAGTGCCTGGTGGATTTGAACTGCTAACCTTAGCAGTGGTAGCACTTAACCCACTGCACCACCAGGTCGGATCCGACTCGACAGCACTTGGCATAGAGTTAGAACTAATTCAATGGTACCTAACAACAATACAAGCAGCTGATAATCTGCTGACAAAGAGCCAACATAGATAAATCTGGGAAGTATTATGCTGAATGAAATAAGTCAATCACAAAAGAACTCTGTAGTACATGAAACCACATTATAAAAACTCAAGAAAAGGTTGACACACAGAAGAAAGCAATCTTTCATGGTTATCAGGGAGCAGAGGGATCAAGAGGGGAAATCATTAACTAGATAGTAACTTATGCTGACTCATAGCAACCCTATAGGACAGAACAAAATGGTCCTATGGGATTTCCAAGGAGCGGCTGGTGGATTTGAATTGCCAACCTTCTTCATTAGCTGCCAAGGTCTTAATCACTGGGCCTCCAGAGCTCCAATTAGATAGCAGTTACATGTCAATTCTGGTGAGGGAAAGAGAACACATAACACTGGGAAGCTGGCACAGCTTGACTAAGACAAAGTCTTAGAAGTTTCACAGACACATCAAAACTTGATGTTGAAGTACCAAGCTGCTGGGGCTCAAGACTAGGGACTAGATAATCTCAGGAAACATCTATGTCAAATGGTATAACATACTTTGTAAAGAAAATATACTATATCCCACTTCGCTGAGTAGCTTGAGGTATTCAAAGCTTGCAAACGGCTGTCTAATACATATCTTTTGGTTTCACCCTGTCTACAACAATGGAGAATGAAGAAAACCAAAGATACAAGGAAAATATTAGCCCAAAGAACTAAAGGATCACAGGAAGCACAGCCTCCACCAGTCTGAGCCCAGAAGAACTGGAGTCCAGGCCTCCACCACAGGCTGCTGGACAAGGTTCACAGCAGAGTTCCGGACAGAGTCAGAAAAAAAAGTAGAACAAAAGTGAAATTCACACACACGAAAAAGACCGGACTTACTGGTCTGCCAGACACAAGAGGAAACTCCCAAGACTATAGTTCCCTGCTCAAATCTGAAGCCACTCCTCAAGCCCTCTTTTCAGACAAAGATTTAGACAGGCTTATAAAACAAACAATTATAAATGTGAGGAATGTGTTTCTTATTTCAATCAAATATTTGAGACCAAATGAGCTACTCCTGTATGAAAAGAAGGCAGAGAGGGACAGTAAAACTGGACAAATGGACCTGGGTAACCCGGGGTGGGAAGGGGGAAGAGTGTTAACACATTGCAGGGACTGCAACCAACGACAGAAAACAATTCTGTGTGTAAATTTTTGAATGAGAAGCTAACATGTGCCATAAACTTTCACCTAAAAAAAAAGAAGAAAGAAAGAAAACCACTGCCATTGAGTTGATTCAGACTCATATCACCCCCATAGGATGGAGCAGAACTGCCCCACAGAGTTTCCAAGCAGCACCTGGGGATCTGAACTGCACACAACAGATTTTGTTTTTTAATGTGAAAAATCAAACTAAAAAAGAACAAAAAATAACTGTGTAGGCCTGCCATTACAGGTGAGGAGTGAAAAATCCATTCCTAACCCTGGACCAGTCATGCAGTTCCTGCCAACCTCCCAGAGGAAAGGGGGAATTCAAGGTCTCCCCTGGAGATTCACCGAAGCAATCCCTCTAAAAAGGCACCAAGAAAGCTCAAACCTCCCCCCCCAAGGGCTTCTAGGAGGGCTGCAATTTCATTTGGGAATATGTTTTGTTATGTTAATGAAAAAGCACTGGAATAGAGCTTTCTTGAGTCAATCTCTTTTGAGGCAGAAGTATAAAAGCAGATGAAGCAAGCAGAGACAGGGGAGTGGGGACAGATGGCTGCCACACTTATGAGATCTCCAAGCAACCAAGAAACAGACTAAAAAGAGATAAGGACCTTTCCCCAGAAGCAACACAGAAAGCCTTCCCTTAGAGCTCTTGCCCTGAACTTGGACTTTTAGCCTCCTAACTATGAAAAATAAATGTTTATTAAGATCACCCACTTGTATTATTTGTTATAGCAGCACTAGGTAACTAAGACACTGCCTACTGTTATAAAGATTAAGTAAATTAATAGATGTAAAGTGCATACAACAGGGCATAAAAAACTACAGCCATTCTTAATATATATATATAAGGCTGTCCAACTGGTTCCTCTTTAGAGGGGAAAGTGGAGGGTGGAAAGGAGGAGACAAGTGTTCACCAAATGGGTACTGAAAGTACAGGGTGGAAAGGAGTGTGCTGTCACAGGGTAAGGTGAGCAGACAGAGTTGCATAAAGGCATGTATTAGGTTTTCCATGGCAAATGGACTTGGATTGTAAATTTTCACTTAATCACAATAAAAATTCAAAAATAAAATAAAAACACTGCCACTGAGTCAATTCCAACTCATAGTGACCCTAGAGGGCAGAGCAAAATTGCTCCACAGTTTCCAAGGAGCGCCTAGTGGATTTGAACTACTGGCCTTTTGATCAGCAGCCACAGTATTATCTTAACTACTACGCAGCCAGGGTTTCCAGAACAGGGCCTAGTGAGTAGTAAACTAAACACTAAAAAATGTTGCCAACAACCACTACTTATTCTGTTATTTAAATAGACTTACTAGGGACATTTCAAGGAGCCTTGCTAGCACAGTGGTTAAGTATTCAGTTGCTAATCCAGGAAATAGCAGTTTGAACCCACCAGTCATTCCTTAGGAGGGCAATCTCCTTCAATAAGGCAGCATCCCTGGAAACTCTGGAGGGCAGTCCTATCCTGTCCTACAGGGATTCTACGAGTCAAAATTGACTCGGTGGCAACAGATTTTCAGGGCAATTTTAATGCATGTCTAAGTTTGGTTT
The DNA here is from genome assembly GCA_028571685.1 of Heterohyrax brucei. Taxonomy (NCBI): domain Eukaryota; kingdom Metazoa; phylum Chordata; class Mammalia; order Hyracoidea; family Procaviidae; genus Heterohyrax; species Heterohyrax brucei. The sequence continues at coordinate 39,225,798 of CM053154.1, forward strand.
AAAAACCCAAACTGTGAAGGTTAACAGACAGTATTCTAAGACAGGAGTTTCTACAATCATGGAAATGTCCCTGTTTGTACCATGCAGTATGGTACTCACCAGCCACAAGCAGCTATAAGCTCTTGAAATGTGGCTACTTTTATTTAATTTTAACTGATCTAAATTTAAATGTACAGGCCATATGTGTCTGCTGCTATTTTTAGCTGCCATCCAGTCAGCCACCACTCACGACAACCTCATGTACCACCCTCAGGATCAGCTGTAGACGAAGACACTATGATCTACAGGGTTTTCACCGGCTAATTTTTTGGAATTAGATTGTCAGGCCTTTCTTCCTAGTCCATCCCAGTCTGGAACCTCCACTGAAATCTGTCAAGCATCACAGCAACACAAAGCATCCACAGGTGGCTGCACATGAGGTACACTGTCTGGGAACTGAACCTGTGTCTCCTGCATAGAAGAGGAAAATCCTACCACTGAACTACCAATGCCTCATCCTATGTGGCTAGCAGCCACTATAATGGACAGTGCAGCTGTAGGAGGCTTGGTTCCCAATCTGGCACATGACAACCTATTTAATTGATAACACAGCTGTATTATAACATTAATAAAAACTAGTCCAAGTTCAGCATCCAGGAAACAGAGATGGCCACATGATACTGGAGACAGTCTTCCTAGATCCTGTGGTTGGCTCTTGGCAAAGTACGTTTTTGATATCCTTTTCCACCTTCTTGCGGTTGGGTCGGGGGGGACCCACTGCCATAGACTTGATTCTCTTAGTTACCCTACAGGACAGAGTACAACCAACCCACTAGAAACCCAAGACTAAGTTTTAGGGAAAACAGCCACATATTTCTCCCACAGAGCAACTGGTGACTTTGAACCACCAACCTTTCAGTCAGTAGCTGACCAACTTTAACCACTGCATCACCAGGGCTTAATTTCTCTTTCTTCACCCACTCCCAGTTCCAACTCTCACCTTTGGAACCCGACACTGCTGTGCCCCGCGCTCTGTTAAGCAACATCAGTACCTCCCAGCCCTCCTCTGGGAACACCATGCTCCCCAGTTGCCTACCATCCCAACTTCCCACTGAATTCCCATTCACTCAGTGCCAACAATGTCAGCCAATGTTGGGTGCAAACAACTGGATCAAATAAATTCTCACTCCACACTCTTCTCACTTCTTCTGGTTTCTTCCTTTCTCTCCTTTGAATCCTTCTGGTCTGAGATTGCTTGGTTTTTTAATTTTGTTTTCCACCCAGAGGTAACCCAAGCAGAAGGGGAAGTAGTGGGGACCAGAGTAGGCATTGTCATACACAGGCTGTTTGTCAATCGGGGGTATGGGAGGCAGGGACCGCCAACATACACACAAGCGGAACAGCCTTGCTCTGTGCAAATTCCTCCTCTTGCCGAAGCTTGGGAAAGTTCCCTTCGCTTTGCTTTGCTTTGGAAAACTGTTCCACCACGCATTTCAATCTTCCTTCATTCATGTAGAAATTTTAGGTGACAAGTTACACATCAAAGGATTATTTAAACTATAGAACAAAGTCGCAGAGAAGAATGTGACTATGAATCATTGCAAAGAGGAAAAAAGAAAAACAACCACCTTCACTAGATTCTAGCTTTGCCACAGTCCACTTGACCATGGAATTTTTAATGACACAGGTCAAGGTTGGGTCACATCCAAAGAGCTAATGTTAGCAGAAGGACAGAAGCATGCCCTCCAGCTTAATCTTGCTTGTTCCTTGTCTGGTCCCAAGGCACGAACCAAAAATGATCTATGTATGGCTGTTGCTTTTCAAGACAATTTCCCCTACGGAACTGTACATAGAGGACAATGCTAATGCTAAGTATTGCACATTTCTCTAAATCCTTCCAATTATATCGTCTCCTTGTCCAAAATGAAGATTTTCACTGTAGAACCAAAATCTTAACATTTAATACTGCCCACTATTATTTAGAGAGCCTTCCACGTGCAAGTATTGTGCCAAGAAAGTCACAATAACTGCCTTCAGCTGGGGAAATGAGACGTCCACATAAATAATTCTCACAGAAGGCACAGCATGGACAGGCATGGCGAGGTAAAACACCGCAGAATCAGAGCAAAGTCGGCTGTTTCTAACCAGCATATCGGGAAAGACCTCACAACAGCCACAAAACTCAGTGTAATGGATAGTTACAAAATAGAGCGGAAAAACAGGGGAGGGTGGGACATCAAGGTAGAGAAACGGATATTCTAGATGATAGGATTTTCAGGCTTTCTTCTAGAAAAGTATCTGAGAAGGCACGGCTTCATACAACAAAATATAGTCCACTCTTTCCTCCCTCCCAGTGATAACAGGCACCTGTGCAGATACCTCTGAGGTCACCTGCATCCACATTCGAAGACAAAACCAAACCTACTGCCGTCGAGTCGATTCCGACTCACAGTGATCCTATGGAACAGAGGAAAACTGCTCCATAGACTTTCCAGTGTGCGCCTGGTGGACTTGAACTGCCGATCTTTGGGTTAGCAGCAGTAGCACTTAGCCACTACCACACCATTCTAAGAAAGGCTTTTGAAAATTCTCCCTAATGGGGTCCGGTATTCTTGGCCTCCCTTCTGAGGCAATGGCCTCACGCGATTCCTATCCATCCCCGTCGGGATACAGTCCTCCCTGTCTACCCAAGAAACAACAAGGAAACACTGATCCTGCAGGGATCCTCCAGACAAACTGTACATAATGCAACTGTAGTTGTAAAGTATGCGCAAATAAAACTTTTCAGGGAATAGCCTTTTATTTAACATGTACTCAGGCAGCTCACTATTTCAAAGAATGGAGAAAAGCCTTTAAATGACGAATCTTATACTGAATGATGGGTTGAATCAGTTGAGCCAAGGACTTTCAGCGCTAGAAGTTATCCATTATTCAGCATTAAGAACTCTGAGAGAAAAGATACATTCTTCTAGTTACCAGTAGAAGTCGGACCAGGTTCAGTACTGTATTTTCTAGGGCTGGCCGTAGATAAATCTCTCCAGGAACAGTCTCTTGAGCACTTTCCTTGAAATACTGTTGCTAGGTACTGCCACAAAAAGAGCTTGTAGTTGTCTTTTTCAGACTCGCCACCCCTACACCGTACACACAAAATACAGTGGAGACCGCAGGCAAACCTCTGCAGGAGTGAGAAAAGCACTCAGGGCGTTCTCAAACCAGAGTGATGTTTGGCCTGCGTTCCCCGGGGAATCTCCTGCCTCAGTTTTGTGGTGAGTGGGAACAGTCCTCCCCAGGTTTGCGGAGCTACCCTGCTCCCCTTGGCTGGTCTGCTGCATTCCGAGATAAACTGCCCATCTCTCCCGCTCTCCGATCCTTCGCCACCCAACTGCAGAGCAGCTGCCTCACCTTGCCTCCTCTGGCCAGTCGCAACGGAGTCTCCAGACGCAGCGTCTCCCTGGAGACCTGCTGTCCTTGCGTTTGTCACGAGCGGCGTCGGCTGTCCCGGCCACGAGTGTGCCAGAGGCACAGCCGATGCCCGGGAGCGCGAGAACCGGGCAAGTGCCGCAGAGGCAGCGCCCAGGGCGCCCACCGGCGTCTCGCGCGGCTCCCACCGCCCCTCCGGCCCGCGAGCCCACCGGCGTCCGCCCACCCCGCGTACAGTGTGCGCCCAGCCGGCGCCTCGCCCTCGCTCCGCGCCCGCCGAGCTGTGCGCGCTGCCGGACGGCGGCGGCGCAAGCGGCAGCGGAGCCCCCGCCCTGGGCCGGGCTTTCCCAGAACTCGTCCGCCCGCCGCCCGCCTCGGGGTAGAGGCTGCTAGCGCCGCCGCGGGCCGCCGCGCCGCCGGGGGAGCGGCCTGTGCCGGACCCGCCCCCGGCCCCGGGTCTCCGGCCGCACGGGGAAGGGGGGCGCGGAGGGCGGGCCCGGCCGCCGCCCCCGCTCCGGCCGCCGCGGCGCGACCCCCGCCCGACCCCGCCCGTCCCGCGCACCGTGGCTGGGGCGCCTAAGGGCAACCTCTTTTTTCCCCGGAGGCGGGAACCCGGGAGACAGCGCCTGAGTGGCTGCGCTCCCGGGAAGGGCGGGAACTCCGCAAGCCTCCCGCCACCAGCGCCGCAGCGCCTCAGGAATTTAATCTCGCAAGTACCCTGGAGGGGATTACTCCTGGTTAGCAGATGTGGAAATTGAGGTACACGGTAGATTAATGACTTCCACAAGGCCACTCCAGTAAATGGCAGCACCCATCTCGAATCTGTTCATTCATTTATTCAACAGACATTTTCTCAGCACCCATCAATGTGGCAGGCGCTAAGCAGGCACTAGAGATACTCCTTTTGCTGCTTATAGTGGCCATGTGGGTCCGCAGCCTCCAGATCCAGCTCTCTTTTCGTTGCTGAAGCAAAAAGGCAGATTTGCATAGCTACCAGAAATTACAGACTCTGCCCCATCATCCCTAGCCCCTGGTGGCGGTCATTATAGCCAGAGGGTATGAGAGTCAAAGCAAAGCAAATCTTCCTCCCTTTCTATTAAACCTATTCCTTCTCTTTCATATTCTAATAAATGCATCTCCGACTCCTTTTCCTACCTCCATTCAGGACCAATTCCTGCTCCAACAACCCTAACCTTCTATCCCTTCGGCCAAATCATCCCTCACACCACAGGCTTAGTAGTATTCTTCCTCTTCTGCAACTTTAATCTGCACAGAAACCTTCAGTGGTCCTCCGTTGTGGTTGTTAGGTGCCATGGAGTCGACTCACAGCGACCCCAAGCATGTGAACTGCAGACTAGCGTCTTCTGGGCTGTAATCTGTACCGGAGCAGACAAGTCGTCTTCTGATGAGCGGAAGTGTTGCTGAGGGGATTCCCAGAACCAACTTGTAACAGCTCTTAACCGTTTGTGCCACTAAGACTCCACTTTGTTCCCCACTGCCATCCATACTAACTCCCTAAGACTACAGGAACCAAACATGCCCTAGCTAAGTAGACCAAAGGGTGCCTTTCCGACTCTGTACCTGTGCTTAAGTTGAGCCACCTAGCTGGAGCACTCCTACTTTCTCAAACACATTTTCTTCCTTCCCAAGTTTGAACCCTTTCTTTCACGTCCGTCTCAAAAACACCACTGCCACCACCACTTCTAGCCTTCAAACCGCGGAGAGGTTGCAGTAAGGCCGCACTGGAAGGTACCCAAGAATTCTGCCTACCAGAAAAATCTGCAAGCTGGTCCTTACGCTTTTTTCCTGTTTTCTCAGACCTAAGATTTTAATGAAAACTAACATTACCTCCTCCCTTGAGAGTTTCTGCAGAGGGCTCTGTAGAAACTCTTTGTTCATTAAGAGAGTCAGATTTTAGTGCCACAGTACTGGCTAAGCCAAGTGCCATCCAGTCGGATCAGAACTGGAGGGTAGTCGTTTACTCCACCCTTGGGCCTATGCTGTCCTCAACAGGTGAGTGGAAGAGGCTGGAAAAATGAAGCATCACCAGCAACAAATAAGGTGCACTGTTGATATAAATAATGTATAGTTTTATATTATGGTTTTATAATTCATTTAATGACACTAGCAATACATTGCCAATCACTTAGAGCCCCTTGACATAAAAAAAAAAAAATAGGTGCACCCAATTAACTTGCTTCAAACTAGTGGATGCACAAGCAGTTAACACTGAATCCTCCAAGTGAGTCATTGCACTGTTACTAACCAGGCTGAGTCCAGCTCAGAGCCAGAAAGTTACTAGAATGTGATAATCAATGCAGCCCCAGCCTTGGAAAAGAAAGCCTTCCCAAAGCTTTGCAAAGAGAGCAGATCCAGATCAATGTCCTTTGCTCCATCCCTCATTCAGTCTCTAAATGAGACTGGAGGGAGCCTTGTCCCAAGGCTGCCTCACCAGATTGGAATGTCTGAGCTAACAGTGCTTCCAGAGGGTTCATTGCTCCTCTAAACAGCACTGCCCAGACTTTCTGGAGATTTTAATTCACTCTCCAACCTCGCCAGCAGTTACACACAAGGTGCCTTTTTTACACCCTGCTCTCTGTTCAGTGAAAGGCGCAGACCATCTCAGGGGAACAATGGTTCCATTCAAGGCTTTTTCAAAAGTACAGCACATAACCTCCACACCGCGGGTTGCTGCCAGCCATTATCTGGAGAAAAAAGACTGTCAGATAAAGAGCCTGCGAACGGGGAGCACTGGGCAATTGCCATGAAAACTTCATCTTCAGAAAACTCAGTTATGCATCTTTGTAGAAAATATCAGTCTGCCTAGTTAAACAATGGTCCCACAAAACAATGGCTTGAAATTTATTTAAACAGCACATCTATACTTGGAATTTCAGAACAGTGCACATTTTTTTTTAACTTGCTATGTAATGCTCTTCATTCAATAAAAAATTGATTTAGGTATGTCATAAATTGGGGCAATAGAGAATTTAAGTCACGAAAAACATTTTCTGAAAAGGAAGCATCATCTCTCTCTTTTTGCCACCCCACCGTACTCCCCTCTGCTATTTTCAGATTGGAGGTGATGGTCTCTGACTTCATGGTTGTTGCTGCCAACTGGAGGCCCTGCAACCTCTCTTGCACATTTTCACAGAGCAGGACTGAGCCTTTGCCACACTCAACAAGCCAGCCATCAGTTAACCCATTCATAAACAGACCCTTAGGTTGCAAACTGTATAGTCCACTCAGATGCCATTGGCTAACGTAGCCATCTGTGTTAAACAGTAGTTAATTGCCAAGCAGAGGCATTAGCTAACAGACATCTGAACAGCCTCAAGGCCAAAGAAGAACTGAAAAAGCAATCCAGCCTTTAGCTTTACCAAAAAATCCGTGGCCGTGGAGTTGATTCCAACTCGCAGCAACCCTGTAGCTTTAGGAGTTGCCATTTCCTCCAATTCGGTCTCTGCATCAGACTGTACCAATTGTCTGCAAATAGTCAGTTAAGACAGTAGGTTAGAGAGCCAGAAAACAAGCTTTCTGAGTAATCTTATGCGTGAGGTTGGAAGTCCTAAATCAGAATGAAATTGGTGAAAAACAGCTTGTTAAAATAGGAGATGGGTAGCTCCGCCTCTGTAAGAGGTTGATGGTTTGGATTAGGGGTGAAGGGAGACAGGTTGGAACTGTATGTGAAGCAGAAAGAGAAGATTCTGATCATTGTCTCTCTCAGTATAGCCAGTACTAGGAGCACAGATTCAATAAGATCCAACCCTCAGTATGAGTTCTTGGTCAGGTTACACAGCTTCCTGTGCCTCATTTTCCTCTTGTGTAAAATGGAGGTTATAATGTTGTTGTTAGGGGCCATCAAGTTGGTTCTGACTCATAGCGACCCTGTGAACCAAAGAACAAAACACTGCCCAGTCTTATGCAATGTCCATAATCATTTTATGCTTAAGCTCACTGTTGTGGCCACTGTGCCAAACCATCTTATCAAGGATCTTCCTCTTTTTCACTGACCCTCCACTCTACAAGGCATAATGTCCTTCTCCAGGGACTGATCCTTCCTGACAAAGTGTGTAAGACGCAGTCTTGCCGTCTTTGCTTCCAAGGAGTACTCTGGTTGTACTTCTTCCAGAACGAATCTGTTTTGTTCTTTTGGTAGTCCATGGCGCATTCAATATTCTTCTCCAGCACCACAATTCAAAGGCATCAATCCTTCTTCTGTCTTCTTCATTCATTGTTCAGCTTTCGCATGCACATGATGCAATCAAAAATACTATGGCTTGGATCTGGTGCACTTTAATCTTCAAGGTGACATCTTTACTGTTGAATACTTTAAAGAGGTCCTTTGCAACAGATTTTCCCAGTGCAATGCATTTTTTGATTTCTTGACTGCTGTTTCCATGGGCGTTGACTGTTGACTCAAGTCAAATGAAACCCTTGACAACCTCAGTCTTTTCTCCATTTATGTCAGTGTTGCTGACTGGTCCAGTTTTGAGGATTTTTGTTTTCCTGATGTTGAGATGCAATCCATACTGAAGGCTGTGGTCCTTGATCACATAATCTTGGAGGTTATAATAGTACCCACTATTCAGGGTTGCTGGTGTTGTAGTGGTTGTTCTAGTCATCTAGTGGTGCTCTAGCAGAAATACTACAAGTGGATGGATTTAACAAAGAAAGGTTTATTCTTACAGTCTAGTAGGCTACAAGTACAAATTCAGGGTGTCTGCTCCAGGGGAAGGCTTTACCCCTTGTCAGCTCGGGAAGAAAGTCCTTATGTGGCCTCAGTGTCCGGTCAGGGAGTATCTTGGTGCAGGAACATCAGGTCTGAAGCATGTAGTCTTCTCCCTTGCTGCTTCCTTGATGGTATGAGGTTCCCAATTCTCTGCTTGCTTCCCTCTCTTTTTATCTGTGTAGGATGAAAGGATAAACAGTGGTACAAGCCACAGTCTAGGAGGGTATCATAGTCCCACCCTAGTCCTCTTTCAACATAATTGTCTTATCTGTTATCCACAGACAGAGATTAGGATGTATAACACAAGAAAATCACAAAATATTGGGAATGATGACCCAGCCAAATGGCTGCATACATTTTTAGGGGGACACAGTTCCATCTGTGACAGTGGTTAAGTGCCACATCTGTTAACCAAAAGGCCAGCAGTTTGAATCCACTGGACACTCCTTGGAAATTCCATGGGACAGTTCTACTTTGTCCTAGAGGGTTGCTATGAGTTGGAATTGACTCAGTGACAGTGGGTTTGGTTTGGTTGGTTTTCACTCAGGGTTGTAGATGAGGATTATCAGAATTAATCTATACAAAACACTTAAAACATAATTTGCTTTGTTTTCATTAATAAGATTTTTATAAACCATGATCTCCTTTGGATGTGGTAAATACTTATTAATATTTTCATCTTTTTTGGCATATTCTAGAACCTCATAATAATAACTGGTTACTGTAATACACAGTTACTATCAGTAGAAACTAGGCCCAACTCAGATTTTCTCACCAAAAACGCATTAAAGTCAAGTTGACACTGACTCACAGCGACCCTACAGAAGAGAACAGGACTACTCCATTGAGTTTCCAGGAAGCACCGGGTGGATGTAAACTGCTGACGTTTTGGTTAACAGCCATAGCATTTAATCACTACAAGGGAGGGTTTCCGAAAATTGTCTCAGGATGCCATAATTAAAATTTGTAAAGCCAAGCCAAGTGCCCTGGAGTAAAATTTGTAAAAGAGCACTTAAAAAAAAGTTTCTGTGTCAGCTACTGAAATCACATAGACATTGTAGCTAGCAACTTCTCTAGATGTACTTTTTAAGTTTCCATGGTCTTCTGAGTGGCCAAGATGTTCATTAGAGGAAGAGCACTTCTAATATGACCATGACACTCAAAGCAAAAGAGCATCTGCTTGAAAATCGTTATCTTTTCTGCAAGCTTCCTGGAATATCACTTAAGAACGTATACATGAAAATATTAAATAAAATATAATCAAACCAAATTACAAAATTTAGTCTGACCAAGTAGGAGTTAAGACAGGTTTTCAAGATATTGAATATTGGAAAATCTATTAATAAAAGAATTTATTGAAAGTAAAACAAAGGAGTCTAGCTAACACCTCAGTAAATAACTTCAAGGTGTTTCGTAAAATTAAACACTAATTGCTGCCTGATCAAAAAAGTCTTTTTAGAACAATTAATAGAAGGGTATGTTCTTATTAAAATTTCAATATCTTTCACAAATAATAACCATCATCATAAATGGTGAATTACTTAGAGGCATACTATTAAAACTAATATTGGGCAAAAGTACCTAATTATGATCATTATTATTCAATATAGTCTAGTTATTCAATATATTAAAATATAAAACAAAAAGTAGAAATATGGCTTTTGGAAAGTAGGAGATAAAATTATGATTACTTTGCTAGTATGTTATTTTTGTTGCTATGTGTTGTTCAGTGCCCTGGAATTGGTTGTCACTCATAGTGACCCTATGTACGATGGAAGGAAGAGTGCCAAGTCCTGCACTGACCGTCCTCACAGTCGTTGCTATGTTTGATCCCATTGTTGCAGCCACTGTCTCAGACCATCTCTTTAAGGATTTCTCTCTTTTTCATTAACCTTCTACTCTGCTAAGCAAGATGTCCTTCTCCAGGCATTAGTACCTCCTGGTAACATGTCCAAAGTATGTGACATGAAGTCTCCCCATCCTCATTTCTAAGGAGCAGTCTAGCTGTACTTCTTTCAAAATAGATTTGTTCATTTTGCTTGTAGCCCATGACATATTCAATATTCTTTGCCAACATCGTAGTTCAAATGCATCAATTACTTTTAGATGTTCTTATTCATTGTCCAGCTTTCACACACAGATGAGATAATTGAAAATATCATGGTTTGAGTGAGGCACACCGTAACCTCAAGTTGATCTATTTGTTTATCAACATTTTAAAGAAGTTTTCTGCAGTATATTTGCCCAAAGGAATGTTGGTTGGTTTCTTGACTGCTGTTTCTATGGGAATTGGTTGTGGATACCGGTAAAATGAAAAGTTTGACAACATCACTATTTTGTCCATTTACCATGATGCTGCCTATCAGTACAACTGTAAAGATTTTTGTTTTCTTTATGTTGAGGTGTAATCCATACAGAAGTCTGTAATCTGTGATCTTCATCGGTAAGTGCTTTAAGTCCTCTTGGCTTTCAGCAACCCCCCCCAAAAGAAACACCAAACTCATCACTGTTAAGTTGATTCTAACCCATAATGACCCCGTACGTACAGCAGAGTAGAACTCCCCTATAGGATTTCCCAGAAGCAGCTGGTACATTTGAACTGCTGATATTTTGGTTAGCAGCCAAGCTCTTAACTACTGTGCCACCTGGGCTCCCTCAGCAAGCAAGGTTGTTTTGTTTGCATACCACAGGTTGAATGTCCCTCCAATCCTTATGCTACATTCTTCTTTATATAGCGCAGCTTCTCAGACTGTTTATTCAGCACACAGATTGAATGAGTATAGTGAAAGGTTATAACCCTGATGCATACATTCCCTGATTTTAAACCATGCAGTATAATTTTGTTCTTTTGGAATAACTGCCTGTTGGTCTATGAACAGGTTCCTCATGAGCACAATTAAGTGTTCTGAAATTCCCATTCTCTGCAAAATTATTCATATTTGTTATGGTCCACACAAATATTTGTGAGTCATCAATGAAACACAGGTAAATGTCTTTCCGATATTGTTGGGTTTCAGCCAAGATCTATCTGACATCAGCAATGATATCCCTGGTTCCGTGTCCTCTTCTAAATGTGGCTTGAGTTTCTGGTAATTTCCTGTCCATATACTGCTACAACCATCTTTAAATTACATTCAGCATAATTTTAGTTGCATATGATATTGATACTGATTTTCTGAACACCTAATTGTGCTCTTAAGGGATCTCTATATGGATCAAGAGGCAGTTACGTGAACAGAACAAGGGAACACGGCATGGTTTAAAGTCAGGAAAGGTGTGCATCAGTGTTGATTCTTTTACCACACCTTTCCAATCTGTATGCTGAGCAAATAATCTGAGAAGCTAGATTTTACAAAGAAGAACGAGGCATCAGGATTGGAGATGACTCATTAACAACCTGTGTTATGCAGGTGACACCCACCTTACCTGCTGGAAGTAAAGAAGATTTGAAACACTGACAAAGATCAAGGACCACAACCTTCAGTATGGATTGCACCTCAACCTCAAAAAAACAAAAATCCTCACAACTGGACCAGTAAGCAACATTGTCATAAATGGAGAAAGGATTGAGGTTGTCAAAGATTTCACTTTACTTGGATCCACAATCAATGTCCAAGGAAACAGCAGTCAAGAAATCAGAAGACGCATCGCTTTGGGAAAATCTGCTGCCAAGGACCTCTTGTCAAGTACTGAAAAGTAAAAGATGTCACCTTGAAGACTAAAGTGCACCTGACCCAAGCCATGGTATTTTCAATCGCATCATAAGCATGTGAAGGCTGGACCATGAACAAAGAAGACAGAAGAATTGATGCCTTTGAATTGTGCTGTTGGAGAAGAATGCTTAGTGTATCAAAAGAACAAACAGATCTCCACTGGAAGAAGTACAACCGGAATGCTCCTTGGAAGCAAAGATGGCAAGACTACGTCTTACATACCTTGAACATATCAGGAGGTATCCAGTCTCTGGAGAAGGACATCATACTTGGTGGAGTGGAGGGTCACCGAAAAAGAGGAAGACCCTTGATGAGATGCATTGACACAGTGGCTGCAACAATGGGCTTAAGCATTGAAATGATTTTGGACATGGCACAAGACCAGGCAGTGTTTCATTCTGTTGTTCATATGGTCACTATGAGTGGGAACTGACTCGACGGCACATATCAACAACAACAGTACTGATACTTTTAATGATCGTTTCCAGTCAGTTGGATCACCATTTTTTGGAATAGATATGTATAGAGAACCTATTCAGTTGATTAGCCAGGTAGCTGTCTTCCATATTTCTTAGCACAGGTGGGTGAGTGCTTCTAGTGTTGTATCTGGTTGTTGAAACATCTCAATTGGTATTTTGTGAATTCCTGGAGACTTGTTTTTCACCAGTGCCTTCAGTGCAGCTTGAACTTCTTCCTTCAGTTCCATGAGTTCTTGATCATATGCTACCCCCTGAAATGACTGGACATCTACCAATTCTTTTTGGTAAGGAGATCATGTATTCTTTCTATCTTCTTTTGATGTTTCCTATGTCATTGTTTAGTCACCTGGTACTGCTTCTTGCCAGATGGCAGGAGGTCCCCAACTCTCTGCCTGCTTTCCTTTTCTTTGTATCCCAAGAGATTACCTCCAGGCAAATACAATCTTACACCTTGAGTTTTGCTCCACCAGCACAACTGCTGCACATCCTCTCTCATGAACATCATTCAGGCAGGATTTACGACATACAGGAACATCACAAAGCACCAGGAATCAAGCCCTAGCCAAATTGTTCCACATGTTTTTAGGGGGACACAGTTCAACCCAGGACAGTCATTCAGTTTGTTTTTCCCATAGAATCCTTCAATATTGTGATTCGAGGCCTGACTTTTCAGTTCTTTCAGAGTGAGAATTATCTAACATGTTCTTCCCTTTAAATATGGTGGCATAGTGGTTAAGTGCTACAGCTGCTAACCAAAAAAAAAAAAAAAACTGTTGGCAGTGCGAATCCACCTCATACTCCTTGGAAATTCTCTGTGGCAGTTCTGTTCTCTCCTATAGGATCACTACGAGGTGGAATCCGGTTGACGACAGTGGGTTTGGTTCTTCCCTTTTGGTTTTCTAAATCCAGGTCTTTGCGTATTTCATTAAAATACTTTGGTCTCAAAACTGCCCTTTGAAATCTTCTGTTCAACTCTTTTACTCCATCATTTCATCCATTTGCTTCAGCTACTTCATGTTCAAAAGCAAGTTTGGGAATCTCTTCAGACATCCTTTTTTTTTTCCTTCTGTCATGAGTCGGATCTGACTCAACGGCACTTGGCTTGGCTGGTCATTAAGATGTCCTTTTGCTTTCATCATAGATGATGTCCTTGATGTCTTCCCACAACCTGTTTGGTCTTACATCATTGGTGTTCAATACTTTAAATCTATTCTTGGAAATTTCTCTAATTTCAGTAGAGTATACTTTGGCTGTTGTGGACTTGTCAGTTTTCTTCATCTTCAACTTGAACTTGCATAGGGGCAATTGATGGTCTATTTCATAGTTGACCCATAGTGTTGTTCTGACTGATAATATTGAGCATTTCCATCATCTCTTTTCATAGATGTACTCAGTTTGATTCCTGTGTATGCTATCCCATGAAGTGGTTATGTTATTGAAAAAAACTATTTGCAGTGAAGAAGTCTTTGGTCTTACAAAATTCTATCATACAATCACTCATGTTATTTCTGTTATCAAGGCCATACTTTCCAAATAATGAGCCTTCTTCTTTATATCCAAGTTTGGCATCCCAATCATCAGTAATGACCAATGCATCTTGATTGGATGTTTAATCAATTTCAGGTTGCAGAATTTAGTAAAAATCTTCAATTTCCTTGTCTTTGTCATTAGTGTTTGCTGTATAAATTTGGATAATAGTTGTACTAACTGATCTTCTTGTAGACATATGGATATTATCATATCACTGACAGTATTATAACCAGAATAGATCTTGAAATATTCTTTTCTACAGTGAATGCAGCACCATGCCTCTTCAATTTGTAATTCTAGGCATGGTAGACCATATGATTGTTCAATTCAAAATGGCCGGAACCAATCCATTTCAACTCACTAATGCCACAGATATCTATTTTCAAGTGTTCCATTTCATTTTTGACAACTTTCAGGTTTTCTTAATTCACACTTCATACATTCTATGTTCTGATTATTAGTGGATGTTTACAGCTGCTCCTTCTCAACTGAGTCATGCATGCCATTTCAGTAAATGAATGGCCTGAAAGCTCAACTCAATCTGCATCATTAAGATTCACTCTACTTTGAGGCAGCTCTTCCCCAGTCATATTTGAGTGCCTACCTACCTGATGGGTTCATCTTCCAACACTACGAGGACTGACAATTAAGTTCATGAACTCATCCTAGAAAAAGTGCTACATACCTCACTGGTGAATTTCACTATGGTCACCTTCAAAGTAATCCCCTTGAGAAGCTATGCACTGATGTCAGTGCGTAGTCTGCCCTTCAAAGGAATTTTGGAACTCTTTTTCTGGAATGACCATCAGAGCTGTCGTTGTATTACCCTTGATATCCTGAATGTCATCAAAATGTCTTCCTTTCAATATTTCATTTATCTCTGGGTAAAGAAAAAGGTCATTGGAGGCCAGATCCGGTGAGTAGGGAGGGTGTTCCAATACACTTATTTGTTTACTGGTTTAAAACTCCCTCACAGACAGTGCCATGTGAGCTGGTGCATTGTCGTGGCGCAAGAGCCATGAGTTGTTGGCAAAAAGTTCAAATCATTTTCATCTAACTTTTTCATACAGCCTTTTCAGCACTTCCAAATATTAAACTTGGTTAACTGTTTGTCTAGTTGGTACAAACTCGTAATGAACATCCTTCTGATAGCAAAAAAAGTTAGCAACATCTTTTGACTCTTGATTTAGACTGCCAGTGCCAGTGCTATTGAGTCGGTAGACTGATGGAACTTTTTTAGTCATGGAAAGTTGGCTGACTTCCATTGTGCACTTTGACGCTTTGTTTCAGGGTCGTATTGGTACACCCATGTTTCATCACCAGTGGTAACACAGCACAAAATATCATCTTGCCTCTCCAAAAAGTTTTGGCAAACTTCAACCCTCCTTTGCTATTGTTCCTTGGTGAGCTCCTTCAGGACCATTTTTGCACACACCTTTCTCATGCCAAGATTTGCAGTTAGGACTTTCCTATTTCTCTGTCGATGTTTACTTGGTCTGCTGTGCTCTTCACAGTCAGCTGATGATTTTGATGCACAATTCAGTGAATTTTTGCAATGTTTTTGTTAGTTCTGCTCATTACTGGCCACGCTGACCTCTCTTCATCAATGACACTTTCTTTCCCCTCAGAAAAATGTTTAATCCATTTGTACACTGCTGATTTTTTCATGGCATAATCCCTATAAACATGAACTAACATGTTCCTTATTTCACTTCCATTCTTGCCAAGTTTAACAGGAAGTTTAATGTTTATTGGTTGCTGTAATTCAAGCTGTCAATGAAGTGCACAGTGGCAAGTTTGGGAACTTATTTCTCAGCTGTGTATATCAGACAATGTTCCAGTGCTATCTAGTGTTGCCAATGTTATTATACATCTAGAAGATATAAGATAATCAATTAAAAAATACATAAAATTAGTAAGAGCTTAGTAAAGTGGCTGTATACAAGACAAATATTCAAAACGTAACAGGTTTCCTATATAGCACTAATTTATTTAGAGATACGATGGGGTGATCTCACTGACAATTAGGAACAAAAACATTAAAAATTAGATGTTAGGAATTACTATACACACACATATATATACACACATTTGTGTACAAGTGTAAATATATCCAAGTCAGAGATTGAATTGTGTTCCTCCAAAAATGTATGTAGCAATGTTGCTAGGTCATGTGACATAGCATTGTGTGATATTCCTATATGTGGCAAATCCTGCCTCTATAATGTCCGTGAGGGAGAATGGGTGAGTTCTGTTGGTAGGGCAGGACTCAATGTGTTAGACTGTATTGTGCCTGAGGCAAGTTCTTGAGATCTAAAGGAAAAGGAAGCCAAGTAGAGAGTTGGGGACCTGATATTATCAAGAAAGAAGCCATGCCATGAGCAGAGCATGTCCTTTGGAACGTACCTGGGGTCCTTCCATCTCAGAAGCTTCCAGTCCAAGGGAAAATTGATGACAAGGATCTTCTTCCAGAGCCAACAGAGAAAGACTTTCCCTGAAGCTGATGCCATGAATTGAACTTTTATCCTACTGGACTATGATAGAATAAATTTCTCCTTTTAAGGTCATCTACTTGTATTTCTGTTGCGGTAGCACTAGATGACTAATACAATACATATATATTGTGATGATATGTACGTATAGTCCCCAGCTTGTGAAGTGTTTGAATTATGACAAACTACACTCATGATTGTTTTGAAAATACCTGTTTTAGTCAGCTAGGGCCGCTGTAACAGAAATACCACAGAGTGGATGGCTTTAACAATGAAAGATTTATTCTTACACAGTCCGGTAGGTTGCAAGTCCATATTCAGGGTGTCCGCTCCAGGGAAAGACTTTCCCCTTGTCGGCTCTGGAGGAAAGTCCGGTATTGCATCAGTCTTTGTCCAGGGAGCGTCCTCACGCAAGAACCTCTGGTCTGAAGGATGTGCTCTGCTCCGGGTGCTGCTTGCTTGATGGTAGAGGTTCTCAAATTGTCCTTTGTTTCTTTTTCCTTTTATTCCTTGCAAGCTAAAAGCATTAAGGGTGGGGCAAGCCATAGTCCAGGGAAACTCCCCCCACAGCAGGAATTCACAGCCTCACCCTAATCCTTTAACATACAGGTTAACAAAACCACACAATGGAGGACATTCCCAAGATACTGGGAACCATATCCCAGCCACGTGGCTGCACACATTTTTGGGGGGACACAATTCCAACCATGACATCCTACCCTTTGACAACCCAAAAATCACATCACAAAACATTTAACACATTCATCTCACCATAGCAAAATTATGTCCATCCATATAACAGAAGTCTTAAATCAGTTCCAAGTCCAAAATACAAAAACGCTTCTACATCTGTGAAACTCAGAAGGCATTAACAGGCAACAGGCAAGTCAACAGAACACATTACATTAGCCCTCAAAGCTTTGGAAATACTCTTACATTTTCTGAGACATTCTACACAACAGCAATGCTCTCCAGACTCTAGGTATCGGCCACACTCTCTGGTTTCTGAGTGGAGACCTCCAGTCCTGTGCTACAACTCTGCCTTCAAGGCCCACCTGGACAGAAACTCTGTCCCATTGGCTTTAGGAGCACCCTAAGCCCAACTGAGTGGCAGTTCCACCCTTACGAACACAGCACACCATGGTTCCACCCTTTCAAACCCCTGAGGTCATGGCCCTACCTCTTGAGACTGAGGCAGCTCAGCTTCTCACGCTATTTGTCTCTTCAGCTTCAGCTTCCTATGGCCGCATGGCCCGGGCCTCAGGCCCACATCTGCCCTGTCGGGCAAGTGTTCCAAAGCTCTGTAGCTCCACTGGTTTAAGTGCCTGGAGGCACCCCACTCTTGATGGAAAGCGTCCTGCCCAAAGGCATTCAACTCTCTCACTCCCTGGGTCAGCAAGGCCAGCTCACCGATTCAAGTGCCCAGAGGCACCCCGTTCCGCGAGGAAAACTCTGCGCAGGCACTGACCTCTCTCACTCCACGGGTCAGCTCCAACGCTGCCTCTGGTTCTGCTGCTGCCGCTGCCACTGCCGCTGCTGCCGGTCCTCTGTTGTTTCTCACCATCTGCGCCTTCTTCGTTCCTTCTGAATCTTCTATCCATTGGCAGTTTCAAAGTGGCTTCCACATTTTAGGTATTTGCTAGAGCAGCACCCCACTCCCATGGTACCAATTCTGTTTTAGTCAGCTAGGGCCACTGTAACAGAAATACCACAGAGTGGATGGCTTTAACAAAGAAAGATTTATTCTTACACAGTCCGGTAGGTTGCAAGTCCATATTCAGGGTGTCCGCTCCAGGGGAAGGCTTTCCTCTTGTCGGCTCTGGAGGAAAGTCCAGTATTGCATCAGTCTTTGTCCAGGAAGCATTCTCACGCAAGAACCTCTGGTCTGAAGGACGCACTCTGCTCCCGGTGCTGCTTGCTTGATGCTAGCGAGGTTCTCAAATTGTCCTTTGTTTCTTTTTCCTTTTATTCCTTGCAAGCTAAAAGCATTAAGGGTGGGGCAAGCCATAGTCCAGGGAAACTCGTCCCACAGCAGGAATTCACAGCCCCACCCTAATCCTTTAACATACAGGTTAACAAAACCACACAATGGAGGACAGTCCCAAGATACTGGAAACCATATCCCAACCGGTGATCTGCAACTCTGGTCTGTGACTTGCTGACCTTGGGTTCCTCAGCTTCTGTGGACACGTGAGGCTTGTGCCAGAGCTTGGGACATTCAGCTTCTGTGATTACGTGAGCTGTTTCCTATATTTGTATCTATCTATATGTCTATATATATATATTATAGATCTTTCCTTGTACCTACACGTGTTACTGGTTTTGCTTCCCTAGAAAACCCAGCCTAAGACAATACCATAAAAAAACTTTGTTTATTTTACAGAGAGATGAAGTAGACAATTTTTAATGTATTACATTTTACTTATTTTCAGACAATTTATTTAATGGCTACCCTAGTCTTCGTGAGTATTCCAAATTTGTTTTTCTTTTTTCAAGGTTGTTTCTGCTCTTATAGGTCCCTTGTGTTTCTGTGTGAATGTTAAGATCAACATGTCAATCTCTGCAAAAAGTCATCTAGAATTTTAATAGAGATTGTGTTGAATACTTAGATCAATTTGAATCTGTGTCTGTAGATAAAGATATGTGGCACAAAATTCAAAATGTGTGAAAAGTTAAGTTTCTCTGTCATTACCATCTATTACTCTTTCGGTGTCTCAGAAGCAACATCTGTGATCAGTTTCTTGGGTGTCATCCCGGAATTATTCTATGCATATTCAAGTATTTATTTGTCTCATTTTCTTAAAATAATAATTAAAAAAAGACATACTGTTAATGTGCTATGTTACATGTATCTTGACTTTTTCGCTTAACAGTGTTCCTTGGGGATTTTCCCATAACTTAAATCCCCATAAAAAGCTTATATGTTCATCATTAGGGAAATGGATAAAATTATCACATAATGGATACAGTCATACATCTCATACTATGGAGATATTACAGATTCCAGATCATTGCAATAAAATGAACATTGCAATAAAGTCAGTCACATGAAATTTTTTTGGCTTCCAAGTGCATATAAAAGTTATGTTTACACTATACTGTAGTCTGTTGAGTGTGCAATAGCATTATATCTACAAAAATAATGTACATACTTTAATTTAAAAAATATTTATTGCTAAAAATTACTAACTGTGATCTGAGCCTTCAGTGAATCACAATCTTCTTTCTGGTAGAAACTGTTGCCTCAGTGTTAACGACTGCTGACTGATCAGAGCAGTGGTTGCTGAAGGCTGGGGTGGCTGTGGCAATTTCTTAAAATAAGACAACAATGAAGTTGTCTTCCTTTCACAAAAATTTTCTCTGTAGCATATAATGCTGTTCAATAGCATTTTACCCACATTAGAACTTCTTTCAAATTTGGAGTCAGTCCTTTTAAAACCTACCACTACGTTATCTGCTAGGTTTATGTAACATTCTAAATCTTTGTCATTTCAACAATGTTCAAACATCTTCACCAAAAGTAGATCCCATCTCAAAAAATCACTTTTTTTGCTTATCTGTAAGAAGCAACTCGATCTGTTAAAGTTTTATGAGATTGCAGCAATTCAGCCGCATCTTCAGCTCCCCTTCTAATTCTAGCTCTCTTGGTATTTCCACCACATCTGCAGTTACTTTTTCCACTGTAGTCTTTAACCCCTCAAATTCATCTACAAGGGTTGAAATTCACTTCTTCCAAACTCCTGTTAATGTTAATATTTTGACCTCCTCCGTGAATCACAAACGTTCTTAGTGACACCTAGAATGGTGAATCATTTCCACAAGGTTTTCAATTTACTTTGCATGGGGGAATCACCATCTGTGGCAGCTATAAGCTTACAGAATGTATTTCTCAAATAATAAGATTTGAAAGTCAAAATTACTTCCTGATCCATGGGCTGCAGAATGAATGTTGTGTTTATAGGCATGAAAATGTTGATCTTCTTGTACATCTCTAGCAAAGCTCTTGGATGGCCATGTGCTTTGTCAATGAGTAGTAATATTTGGACAGAAGTCTTTTTTTCTGAGCAGTAGCTCTCAACAGAGGGCTTAAAATATTCAGTAAACCAGATATAAACAGATGTGCTGTCATCCAGGCTTTGTTCATCTATAGAGGGATAGCAGAGTAGATTCAGCATAATTCTTAAAGCCTCTAGAATTTTTGGAATGGTAAATGAACACTGGCTTCAACTTAAAGCCACCAGGTGAAGCCTTGAAGCCAGGCAGTGATGTCTCCTCTCTAGCTAGGAAAGTCTTAGATAACATCTTCTTCCAATACAATGCTGTTTTGTTCTACATTGGATATCTGTTGTTTAGTGTAGCTACCTTCAGCAGTTAGCTAGATCTTCTGGATAACTTGCTGCAGTTTCTGTATCAGCACCTGCTGCTCTACCATGCACTTTTGTGTTATGAAACTAAACCCAACAGTAGATTCCAACTCATAGTGACCCTATGGAGACGGTTTCTTTCCTTAAACGTCATGAACCAACCTCTGCTAGCTTCAGCATTTTCTTGTGCAGCTTCCTCACCTCTCTTTCATCCTTCGTAAAACTGAAGAGTTCAGACCTTGTCCTGGGATTAGGCTTTTGACTTAAGATATTGTTGTGACTGGTTTGGTCTTCTATCTACACTACTAAACCTTTCTCCATATCAACAATAAGGCTACTTTGCTTTCTCATCGTTCATATGTCCACTGGACTAACCCTTTTAATTGCCTACAAGAACATTCCCTTTACATTCACAGCTTGTTTAGCTGGTGTAGGATGCCTTGCTTCCTGTCTCAGCTTTTGACATGCCTTCCCCACTAAGTGCAGTCATTTATAGCTTTGGATTTACAGAGAGAGAAGTATAATTCTTCCTTTACCTGAACTCTTAAGAGGCCATTGTAGTGTTATTAATTGGCCTAATTTCAATATTGTAGCATACTAGAGAACAGGAAGGCCCAAAGAAAAGTAGAAAGGGAAATGGCGGATTGGTGGAGCAGCTGGAAGACACACATTTGTTAATTAAGTTTTCTGTCGTATATGGACATGGTTTGTGGCACCCCAAAACAATTACAGCAGTAACGTCAAAGATCACCTACCACACTGGGAGGCCAGGGACCGTGCTCTCCAGGGAGATCGAGGCCAATTGGCACAACTAGCCTTGTGCTAATTTGGACTCTCCATACCCCACATTGGTGAGTGGCATCTAGGGTCTTAAAAGCTGCCAAACTGCCATCTGAGGGTACAGCAAATGGTCCCAACTTAACAGGAATGGATGATCACCAAGGACCAAAATGACATGGGAGAAGGAGAACCCAGAAGACAGAGAGACCCACGTGAGTGGGTGACTATATTGACTTGTGACCAGAAGAACTGGATGGTGCCTGGCCACCACCATAATGGAGCTCACAAAGGGATAGCCATAATGGAGCTCACAAAGTTGAGTCTCACTGGCAACACAGGAATAAAAAAGGGTGCACTCTGAGATCTCCATTAAAAGGCCACAATTGATGATCCAGGAGCTTCGGAGTTCCCCTGGGAACATGGCCCCTGGCCCTGATGCTGCCCTTGTCCATAAATCATAGTGGGGGTCAACTCTCGGAAATGAATGGATTGGACTTGGCAACACAGAATGACCATATCATGTGTCCACTTTATGGTTCTGTGCATCTATACGATGTAATCCTGCGGACCTCTTACTGGAGGAAGGGGAGTGGGTGGAGAGGAGGGGATCGGAGATTGTTGGGAGGATAAAACATGTATGAAGTAGAGAGGAAGAGTGTGCTGTCACCGGGCAGGGAGAGCAGCTGTATAGATGGGCATGCAATTTATATGGGAATGTACATTTTCATTCAATAGTAAAAAAAAAAAAAAAAGATCACTTACCACAGGTCTCCATAATAAATATAATAATGATGAAAAAGTTAGAAATATTGTAAGAGTTCCAAAATGTAACACAGAGACATGAAGCGAGCACCTGCTGATGGAAAAAATGTCACCAACAGGCTTGCTCAACACAGGGTTGCCACGGACCTTCAAATTGTAAAAAATATAGTATTTATGAAGTGCAACAAGGCAGAGCATAGTAAAATGAGGTATGCCTGTATATTTATGCCAAATTGATATCATTAATGTGTAATTTTTATGAAAATGTATGGTAAATGTTACAAGCCACAGGAAATGGATGGATTATTTTAAAAATGGCACTGGGAAAATTCATTAACTAAAAAATTTGTCAAGTAAGAACTTTTTCTCATACCATGTCATCAAATTGATAGCTAACCAAAAAGTACAATGAAATGATGGTGAATATTTACATTGTTTAATTGTGTGGAGATGTGTCTAAGTCTAAAATCAACAGAAAGAATTACAGCGAATGTTTTCACATAGATCAGTGGAAATCTAAGTTCCTTCCAGCCCTTTGCTATTACAAAAAGACTGCAAAGAATACCTTCATACATTTCATCCATATATGAGAAATTTTTCTAGAAGTTGAATTGCTGGACCAAAAGGTTTCAAAGTTTTTAAATTTAAAAAATGCTAATTGATCATAGTAGTATTTGTAGCAATTTACAATTCCACCAGCAATGTATGTGAGTACTTCTTTTACCGTACTTTCACCAACAAAGTTCTTTACAAAATTGTCAAGGGTATTCCTGCATGGAGTTACTGCATTTTGCTTTAGGTGTGTTACTTACTTTGGCTTACTGCCAACTTTGTAAGAGATCTGCAGGCTTGCGTCCTCTTTAGGGAGTTTGTCACAACTCTGTAACCCTCACTTTATTTGGCATCTTTTCTTTATGTAAATAGGAGATGTTGGAGGCTAATTGTAATTCATTTCTTCCTTTGGGTTGATGTGATACTTTTCCCAGCTGCCTAAAGGGTTATTTGTTGTTTTTGAAGTCAGACACACAGATGTATCTGCAATAGTGAAAAAAGAAAAGGGATGTGTCTTCCAAGTGGCAAAAATATAGGCTAATATTTCTATAGTCTCATGGTAGAAAAGGAACTCTTTTTAAAAAAATTTTGTTGTGCTATAGATGAAGGTTTACAGCTCAAGTTAGTTTCTCATAAAAAAACTTACACATACCTTGTTATATGACTCTAGTTGCTATCCTTATAATGTCACCACATGTTCCTCCTTTCTACCCTGGATTGCCTATGTCCGTTCCACCAGCTGCTACTCCTTTCTGCCTTCTTATCTTTCTGCTGGACAGGAGCTCCCCGTTTAGCCTTGCGAATCTATTTGAACTAAGAAGAACACTCTTCATAAGTACCATTTTTGTCTTATAGTTCAATTGGCTCTTTATTTGAAGAGTTGGTTTCAGTTCAGGGTTAACAGAGAGTCTGGTGGGCGTGTCTTCTGGGGTTTCACCAGTCTCGGTCAGAACATTAAGCTTAGTCTATTTACTGGAATTTGAGTTCTGTCCTCTACTTTTTTCCTGCTGTATAGGGTACTCTATTTTGTCAGGGAGGTCATTAGTGATAGCCATGCACCATTTAGTTCTTATGGTCTCAAGTTGATGGAGTCTCTGGTTTATGTACTCCTTTTTGTCTCCTGGGCTAATATTTTCCTTGTGTCTTTGGTGTTCTTTATTTTAGGAAAGGAGCTCTTAAACAAGGTTTTATTTTAAGAAAGCTAAGTGGGAAGAGAAAATCAGTAAACTTCAGTTTAATTAAATAACCTGTATTAACCATAATCATCATTCACAAAATTAAAAGGCAACCCAAAAATTGAGAGTGGAAAATTGTAACATATAATGGAAGCTTATTTGATGTTGTTGTTGTTAGGTGCCATTTCTATGGTTCCAACTCATCATAACCCTACATATAGAAGAAGGAAACACTGCCTGGTCCTGTGCCGTTCTCACAATTGTTGCCATGCTTGAGCCCATTACTGCAACCACTGTGTCAATCCAACTTGTTGCGGCTCTTACTCTATTTCACTGATCCTCTAATTTGCCAAGCATAACGTCCTTCTCCAGTGACTGATCGCTTCTGATAACATGTCCAAAGTATGCGAGACTAAGTCTTCCTGTTCCTATTTCTAAGGTATATTCTGGCTATATGTATTCCAAGACAGATTTGTTCATTCTTTTGGCAGTCCATGGTATATTCAATATTCTTTGCCAAAACCACAATTCAAAGACATTGGTTCTTCTTTGGTGTTCTTTATTCACTGTCCAGCTTTCACAGGCATTTGAACTGACTGAAAGCACCAGAGCTTGGATCAGGCATGCTTTAGTCCTTAAATTGATGTCTTTGTTTTGTGAACACTTTAAAGAAGTCTTTTGGAAAAGATTTGCCCAGTGAAATACAATGTTTGATTTCTTGACTGCTGCTTCCATGGGTGCTGACTGTGGATCCCAGTAAGACGAAATCTTTGACAACTCCAGTCTTTTCTAAGTTTATCATGATGTTGTTTTTGGTCCAGTTGTGGGGATTTTTGTTTCTTTATGTTGAAGTGTAATCCATACTTAAGACTGTAGTCTTTGATCTTCAACAGTCGCTGCTTGAAATCCTGTTCCTTTTCAACAAGGAAGTTGTGTTGTTTGCATAACTCAGGTTCTTGATGAGTCTTCCTCCAATCCTGACACCCCATCTTCTTCATATAATCCAGTTTCTTAGGTTATTTGCTCAACACACAGAATGAATAAGTATGGTGGAAAGATACAACACTGACATCTTCCCTGACTTTAAGCCATACAGTAGTCCCTTGTTCTGTTTGAACAACTGCCACTTGGTCTACATACAGGTTCCTTGTGCACAATTAAGTATTCTGGAATTCACTTTCTTTGCAGTTATCCATAATTCGTTATGGCCCACACAATCAAGTACGTTTGTGTAACCAATAAAACACAGTGAAACATCTTTCTGATGTTCTCTGCTTACAGCTAGGATCCATGTGACATCAGCAATGATGTCCCTCATTCCATGTCCTCTTCTCAATGTGGCTGGAATTTCTGGCAGTTTCCTGTTAATGTACTGCTGCAGCCACTTTTGAATGATCTTCAGAAAAATGTTCCTTGCATGTGATATTAATGATATTGTTTGATAATTTATTCATTTGGTTGGATCACCTTTCTTTGGAGTAAGCATAAATGTAGATCTCTTTCAGGTGGTTGACCAGATAGCTGTCCTTCAAATTTCTTGACATGCACAAGTGAGCATTTCCAATGTTGCATCTGTTTTTTGAAGCATCTAAATTGGTACTCTGTCAGTTCCTGGAATCTTGCTTCTTGCCAATGTCTTCAGTGAAATTTGGAATTCTTTTTAGTACCATTGGCTCCCAATCATATGGCACCTCCTGAAATGATTGAACATTAATCAGTTCTTTTTGGTACAATGACTCTGTGTATTCCTTCTATCTTCTTATGATACTTTATTCATTGTTCAATATTTTGCCCCTAAAAACCTTCACTATTGCTACTCAAGGCTTAAAATTTTTCTTCAGTTCTTTCAGCTTGAGGAATGGTGAATATGGTCTTTCCTTTTTGTTTTCTAACTTTCAGGTCTTTACAGATGTCAACACATATGTTAGCTTCTTGAGCAGTCCTTTGAAATCTTTTGTTCAGCTCCTTTACTTTGTCATTTCTTCCACTCACTTTAGCTTCTTGACATACCAGAGCAAGCTCAGAGTCTCTTCTGACATCCATTTGCATCTTTCTTTTCTTTCCTGTCTTTTTAATGACCTCTTGCTTTCTTCATGTATGATATTCTTGGTGTCATCCCACAGCTTGTCTGGTCTTGTCATTAGTGTTTAATGGCTCAAATCTATTCTTGAGATGGTCTCCCAGTTTGGGTAGGATATAGTCAAGATGGTAATTTGGCTCTTCTAGGCTTGTTCTAATTTTCTTCAGCTTCCACTTGAATTTGCACATGAGCAAGTGATGATCTGTTCCAGAATCAATCCCTGGCCTTGTTGTGACTGATGATACGATATTGCTATACAGTGGTTTAAATAGATGAGTTAAAGTAATAAATATCTAAATAACTAAATCTCAAGATATAATTTTTCTTGAAAAAGACAAGTTGCAGAATCATATGTAAATATACAGTATGATACCATTGCTATACACTTAAAAACAAATGAAAAATAAACATTTTAAAGACTCAATGCACACATGCTCTCAATCAGGCAAATTATATTCTTGATTTAGTACATTGATAGAGTAGAATGGTATTACAACATTCTAAAGGATTCCTGGTAGGGTGCTTTCGATGACACTTGGCTGGCATTTATATTTTAACATATGTGATTTATTTATAAAACATTGATGTATATTCTCCTTGCCTAGTAAACAGCTACTGTATAAACAACAGCATTCTAGAATACATTATTTAAAAAATAGTTTGACTTAACAGTCAAATTTTTGGACCACTGCTCCAGAATATAGATCCTTCACTGCATCCTACCCCAAACTAATAGATAAAGTAAAATAAGTACCACCCTCTCCAACTGAAGTAACCAGAAATATACAGTAAGCATGACAATAGCTGCTTGTGGAAAACCTCAATGAATAATTACCCTATAATTACCATGGGGCTTTATGAGTGTTACTCTGCGTCATCAAGGAGTATCATTCCCATGGGTAAAATAGAAGTAGTTATACCTCATTTAGTTGTCAAGACTATATGAGTTTTATATTACTGCTGTAACAAATCACCACAGATTTATTTAGAATAACATAAATTTATTATCTTACAGTTCTTGATATCAGAAATCTATACTCAGTATCACTTGGCTACAGTTATGGTGTCAGCAGGTCTGATTCCTTCAGGAGACTCTAGAGTAGAATCTATATCTTGTCTTTTCCAGCTTCTGGACACTGTCCATATTCCTTTGTCCTTTACCCCACATCACTGTCACCTTGGCTTCAATGGTAACATTTACTCCTCTGACCCTCCTGTCTCCCTTTTATTAGGATCCTTATGATTACCTTGGTCTCAGCTGAATAACCCAACATAATCTCCACATCCCCAAATCACTAATCTAGTAACATTTGCAAAGTTCTTTTTTGTCATATAAGGGCATAGTTTCACAGCTTCCAGGGAGTAGAACATGGACATCATTGGCAAGACATTATTCAGCTGGATGTGAAGCGGGGAAAATGAGTTTTGGAATCTGAGCCTAAAATACTATGTTCTTGCCCAGTTTGATCCCTTGGTAGCTGTCATAGGTTGAATTGTGTCCCCCCAAAAATATGTGCAGCAGTGTGGCTGGGACATGATTCCTAGTATCTTGGGACTGTCCTCCATTGTGTGGTTTCACTAAACTGTATGTTAAAGGGGCTGTAAATTCCTGCATAGAATTACTTCCTTGCTCTGCTGTCGGAGGAGTTTCCCTGGAGTATGGCTTGCCCCACCCTTGATCCTTTTGGCCTGTGTGAGATAAAAGGAAACAGAAACAAGAGAGAAGGGGGAACCTCGCACCATCAAGAAATGTGCACCGGGAGAAGAGTGCGTCCTTGAGACCTGAGGTTCCTGCGCCAAGACGCTCCCTGGACAAAGACTGATGCAATATCGGACTTTCCTCCAGACCCGACAAGGGGAAAGCCTTTCCCTGGAGCGGACACCCTGAATATGGACTTGCAACCTACCGGACTGTGTAAGAGTAAACCTACCTTTGTTAAAGCCATCCGCTCTGTGGTATTTCTGTTAGAGCAGCCCTAGCTGACTAAAACAGTAGCTGTTCTCACTTATCTTTGTTCTGCCTTTAGACGTGATATGATTATGATCATATAATAACACAATATGCAAGGCACTGCTTTATGTACTTGACACATTTTAACTCATTTAATGTAGACAGAGAAAGTAATTTACCCTAGCAAGTAAGTAGCAGAGTCAGAATTTGAATTTAGGCAGCTGCTCCCTAATTAATGATTACATTATCCTGACTCTTCAATGATCTAGCTTCCTCCTAAGCACCCAGGTGGTACTTATGGCATCTCAGTTCAGCCACTTGACATCCCACAACATTTCTTCAAACTCTGGCTCCCACAACGATGCGCCAGCATCATCTCTGCTTTGGGCCATGCATGCTCTCATTCAAGCCACACTTCTTTAGCCTCTGAGCATCTTTGGGCAAACCAACCAAATAAAGTCCCTGGCCTAACATAACCAAAGATAAACCCTTGACCAGGGTAACTCCACAAGGCACTATTCCTTGAGCTCCAGCTGGATATATTCCCAAAGGCTTTACTGCAATATTGACAGTATTACTTTATAAATGGGAATGTGATGCACACTTCTGTTTTTTTGTTGTTGGTTTCTTTTTTTTTTAATTGAGTACATGGAAGCAATAGTTAATGAAATTTGGTCTGAACCCTGAGCATAATTCTACTCTATGCTTATGTTTATTAGAGGTTAGGAAGTTCTGCCATAGTACATTAAAGTTTTTCATTTTTCAGTTGTATTAAACTAGTTCAGTCTGGTAAGTCAGCCAGCTCAGAGCTGCTTCTCTGATTAATGCAGGAGTTCCTAATCTGTAACCATGGACACTTAAATCCCTAGACAGGCTTGAAGTGGCCTATAGATTGCCTATGGGCTTTGTATTGGGCTTTGAGAGTCAAGGGACACCAGGAAACAATAAAGCTCCTACATGCTCCAAAATGATACCCATTTTGCATCAATGCTATTGACCACAGTGACCATCATCTGCCATCAATTGCCAACAGCTCTTATCTGGCTCCCTGTCTCCACTCTTGCCCCTTCTATCTTCTCACCCTTCAGAAAACAGCAAGAACAATCCTTTTATTGAGATCATATCATTCTACTCAAAACCATCCAATGGTTTCCACGTTACTCAAAATATTTTAAAATGCTCTAGCAACCTGGATGGGTGGCATACATGGTTTTCAATTGGATACTAACCTAAAAGGTTGGCAGTTTGAACCCACCCAGCAGTTCCATGAAAGAAAGACCTGGCACACTGCTTTTGTAAAGATTACAGCCAAGAAAACCCTGCAAAATAGTTCTACTTTGTAACACATATAGTCACCACGAATTGGGGCTGATTCAGTGGCATCTGATGCATCAGAATGTTTGAAAGTGCTATCTGATTCTGCTTCTAAGGTGGTTTCAGGGATCTCAGCTGCAAGATTTCATGTTTTTCCCTCTTCTTTGAAGTTTTGCCATTAATATGGCTATGATAATTTCAGCTGGTCTGGTTTTCTCTCTCTGTTACCTGGCTGACACTGTTACCTATTTCCTATTGCTTGGAAACTCTGGTGGTGTAGTGGTTAAGTGCTATATCTGTTGACCGAAAGGTCAGCAGTTTGAATCTACCAGGCACTCCTTGGAAACTCTATGGAGTAGTCCTACTCTGTCCTACAGGGTCACTATGAGTTGGAATCAACTGGCTGGCAGTGGGAAACCTGTTGCTTTGGTCTCTACCATTCTTTCTCTCTCTTCTGGTAGTAGCACCTCTAACCTTGTTTTGTGGGAAACTCCCTTCCCTTACTCTTAGTCCATGGGTTTTTGGTGGAGTAATTCCATTTCTATTCAGGAATAAGACATGATCTAATTCTGACAAATCAGCCTCAATTTCTCTGTCCATAGTGATTGGCCCAGACATGGACATGTGGTCTAACCAAGTCAAAAAGTCCAATGAGAACTAATTCCCAGGCTTTTACTTGGGCATCCAAAGGTGCATGTTATTTTCCGTGGGACTTGAGCCCAATTAACAGATGGAGCTCAGAGTGACAAAACTGAGCCTCTTAATCAATGCCCATCTAAACTTGAAGCTATATAAATCAATTTATTCTATTTTTTACTTAAATCTATTTAATTTATATGGAATTTTTGTGACTTGCAACAAAAAGGGTCTTGATAGATACATTGACTTGAAGCTTTTTCTCTGTCTGCTGTTGTTAGGTGCTATCAAGTCTGTTTTGACCCATAGCAGCCCCGTGTATAACAGAGTGAAGCACTGCTCCGTCCTGCACCATCCTCAGCTTCATTGTTATATTTGAGTCATTATTGCAGCCACTGTGAAGCCATCTTGTCGAGGTTTTTCCTCTTTTTCACTAATGTACTGGTTTACCAAGTGTCTTACGCTGAGTTCTCCAGAGAAGCAAAACCAGTGAAGTGTATAAATATATATATAGAGAGATTTGTATTAAGGAAATGATTCACACAGTTTTTAGAGGATATAACATTCTAAGTCTTTGGGACAGCAAGAGACTTCTGATTCACATAGCCACAGGGGCTGGCAAACCAAGAATGGAAGGCTGAAGACCAGGGCTGTTGCTCATAAAATATGAAGATAGATGCATCTCAAAGTTGACAGACAAAACTGCAGGTAAGCTGATAGCTCAGGTCCCAAGTATAGAGATCAGAAGAAGAGGAGACAGCTATAGAATCCAGAACAATCCCAGTAAGGAGAGCAGGAAGGACTAAACACTGGAGGGTGAGAGATAAAGGCTCAGGGGGTGCTAAGCTTCCACAGGCCCAACTCCCACTGGTTCCACTCACAGCAGATCCTATCATCAGGATGATTGTATATCAAATTTCAACATGAAAGTGATCACAACATCATACCACTGCCAAAACCTGAGAATCATGGCCAAGCCAAGTTGACACATAACCTTAACCATCACACCAGGCATGACGTCCCTCTCTGAGAACTTGCCTTTCCTTATAACATGCCCAAAACACATAACACAGTGTCCCCATCTTCACTTCTAAGATGTATTCTAGCTATACTTCTTCAAGATAGATTTGTTCATTCGGTGACTAGTGTGCGGAGTCTTAAGCCTGTGAGTGGCTGTCTAAAATACTCCACTGCTCTTATCTCTTGGGGAGCAAAGAAGAACGCAGAAAACTAAAGAAACAAGGGAAAGTTCAGTGTAAAAGACTAATGGACCATATCTACAACAGCCTCCATTGGCTGAATCCAGTACAACTAAGTGGTGCCTGGCTACCACCACTGACTGCTCTGACAAGAATTACAACAAAGGGTCCCGGACAGAGCTGGAGAAAAATGTAGAACAAAATTCTAACTCAAAAGGAGGACCAGACTTGCTGGCCTGACAGAGACTGGAGAAACTATGACATATGTTCCCTGGGCACCCTTTCAGCTCGATAATGGAGTCACTCTTGAGGTTCACCCTTCAGTTAAAGATTGAACATAAAATAAAATGAGACTTAAGAGGCACGCCAGCGCAAAGACAAGGACTGAAAGGCAGGAGAGGACAGGAAATTTGGTAAAAGGGAACCCAGGATTCAGAAGATAATGTGTTGACTTGCTGTGGGGTTGGTAGCCAATACTATAAAACAACACGTGTATGAGCTGTTGACTGAGAAACTACTCGGTTATGCAAACTTTCATCTAAAGTTAAAAAAAAAAGAATTTGTTCATTCTTCTGGAAGACCATGGTCTATTCAGTATTCTTTGCCAATGCCATGATTCAAAGGCATCAATTTTTCTTCAGTCTTCTGTATTCATTGCCCAGTTTTTGTATGTCAGGAGGTGGTTGAAAATACCATGGCTTGGGTGAATGTAGCTTAGTCATTGATGTGATATCTTTGCTTTTTAACACTTTAAAGAGGTCTTTTGCAGCAGATTTCTCTCAGTAATGTGCCTTTTGATTTCTTGACTACTGCTTCCATAGGCGTTTATTGTAGATCTAAGTAAAATGAAATCCTTGACAATTTCAATCTTCCTTCCTTTTATCATGATACTTCTTAGTGGTTCAGTTGTGAAGCTTTTGTTTTCTGTATGTTGAGGTACAATCCTTGTGGAAGGCTGTGGTCCTTGATCTTCATCAGTTTCAAGTTCTTCTGGCTTTCATCAAGTAAGATTGTGTCACCTGAATATTACAGGTTATTAATTAGTCTCCAATGCTGAAGCCACATTCTTCTTCATATAATCCAGCCTTTCTGAGTATTTACTCAGCACACAGATTGAATAAGGTTGGTGGAAGCGTACAACACTGACACACATCTTTCCTGGCTTTAAACTGCACAGTATTCCCTTGTTCTGTTGAAACAACTTCCTCTTGGTCTGTTCTCAGATTCCTCATTAGCAAAATTAAGTGCTCTGGAATTCTCATACTTCATGATGTTATCCATAGTATGTTGTTATCCTCACAGTTGAATACCTTTGCACAGTCAATAAAATACAGGCAAACATCTGTCTGGCATTCTCTGCTTTTAGACAAGATGTATCTGACATCAGCATTTATCCCTGATTTCACATTCTCTTCCAAATGCAGCTCGAATTTCTGGAAGACCTTGTCAGTGTACTGCTGTGACCCCTGTTGGATGATCCTCAGCACAGTTTTACTTTGGCTGGGAAGGTGAAACACGCAGACACGAGCTAAGGAGACGTTCTTTCAGGTGAGCAGCAGGCTTGGAGATGGAGGTGGAAAGGCAGCGTCGAAGCTGGACTTTCCAATCTCTAACCCAGTCATCTAAAGGAGGCAGATCTGTAGCATCTTCGGCAAAACCCAAGAAAGTCCCTAACTCTGAGAGACGTGCTTTCCCGAGTTGTGCTACTTGGAATTCCAACAAGCAGAAAGGTCCATTTAGATAAACTGATACTCTTTCTAATACAAATGTTCTTGAAGCAAATAAAGGTGGAAGGAAAACTTGCTAGTTGGTAGGACTTATCCGGCCTCCCAGCTTGCTCTTAGTGCCTTCTTGAAACCTTGGAAGAAGCCTCTGGTGAGCACAAGTCACTTTTGGAGAAGAGTAACATTAAAGTCTGAGATAGAAGCCCTGTGCCTGGCCCTCTTTCCAAGGACCCAGTGCAAGAAATGGGGCATTTTCAGGAGGCCCAGGAAAACTTCAGTTCTCACTCTTCCCCTCAGGAGATGGTCCTTGATATATTTATTGAACACTTAGTTTGTGTTAGGACTTTCCTAAGTATTGACTCATTTAACCTTCACTATAGCCTCCATGAAGTTCCTGTGTAGTTCAAGAGGTTAATATACTTGGCTGCTAACAGAAAGGGTGAAGGTTCCAGTCTACCTAGAGGTACTGTGGAAGAAAAAGTCTGGTGATTCATTTCTGAAAAATCAGCCATTGAAAACTCTGTGGGACAGAGTTATAGTCTGCCACATGTTGCATGAGTTAGAGTTGACTCAACAACAAATGATTTGTTATAGCCTCCTCAGACAGGTGTTTTTATTGTCCCCTATTTCATAGGTGAAGCAACAGCAGTTAAGAGACTCACTCAAAGTCCTAGATCTAGGGCATGATAGAGATAGGTCTTAGTGTTAGAAGTCTCTTTCAGAGACTGTGCTCTAATCATTCTATCAAACCAAAACCAAATACATGACCATCGAGCTAATTCTGATGAATAGCAATGCTATAGGACAGAGTAGAACTGTCTCATAGGGTTCCGAGGACCAGCTGGTGGATTTGAACTGTTAACCTTCCAGTTAGCAGCTAAACTCCAAACTGCTATACTGTCTGCCAAATGGGTGAGAATTCTAAAGCTACTTGCCCCTCCTTGGCAGAGTGATGGCCACCTATAGCTGGCTTCTTAGAATTCAGGCACGTGTCTGCCATTGTCTGAGGGACACAACTTTTGAGACTGAAAAGATGTTCCATTGATGAGAATCAGAAAAATATACCATCTCTTCTCCATCCCACACCATTAGTAGAGTACAGTAACAATGACCTGGTTTTGAATTCTGGCTACATTTATCAGCCCTTGACTTTGGGCAAATAACACCCTCAACACTTCAATTTTCTTTTTTACAAAATAGGAATACAATGGTACCAAGAAAAAAGAATTAAGCACATGAATGCACTGAAAGCCCTAAGTACGTTGCCTGGCTCACACTGAGCACGCAAAAAATGTGAACAAGAATAATGACAGAGACTATGTTCTCTTTTTTCATCTAGGCCTTGGTACTGGACCCATCTATTAAGCTCTCTTTCCTACTCTGCTGTAAGAGATAACAAAGGACCAGGAGATGGAGATTATTCAGTTAGCAAGCAGCAAATGCTGATTAACACACTACATAGCACCTGGTATGTACTAGGTACACAAAAAATATTCTTAAAGGAATGACATGCCTACACAAGCCAAATACTGTGTAAGGTCCTGGGGATACAGAGAGAAATTTGATAGGCTAGACCTGAAGGAATTCACAATTAAATAAGGGAGTCAGTGTTTTGTCTTATAACAGAGCACAAGGGTTACCATGATTGTTGTTGGGTGCTATTGAGTCAGCTCCAACTCACGGTGACCCCACATACAGTGGAACTAAATGTCACCTGGCCCTGTGCCACCACTGCACTGAATGATTCGTTTCAGTTCATCATCTCAGCTGCCACGTCACTTCATCTCACCGAAGGTCTTCCCGTTTCTTGGCAGACCCTCTACTTTCACAAGTGTGATGTCCTCCTCACAGACTGGTTCCTCCCAATAACACGTTCAAAGTAAGCAAGGTGTATCATGATAGGAGGATGCAGAACTGAATTGGATAAACACTAGAGGAGTCCCTGGAAAGGGACCTAAGTGTGACTGCTGAAGAGGGTGGGCTAGGAAAGGCTTTTAAGCAGAGGAAACACCAGTCAAGTAGGACGAAGTATGAGTCAGTCGTGCAGAGAAGGTAGGTGAGGACATTCCAGCAGAGAGGATAGTGTAAACCACCATGATTTTGTGGAACAAACAGAAGACAGACGTATTTTAACTGTTGGTGACTACAGAGACTATTAGGCCCAGCACATCCCCTTTGGAGAGGGAAGAAGTCAATGGTCTCCTGTCCTCCCAGCCCATACTTGCACCCAGTACTAAGGAGCTGCAGACTTCTGGTACACACATGGCTGAGTGGCAGGAAAATTAGACTGGAGGGTGAAGGCCCCAGTTCTCAGCTGCGGGGAAATTTTGTTCTTTTATTCATTTTTGCTCTCTAGTGCCAAGTTCAAGCTTCTGCAAAAACTGGGTGTTCCCAAATGCTTCAGACAGACTGGCAGGGCAATGACACAGGCAGCCAAAAACTGAACAGGCTCCCCAATTGTTCTTGGGACTTACTGTTCTCTGGCCCTTTACCCTGAGGGGCCCTGAAAGCTGGGGTGTACAGGCCTCATATTATCTGTGTTGACAGAAATAGACTCCTGGCATGGAAACTGAAGAACACAAAAGGAGATATATACCCAGCTATGTGGGTGTGTACCCCTAGATGTACTTTTTCCCCTAAAGCTGAGGTTGGATATTTCTGTCTTCCACAAATCTGAGCTTGGACAAAGCAGCATGTAAACAAATTTACTTCTTCAAATCACTCTTTCATCGCTTAACAATTAGATTGCAATTCATTGGTTTCTAGAATTAATTGAAAGCATTCAATAGGCAATGACTCTTATTAAAATAATATCTCCAAAAAAGTCTCCAGGTTGGTCTGAATTCCAAATGTTTCCAAATATAATATCCACATCTTCTGGCTGAGTTCTCTTTTCTAATCCTATTGAATTTGATCTTAATTTTTCTAAAGGTCTATTTGTCTTGATCACAAGCTTAACACACTGAAATGGAGATACCGTATTTAAAGAAACATGCCTCTGGAAGGAACTAAAACTTGTTTTCTTCTTTAGATTTACAAGAAAGTCTATTTTAGTTCTATGTTTTAGAAAGGTTCATGCACTATTTCATAGACTTATCATTAGGAGGCAGAGAGGAAGGATGTATAAAAGCTGTTGTAAAACTATCAAGTGTCATTTTTAGTGATCAGTTATATTAGTTGGGGTTTTTTGTGTTATTGCTTATGGTTTTTTTTTGTTGTTGTTGCAAGTAACAGAATCCGAACTTCAGAATTTGTTGGTTCACACAATTAAATCACAGGATGCTTCGGGCCTCAGAACTGGATACTCCAGTTGGACCAAAACTCTATCCATCTCTCATCTTGGCTATTCTGTCAGCTTCATTCTTTCAGTTGTGGCAGGGGAAAGAGCCTGTGGCCACCAAATGTGTAACTTCCTTTAACCACCAGAGAAGGATCTGAGTCTTCCGTTCTGTGACTGAAGTTCAAGAATCCTGTGTAAGGAGTCCAGTTGGCTCACTTTCTATATGATAATGCAACTTTAGCCTAATTACAGCGACCAGGAAGGCAACTGCTACAATAAGATGGCAGCTGCCATTAAAATCACATGCCTCAAAGTAAACTTCCCAGAAGGGGTGGAGAGCATGCTGTCAATAGCAGATAAAATAACACACATCCCCATAGTAGACCAGTGACCCAAGCTTCACTGTATCAGAACTGGAACGGAACTCAGACACTTGTAAAAATGGTGTTTTTTGCATTGACTTCTGATCTCCTTTATCTTAACAAGGAGAAAGATGAATCAAGATTAACAGCCCAAGTCTGATTCCCATGAAGCAGAGGTCAGACATGCCTCCTCTCTGCCGTCTTTACTAACTCTGTGCTCTGTACTTCTCCGTTGGGTTTGATAATCTGTTGCAGTGGCTACACAGAACTCAGAGCATGCTCACAGTTTCAGAGTTTAGTAGAGAAGTAACAGGCTACAGTTCAGACTCAGGAACACTCAGCATATGAGTTCCAACAATTAAGTTCATGAACTTAACTGTTCTAAGAGCTACATACCTCATTGGGGAATATCACTGAGGGCACATTAGAAGTACTCGTTTTGGGAAGCTCCGCACTGACGCCAACGCCTAGTGCCTAGTGCACCTTTCAAAGCAATTTTGGAGCTCTTGCTGGAATGGCCATTGTGCACAGTAGCACAGTGGCAAGTATGTGACCTTAATTGCATAGCTGTCTATGAGGGAGTTTTTAACCAGTAAACAATTAACTGTATTGGAACAGCCTCTCTGCTCACCTGATCTGACCCCCAGTGACTTTTTCCTTCATCAGAAGATACAGGAAATATTGAAAGGAAGACACGTTGATTACATTCAGGACATCAAGGGGAATATAATGACAGCTCTGATGGCCGTTCCAGAAAGACTTCCAAAATTGCTTTGAAGAGTTGACTAGGCACTTGCATCGGTGCATAGCTTCCCAAAGGGAGTACTTCAAAGGTGACTGTAGTGATATTCAGCGATGAGGTATGTAGCAACCTTTTCTAGGATGAGTTTATGAACTTAATTGTCAGTCCTTGCGTAGTTCTTTGATCAGGACAGCCTCTTCTTAGCCATGTAACAGGTAAGTTTCTCTCTGGCCCTTGGCCCACTGGCTGGACCCCTGCCCTGCTTAGATAAGTGATACAAAGCTCTTTTGGCTCTGGTGACAAGTCCCCAGAGGCACCCTACTCTGCCAGTAAGGCTCAGCCAGAAGGTGCTCAGCTCCAGCTCTGCAGCTTGGCTCCGAGTGTCCAGGGGTGCACTGTTCTGCCAGCAAGCTTGGCTCTATGGTCTGGGATGCCCATCACCTGTCTCTGCCACTACTGCTTCTCTGCCACTGGTTCCTGTTATCTTTACTGGCATATCTCTCTCTCTCTCTCTCTCTTTCTCTCTCCCCTCTAGTTTCAGAAACTTCTTAGCACGGGGAGCCCAGGTCCAAAGGATGCTTTCCACTCGTAGGTTTTCTTTCTTGCTTGTGGTAACATACTCTCCTCCTGCCTCTGACATGGCTCTTTTTAAGCCTAGTGGAATGGTAAACCCGATCAATCCCTTTGTCAGGGTTCCACATATTTTATTTGCATAGTCCCCCTCAGTCATTACGTGTGAGCCACAAAGACTATAGCTTAGAAGAGTCATATTAAGCAGTTCATTGTGCCGTAACACCTCAGAGAACATCTAGCCCCACGTCCTCATTTTAGAGAAGAGGTCGTTATGTTACAGGGCTAGTTAGCTGAATCAGGGCCAGATTTGGCCTTTCAGCTGCTAACCTAGAGAACCTACACTAGCGATTTCTAAATGCCACAACATGGCATAAACTGGGAAATATTTTTTTATTGTGCTTTAAGTAAAAGTTGATAATTCAAGTCAGTTTCTCATATAAAAATGTATATATCCGTTGTTACAGGTGCCTTCCCTGCAATGTAACAGCACACTCCTCCTCTCCATCCTGTATTTCCTGTGTCCAAGCAACCAGCTCCTTTCTCTTTCTGCCTTCTCATCTCAACTCTGGACAAGACCTATCCGTCTACTCTCATGTGTCTGCTTGAGCCAAAAAGGCAAAGTCTTTCACCACTGTTATTTTATGTCCAGTTTAATCTTTGTCTGAAGGCTTGGCTTTGGAAACGGTTTTAAAATGGGGTTAACAGAATCTGGGGTCCTTGCCTTTCAGGATCCCTTCAGTCTCATTCAGACCATCAGCTCTGGTCTTTTTATGTGAATTTTGGTTCTGCACCTCACTTTTCTCCTGCTGTGTCAGGGACTTTCTGTGTGTTCCCTACAAGGTGGTCACTGGTGGTAGCCAGGCACTGCCTAGTTTTTCTGGTCTCAGGCTGACAGAGTCTCAGGTTTGTTTCCCTTTCTGTCTCTTGGGCTCTTATTTTCTTTATGTTTTGGGTGTTCCTCATTCTCCTTTGCTCCGGGTCAGTAGGAGCAATTGATGCATCTTAGATAGCCACTTGCTAGCTTTGATGACAAACTGGGGTATTTTTAAAAAATAACAGATTATAGATCCCTTACCCAAACCTAAGTCAACATTCCTTGGCAATGGGATAAGTGTGTCTGTGTTCTATTGGAAGGACCTCCAAGATGCTTGGGATATGCCACTTAGACTAGAAAGCAAGTATTTGCATCTGGATACTGTCCCTGAGGTATTATTTTACTTGATTTGGGTTGTAGTGATCTCTGATGTACAACCAAGATTGAAAACCTCTGGCTTAGAATCGTTGTTAGATTCCATTAAGTCAATTTTGACTCGTAGTGACCCCGTGTACGTACAACAAATCACTGCCCAATTCTGTGCCATCCTCACAATCATTGTTTTGCTTATGACCATTTTGGGCCACTATATCAGTCTATCTCTTTGAGGGTCACCCTCTTTTTTGCTGACCCTCTACAGGTTAGAATAATGGCTCTTAATTCTGACATTTCATTGTAATCACTCGGGAAGGTTTAATAACGTTGCAAATGCCTAGGCCCAATCTCTAGAAATTCTAATTTAATCAATCTGGGACTCAAGGCATTAATATTTTTTCCAAAGTTAACCAGGTACTGAGGTTCAGCCAAAGTTGAGAACCATCAGCCTAGATAGTTCTTGCTGACTTCCTTAGACAGAAATTGTGAATGAGATATGGATGTGGAAAATTGTGGTAAACAAATGTGTTATATAAAGCATGATAATGATGATGATGATGATGATATATGCTGAGTGCTTAGAATGCGACAGGCACTATGCTAAACATTTTATGAGCATAATTTCATTTAATTTTCTAAACATTAGCCTGACAGTAATTTCTCTTTCCTTATATCATCAGTTGAAGATAATCAATTTAATAAGTTATTATAGAGTGTCTGTTCTTTCCTAACAGAAAAATATGAAGGTTTTATTAGTCCACCAGTGACAAAAATTTGGTTAACGTAGAATAAATGTAAATTTTATGGTTATTTAAGGTATAATAGACATAAATGTGTGTGATGCTGTTGGTATGAATAACTTATCTGAACTAACACGAAATGAACAGATAGCTTCTACGTGGCCTTCTAAATTCCCATAAGGATGATAGCTATGCCTCACAGTGGACCTGGAAGCTGGAACACTTTGATACATCTCATTTTGGAAATAGTAAAATGTCAGAGAAAGGTGTATCGTAGAGTCACAGAAACATGAATAGTGCCCCTATTTTCAGCTGAGGTTTTAAAGGATGAGGTAACTTGCTCAAGGTAACACCGCATGGACAAGCCAAAAACAGAACCCAGCACACCCAGTGGGTCATGGCCCAGACAAAATTGCATCCATGCTGCCTATCACCAGCAACTGGACTTTTAGGACCTAACAGATCCCTAGGGTAGCATTGGTATGTCTTCTTAACGCTATGTAAGCCCTAATATTAGTTATTTTGAAATAGGTACAGTAATTGAACATTCAGAGACCAACAAGAAATAAATGTATTTGGTGTAGAAAATATCCCCAGAAGATCTAGTATAAAGACCAGACTTCATAGTCTGACAGATTGGAGGGTCCTCGGTGGACATGGCCTCCAGACTCTGTTAGACCAGAACTGAAACCATTCTGGAAGCAAACTCCTCAAAGACGGAGCTGGTCTATAAAACAAAATGATACTGGCAAAAAGTGTGCTTCTTGGCTTGGGTAGACATAGGAGGCTGAGCATCTCCTGTACGGAGGCAAGATGAGAAGACAGAGAGGGACAGGAACTGGTTAAATGGGAAAGGGACATATCATGTGAACAGGAGAAATGTGCTGTTTTGGAGTGCAGAGAGCAGCTAGGGTCACGTGGCAAAGCGTCTGTCAGTTT
Organism: Heterohyrax brucei; assembly: GCA_028571685.1. Lineage (NCBI taxonomy): Eukaryota > Metazoa > Chordata > Mammalia > Hyracoidea > Procaviidae > Heterohyrax > Heterohyrax brucei. Next base: position 39,266,505 of record CM053154.1, read on the forward strand.
TTGTATGGAAAACTGACTGTAATTGTAAACTTGCACTTAAAACACAAAGAAAAAAATAAAAAGAAAATATCTCCAGAAGAAAGTTCTGAAATTGAAGAAGGAAAATAGGCTGAGACCATAAGACTAAGGATAAAAATGATCTGTCAAGTCAGCTTTATAGTGTGAACTGTGCATTGTCAGAGTTAGCATGAACAAATTTATTTGACATTGACTTTTCTTTCTTCATCTGTACTTTTATGTTACTTTTTTTTAAAATTATGATTGAATGAAAATGTACATTCCCATATAAATTTGCATGTTCACCTATGTGCAGCTTCCACTGCTCTCCCTGCACGGTGACAGCACACTCTCTGTCTCTGCTCCATACATGTCCTACCCTCCCAACAGACTCCTATCTCCTCGTCTCCACCCACTCCTCTTCAGGTCAGCAGAACGACATTCTATAGATGCATAGGACCATAAAGTGCCCACAAAATATGGTCACTCTGCATTGCCAAGTCGAATCCACTGCTGTCCGAGGAGTTGACCTTCATTATGATTTATGGACAGGGTCAGCATCAGGGCCAGGGGCTGTGCTCCCAGGAGAACCACAAAGTCCCTGGACCATCAGTTGTAATCTTTTAGTTGAGATCTCAGGATGCACCCCCATTTTTCCTTGTGTTACCAGTGAGACTCAACTTTGTGAGCTCCATGGCACCTACCACTGGTGGTGGCCGGGCACCCACCATCTGGTTCTTCCAGCCACAAGTCAATGTATACACCCACTCAAGTGGGTCTCTCTATCTTCTGGGTTCTCTTTCCCCCATGTCGTTGTGGACCTAGGTGATCATCCATTCCTGTTGAGTTGGGACCATTTGCTGTACCCTCAGATGGCAGCTTGGCAACTTTTAAGACCACAGACATTCCTCACCAATGTGGGGTGTGGAGAGTCCTCATTAGCAAAATGCTAGTTGTGCCATTTGGCCTCAATTTCCCCTGAGAGTATGGTCCCCGCACCCCCCCGGCCCCAGCTACTCTGTCCTTGTAATTTGGGTTAAGAGGGGAGGAGTACTCAAGGTGTGTTGAAGTCCAGTTAATATTGATCTTCTTACTAATGTGAGCTGTTACCGATTTCACCCAACCAAGTTTCTAACAACTATCTAATCTAAACCCTCCCCCGATGGCCTTTCCGCCCTCCCCACCCTTGCAACCATCAAAGAGTCTTTTCTTCTATGCATGAGTCTAATTTTAAGTTCTTGTTGTAGGGGTCTCATACAATATTTGTCCTTCTGTTGCTGACTACTTTCACTCAACGTAATGTCTTCCAGTTAAACCCAGGTTATGAGACGTTTCCTGAAATCAGTAGGCGTTTTAGTCTTACTAGGCTTAGTAGTTAAGAGCTTGACTGCCATCTGGAAAGCTGGTGGTTTGAATCCACTGGGCACTCCTCGGAAACCCTGCGACCAATTCTATTCTGTCCTCTAAGATAACTATGAATCAGAACAAACTCGATGACAACTGGTTTGGTTTGGTTTTGGTTGTTTTTTTTTTGGCTTAAATGTGACAGTAACATAATAGGACTTTACAAGTCCAACTGTGTGTCTGGATGAATATTACTCTTTCAAGTTTTCCTAGGAAAATCATGCACCTATTTCTTTTATTTAAAAAAAAAATCGTTGTACTTTAGAAGAAGCTTTACAGAGCAAAACTAGTTTCTTTCTTTTTTTTTTATTTAACATAACTGAGTGAAAATGTACATTCACATGTAAATTTACATGCCCCCCTATATGCAGCTTCCACTGCTCTCTCTGTCTGGTGACTGCACACTATTCCTCTCTGCTCCGTACATGTCTCATCCTCCCAACAGTCTCCTTTCCCCTCCTCTCCGTCCACTCCCCTTCCTCCAGCCAGAGGTCAGCAAGATGATATCCTATAGATGTATAGAACCATAAAGTGCTTCCAACATATGGTTACTCTGCATTGCCAAGTCCATTCCATTCCTGTCCAAAGAGTGGACCTTTGTTATAATTTATGGGAACGAGCAGCATCAGGGCCGGGGGCCATGCTCTCAGAGGAACCCCAAAACCGTTGGACCATCAATTGAGGTCTTTTAGTGGAGATCTCATGATGCACCTCTTTTTATTCTTGTGTTGCCAGTGAGGCTCCTCTCTGTGAGCTCCGTCATGGCTATCACTGGTGGTGGCTGGGCACCATCCTGTTCTTCCGGTCCCAGGTCGATGTAGGCACCCACTCTTGTGGGTCTCTCTGTCTTCTCGGTTGTCTTTACCGCATGCCATTTTGGCCCTCGGTGAGCATCCGTTCTGCTGAGTTGGGACCATTTGCTGTGTCCTTGGATGGCAGCTTGGCAGCTTTTAAGACCCCAGACGCCACTCACCAATGTGGGGTGCAGAGAGCTCTCTTAGCAAAACGCTAGTTGTGCCAGTTTGGCCTGGAATTCGCCTAAGAGCATGGTCCCCCGCCCCCCGCCCCAGCTACTCTATCCTTGCAGTATTGAGTTAAGATGGAAGGAGTACTCAAGTTATGCTGAAGTCCACTTAATGTTGTTCTTGTTCCTAATGTGTGCTGTCACCGCTTTCTCCCAACTAGATTTCTAGTAACTACCTAAACTAAACCTTCCCCCCCTTGCCCTCCCTCCCTTGCAGCTGTCAAAGAGTCTTTTCTTCTATACACAAGTCTGTTTTTGAGATCTTATCGTAGAGGTCTCATACAGTATTTGTCCTTTTGTTGCTGACTACTCTCACTCAACATAATGTCTTCCAGTTGAAACCAGGTTAGGAGATGTTTCCTGGAATCATCGTTATTCTTTATCATTGCGTAGTGCTCCATTGAGTATATGTACCACAGTTTACCTATCCATTCCTCTATTGTTGGGCATCTGGGTTGATTCCACCTTTTTGCTATTGTGGACTGTGCCGCGATAAACATTATGGTGCATGTGTCCGTTGGTGTGAAAGGCCTTGAATCTGTAGGATATATTCCAAGTAGTGGAATTACTGGGTCAAATGGCATATCAATATCCATTTTTTAAAGGAAAAACTAGTTTCTTTTTAAACAATGAATGCATATATTGCCTTGTGACATTGACTGTCAACCCCACGACATGTCAACACTCTGCCTTCTTAACCTTGGGTTCCTTATTACCAGCTTTCCTGTCCCCTCCTGCCTTCCTGTACTTGCCATTGGGCTGGTGTGCCCATTTAGTCTTGTTTTATTTTATGGGCCTGTCTAATCTTTGGCTAAAGGCTAGACCTCAAGAATGTCTTCACTACTGAGCTAAAAGAATGTTTGGGGGCCCCACTTGCAGAGTTTCTCCTGTCTCTGAAAGACCAGTAAGTCTGGTGTGTTTGTATGTGTGTATAAGTTAGAGTTTTGTTCTATGTTTTTCTCCAGCTGTGTCTGGGATGCTCTATCATGATACTCTGTCAGATCTGTCAGTGATGGGAGCCAGACAACATCCAGTTGTGTTGGACTCAGTCTAGTGGAGGCTGTGGTAGTTGCAGTTCATGCATTTATTCCTTAGGAAGCCACACACTTTTCCTAATGAGGATACCATTGCTCAAGATGTTTTGAAAATCCTCTCTTGGAAGATTATGAGGGATGGATAAAAATTAGTTGCATTGTCCCGTAGTATTGCTTTTCCTTCTGCCTTTAACTTTTTAATTAAAATGGAACCTCTGATACAGGGTAGAGAATATTGGATTAGAAGCTAGAAGATCTGGATTTAAGTTGAACCTCTGCCACCTACAAGCTTTTTAACTGCATATCCATTGATGACATCTAACTTCATTTTCCTCCTCTGCAGTTTAGGAACAAAAGCAACTATAACAAGGTTGTCCTGAAGAGTAAATGAAGTAGGCATTGTTTTTGCACCATATGAAAGGAAACATACTATCCAAATCTAAGTTACTATTGCTTAGTTTGATTAGAACTAAATGGACCCCAAATGACTCTTTGCTATTTCCAAAATCAGATGTACCCATGAAAGGACTAATGTTTCATCACTGAAAGAGTATTCAAAAAACATACAGAAGAAGCTGTGATCCCTCAGATCAATCTGCTGAACCCCTAAATGTGAACTCAGGACTTACAGGCCATATGTCCTTTTAGAGCTGAGATCTACTCTGTTGGACAAAACAGGAAATGCTGGATAAATGCAAGGATATTTGTGAAAATAAAATTTGGAGGGCTACTAGCTGAGTTTTGACAAGAAGGTGTCCTGTCTCTCTGACACCCAGCAGCCTGGGCCAACCAAAACTTCTTTTAAACTTGATTCTAGCCCTGCTGCTACTCTTCACATTTTTTTTTTTAGAATTTAAATTCTTTATACAAATGAAATTAGCTTAAATTTTGCTATAAAGGAAAAAGAAAAACTGAGCTTTACAGTAACCGTAAGAACATCTTCACATTGTTTCTCTTCCTCAGACCCTTTAGTCCTTGTAATACATATAACGAAGCATATTGAAGAAAACATGCTTTGTATTTAAGTAGCATAGTAGCCAAAACTTAATCTGAAAGATAAAACCAAAACCAAACCCAATGCCATCAAGTCGCTTCCAACTCGTAGCGATGCTACTGGTCAAAGCAGAACCACCCCATAGCGTTTCCAAGGAGCACCTGGTAGCTTCAAACCCCTGATCTTTTGGTTAGAGCCACAGCACTTAACCACTACACCACCAGGGTTTCCTTCCATCTGAAAAACAAGAGACTTTAAATCTTCTTAGCAACGTGCCTCCCCACTACACCCCAGTTAATCATTTTACAAACATCACAAAAGATCGCACAACATCAGGTCATTTCTGCAAGACAGGCATAAGGAAGCATTCCCACCTTTGTGCATCCACAGAGCATTGCATGTAGTTTTACTGTGAATCTACTGAACAGCACCCTCCTTAGCTAATTACTCCTTGGATGACTAAGGGCTTGGAGAGCAGAGATATCCTCTCATTTAGTGTTGGCTTTGTAATGTCTACAGCAGTGGCTGCCAAAGAGCAGGTGTCCAATCAGTGTCTCATAGACAAGGAAGAAGAGATAATCTCTTTAATTGTTTTGCTTATCACTAGGTAAAATCATTTATCCTGGCTTCCTCTTCTTCAGTTTCTGAGGTCACAACTGCTGGAATACCTCCAGAAAATTTATTTTTTACATCAGAATTCAATAAATAGATATTATTTCACCAATGACACAATGTCACCACACTGAACTTCGAAATTCCTAACCTTCCAGTGGTTCAGAAGTACTATATTGGATGATTGGCTGCCCCAGGATTCAAGGAAAGCTGCACTGATGCTCCTTCCATTCTCGCAACACCGACGACCCTATCCAGGAAAGTCATTGCCGCAGGCATGGCCACGAAGAAGCCTTTGCAGAAAGCTTTTAAGTATCTTCTCACCCAGCCTTGAGACTGTGCCATGTACAGTCCGGTAGCCTGCAAGTCCATATTCAGGGTGTCTGCTCCGGGGGAAGGCTTTTCCCTTGTCAGCTCTGGAGGAAAGTCTGGTATTGCATCAGTCTTTGCCCAGGGAGCATCTTGGCGCAGGAACCTCAGATCTGAAGGCCGCACTCTTCTCCCGGTGCTACTTTCTTGATGGTATGAGGTTCTCCTGTTCTTCACGTTTTAAAATAGCTTAGCTCTGTGTGGCAGGGCCACAAATTCTACAGGGAAGTATAGGCTATGAGTAGGCAGTTCCGTCACTTACATAAAGCTGTAAGTGAGAAATTAGCCTCCAAGCCTACTGGAGACATCATCACACAAACTGCTGAACCACCTAAAGGAATCATGTGATAGATTCCATTCTATCTCGTGAATGAAACAATGCAATCAGGTCATCCCAAGTTCCTCGGTGTGAAATTGGTTCCCTTGTGGTATGCAGGAGCCATTACTGACATTCGTCATCTGCAGTGTCAAGGTAAATTTCAGATCTAAATGTTCTCTCTTTTCAGTTTTCACGTTAATAAGTAGCAATCATTTAGGTGTTCAAGCAATGGGTGTACAACAAGTAGTCTACTAAATAGCAGAAGAGTGGATGCATACATAGTTTAGGACAGTCTGTATCTTTTTTTTTTTACTTTATGTTGAAATCTGTGCTTTGTTTATAACAAAATAAGGGATGAACATTCTTTAACATTCTTTGGGGAAAAGAAAATCTCTCACATGTGGATATAAAGTTTTCCTTTGTGGTAATGCATTATCCTGTATTGGAACATCCTAATAGGGATGTTAATAAACCCAGATTTTACAGTGGGCACCCTCTCTAGGTTCTAATGTCTGATTATGCAGCGTTTTGCAATTAGTACGGGTAGAGTATCAAGTGTCTTTTTTTTTTTTTTTAAGGCAGACACAATGTAAACATATTTGAAAAAAATTTACAAAATATGACTATTCCAGTGATGGATTAAACACACTGAATACTCTGACCCAAGATCTGGTTGTCCTTTACTACTGGCATAGAGACTATAACATTTTAAAATATATTCTCAGTATTTTAAAGAAATTCACTGAGATGGAAGAATTTCAATGAGCCACCTCTATTAGTATGCTGTAGCCATCAACTCAGAAGCTGAGTACTTGATGCTTGAAGGTAAATTAGATATTGAAGCAGCAGACCAAACATTCACATGTTCTCATCCAGCCGTAATCAATGCCTCATGTTCATTTTGTGAGGCATTTTATTTCCCTCTCTGCAGCTGTTGCCTGTAAACATTTGCAAAACATACACAATAGCTCCTGGTCACTTAGTTCAATCAATTATCGTTACTGTTGAGTGCTGTTGACTCAGAGTGACCTCATGTGACAGAGCAGAACCACCAGCACGATTCTCTAGGCTGTAACCTTCACTGATTTGTAGACTAGGCCTTTCTCCCCACCACACTGTGAGAAGGTTTGAGCCAACCAATCTTTTACTCAGCAGCCCAGTGCTTAACAATTTGTGCCGCAGATCTTAACATCAAGCAAAATTGCTTAATTTCAAAATATTTAAATAATGATATGACTAAACATTCCCTCTTTTGTCCTAATGATGATTTAATAGTTCTTCCCAATGAGTACTTCTTAAATAAATATTTTCTAAAAGACTAATTATGTTCACTGTTGCAAAATCCAAAAATGGAGGTAAAAAAGACAAAAGTCAGCTATAGTCCCACCATCAAAGAACAACTCAACTTTTTGATGTGTGTCCTTTAAGAAATATTGTATGTCAATTGAGTCAATTGAAAATGTATTCCTTGGATGTTTAACATATGTCCAGGACTGTTCTGGATGCTAAAAGAAATGGAGATGAATTAAGCATGGTCCTTATCCTCAAGAAGTCCAAATAAGATGTTCAAGTTATTTATTAGGAGCTGATATCTTGGTAGAAGAGTTGGTTGACATGTTAGTTTTCCATGTTTTGAATATTTATGAGCTTAAGTCTAAACAGAAACAGTTCTTTTTCAGTTCTATCAAAGTCTGCTACCACCTCTTTGATATCAGCATACTGCCTTTTAAATCCGGTTCACGTGCCCTAGACTGTAGTAAACAAGTTTGATGGTATCCACAGAGGTTCATTCTTGTAGGGAAATGCCTGTTTCTCAGTGTATTTTATGCACTGGTTCCTGGGGATGCAGACAGTTGTTACATGGGGAAAGGTATCTCATGGTCAAAACTGAGAAATTCTGAGTTAAACAACTATATGAAATCAATTTGTTGATGGTTACACACCTAAATGTGGAAGCAAATATTATAAAACATCCAGAAAAAAACAGGAGAATAATTTTGTGACCTTGGGGTAGGCAAAATTTCCTTGTATGACACGAAAAAAAAAAAAACGATAAACTGGCATTTAACAAAATTAAAAACACCTGCTAGTCAAGGGATACAGTTTATAATAAAATAGTGTTAAGAAGGTAGAAAGGCAATGCACAGAACTGAAGAAAAGATTCATAATACATATATCTGACAAAGACTTATATCCAGAATACATAAATAACATTCCTACAAATCAATAAAAGGCAAACAATTTTAAAAGACAAAACTAAAACACTATGAAAGACAAAAAACTTGAAGAGATACGTCACAAAAGAAAACACATAAATGGTCAATAAGCTTGTGAAAAGATGTTTCAGGTCATTTGTCATCAGGGAAATGCAACTAAAACTGCAATAAGGTACCACTTCACATCAACTGTAATAACTAAGTTAAAAAAAAATTAAATGCCAAATATTGGCAAAGACAAAAATATGGACCAAGTGTGATACATTGTTTATAATGGTTCAACCACTTTGAAAAACAGTTTTCTAATAAATAGATAGCTATTAACAGCTAGAATTTCACTCCTAAGTGGACTTTCCAGTATATAAATGTTTACATACATTATGCCGAGGAAAAGAAGCCAGACACAAACTAGTAGATACTATATGATATCATTGATTCTGCATGTGGAGCGAAAAATTGGAAAAGCTAAACTGTGTGAAGAAGAATGCAGCGTAGGATTGGAGGAGAACTCATTAAGAACCTGCATTATCCAGATGACAAAAACTTGCTTGCTGAAAGTAAAGAGGACTTGAAGCGTTTACCAATGAAGATCAAGGACCACAGCCTTCAGCATGCTTTACACCTCAACATAAAGAAACAAAAATCCCCACAACTGGACCAATAAAGAACATCATAATGGATCTACAGTCAACACCTACAGAAGCAGCATTCAAGAAGTCAAAAGATGCATTGCTTTGGGCAAATCTATTGCAAAAGGCCTCTTTACAGGATTAAAAAGTAAAGCTGTCATCCTGAAGACTGAGGTGCATCCAACTCAAGCCACGCTGTTTTAATCACGTCATATGTGACGGTGGGTTTTTTCATGTATGTGAAAGCTGGACAGTGAATAATGAAGACCATAGAATTGATGCCTTTGAATTGTAGTGTTGGGGAATAGCACTGAATATACTATGGACTGACAAAAGAACGAACAAATCTGTCTTAGAAGAATTATAATCAGAATGCGCCTTAGAAGCAAAGATGGTAAGATTATGTCTCACATAATTTGGATGTGTTATCAGGCGGGATGAGTCAGTTCCTAGAGAAGGACATCTTCTGTGGCAAAGTAGAGGGTCAGTAAAAAAGAAGACCCTCAATGAGATGGATTGACACGATAGTTACAAAAACAGCATCAGATGTATCAGTGATGGTGAGAATGGCACAGGACAGGGCAGGACAGGTGAGAATGGCATACTATTGTACACAGGGTCTCTGAGTCAAAACTGACAACTCGATGACATGTAAAATATAGCAGGCAAAACTAAGTTATGATGATGGAAATCATTTAGAACAACGATTGCCTTTGGGAAAGGGCTGAGGGTACCTGGAAAACAGTATAAGGGAACTTTCTGGAGTGATAGAAGTGTTTTCTATCTTGATTTAGGTGACAATAACACCAGTGTACACCTTTTGGGTAACTTTTTATTTATTTTTTTGTTTTATTTTATTATGATTGAGTGAAAATGTACGTTCTCACATAAATTTAACTTTCTATTTTGACATAATTTTTAATTTAAGAAAACTTTTAAGGCTGGTACAAGTAACTTCTATATTTCTTTATCTAGATCTTTCAGTTATTAGGTGACAAAACTCATTGAACTGTACACTCAAGGTTTGTACATTTTAGAGTACATAAATTTTACTTTAGTAAAAGAGAGGAAAGGCTATTTTTTACTTAAAAGCCTCTCAGAATTTGTCAAATCTTCAAAAGAATTATGTATACCTTGTGCATTACTTCCCAGATATCTTTGGATGTAAAACCTAGTTTTCAGTGAAAACCTGCTTATCAGTCTTCTGAAGACTATTGGTTGAGACCTGATGCTCAGCTCCAACTCCATAGTGGAATCCCCTGGAAAGCTTTTAATAATCCCAATCCCAGGCTGCATCCCACATTAATTAATTAGAATCTCTAGTAGTGGAACCCAGGCACCAGCCTTTTTAAAAGCTCCCAGGGGATTCCAATGTACAGTTATTGTTGAGAACCACTGTTTTATGGAAACATAACCTCTCTTTTTTCTTCTAAAATATCTGCTATGTTAACCATTACTAAGTGTACACTTCTGTGACATTAATTACATTTATCATGTTGGGCAACCATCACCAGTATCAATTTGTGAAACAATTTCATCACCCCAAATAGAAACTTATTACTTCAGAAATAACTTCTACTTTTCCATCCCTCTAGTCCTTGGTAACCACGAATAAACTTTTGTTTCTATGGATGTGTCCATTGTAGATATTTCATATACCTAGGATCATATAATATTGCCCTTCTGTGTTTGACTTACTACATTCAGAATTGCTATTTGCAATTCCCTATTTGCAGATGATATGATTGTGTATAGAGAGAATCCAAAGGAACCCATAAGTAAACTATTGGAACTAGTAGAGGAGCTTAACAAAGTATCAGGATGTAAGATAAACGTAAGTAAATCAGTAGGATTCCTTTATACCAATGAAGAGTTCATCAAAGAAGAAATCACCAAATCAATACCGTTTACTACAGCCCCCGAGAAGATAAAATACCAAGGAATAAATCTAACTAGAGAGGTAAGAGACCTATACAGAGAGAACTACAAGGCCTTGCTGCAAGAAACCAAAAAAAGACTTACAAACTTGGAGAAAACTACCCTGCTTATGGATATGAAGACTTCACATTGCAAAGATGTCTATTTTACCTAAAGTGATCTACTTATACAATGCAATCCCAATACAAATTCCAGCGTTATTTTTTTTATTGAAATGGAGTAAAATATCACCAACTTTGTTTGTAAAGGGAAGAAACCTCCACTTAGTGAAGTGCTACTGAGGAAGAGGGACACAGTGAGAGGCCTCACACTACCCGACCTCAGAAACTATTACACTGCCACAGTAATCAAAACAGCCTGGTACTGGTACAGAAATAGACATACAGACCAATGGAATAGAGTGGCAACCCCAGAGATGCCACCATCCTCTTATGAACAGTTGATATTTGGCAAAGGCCCTAGGATTGTAAACTGGGGTAAAAACAGTCTCTAGCAAATACTGCTTGCAAAATTGGATATCTATCTGCAAAAAACTGAAACAAGACCCCTATCTCACACCTTACACAAAAACTAACTCTAAATGGATTAAGGACCTAAATATCAAACTTAAAGCAATAAAAATCATGCAAGAAAAAAAATAAGATCAACAATGGACATTCTAATACATAGTTTAGATAGACTTCAAAATGTGACAAAGCATGATTAACAGAAAATAGATAAATGGGAATTATTAAAAATCCAATACTATTGTTCATCTGAAGACTTTATCAAAAAAGTTAAAAGACCATCTACAGAATGGGAAAAAATATTTGGCAACTACATATTGGACTGTCATCTGATCTCCATAATCTACAAGGTTCTGCAAAATATCAACAAGAAAAAGGTAAATAAACCAATTAAGAGATGGGCAAAGGAGATGGGCAGACACTTCACTAGAGAGGACATCCAAGTAGCCAAAGACATAAGAGAGCATGCTCACAATCACTAGCTATCAGAGAAATACAAATCAAAACTACAATGAGATATCATCTCACCCCAACAAGGTTGGCCACGATCAAAAAAACACAAAACAGCAAATGCTAGAGAGGCTGTGGAGAGACTGGAGCTCTCCTACATTGCTGGTGGGATTGCAAGTGGGTACAACCTCTTTCAAAAACAATCTGGCGCTTCCTTAAAAAGCTGGAAATAGACACACAATTTGATCCTGTAACTCCACTGCTTGGAATTTATCCTTCAGATACAAACGTTGTCACACAAACAGACACATGTACACAAATGTTTGTTACAGCACAGTCCACAGTAGCTAAAAGATGGAATCAACCCAGACACCCATCAACAGATGAATGGATAAACAAACTATGGGACATATACTCAAGGGAACACTGTGCTATGATAAAAACAATGATGATTTTAGAAAACATCGCATAACATGGTTTCAACTGAAAGAGATCATGCTGAGTGAAATCAGTCAGTGTCAAAAGGACAAATACTGTATGAGACCCCATTATAAGGACTTAAAAATAGAATTATCTACAGAAGAAAATAACTGTGTTGGCTACAAGGGTGGGGGGCGAGAGTTTATCATACATGAGATAACTGATAGATGTTAGAAATTTTATTCTTTTACTGTAATTAATAAATAATAAAAATTCAAAAATAAATTCCGGTAATCACAGTTAAAGAGAAAAGAATTGCTGTTGTCACAGTCATCTGGTGCTGCTATATAAGAAATACCACGAGTGGATGGCTTTAAAAAGAGAGATTTTATTCTGACACAGTTCAGTAGGCTACAAGTCCAAATTTATGACGTGAGCTCCTGCAGAAGTCTTTCTCTGTTGGCTCTGGAGGAAGGTCCTTGTCGTCAGTGTTCCCCGGGCTGGGAGCTTCTGACGCTTGAGGACCCCAGGTCCTTTCCAAAGAACACACTGCTCCTTGGTGGTATGAAGTTCCCATATTTCTCTGTTAGCTTCTTTCTTTCATATCTCAAGAGATTGCCTTTCCCTCACTAACATCACAGAAGCAGAATTTACAGCATATAGAAACACTGCACAACACCAGGAATCACAGTCTGGCCACACGGTTACACACATTTTAGGGGGAGCATAATTCAACCTGTGACAAATGTCTTCAAGGTTCGTTGACATCGTAGTATGTATGAGGACTTCATGTCCCTTTAAGGCTGAAAAGCATTCCAATATGTGTTTATACCACATTTTCTTTATCCATTCATCTGTTGATGAACTCTTGGGTTGTTTCCATCTTTTGGTTATTGTGAATAATGTTGCAGTGGACACTGGTGTGCAAGTATCTGTCTAAGCCATACTTTCAACAATAGAATTGCTAGATTATAAGGTAATTCTATTTTTAACTTTTTTGAGGGCCTGCCAAACTGTCTTCTACAGCAGCTGCACCTTTTTATGTTGCCAGCATTTCAATTTCTCCACATTCTCAACACTTATTTTTTCTCCCTTTTCGTGTAATAGTCATCTTAGAGGATACAAAAAAAACCCTACTGCTGTTGAGTCAATTCTGACTCATAGTGACCCTATAAAACAGAGTAGAACTGCTTCAAAGAATTTCCAAGGAGTGCTTGGTAGATTTGAACTACCAGCCAAAATAGCACGTAACCACTATAACACCAGGGTTTCTAGAGGGTGTGAAATCCAACCAAACCAAACCCACTGCCACCAAGTCAATTCCAACTCATAATACCTTACAGACAAAGCAGAACTGCCCCATAGCATTTCCAAGTAGCATCTGGCAGATTCTAACTGCCAACTTTTTGGTTAGGAACTGTAGCACTTAACCCCTACACCAGCAGAGTTTCCAGAGGGTATAAAGTGATATCTAATTGTGGGTTTGATTTGTATTTCCCAAATAGCTAATGGAAGGAGTCCTGGTGGCATACTGGTTAAGCTCTCAGCTGCTAATCAAAAGGTCTTCAGTTTGAACTGATCAGATTCTATAAAGGAGGAAGGTTTGATGGTCAGTTTCCTTAAAAATTACAGCCTTGGAAACTCTGTGGGGCAGTTTCGCTCTGTCCTGTAAGGTTGTTATAAGTCAGAATTGACTTAATGGCAGTGGATTTGATTTTAGAGATGCTAGTGATGTGGCATTGTCAGCAGTTTGAATCCACCGGGTGCTCCCTGGAAACTCTGCCTTATAGGGTCACTATGAGTCAGAATTGACTAGATGGCAGTGGCTTTCATGATGTGGCATAATGGCTAAGGAAACCCTGGTGTCATAGTGGTTAAGTGCTACATCTGCTAATCAAAAGGTTGGCAGTTCAAATCCACAAGGCACTCCTTCAAAACTCTATGGGGCAGTTGTACTCCGTGCTACAGGGTCGCTATGGGTCAGAATTGACTCTACGGCACTGGATTTGGTTTTAGGTTCATATAGTGTTAAATGCTATGACTGCTAAACAAAAGGTCGGTAGTCTGAGTCCACTAGGCACTCCTTGAAACCTTTGCGCAGTGGTTTTAATGATATGGAGTACTTTTTCACGTGCTTGCTGGTGACTGTATGATTTTGAAGAAATGTCTACTGAAGTCCTTTGCCCAGTTTTGAAAATCATTTATTTCTTTACTTTTGTTTGCTGCTGAGACTATATCCAAGCAAAAACACACACCAATTCAAGTTCCTGCACCTAAATTTCAGCGACACTGACTGCTTTCTTTGAGTTGTGCAACCGTTATCACCATTCTTTTCTGACTTGTTCCTCCCCTCTTGACATACACTCACTATTCCCCAAGGTTCCTGTCTAGTCTTTCAGCTTCCTTTACCCATTGTTAAACTGAATTGTTTAGCAGTTGTCTTTTTGTTTTTCCATGGCCTCTTTTCATCATCTGACTTGCACAATTAGAAGACAGCTCCCAGCTCCCATCTAATAAACATCACTGCTAAGCCAAGGACCTGTGACCTTGCTTGGAGGGTCTTTACACAGAGAATAATGGTCTATCTTCCCTACTATGGTCCACAAACTGTATTTCTAACTCTCTGGTTCTCTAGGTTCTGCCTTTTAGACCCCAAGTCCCTGCCTGTGTTTGATTTCAGTGACTGACGTCTCTGGACCAGATGGCTACCAAATCTATAGAATACTATTTCCTATAGAATGCCTGTTTTCTTCCAGCCCATTATTAAGTTATCTGATGGGTTGCCCAGCCCCCTGCCATTCAATCAGCATGAGCATGCCATGAGAACAGGCTTTGGTCTGTTGGACTGTTCAAAACCTGTTTCCTGAAATTTTCCAAACCATTCCACTTTCTACTCTGCTTCCAGACCTGTTCCTGTTCTCTTCAGCTCTTGATCTCTGGCCTGATTCTTGACCACAATCTCAAACTCACCTTTTGAACATGGTGGCTTGTGTTGCTCCTTTGGTTCCAGCCCTTGGCTCTAACTGTGACCCCCAGGCATCTATCCTACCAGTCTACTCTTTGCTAACAAACTGACAACCTCCAACCCAAACAACCACCCTTCTACGGCACCAGCTGGGTAAGCCCCAACTCAAGAAAGGGAATGAAGTCATTTCTCCCTGCCTCGGCTAACAGCCCTGGTGTCTCCTACCAGGGCCTGCAGTTTGCACTTGAATGCTCAGGCTCGGCTAGTCTTACCCTCTGACCCAGCCAGGCTGGCCTCATACTATTAGACTTCGGGGATTTCTAAAAAGCTCCTCGGGTAATTCTAATATGTAGTCAGGACTCAGAAGTGCTGTCTTATAGCATCAGATTTCAACAAGTATTCCTCAGGACACTGCTGGACATCACAAAGAACTGAAATTAAATAGGAGAAAATGCCTGGATGTGGAGCAGGCTAAACCCTTTGTATCAAGTTTCCGTGTGGTTCTGAGGGGCTGGTGGCTGCCCCACATTCCATTCCACTGACCATGTGGTGCACTCGTGGTGCAGGCAGTTGGATGAAGTGTGTATCAGAAAATACAGCTGCTCGCCCCTCAGAACTCCAAGTGCCCTCTGTGTCACCCGCCTTCCCCCAGCTCAGCCTGCCCCTTCCTGGCCTGGGCCATAGCTTTGATCCAGGGTTTATCTTCACGTCTATTCATGGTTTGTATCTGTCCCTAGACTCAAATCCATGTCACAGATCCTTCCGGGGGGATAGAGAGGCCAAATTCCTGGCATCAGGTTTGTGGACATCTGTTGTTTTTGATGGCCCAACATCCACTCCCTTCTTAGGATAACAACATCCAGCTTTTGTTTGGGGGAGCCTATGCTCACCTCCAGGCAAAAATAGCATAGATCCAGCATGACTGTAAAGTGCCCTGCCCTTGGCCAAGGGGTGAGCAGAAGTCCCAGATTAAGCTATTCAGACACTCTCTCTGAAACTCCAATGCAGCAAAGCAGCAAAAAGCTAAAGCTGAAAATAGTCAAAATGACTTATCCGGAATGTAAGGCTCATTTGATTTTGTGACCTAGAGCCTCTCAACTCTTTTGTTCCTGCCCTTTTCTAAGCTTCATTCTTTGATTCTACAGTTTTTCCTTCAATTCTAAGCCTCCCCCCGCCCACTTTTTCTTCTATAGTAGCAGAGCTGATTCTCAGTAGATACAACTAGTTCACAGCAAAACTTTCTCTTTTCTTAAGGTCTGTAAGTTATTTTTCCAAGGAAGTTCTATATTATTATTGGAATGTATTAAATGCCTGCAGGGTAGAGCTAGACCATTAATCATTCCTGAAAATATGCCCATTTTGCAGATGAAAAAATTGAGATCTTAGGAATTCTAGGAGCTTGCTTTGCCCCTGGCCATATGCTTTCCAATTAATTCTTATTAATTACTTCGTTCATACAATAAAGAAGACATCTGAACAGTATCTAGCTCTTGAAGACACTTAATAAGTTTTTATTGAATGAATGAATGATAAATACTTACATGGAAAAATAAAGTCATTTATTGATTTTTATGTTAGAATTATGAAGTATGAATCTGGAATGAGTTACAAACACTGGCTCAGTCTCATCATTTCTCAGAGGAGGAAATTGAAGCCAAAAGAAAGTCACATGACTAAGGCATAGGCTGGTATCTATGCTGGAAATTTTCTCTTTATTTCCCTGCAAATTGTCATTGCAAACCTCTTTCCATGAATTGCATTTTAATGTATATGCAAGAAGTTTACTGACTTCATAGGCTTTTCCCCCTCAGTTTGTCCTAATAATTTTAGAATGGTTACTATGTGGCAGACACTATTTTAAGCAGTGCAGAAAACAGCCCAATTCTCCCTCTTTAGGGAGTTTATATTCTAGTAGGAGAAGGATAAACAATAAACAAATAAATTATTAAATATATAATATACCAGACGCCAATAACTTCTAATAATTTTCTTTCTGTTGTACATAGGATCACTATGAGTCAAATGTGAGTGACAGTACCCAGCAAAAACAACAGTAACTGCTCAGATAAAACAGGATAATAATTATGAGGATCCACTACTAGGTATGTACCCAAGAGAATGCTGTAAACAGCTGCAATGTTTACAGTAGCCCCCAAATGGAAGCAAACCAAGCATTCATCAACTGATGAATGGCAAAATAAAATGTGGTATATCCACCTAATGGAGTATTAGATAATCATAAAATGTGTAAAGTACTGATACATGCTACAATACAGAGGAACCTAGAAAACATAATGCTACTTAAAAGAAGGTAATGGTAAAGAGTCACATACTATAAACTTCCATTATATGAAATGTCCATAATAGGCAACTCTGTAGAGACAGAAAGTAGATTAGTGGCTGCCTAGGGCTGGGTGGATGGGGATATTTGTGGTGGCAGCTAAAGGATATGGCTTTTTTTTTTTTTTTTTTTTTTTTTGGCAGGGAAGGGAAGTAATAGATGGGTTTTAAAATTCTTTGTGATAATAGGTACACAACTCTGTGAAATTCTAAAAACCAGTGAATTCTACACTTTAAATAATGAATTATATGGTACATTAATTATATTTCAAAGAAGGTGTTAAAAATGATGGGCTGCTCTTGTTTAATGATGCATGATCAGAGAAGTTCTCATTGATAAAGCAGTATCTGAGAACAGTCTCAAGGAATTACAGGAGGGAACCTGTGGATATCTGGGGAAGAGGATTCCAGTCACAGGCAATGGTGAATGCAAAGGCCCTGTGGTGAATAGGTTATTCAGATGTTTAAAGAAGAGCAAGGAGACCACATTACTAGGGGAACAAGGATGGGAGAGGTAATAGAAGACAAGACAAAAGAAGTAGCAAGGTAGGGTGGAATGTCGGCTTGTAGATCACTGAAGGACTGCAGCTTTTCTTTCAGTAAGATGAGCAACCACTAGAAGCTTCTGAGAAAGATACAGTTTTTAAACAAATCATTCTGCTGTCCTTATATTAGACCAGGAAATAACTGGTTTCATAACAGTATTCAAAGGAACTTCTGGTTTCACTTCTGATCTTAAAATTCTGAACAAAAGTGGGAAAAGAGCAGTGGTCTCTCTCATGCAAACCTGCTGAACGCATTGCCCAGCCTTCACTGTTGAAACTATGGGGTAGTGGGGGAAGTTCTTGGAGCTCTGAGACTAGATTGGACACAATTTTACTTGATTTTGAAAAGTTTGGGAATCCTGGTGACATACTGATTAAATACTACAGCTGCTAACAAAAAGGTTGACAGTTCAAATCCAGCAGGTGCTTCTTGGAAACTCTATGGAGCAGTTCTACTCTATCTTACGGGGTCACTATGAGTCAGAATTGACTCAGTGGCAGTGGGTTTGGGTTTTGGTTTTTGATAGGTTTAGTAAAACTCTTCCTTATGAAAGGAGACACCCATCAGATTAACAGGTAATTGTATTTGACAGTAAGAATGCCAAGCCTAAAGGGATTATATGAATTAACTAGAACTTTCAAGGCCCATAATAGAGATGTTCAGTGGATGCTGAGTTCTGATGATTTCCTGCCTCACCTGAAAAATAAGTTACTGAGTCCATTGATTTTTAAAAATCCAATTATCTATTATGTATGTCTGTTCTCTCTGCATATGCTTCTTTACAAAGAGGCATGGAGGTGAGAGAGATGGTAGGAGCAGGAATTTACAAAGTTTATTTACTTTATTGATGACACAAAATAGCCTTATTATTTTTCAGAAATAACTATTTTTATTTTTTATTCCATTACATATTTTTTAAAACCAAGATATTTATATTGAGAAATGTGGTAAAAATACAAAATAAGATTTTAAAAATATAATGTTAAATTTGTGTTGGGAATATTAATATGAACTTAAAATGTAAGAGAATATACATGCTTGATGAAAGACCTAGACATACTGGGCAGTAGCACTCAGCCTATGTATCACACAGACTTTAGATTCGAAGAGGAACCAGGACTTTGGGAGAAATTGTTGACTTAAAGTCTAGAATAAAAAAGTACAAAGTGAACCAAAGACTAGAATTAACAGGAGGCAAAGACAAGGTGATGCTGACACCAAAGTCCCCTGACCAAAACAGTGAGATGCTTTTCATTCTCAGACTCATAGGGCAGTATGTAGTAGCATCACCACCAGCTGAAGGACTTATTTCTTGTGTTGTGAACACCTTGATAAATGCGCTTTTAGAAGTAGGGCTGGATCTGATTCTTCAAGCTCATATGCCTCCCCTGATTGTTGTGCTATTCTTCAGTGGCATAGAATACACACATTTCTCCTAAGATAGGGGACCAGGAGTCATTCTTCCTGAATTGTACTGTTGTGTGTTCAGTGGAAAATTTTGTCCATTATTACCCTGCTGAGAAAAAACTGAGGCTCGATTCCTGAAAATTTCTATCATCACATCTCTGTAGTGTCCTCTGAGCAAATCTGGTAAAGTCCACCCTACCTGAGTAAAGTTCATGGCCGTATCCTCAAAGAACATTGAGTCCATTTCCTGGCTCCAGCATCTGCCAGTCTAAGTAAATGTCCTCTCTTCAATGGTACTTGGCTAACTCGGCTGGCTCATCCCTGAGAAGCTAATAAAGGTAATAGAAATGGGACTGGAAGCAGGGCTACTAGGAAATCTAGAGGCAAGTGAATTACGTTTGGTTCACACAGCCAGTTGACACTGAAATCCTTACTTGTGATTTACAGGTGTGCAAGATAGTCACTCTAAGGCTGCAGATGCCTCGACTGGACCAGTTGCTTTATCACACCTGGGAAAATCAAAGCAATTCTACCAGTACTCAGTAGAACATGCCAGAATCGCCAGGTTGGTGAGAACAAACAATACTAAGGAGAAATGGCCCAGGATGGCAGCTTAGTCAGATGCTGTCCCTCTGCCACAAATACCCCAGAAACCAAATTAAACAGATTAGAGATGGATGACAGTCCTGGAATCTCAAGCACCAAATGGAAGGACAAAGAAAGACTGAAAACCAGCTAGCAGAAGAAACTGAACAAAAATAGCAAAGAGAGATACACAGTGGAAGTGCCCTCCCAGCCAGCCCAACAGTGTGGTTATCTTGAGGCAAAGCCAAGAGTAAGGAAGAAACTGTAATAGATGAACCTGAGAAGAAATTTTTTAAATCTATTTTTAGGATCCTCAAAGAGATGAAGGAAAACAGAAAAAACAATACAAACAGGTAAAGAAAACCTGAAAGCTCTAAGGAAAATGATAGCAGAGCAAAATGACAGACTTTATAGAAAATTGGAAACCATACAAAAATAATAACTGGGAATTCAGAAGATTAACAAGAAAATATCAGAAATACATAACCCAACAGAAGGATACAGAAGTAGAACTGAATAAATAGAAGAAAGAATTAGCAAAATAGAGGGCAAATTTCTTGATACTAAGTTGAGGAGCAACCAGAAAAAAGAATGGAAAAAAAAAAAAGTCCATGAATATAAGGGACACCATAAAGAGAAATAATTTATGCACAATAGGAGTTCCAAAAGAGGAGAAACATACAGACAGAATTTTTGAAAACGTATTGGCTGAAAATTTCCTGAATATCACAAAAGAGGAGAAGGTTACTATCTAAATGAACCCCATACAGCATATATACCCCCAAAGAAAACATTAAGACATCTCATTATCAGATTATTCTAAACCAAGACAAATACTTCTGACAAAATATCACTTAGAAAGGAACAACAATAAGACTAAGTGCTGATTTCTCATTAGAAACAATGCAGGCAAAAAGACAATGAGATGATGTATATAAACTCTTGAAGGAAAAGAATTGCCAACCAAGAATCATGTATCAGCAAAACTGCCTTTCAGAAATGATGACAAAACTAAAACATTACCAGGTAAGCAGAAACTAAGGGAATTTGTAAAAACTGGACCAGTCTTACAAGAAATACTATAGGGAGTCTTTTGGATAGAGAATTAATGACACCAGACAACAATGAGATAAAGCTACATGACAGCATTACTCAGACAGCAACCCACAGACCTCACAAAAGCAAAATAAAATTTAAAAACTACAGGAAACCAGAAGGGTTAAACTGTAAATGATGACAACTTCAAAACAAAAGGGAGAATAAAAGATGAAGTTACAGAACTTCCATATACAGAGGAAGTCAAAGTGATTTCAAGATATAGCATACTGTTTTAATTTTAAGAAGATTAAGGTAAACTTCAGGTAACTGTAAATAAAAGTAATAAATCTACTCACCAAAATAAAGAAGAAGAAAACCATAAAGACTCAGTAAAACACAAAACAACTAATAACGATTGATAGGAAGAGAAAATCTACGTACAAAATTAGCTCAGCACAGAAAAATAAGAGGTACAAAGAAATTACTGACAACAAAAAAGTATAACAAAATGACAGGAATGAATCCATACCTATTGTTAATAACACTGAGTGTAAATGGATTGAACGTAACAGCTAGATGATAGAAATGGCAGAATGGCTAAAAAAAAAAAAAAAAAGACCTATCAATATGCTGTCTACAAAAGCTATACTTTTAGACAAAAAGACAGAAACAAGCTAAAAATCAAAGGATGGAAAAAATATATATCAAGCAAACATTTGAAAGCAAGCAGGGGTAGCAACAATAATTTTAGATAGAATAGACTAACTCAAAACCCATTATAAGAGACAAAGAAAGATATTTTATAATAAAGGGTCAATCCACCAAGAAAACATAACAATAATAAATATTTATGCACCAAATGACGGAACTCCAAAATACACAAACTCTGACAGCATTGAAAAGAGAAATAGATAGTTCTACAATAATAGTACAATACTTTAGCATAGCACTTTTATAATGGACAGAACAGCTAGAATGAAACTCATTAAAGATACAGAAGACCTAAATAACACAATTAACCAACTTGACTTCACAGACACACACAGAATACACAATCCAAGAGCATAGTACCCATTTTCTTCCAATGCACACGGATCATTTTCCAGAATAGACCTATGTTGGACCACAAGTAAGCCTCAGTAAAAATGCTGACACAATACAAAGCATCTTCTATGAACATATCACTATAAAACTAGAAATCGTAACAGAAAGACAAAGGAAAGAAAATATACACAAACTGGATAATACCTTTCCTAAAAAACTATTGATGCATAAAACAAGTTAAGAAAGAAATTTTAAAAATTCTTAGAATCAAATAAGAATGAAGACACAGAATACCAAAACCTCTGGGACTCAGCAAAAACAGTGTTCAGAAGAAAATTTATAGTAATAAATGTACATATCAAAAAGAAGATCCAAAATCAGTAACTTAATCTGACAATCTGAACAAATAGAAAAGGAACAGTAAATGAATTTTGCAGTCACTACAAGAAAAGAAATAGTAAGAATCAGAGCAGAGCTACATGAAACAGAAAATAAAGTCAACAAAACTAGAAATTGGTTCTTTGAGAAGATCAATAAAATTTGACAAACTACTGGTCAAACTGACAAAGAGAAAAAATGAAAAGACTCAAGAAACAAAATAAGAAATGAAATGAGTAACATTGTAAAAACCAAATAAGTTAGAGGATTATTATAAATTATGGAAAATTGTACTCTACCAAATTTGAAAACCTAAAAGAAATGAAAACATTTCTAGAAACATGCTATCGATTGAATTAGCACAAGCAGAGGTAGAAAACCGAAACAGATCCCATAACAAAAGAAGAAATTGAAGATGACATTAAAAAAAAAAAAATCTCCTGACAACAAAGCAAGCCCAGATGGCTTCACTAGCATATTCTACTAAAAATTTAGAGAGTAGTTGGCACCATCTCTACTCAAACTATTCTATAATAGAAAGGAACACTCCTTAATTCATTGTATGAAGCAGGTATAATCTGATGCCAAAGCCAGGCAGAGATAATCACACCCGCCCCCCCCCCCAAAAAAAGAAGAAGAAAATTAGAGACCAATATCCCTCACAAATATAGATGCAAAATTCTAGCCAGTGGAATGCAGCAGCTTCTCAAAAAAATAATTCATTACAGTCAGTTCAGATTCATGCCAATGATCAGAAAACAGAAAACAACAGACTGGCTGTCTCTGTGCCTGAGAGGTTCCTCAACCAGGGGAAGACTGATGAGAAGGATCTCCCTCCAGAGCCAACAGAGAAAGCCTACCCCTGGAGGTGACACCTTGAATTTGGTCTTGTAGCCTACTTTACTATTAGGAAATGAATTTCTCTTTTCTTGAAAAAAAGCTATCCACTTGTGAGTATTTTCTGTTGTAGCAGCACTAGATGACTAAAAGAGTGCTGCACATATATTCATATATATAGTAAAGCACATAGGGGGCACAGTTATAGAAACTTTTTAGACATATCCAGACTCCTTGTAGGATTACTCTACTGGGCTTGAGGACCAGGAAGCATAGTCTCAGGGGCAGACACATAGATCAATTGGCATAACATAGTTCGAACAGATAATGTTCTACATCCTAGTTTGGTGAGTAACATCTGAGATCTTAAAGGCTTGTGGGTGGCCATTTAAGATACAGCTATGGCTCTCTTGTCATCTGGAGCAAAGGAGAGTGAAGGAAAAGAAAGGCTAAAGGGAGCAATTAGTCCACAGGACTAATGATCCACACAAACCACAGTGTCCTGTAGCCTGAAACCAGAACTAAATGGTGTTGGGCTACAACTTCATACTGCTCTGACTAGGGACACAACAGAAGGTCCCAGATCAGATAGGAGAACATTGTACAATAAAATTCAAATTCAATAAAAAAAAAAAAAAAAAACCAGACTTGCTGGATTAATAGAGACTGGGGGAATCTCTCAACCACCATCCTAAGAAAAAAACCTTTTTAACTTGGAACTGAAGCCACTCCTGGAGGTTGCCTACAAAAGAAACAATAACACCCTGGCTGAAACTCTGTCGTGCAGTTCTACTCTGTTGAGTCAGAATCCATTTGATGGCAGTGGGTTTGGTTTTTGGTCAGCTAGAATGCTAAAAAAGATGAGAGTTAAGGGCATTTCATATTCCCACAACATAATTTTCTAGTAAATATACCATGACATTCAATAAGAAATCAAGAAATGCTAGTTGAATGGATGAATTTAGAAGGTGAGAGACAATGATTCTTAAAAATGAGCTACCTAAAATGCTTCCAACAAAATTGTGCACTCTAGAAAGAGATTCAGATAAACAGAATGGGGACCTGTCACAGGGAGATTTCTATCCCAAGTATGTTCAGTATTCTTGGGGAAATTGAAATGAGTTTGGAATAAGTAGAATCTGTGGCTGGTTTTACCTGGGTGGCCCAGGGGATGGCTTCAGGGCATTGGCGACTGAATAGGTTGAGTGTACAGAGTCAGGGAGACAGGAGAGGTGTGGTTTTTGCAATGATGTAGGATGGGTTTAGGGACTAAGGCTGTTCAGAACCTGAGGAGTGATCTGAAGGAGGAAGCAGCGTTTAGCTTTCCCTTCCTGTTTTGACCATACTTGTCTTTCTCTTTGCTGTCTACTTCTCCTTTCTTCTTTCTCACCTCATCCCATTTTCTGTTTCTCCTTCTCTGTGTATCCTATACTAATCTGAAGCCTTTTTCTATTGTTACTGTAATCACTGAGAAGCAAAAACCAGTAAGTTCTATGCTTATTCTTAAAGGTGGTCAATTAAAAAATTTTGTTTTTTTCTTAAGTACATTCCTTCTTTTTAGTGGGTCAACAAACAAACAAAACCTAAAAACTTCCCTACTGACTTCAAGTCTACAGAAAAGTGCTCAAAACCTTCATTTAGTCGAGAAGAAAAACAGTGAGCTAGAAAGGGGGCAAGGCTAGCTTATTTTATATTGTGTAATAGAAATTGATTTTTGATAAGGAAGTAAGCAGCTGCAAATGCTGAAGTTTGGCTTTCATGAGAAATGTCTTCTCTATTTTAGGATTTATGCCAAAGCTGGAACAGGTGCCTTTTTTTTTTTTTTTTTTAAATCACTCATGGCTCACAGGGGTTTAACTGCTGAGAAGCAGACTGCATTCAATGGACATACGCCCAAACAAGCTGTTGTTCAGATAGCACAATGCTCCAACCAGCTCGATGCCCTCATACAATTCTCAAAGCCCTTCTGAAATAGTCGACTAGGCGGACTCCCACCCACATTAAAATTAGAATCACACCTGCCACATCCAGCATGTGCTAAGTTTCTGAAAATACTAGAGAAGGAAGATGGCAAAAATATTCATACCAATGTCCTTAAAGAGGCTGTAGTTCTTGAATGTAGAGCAGGAAGGGTAAAAGAAAAGGGAGTGTCAGTCGTCAACCGACCTTGCTTCTAAAACATTTTAAACTCGTGCAAGACTATGGGAACTCTGGGGATCCTGGGTAGCACGAACAGTTTGTGACTGATTGCTAACTGAAAGATTGGCTGTTTGAATCCATGCAGCAGCTCTTTGGGAGGAAGTCCTGGCGAACTGGTTCTGTAAAGATTACAGACAAGAAAATCCCATGGAACAGTTCTACTCTGTAACACACGCGGTCACCATGAGTCGCGATTAACTTGATGGCAATAGGTTTGGTTTTTCGTATGATGGAAATTCTTTGAGATGAATTGTGGTAAAGACACTTTTCTCATTATTTTATAGTTTGAAAACTTAAGCTTAGCTTTCTCAAACTTTTTGCTTTTTTCTTTTTAGAAATTTACTTAAATGTTTTATTAAAATTCTGGTGAGAATATGAAGCTATGCAGAAAGATAAAAAGAGGAAGACAGAGAAACCAAGAGGAGCCAAGGAAGGAGGAGCTCAGTGAGTTTTCATAGGTAAGTGTGGGAATTCAAGGCCTGTAACTTGTCACAAGCCCAAATGCCTATAGAACCCACTGGGTCATGTAAATGAGTGACTTGGGTGGAGTGCATGAAAATTGGGAGTTGTGAGGGCTGTGATGAGCTGAAGAAAACAACTTTTCTCAGGTTTCTGAGCTCCAGTCAATGGTTGCCTTCTGAGAGGGCACACTCAGTGCTGCCAAATCTGATTTTGTTCAAGAAAAACCGGAAATCTGGTTTCTCGCTCAAAAATTTCCCAATTTTTTAAAAAACATTATGGAGGTCAAACAAAATATATCTGTTTGTTGTACTTGGCCAGTGGGCTGTTTTATGGCTTAATATGGTTTCATATGTTTGGCTGCTGCTACCTTATGAATTTGTACAATCCTCTATTTACCAGTCTCCCCAAATTAGCTTCTCTACACCCTGAAGGAATAGTGGTTAAGAGCTATGGCTGTTAACCAAAAGGTTGGCAGTTGAAATCTACCAGATGCTCCTTGGAAATCCTATGGGGCAGTTCTACTCTGTCCTATAAGTCACTGTGAGTCAGAATTGACTCGATAGCAGTGGATTTGGTTTTTTGTTTTCTGTCCCAGTATGAATCACTAGTTCCAATCTGGCTCAGCTTTGACCCATTCACTAGCCAACCCCATGTCTTCTCAGGCCTGGAGTGTTTCTCCATCTTCCCCCAAGCCTCTCCCTGCCATCATCCCTCCTTGCTAAGTCTTACTCAGCCTTTGCTTTCCCTCCCACTTGCTCTAATGGCCTTTTTGGGCCTTTTTGACCCATTCTTTCATTCAACAAATATTTATTGGTTCTTATTATGTACCATGGAATTCCAGGGTAGTGCAAATACTTAATATGTTTGGCTTCTAACTTAAAGGTTCAAGGTGTGAGTCTACTCACAGGTGTCTTGGAAGAAAATTATAGCAATCCAGTATCAGCTACTGAAAATCCTATGGAGCACAGTTATACTCTGACA
Organism: Heterohyrax brucei; assembly: GCA_028571685.1. Lineage (NCBI taxonomy): Eukaryota > Metazoa > Chordata > Mammalia > Hyracoidea > Procaviidae > Heterohyrax > Heterohyrax brucei. The sequence continues at coordinate 39,293,199 of CM053154.1, forward strand.
TACATGGGATCATTGTAAGCTGATATTAGCTAGATGGCAACTTTTTTCTTTTTATGCTCCATGTACTCATTTAAGTATAGTAACATACCATTGAATGTTGTTTTAGTCAGCTAGTGCTGCTCTAACAGAAATACCACAGAGTGGATGGCTTCAACAAAGAAAGGTTTATTCTTACACAGTCCGGAAGGTTGCAAGTCCATATTCAGGGTGTCCGCTCCAGGGGAAGGCTTTCCCCTTGTCGGCTCTGAAGGAAAGTCCAGTATTGCATCAGTCTTTGTCCAGGGAGCGTCTTGGCGCAGGAACCTCAGGTCTGAAGGACACGCTCTTCTCCCGGTGCTGCTCTCTTGATGGTAACGAGGCTCCCAATTCTCCTTGTTTCTTTTTCCCTTTTCATCGCTTGCAGGCTGAAAGCATTAAGGGTGGGGCAGGCCATACTCCAGGGAAACTCCCCCTACAGCAAAGCAAGGAAGTAATCCTCTGCAGGAATTTACAGCCCCACCCCAATCCTTCAACATACAGTTTAGCGAAACCACACAATGGGGGACAGTCCCCAGATACTAGGAACTGTATCCCAACCACGTGGCTACACATATTTTGGGGGGGACACAATTCAACCCCTGACACATACCATTGAATGTTTTGTTGTTGTTAGGTGCTGTCAGGTTGAATTTGACTCATGGTGATCCCACATGACAGAGTAGAACTGCCCCATAGGCTTTTTTAGATGTGGTCTTCATGGGAACAGATTGCCAGCAACCTTTGGTTAGTAGCTGAGAGCTTAACAATTACACCACCAAACTTCTGTGCTGATAGAGCTAACATTCTGCTCTTCTTGATCTCTCTTTTCCTTAAATTCACTGAATTGCAGGGACACACAGATTTTACCATCCCTTTGGCACCTAGAGACAATAGAGCCTTAGTAAAAGTCTCCATTGTGTAAATTCTTCCCCTGACTGAGACAGAGAGCTTCTTTATAGCAGAAACCATGTTTTCTACTTCTTAGAATCTCACAGCACTCCTCCAAATGATCTTGAATCCAGTAGGTGTTTAAAAATGCTTGATTTATTAAACTGAGTTTATCCAAATGATAAAATGGAACACATAAAATTAAGTCATCAGTTATTGTTACTGTTCTTTGAAAATGAGATTAAAGGAATTTACTTTGATTTTCAAATTATAACTTTTTTATTTTGAGCATAGATTTAATTGAACCCAGGGAAGAAACAGCTTGAATTTTAGAAATTTACTTTGGGAAATTGGTGGTATCTATTAATTTTCAGGTCATGGGGCTCATGTTGTTGTTGTTGTTGCTAGGTGCCTTCGAGTCGGTTCTGACTCGTAGCAACCCTGTGAACAACAGAATGAAACACTGCCCTGCCTTGTGCCTTGTCCACAATCATTTTTATGCTTAAGCCCATTGCTGCAGCCACTGTATCAATCCATTTTGTCCAGACTTTTCCTCTTTTTCACTGACCCTCCACTCTACCAAACATGATGCCCTTCTCTAGGGACGGATCCTTCCTGACAACATGTCCAAAGTATGTAAGATGCGGTCTTGCCATTTTTGATTCCAAGGAGCACTCTGGTTGTACTTCTTCCAGAACAGATCTGTTTGTTCTTTCAGCAGTCCATGATACATTCAGCGTTCTTCTCCAGTACGATTCAAAGGCATCAATTCTCCTTTTGTCTTCTTTGTTCATTGTCCCGCTTTTACATGCATGTGGGGTGACTGAAAATACCATAGCTTGGGTAGGGCACACTTTAGTCTTCAAGGTGGCATCTTGACTTTTGAATACCTTAAAAAGATCCTGGGGCTCATGGAGTAGACAGTTAGAGGTAGAAGAGAGAACCCAGCTGTACTTCTCTTCTCAGTGACAGTGTTCCTAGAGTGAGTTTATCTTTGTGCTTTGAAAGGCTTAAGACTGCCCATTTTATAAGACGTGTAGGTCACGCCTGAGAACACTGTCTCTTCAGGACATTCTTGAAGAATCAAATTAAGTGAGGAGCAGGTCTGGCCTTGGATGTGGTGACTGTCTACTTTTGATTTGTCTTGGCTCTGACCCAAAGATAACTCCAAAGAGCCAAGAGAATATTGGACTTCCTATGTCTTAGTTTACACAGTGATTCAGTAGTGAACATCTGTAGTTTTTACTGGCCTGATTTCCAATTCCTGGAAGAGCACCCTGACTTTCCTTGGAGAATTGCTCTCACCTCACTTGTATGTAGTTTAGGGAACTACCCCTGCTGCAAGGAAGGTCACAAGTCTCCTATCTGCCCAATAGCATTTTTCATCCTTTCTGATCACTGAAATCAGTTTAATAAGATTTAATAGTGACAGTCAAGGATTTCGTTTTACTTGAGTCCACAATCAATGCTCATGGAAGTAGCAGTTAACAAATCAAAAGACACATTGCTTTGGTAAAATCTACCACAGAGGATCTCTTTAAAGTGCCAAAAAGTAAAGATGGCACCTTGAAGATTAAGTTGTGCCTGATGCAAGACATGGTATTTTCAATTGCATCATATGCACATGAAAGCAAGACAAGAATAAAGACGACAGAAGAATGGATGCCTTTTAATTGTGGTATCGAGAAAAATATTGAATGTACCGTGGACTGCTAAAAGAATGAACAGATCTATTCTGGAAGAAGTACAGCCAGCGTGCTCCTTGGAAGCAAAGATAGTGAGGCTGCGTCTTGCATGCTTAGGACATGTTGTCAGGAGGGGTCTGTCCCAGGAGAAAGACATCGTGCTTGGTTGAGTGGAGGATCAACAAAAAGAGGAACACTCTCAGCAAGACAGACTGACGCAGTGGCTGCAACCACAGACAAGCATAAAACACTTGTGGGCATGACACAAGACTGGGAGGTGTTTCATTTTGTTGTTCACAGGGTCACTATGAGTCGGAACTGACTCTTTAGCACCTGACAACTGAACAACAACAGTGGAAGTTTATGGAGCAGTTGAACTACAGAGCTGGGTGAGGCCAACATATGGAGCTAGTCAGCCTGCAAGAGAAAGCAAAGTGAACACAGAAAAGAATAGGGCTGAGAGACTGACCATGCCCTGATGACATCCCTTGGACCCCTGGATTCAGCTACGTGTGTAACAAGTATGCCCTGTGACTTTACAGTTGTATGCATTAGGCTTTTCTTTATCGCTTAGCCAGTGTGAGCTGGATTTCCTACCACCTGTAATTAAAGGATTCCAGACTGAACTTTGCCATTTAATTTTAACATTTAATAAAAAATTATTGGGTATCTATTCCTTTCAAGAGTTACGCTACAGAATGGTGGGAATTCAGAATGGAATAAGACTTCTTTACAAATTAAAAACTTTTTGAAAACATTCCAAATCTTCAGAAAATCTGGAAGAATATTACAACAAACTGTCATTTATCTTTTATATAGCTTCAACTTGTGTTTCAAATACTAACAGAATCATCCAGGGTGGGCGGGTTTCAGCCAACTTTCCAGACTAAGCTAGGAAGAAGGACCTGGATGTCTACTTCTGAAATAATTGGTGAGTAAAAATCTTATGAATAAGTACTGAATATTGTCCAGCATAATGCTGGAAGTGAGCCCCTGAAGTTGGAAAGCATTCAAAATACCACTGGAAAAGAGCAATGTGCTCAAAGTAGAGTCAACCTTAAGTGATGTGGATGAAGTAAAGCTCCTGGAACCTTCATTTGCTGTTGTGGCATGACTCAAGATAAGAAGACACAGCTGCAAACTTCCATTAATAATCAGAACATGGAGTGTACCAAGTATGAATCCAGGAAAATTGGAAGTTATCAAGAATGTAATTGTACACATAAAGAGTGATATTTTAGGCACTGGTAAGCTGAAATGGACTGATAATTACCATTTTGAATCAGATGGTCTACTATGCTGGCAAAGACAAACTGAAGAGAAATGGCTTCACATTGTTCATCAAAAAGAACATTTCAAGTTCTATTCGGAAATATAGTGCTGCCAGTGACAGGATAATATTCATACACCTACAAGGAAAACCAGTCAATACAACTGTTATTCAAATTTATGCACCAACCACTGAAGCTGAAGATGAGAAAACTGAAGATTTTTATGAACATTTGAAGTTTTAAATCAATCAAGCATGCAATTAAGATGCATTAATAATTACTGGTGATTGGAATGTAAAAGCTGGAAACTGTAGCTGGGAAATATGGCATTGATGACAAAATGGAAGAGAGAGATTGCATGATAGAGTTTTGCAAGACCAAAAAGTTACTCATTGCAAACACATTTTTCAACAGCATAAACCACAACTGTACACATGGGCCCCATTAGATGGAAAATACAGAGATCAAAGAGTGTACATCTACGGAAAGAGACAAGAGAAAAGCTCCATATCTGAAGACAGAAAAAGGCCAAGGGCCAGCTGCGGAACAGACCTTCAATTACACATGTGCAAGTTCAAATTGAAGCTGAAGAAAATTAAAACAAGTCTACTAGAACCAAAATACAACCTTTAGTAAATCCCACCTGAATCTAGAGGCCATCTCAAAAATAGATTAGATGCACTGCACACTAATGACCAAAGACCAGCTGAGTTGTGGAATGGCAGCAAGAACATCATATATGAAGAAAGCAGGTCATTAAAAAGATAGGAAAGAAAAAAGAAAGATCAAAATGGATGTAAAGGAGGCTTTAAACTTAGTGTTAAACATAGAGCAGCTAAAGGATATGAAAGAAACGATGAAGTAAAAGAGCTGAACAGAAAATGTCAAAGGATAGTTCAGGAAGACAGAGTGAAGTATTATCATGAACCATATAAATACCTGGAGGTAGAAAACCAAAAATGAAAAAAAAGGGCTCCACATTCCTCATGCTGAAAGAAGTAAAGAAAATTCAAGCCTCAAGTTGGAACACTGAAGCATTCTACGGGCAAAAAATTGAATGACATAGGAAATATCAAAAGGAGATAGAAGGAATACACAAAACCACTGTACCAAAAAGATTTGGTTGATTTTCATCTGTTTCAGAAACTGCTATACATTCAAGCTGCATTCAGAAAAGGATATGGAGCAAAGAATATCATTGCTGTGTCAGACGGATCCTGGCTCAAAGCAGAGAATACCAGAAAGATGTTTACCAATGTTTTACCATCCCAATATACAGAAACTAAAAACCTTCACAACTGGACCAGTAAGTACATCATGATAAATACACATGATATTGAAGTTGTCGAGCTGTTGTTTTACTTGGGTATCCACAATCAATGCCCATGGAAATAACAGTCACAAAATCTAAAAACATGTTTCACTGGGCAAATCTGCTGCAGAAAACTGTTTAAAGTGCTAAAAAGAAAAGGTGCCACTTTGAGAACTAAGATGCACCTGACCCAACCCATGATGTTTTCAGTTCCCCCATATGTATGTGAAAGCTGGACAAGAAATAAGGAAAACTGAAGGAAAATTGGTATCTTTAAATTATGGTGCTGGCAAAGATACTGAATATACCAAGGACAGCCAGAAGAATGAGCAAGCCTGTCTTGGAAGAAGTACATCCAGACTGTCTCTTGGAAGCCAGGATGGCAAGACTTTGTCCCATGTGCTTTGGACATGGTATCAGGAAGGAAAAAATCCCTAGAGAAGCGCATCTTGCTTGTAAAGGTAGGTGGTCATCAGAAAAAATGGGGACTGTCAGTGAAGCAAATCAACACAGCGGCTGCAGCAATGGTCTCAAACACAGCAATGATTCTGAGGATGGCGCAGGACCAGGCAGTGTTTTGTTGTGCGGTAACCGGGATTGCTATGACTTGATGACACCTTTGTGTTAACTTTGATCACTTGACAAAAATAGAGTCTATGAGATTTTGCTGAAGAGAACTATTTTCGCCTTTGTAATTAATATGAGGAAAACTTGGAGGCTGTGGCTGCCAACCGAAAGATTGGTGTTAGAACCCACCAGGAGCTCCCTGGAAACTCTATGGGGCAATTCTATTCTGTCCTACAAGACTGCTAGGAGCCAGAATTGACTCGCTGGCAGTGGGTTTGGCATTTTCGGTATTTAATTAACACAAAATCTTCAAGAAGATACTTTTAAGGCTGTATAAGAATCCTGTTCTCCAACAAATGTTCATCCGATAATTTTAGTGCTCATTGATAATTCTTGCATGAATCAATTATTCACAGGGTGGTTGCACAACGGTAATTAAAAAAAAAAAAATTCTCTTGTCCTTTCCCCACCCCCAGTCTGTTAGCTTGTTGACTGTGGTGGCCTGAGTGCTGTGATGCCAGAAGCCGCGCCATCACTCACAGTACAACGTTGCCCAGTGTGCTTGCATTGGACGTGTCATCCGGAGGGATCGATTGCCAAAGAAGGACTACCTGTTTGATGGAGTAGAGGGCCTGTGAGGGTGAGACGGACTGCACAGTAGCCGCACAGACAGACTCGGACTGCTCCGCAGTCACGAGGATGACGCAGGACCAGGGAAAGCTCCATTCTGTTGCACATAGTGTGTCAGAGCCTACTCAACAGAGGCTATCCGTTTGTCTTTCTGTCATTCCTTCCACACTTTTAGTTTGTATTCTACTGTAAATATGAGCTTTCTCCTTCCTTCTACTTCTCTGTTGTTTCATTTTTAGCGAAAGTGTGAACTTATCCACAGATCACATTCTTGTTTCTCCAATCATTCCTTTAATGTCCTTTATGCCACATTGATCCAGTCCAGGAATGTATGTTACATTTAATTGCCCCATCTAATCTTTTTTTGTTTTTCATGACCTTGACACTTTTGATAGTTATTTTATTCCTTAGTTAGGCTGTGTATTCTGTTTCCTCATGATTAGATGCAAGTTATACGTTTTGGCCAACATACCGTAGAACGGATGCTGTGTTATTCTCAGTGCATCTGTGTTATTCTCAGTGCATCTTATCAAATGGTGTGCTATTTCAATTTTTCCTATTACTGTGATAGTTACCTTCATGATTTGATTGAGGAGTTGTCTGCCAGGTTTCTCTACTATAAAGTTATTTTTTCTGTTTGTATTTTGTGGGATGTTATTTTGGGACCACGTAAGTACTCTATTCTTCATCAAATATTTAATCACAAATTTTAGCATTCCTGGGTGACTTTCGGCTGAATTGCTTACTGTGATGTTTGCCAAATGACAAAAATACCAAACCCACTGCTGTTGAGCTGACTCTGACTCATAGTGACCCTGGTGGCATAATGGTTAAGTGCTATGGCAGCTAGCCAAAGGTTGACAGTTCAGATCCACCAGGCACTCCTTGGAAACTCTATGGGGCAATTCTACTCTGACCTATAGGGTTGCTATGAGTTTGCTAAATAGTGATTTCTAATTCTATCATTCTATCTACAATCATCAGTTGACTTTTCAATACAAGAAGATTCCTTCCTTCTGTTTTCTGTCTTTATGAGTATTTGTTTAGTCATTTGTTCTATCCTAAAACATTCAAAAAACTTTCAGAATTGTTATGCTCATGCTACTGCCGATAACAAATTTGCTAAGTAAAGTTCAAGATTTGTTTGCAGTTCTATTTGTCTTTGGATTGTGTTGGTATGTTCACAGTCCTAAAAATATTCTCTTCCTGTGTGGTTATATAATTTATCTAATACACAAGTAAATTCATTGTTTTTGTTTGTATTCAATTTTAGTTTTTTCTCTAACTTTGTTGGTTTAATTTTTTAAATATGTAACAACATTAACAGGTTCCAAAAGTCTAAACTATGCAAAAATGTTTACTCATGACACTACTTCTTCTGTACCTTCAGCCTCTTTCTCAGATACCTTCTGTAGTGAACATTATTATTAATTTTTGACTTATGCTTTCTGGTACTGTTTTTTGCAAAAAAAAGTTGACATATGCCGATGTTTTTATTTACTGTCCTCATAAGTACATTATAAATGATACTATTTTGCTCATTTCACTTTCTTTTCTTTCTTTGGCTAACTTTATGTTCTAGGAGTCATATCTTTTAGTTTTAAAGAACTCTTACTATTATTATTTTTTAATAGTAGTTTTATGGAGATGTGACTCACACACTGTAAATTCACCCAAAGTATAAAATTCAGTGGCTTTTGGTGTATTCACAGTTGTACAGTCTTAACACAATCTAAGAACATTTCCATGACCCATGAAAGAAACTCTATACACATTAGTAGTCACTCTTCACTTTCCCCTACTCCTAGCCCTAGCCAACCACCTACCTACTTCCACCTCTATGGATTTATCCAATTTAAACGTTTCATACAAATGGAATCCTATGGTATGTGATCCTTTGTGCCTAGCTTACTTCACTTAGCATAATGTTTTCAAAGTCCATCCGCATTGTGGCATACATCAGTACTATATTCCTTTTTATTGCCAAATAATATTTCATTGTATGCATATACCAAATTTTATTTCTCCGTTCATCAGCTGATGAATATTTGCGTTGTTTCCACTATTATAAATAATGCTACTACGAGCACTTACACAAGTTTTTTCACAGAACATAGTATTTCTCATTGAACGGTACATAGTACACATATTGTATGACATTGTTTAACACCTCCACAAAAGGTTGATACTCTCCCTTCTCAGCCTTGGATTTCCTATCATCAGCTGTCATGGATTGAATTGTGACCCCTGGAAAGTGTGTGTAGCCATTTGGCGAGGCCATGATTACTGGTATTGTATGATGTTCCTGTGTGTTGTAAATCCTGCTTCTATGATATTAATGGGAAACCCTGCTGGTATAGGGGCTTAAGTGCTGTGTCTGCTAACCAGAACACCAGCAGTTCACATCTGCCAGGTGCTCCTTGGAAACTCTATGGGGCAGTTCTACTCTGACCCCTAGGGTCACTAAAGAGTCAGATCCAACTAGATGTCAGTGAGTGGGTTTTATGATATTAATGAGGGAGCACGGGTGGCAGTTGTGTTGGTAGGGCACAACTCAATGCTTAAGATCATATTGTGCCTTGAGGAAATCTCTTGGGAAATAAATGAAGGGGAAGCAAGCAGAAAGCTGGACCTCATACCACCAAGAAGCAATTCCAGGAACAGAGCACATCCTTTGAAATGGACCTGGGGTCCGTGCACCCCAGAGGCTCTCTATCCAGGGGGAGATTGACCACAGGGACCTCCCCCAAAAGCCAACAGAGAAAGGCTTCCTCTAGAGGTGACACACGAATCTGGAAATGTAGCCTCACAGACCGTGACAGGATAGGACTTTGTTAAAGCCATCCTCTTGTGGTGTATCTGTTATTGCAGCATTAGACGGCTAAGACACCAGCTTTCCTGACCCCTCCTGCCTTCTAGTGCTTGCTCCTGGGCTGGCATGCCCCTTAAATCTTAACTTCAGGGGTGACTTCGTTACTGACCTGAAAGAGCATCCAGGGACCATACTCCGAGGATTTCACCAGTCTCTACAAGCTTTGTGTGAATGTGTTTTCAGTTTTCTTGGCTATATAAAGGGTCTTCCAGTAAGTGTGTCCTATCTTTGAACTTGAATAAAAGAAGTTGTATAAACGAGAGAGTTTTAATTGTTTTATTATTTTCAAGTACATTTGATGGTGTTATGTGTGGGAAAGAACATCAGGTAAATGGCCACCACTGCTTCCAAATGAGGCCAAAAATAATCAGTTATCATAGCCCGATATCTTTATCCATTGACAGTCACAGCCTCTTCTGATTGATCTTGGGAAAAAAGAAGGACCACTGGTTTCACCACACTAAAATCCACATTAAATAGTAGTGTTTGGGGGATGAAGTGGACATTCTTCAATTGCCATTGGATTCTCATGGCTCCAAATGCAACAGTTTTGGTTGTCAACAAAACTGTTCATCCAAAAATGGGCCTTCTCTCTGAAGCTGATTTTTTTGGCCAAAAGCAGGGTCAACTTCCAATTGCTCCACAGCCCAGTCTGCAAACGCACAGTGCAGTCTATGATTATTGAATGTTGGTTCTTGAGCTAAAACAATTCTGTAAGAATAGAGCTTCAAATCCAGATGCAAAACCCACCAAATTGTGGTTGACTGAAGGCCCAGTTCTTGTGCTCAGTGAGAAATTAATTGGGGTGGATTCTTGCGTACACTTTTGACAAATGGTGGCGATGTTTTCATGGGATACGTGGTTAGTTGGCGCACAGACATTGTCTGATTGGCGACAGACCTGGTTGCCTTGAATTTTTGGATTAAACATTGAATTGTTCTCAGTGGGACACTTATGTGCATCATGAATTTCATGTAATGCAGGGACTATTTGGTGAATAGAACACCTGTTTTGATAATCCTTTTTAATAATTTCTACATGTTATAGATTCAGTTCATTTTTCACATCTATTTGTCAAGACTAATCAAAACAGACCTGATAAATACGGCTGCTATAGCTTCACAAGTGCCACCTCCATGAGCTGACAAAACTAGGTCATCCTTACTGGAAGACCCTTTATCTAGAATTGGAATTTGCTACATCATATGGTAATTCTATGTTTAATTTTTTAAAATATTTTATTTACTTATGTGATTGAGTATGCTTAATTTTTTAAATAACTCCCAGTCTGTTTTCCAAAGTAGTTACACCTTTCTACATTCCTACCAGCAATGCATGGCAATTCTAGTTTCCCCACATCCAAGCTAACACTTATTATTATCTGACTTTTTGATTCTAGACACCCCAGTGGGTTTGAGGTGGTTTCTCATTATGGCTCTGATTGTCTATCTCTGATTATTGATGTGTTTTACTCTTTTTTCTTAGTGCAACATAGTCCTCCTTTGTATGGATGTACCATAGCAAATAAGGCAATTTTTTGTCCTCTGGGGAGTTCAGTGACCAGGGGAGGAGACAGCTAAGCTAACAATTAGTGTATATCACAAGTACATCTATGTAAGTAAAAATGGAGCATTCCAAAAGTAGAAGAGTGGAAGAAACTCACTGTGTCTGGGAAGTGAAAGGCTTCATAGAGGGGTGAGTCTGGAAGGATAACTTCGAGAGAGGAAGAAAAACCTTTGCCGAGTCAAAGAAGTTTGAAAGACCGTCTGTGCTTAGGGAGCTACACCTTTCTTCCTCTGTTTTGGCTACTTATGAAAGTAGAACCTTTTTGTTTCCTATAAGACTATTTTTTATTTATTCCAGTCATATAGGAGGTCAGTGAAAGACTGGCAGGATCTTTGAATTTTCTGTGGTCATGTTGACATGTCAATAAATGCAGATGTAGTGAAAAAAAAATGTTTAATGCTATAATACATCTAAATTATAATTAAATATCTTGCAATTCATGCAAAGTTATTCTCTGCACATAAATACATACTGATAATTTAGATTTATTTTGCTGCCATCTGACCATAACAAAATAAGCTTGGATTGCTTTCATTTCCATAATCAGCTTCCAAATCTCTGCTAAGTAAGTCAGAAGTTGGGTAGCATGTCCATGGGGAAAAGTATAGAGACCTGGTTTGTTCCCCATTTCTATGTGGCAAGCTCTGCTGGGTGAATCACGTATCTCACCCTGATAGACCCTCTCCTGCTTTTCAGAGGATCTGTCTGGGTGCCAGATCTGAACCATTCAGAGCTTAGTTCCTTCTACCATCCCAGATGTCTGGTTGTGATAGGAAGACATCTGGTTCCTGGACTGATTTCTAAGCTTTGCTCCTTGGACCAGCTGTGGGCATTTGTCCAATTTATGGTAGTCTTCTGCTTGGCTCTACCCAGGCACTCCGGGGATGGTTGGGGTAAGACGTAAACAGAAAAGCCATCACTCAGTCCCTCTGGCCACACTGGTGCTTTTGACCATGGTCTGCGCATTTATTCCAGAATTTCATTTTCAAATTGTGTTAGAATGATGTCTGCTATTTCCTCCTCGCAACATTGGCCTCACCCTGAAAGACATGGACTCCTTTTGTTCTCTTTAACTCAGCAGATCCTGACTCCAGACTTTACTAATGCTTTATTGTTCCATTGAAATCTGATGGAAGTGACCTCCAGAAGACCCCAAAAAACAGTCATTAAAATGGAACAAGGAGCTGGAACAGGAAATAATTGAAGATAGGAGACTTAATGCTTCATGTCTCTGTACTGTACAACTTCTTTTTCTTAACAAGTACAAATATTACTTTCATCAAAAAGAAAACAAAATAAATTCACCCTAAATTTTCAGCCTTTAAACTAAGTCCTGTGTTCTAATCATTCTTTCCTCAGAGGCAGCAGGAGGACTCTTTTCTCTGACTGTTAAATTAGACTTTTCTCTTATCATGCAGATAGCAAAAAAGAAGGGGGCAGTAGGATGATGGAAGGCATCTCTCTCATACAAATGGACACTCAGTACGAGTGAGATCATAGGGTGCAGGGGCTAAGAACCGTGGGATGTAGGGGTTAGGCAGCCACAGCAAAGAGATCATCACAAGCTACTTATGGCTCAGTGAGACCTCTTGGTGACATGGGTAGTCTTTGTTTCTCCTTTATTTAAAACAGTAATAATCTCTAACGCTTATTCAACATTAGGCATTGTGTAAGCTCTTAACATCCGTGATCCTATCTATTTCATCCTTGTAATGTGGGTACTAATAAACCTATTTTACAGATGAAAAGACTGAGGCTCAGAAAGGTGGTCATCCTTGTCTAAGTTCACATAGCTTGCTAGTAATGGGCTGACTCCAGAGTTGGAACTGTTAACTTCTGTGCTGTACTGCTCTTCCTGATTTGTTGTACCATACTTTTCAGATGTATATGCACATGCACTTGAACAATTTCATATGAAAGTTCCAGATTTTTTTTGTTTGTTTTTTAAACAATGCAGACCTGTAGTCTCCATTGTCAATTGACAGGAAGTTCAGACAATTGTTTCAAGATAGCAGAAGTTCTGTTCCACGTTGTTCACAAAAACTAACTAACCTAGCAGTTCAAATTAACACATTGACGGTGTCTAATGTATGTGCATGGATCATTTCGATTAGTTTTTAAATGAGTGAGGCAGCTCTGAATCTTCTGACATGGAAAATGCTTACAACATACTGTCTAATGGAACAGAAGGTATAGGACAGGATGTACAATATAATTCTCTTTTTAATAAAAAAAGATCAATTGTCAGTCAGAGAAATACATCTGCATGCATTATTAAAAAAAGAATCCACTACTGTCTGGAGAGGTAAGTTGGGAGCTGAACTTTCCAGTTACAATTTATACATTTCTGTGTTGTTGAACTTTTTAAATATCATTTCAAAAGAGAAGGCATATTTAAAACAAAAATTTCAGCAAGTATTCCGAAGGACCTTACAAAGCCATTGATTTCCGCAGGGAGTGTTGACCATCTGGATGAAAACCACAAGGGGGTGCTGTGGAGCTTTTGAGGCGTCTCTCATCATTCGCGCCACAGTTTCCTCCGCAGGGGATGAAGCTCATTGAACGCCTTACACCACCGCCGCCCTTCGTTTTCCTAAACCCGACCGGAGGGCGGAGCATGGGAAGAGGACCAAAGAAATGCCGTCTAACAGACTATATTTACAAAACCGGAGCAAAGAATTCAGTACCAAATGTCTCCCTTTGACCCAAGTTTCTTCCCGAAGTCGTGATCACAGAGGGCTGGAGAGGGTGGAAGCTTGGAGATCCGTTTTCTTGGGTCACCCCCACTTTAAAAAATTGGACAAAAATTATGCATTTTAATAAGACACTGCGTGGAAATCTGAATTTTGCAAACAACTCCGGGAGACTCCCAGACCCAGGTTAGGGACCTTATCCTGAGCTCGTTCAGTCACATTATTTCACCAAGAAACCATCGTGTAGCGAGGTCAAGGCTGTCCCATCAATAGTGAGAGCTCGATCTTTGCTTTTTTCACTCCTGGCCTGGGGTCCTTCCTCCATCCTTTTCTCTGATCCTCCCTTTCTCCCCTCCCTCCCTTTCTCCCATCTGTTTTTCCTTCCTTCCATCTTGTCTTAGTTGTCTAGCGCTGCTGTAACAGAAATACCCTAAGTGGATGGCTCTAACATAGAGAAATTTATTCTCTCGTAGTTTAGGAGGCTAGAATTCTGAATTCATGTCAGCTCCAGACGAAGGCTTTCTCTGTTGGCTCTGACACAAGGTCCTTGTCATCAATCTTTCCCTGGTCGAGGATCGTTTCAGTGCAGGGACCCTGAGTCTCATGGTCGTGTTCCACTCTTGGATCTCTTGCTTGGTGGTGACGAGGCCCCTAAGTGTCTGCTTCTCTCTCTTTTTTGAGGGACATAATTAAATTCATAATATCTTTAAAAATCAGTAGTTAACATTTAGAGTAAGAAAGATTGCTGTTTATCAACAGTTCTTACAGAGTCAAGCACCATTCACAACTGTGACTTTAATCCTTGCAAGAGGCCTGGGTGGCTTAGTAGTCGTGATGGGGCCAGCTCAGACCCCCTTTGCAGAACTGCTGTGAACACTGGCAATTCAGGGCTCACAGACGCCATCTGAGCCTTAGCCCAACCTCCAGTCGAAAACTGCCCTCAGGGAATAGGTACTACCTACAGTTCAGTGGTCTAACTTATGGGTCCAGAGCATATCTGGCCCCCTACCCTCCCCCTGGTTACCTAGTTGGGCCAATAAGACTTTACCAGTTGGGTTGTTCAACCCTTTCCTCTCCCAACCATACTTTCTTAGGCTGTCTCAGGGTTTTTCCAAAGAGCACATCTTCATTAGATCACCTGCAACAGAATCTTTTTCTCAGGTTCTGCTTCTAAGGGACTCTGACTCATAACAAGTGGTAAGAGTCATTGGTACCATATTATGGTTTCCAGGCAGGAAAAGCTTATGGGACAACACACTGGTAAAATATCCAATAGCTCTCTTCACTTTACAGGCTCATACAGGAGCTCAGGGATCGTTTAGTCATTTTATAGATGAGGAAATATTGTCTCAGAGGGAAGTGGCTTACCTAAAGCCATACTGCCAGGTAGTAGCTTTGCTCACCCTTTACACATAGGCACGCGCGCGCGCGCACGCGCACACACACACACACACACACACACACACACACACACGATGTAGTCCTTCATTTTTTCCCCCACTTAATTCCATAGTTACTTTCCTCTTTATAAATAAAATTTTGAAAAGACAGAATTCTTTAATCTCTGGATGTACATAAATATGAATATACATGAATGGGGAATATGAATATATATGAACAAGAGAGTAGTTATTTACATTTTTATTAATTACAAATAGGAATATCTTTATGTAAAGTTTTTTTCTGTGTTTCAGATTATTTTTTTAGGAAAGAGTCCTAGAAACAGTGTGAGAGGGCATATTGACAGCTTATTTTCACAAAAGTTTTACCAATTTATATGCCCAACCATACATGGTGCCATCTGGCCATTAAAACCTTTTGCCAATATTGCCATTAAGAAAAAAAAAGCCTAACCTAAAATGAAAAGAAAAATTATTACCTCATTAATTTACCTTTCTTTACCTGTCATAAGATTGACTTTTTCTTATACATTTATTAGCTATTTATGCTTCCTATTTTTGGATCTGACTCGACGGCACTTGGCACTTGGTTTAGCATTTTATGAATGTCCCCCCTTTTTTTACGGCTTTAATAGTGAATTT
This sequence comes from Heterohyrax brucei, assembly GCA_028571685.1. Classification (NCBI taxonomy): domain Eukaryota; kingdom Metazoa; phylum Chordata; class Mammalia; order Hyracoidea; family Procaviidae; genus Heterohyrax; species Heterohyrax brucei. The sequence continues at coordinate 39,308,743 of CM053154.1, forward strand.
ATATCATTTTGAAGGTTACTTGGGAAAAACATTACTAGCTTTGGTCTTGTTATTAAGCCTTTTATCTAGAGATAACTTATGTGGTGAGCTCTCCAGAACATTTTCTCTCTGCCCTTGAATGTGTAGGGGTGAAGATTTGAGTCCGAAGAAATTCCATTAGTAATTAATATTCAGCCAGATTTACCTCCGTCGCTAGAGTCAAGATAGAACGTCTCAAAGAGAAGATTTCTAAATATAAGATGCAGTGAGATAATTTATAAAAAATACGAGGTCCAACAACTAAGTCCACTAACTTAATTGTTCAAAGTGCTACATACCTCACGGCCATTGTGCTTGGTGGCAAGGTGGCAAGTTCATAAACTTAACTGTATAATTGTCTGTGAGGAAGTTTTTAGCCAGTAAACAAATAACTATATTGGAATACCCTTCCTCTTCACCTCTGGCCCCCAGTGACTTTTTATTTTTACCTGAAGATAAACGGAATATTGAAAGGAAGACATTTTGATGACATTCAGGACATGAAGGGTAATACGATGACAGCTCTGATGGCCATTCCAGAAAGAGTTCCGAAACAGCTTTGAAGGGTGGACTAGGCGCTGGTGTCGGTGCATAGCCTCCCAAGGGGGGTACTTGGAAGGTGACAACGGTGATATTCAGCTATGTGGTATGTAGCACTTTTTCTAGGATGAGTTCGAGAACTTAATTGGCAGTCCTCTCTTCGTATATTTTAAGTGGAGTGGAGAGCTGAAAACATCCTGCTGGAGCGAGATGTGTACACATTTACGGAGAAACCTGAAGCAGGCAGATGGCATCATTCCAGGTGCAAAGACAAGGGCAATCCAAACCATGCACCTCGAAGAGGTTAACAAATACTGATGTCCCGCGTGTTTGATCTGTCACATGATTTCACCGCATGGTTTTGACAATGTTTCCTTACTTGAGAAGTAAAAAAAAAAAACAGTCGCCGTGCGGGTGATTCTGGCTTGGCGCCCCCATGTGTTTAGTGGCGGAACTGCACGTCATGGGGTTTTCACGGCTGCGACCTTCGGAAGCGGATTGCCTGACCGGTCCTCCATCCTCCTGGTGGATGGCCCAGCACTTGCCGGTTTGTGCCATGCAGAATTCCTCTTCAGATGTTACCCACTGCTACTACCTCAAGCCAATTCCAACTCAGAGCGACCCCAACGAGGTGACGTTAGAAAAATGAAATCAAATAGGTAATTAATATCTAAACTCAATCAGCATTTTCACCCTTTGCGTCAGGCACTGTTGTCATTTATCCATTTTCATGATACAAAATTTTTCAAGGAACAAGACTACATTCTATACTACAGTTCTTTAATCTTGAGCCCGAGGTGAACTTTATTTGGGAAAGTCCGCATAGCAGAAAGCTGCATCCTGAAATATCCCCGCTCTTCTCTAGACGTATTAATTAACCTGGCACATTCCTGGCGGCAGCTGGTCCGAATCTTCTCGTCTTGCCCCAGGTCCTCCTAGGCAGTACAGGGCTGAGTGACCTTCTACTCCAAGTGCCTCTCAAAATATCCTCATCCTTTTTTTTTTCCAGTTGCTGTCAACTTGATTCCAATTCGTGGTGACTCCGTGTGTGTCAGAGTGGATCTGTACTCCACTGGGTTTTCAATGGCTGAGTTTTCAGCAGGAAAAGCCAGGCATTTCTTTCAAGGCAACTATAGGTGGACTCCAGCCCCAGACTTTCAGTGAACAGCAGAGCACTCAACTGTTTGCGCCACCTAGGGAAGCTGTCTCTATTCCTCCTCAGTGATAAGTTTTCTTGGGGTGGCAAATTTTCTTATCTTTCTATTCCCCTTTTGCTATATGGAAAACCTGGTGGCTAATGGTTAAATGCTACCTCTGCAAAGCAAAAGATCAGCAGTAGAAATCCGACAGGTGCTCCTTGGAAAGTCTGTGGGGCATTTCTACTCTGACCTATAGGGTTACTATAAGTTGGAATTGACTCTGTGGCAGTGGGTTTGGTTTGGTTTTATCCTCTACAACAGGAATTTGTTCACAGGACTTGATCAATAATTAAGATTTTACCTAAGAACTCCACTAAAGGACCACAGTTGGTGGTTGAAAGCCTGGGAGTTCCCCTGGGAGAATGGCCTCTAGACCTATTGCTGCCCCTAATCATAGATCATCACTGAGGTCAACTCTTTGGAAAGGAATGGAATGGACTCTGGGACACAGTGATTTATCGTGTGTGCACTTTATGGTTCTGTGCATCTACAGGATGTTGTCCTACTGGCCTCCTACTAGAAGGGAGTGGAGTGGGTGGACAGGAGGGGACAGGAAAGGAAGAGTGTGTTGTCAGGGCAAAGGGAGCAGACGGAGCTGCAGATAGGTGGGCATGCAAATTTGAATTGTATTGTAAGCTTTCACTCAGTCACAATAAAAATAATAATAATAATTAAGGTTTTTAAAATGATTAAAGCAAAACCAGCTTCAACAACATGGACTTCCAGATTTTATTGGTGGTGAGTGCCTGGCAAAACCCAGTTGACCTAGAATGATGAACCAAGAAAGGAGCACAGAGAGGGCTTTACAAAGGCTGGTTTGGAGCCTGGTTCTACTACTCACTGCCTGGCTGATCTTGGACAAGCAAGCATAATAAAATTCCCCATTGAGTGGTACTTGTAACATATGTATTGGTATATCTAGTTTTATCACACACATAAAGAAAAAATCCTACTTCACAGAGTTCTTGAGAGGGTTAAATAAGGACTTGGCATAGTGTGCCACTTAGTCAGTGCTCAAAAAAGTATAGAGAGATCTCTGGTAACCTAACAGCTGGTGTATAGAATTGATATCAGGTGTCTCCATCACCTGTCTATCAGTCTGTTGTATTAGGATGGTTTACACGGGGCTGTGATGCTGGATGTTTTGCCACCAGTTTCCAATACCATCAGGAAATCACTCACAGTGAGCAGGTTTCAGTGGGCCTCCCAGACTAAGACAGACTGGGGAGAAACGCCTGGTGATCTACTTTCAAAAATTAGACAATGATACCTTATGGATCACAACAGAATGCTGTCTGATACAGTGCTAGAATATGAGTCCCTTAGGTTGGAAGGCACTAAAAATACATAGTGAACATGACAATGGCTCCAAACATACCAAGGACTGTGAAGATGGCTCAGGTTCAGTGACTGACCTAGAGCAGGATACTTTTAGAGTCTAAGAAACTGAAATGCTTGAATTCTTGTGCCCATCTTCATGAATAGACTTAAATACTTCTATATCTAAGCACTGTGCTATTCTTCTTAAGGCAATAATCTTCCAATATATGTTTGTTGAGTGAATTAATAAACACTCAACAATTGATGTATATGAATTACTCTGCTTTGGAATCTTTGTGACCATAATCTCCCCAATTACAGTATTTTGGGAATATCAGAGGGAAAGCCTTAGCACTTACAAACACAAATGACCTCTAAAGACATAAGCAGACACCTCTAGAAGGCACAGCTGTGGCCTGAGCCTATTCATTGCTTTTTTCCCCGCAATACTCCTTACATACCAACGAGATCCATTTTCTAGAGTCTATAGATGACTACTGGAAACCCTGGTGGCATAGTCATTAAGTCCTGTCTGCTAACCAAAAGGTCAGCAATTCAAATCCACCACATGCTCCTTGGAAACTCTATGGGGCAGTTCTATTCGGTCCTATAAGGTCTTCTACCAAAAAAACCAAACCCACTACCATTGACTTCTGACCGACTCATAGCAACCCTAGAGGTTAGAGTAGAACTGCCCCATAGAGTTTCCAAGGAGCGCCTGGCGGATCTGACAAGATCTTCTTTGAGTTGGAATCTAACTGAGGGCACTGGGTTTGGTGGTGGTGGTGTTTTTTTTTTTTTAATAGGTGACTATGATGACATCTGCTGGTAAAATTGAGCTCTGCACCAAGGGGATTATAAGCATAAACACTGTTATTTTGACAATTCTTTCCTTAAAGTGTAGTCCAGACAGATGTCCAAATAACATTATGTCACAATAAGAACTGCTAAACTATTTCGTTTAAATCACCTTTCTTTTGATGATTTGTGAATCTTAAAAGCTTTCCTGTTTGAAATACTACTGCTGTGTTTGAGAAAACCTGAGTAAGATCTGTACATTATATAATTAAAAAAAATAAAACCAAAGCCACTGTTTTCAAGTTGATTCTGACTCATAGCGACCCTATAGGACAGAGTAGAACTGTCCCATAGAGTTTCCAAGGTGTGCCTGGTGGATTCAAACTACCAAACTTTTAGTTTGCAGATATAGCGCTTAACCCACTAATATTCTTTCAAAGAAAATATGCATGCTGTATTTTAAATGTCAAGGGCCATCATGTCTGCAACTTACTCTAGAACATGACCTCCTACAGAATCTATTACTGTGGAGGAGAACTGCCTGCCCCATAGGTTTTGCTGGCAGCAGTCTTTACAGAAATAGATCACCAGGTCTTTTCCTGATGGTCAGCTGAGCGGCTTTGAGCTGCTGGCCCTCTAGTGAGCAGCTGACCGCTTCATCATTACACCACCAGGGCTCCTCTAGGGAATTCAGGAGAAAGGAAATGACAGTTGTCTGAACAATTCTTGCAGTGTTTCTGTATTTTTCAAACATCCAAAGACAAAAAAAAAGGAAAAAGAAAAACAAAGTGGCTTTTAAAGTCAGTTGAAACACAGCTTTGCTCTTGTTCTAAAGCATACTGAGTTCCCAAGATAGTGGACAGAGGCGCCATAGAGTTTCCAAGGAATGGCTGGTGGATTCAAACTGCCCACCTTCTGGTTAACAGCCCAGCTTCACCACTGTGCCAGTAGGGCTCCAAATAACACTTATGTAGCTAAGTTGGAGGCTGACGACACCAGTGGTTAAGAATTCTACTGCTAAATCAAACAGGTTGACAGTTAGAATCCGTCAGTGGCCCCTTGAGAACCCTGTGGGACAGTTCAGCTCTGTCTTGTATGGTCACCATGAATCAGCATTGTCTCTACCGCAACTGGATTTTTTTTTTTTTTTTGGTAGCTAAATTACTCTTCCCAAATGAAAACCAAACCCATTGCCATTGAGTCAATTCTGACTCATGCCCTCCCAAAGGGATTGAAAAGAAAGAAAGCAGTTCTTGTCTGAATACTAGCAATTCAACTGGAGGCCAGCCAAATTCAACTGGAGGGGAAAACATTAAAATTGAATAATGGATTTTCATTCGTCTGTACTTGAGTGCAGAAAAACTATTGCACAATTATTTAAGATTCCATTGCCAGTTTGAAAAACTAGGAAGAAAATAGTTGAAGAAAAAAACTGTAGTTATAGAAGGGAAAACTTAGAGTGTACTTAGGGAGGAAGGGAAATGTTTAAGAAAGTTGTATTTTATTTGGTTTCATTGGAAGAAATTTGAGCCTATTTATAGGCTGAGAGGATGGAGTTCAGGTTGAAGGAGTAGTTTAAATTATAGGGAGAAGCAGAAATTGTAGAGTGGAACAAAATTCAAATAGCTGAGAAAGGATAAGATCTTAAGGAGTGTTTTTTGTTACTATGTATCAATAACATTTTTAAAATAATAAAACTAGAGGACCAGTATAAGATTGTTCAGTTTGCGTTTGCTATGCAAGGCCATTACAAAAAAAAAAAAAAAAAGACGAAACTACCCAAACAATGTTTATCCATTACCATCATTTCATAAACAAAGGGTATTTAGAACACTAAATATGGAACAGGAGTGATGCCCACATTTAATGAATTCAGCACGATGTTTTCATTTCATTGTTGTTGTTAGATGCCATCAAGTCAGTATCAACTCACAGCGACCCTACGAGCAACAGAATGAAACACTGCCTGATCTTTCACCATGGTCACAATACTGCCTGATCTTGCACCATGTTCACAATCCTTTTTAAACTAAGCCTATTATTGTGGCCACAGTGTCAATCCATCTTGTCGAGCGTCTTCCCGTTTTTTGCTGACCTTAAACTCTGCTAAGCGTGATGTCTTCTCCAGGGACTGATCCTTCCTGACATGTCCAAAGTATGTAAGACACAATCTTGCCATCTTTGCTTCCAAGAAGCTCTCTGGTTGTACTTTTTCCAGAACAGATCTGTTTGTTCTCTTGGCGGTCTGTGGTACAGTCAACATTCTTCTCCAACACCACAATTTAAAGGCATCAATTCTTCTCTCTTCTTTGTTCACTGTCCAGCTTTCAGAAGCATATCATGCTATTGAAAACACTGTGGCTCAAGTCAGGTGCACTTCAAAGTGATGTCTTTACTTTTCATCATTTCACTGAGGACCATTTATACGGACTCTAGCTTTTGGACTGGGTCTTCTTGTTGGGTTGATTTCAACTCACAGCAACCCTATGTGACAAAGTAGAACTGTCCCGTAGGGTTCTCTAGATTGTAATCTTCCTGGGAGCAATCATCATGTCTTTTTCCTAACAGCCACCTGGGCTAGTAGAGGAACACATAGGGTTTCCAAGGCTGTAATCTTTATGGAAGCAGACTGTGACACCTTTCTCGCTTGGAGTAGCTAGTGGGTTCAAATTGCCAACCTTTCGGTTAGTAGCCGAACTCTCAACTACTATGCCACCAGGGCTCTTTGGGTTAGTCCCAGCTAAATGCACACGAGCATTTTTCTAACATGGAAAACCAGGCTGAGCACTTCGGAAAAGGCTGTTCCCATACATACACTCAGGATGCATACACATCCTTATTTCTTTCACTGAGACCTTGGCTTTTCCTTTGCATTTGGCTTCTCTTTATCTCCAAGTCCATCCCAGTCACTTCTGACCTGGCTCTAGACTCTAGTTCCTCCTCCTCTTAAGGGCAACCCCACAGTTAGGATCTGTGGCACCCACATCCACTCACTTTATTGAGATGGCGTGTTTTATCTGCCAAGTTTATTACAATAAACTAACTCTGCCCTTTGTTAATGTTCAAACATCTGTATTTCTGGTTAATGGCACTTCCTTTCGTCTGTCGCCTCCACAATGCTTCACTCAGAAATTTTTTCAGGGAAGCTGGGGAAATTTATTAGCACATGGTTTCTGTTAATATGTTAGGTGTCTTTTGCCTTCACAGGGAATGGTCTGTTTGGCTCTCCACTTTACCTGTGGGGTTAGTGCCTTTTTTGTGAGCTTTGTTTAGGCTGTTCCCGTCTCTAAGGGCTATAGGGTAAAGTCCAGAGCAATTCATTTCCGCCTATCTCCAGACAGGAAGCATAAGGTTAATAACAAAGTTCTTTGGGTCAAACAGACTCATGCGTGGTCTGCTCTGTCCTGTGTTGGCGATGTTTTTGTTTTTACATACTGGAGGTCTGTGGCAACCCCAAGTCGAGCTGTTCTAGTGGCACCGTTTTTCAACAGCAGGTGCTCACTTCAGGTCTCTGTATCACATTTTGGTAATTCTTGCAATATTTCAAACTTTTTCATCATTATTGTATTTGTTATGGTGATCTGTGAGAAGTGATCTCTGATGTTACTATTGTAATGGGGGGGCACAACAAATCACACCCTTATAAAGCAATGAACTTAATAAATATTGTATATGCTGCTCCACTGACTGGCCATTTCCCTGTCTCTCTCTCTCTCTCCCTCTCCTTGGGCCTCCCTGTCCCTTAAGATACAACAGTACTGAAATTAGACCAATTAATAATCTTACAATGGCCTCTAGGTATTCAAATGAAAGAAGGAGTCATATGTCTTCCACTTTAAGACAAAAGCTAGAAGTAACTCAACACTGAAACAACTAAATGTTGGCATGTTGAAAGCCAAGTCAGGTCAAAAGCTAGGCTTCTTGAACCAAAGAGCCAAACTGTGAAGGGAAATGGCGAGTTCTTGAAGGAAATTAAGTGGGCTATTCCAGTGAAGACATGTCTAAGAAGTAAGCGAAGCAGCCTTATTGCTGTTACAGAGAAAGTTTTAGTGGCCTGGACAGAAGCTCGAAGTAGCCACAACATCCTCTTAAACCAAAGACTAGTCCAGAACAAGTCTCTAACTCTGTTGAGTTCTACGAAGACTGAGAGAGGTGAGGAAGCTGCAGAAGTAGAAGTGTGAAGCTAGTAGAAGTAGATACATGAAATTTAAAGAAAGAAGCCATTTCCATAACATAAAACTGGAAGGTGAAGCAGCAAGTCTTGATGTAGAAGCTGCAGCAAGTTGTCCAGAAGATCTGGCTAAGATGATTGGGGAAGGTAGCTACACTAAACAACAGCCTTAAACTGGAAGAAGATGCCATCTAAGACTTTCACAGCCAGAGAAGAAAACTCAATACCTGGCTTCAAAGCAGAGACTGACTGTCTTGTAAGTGGCTAATACACCTGGAGACTTTCAGGTGAAGCCAGTGTTTTATTGACTATTCCAAAAATTCTGGGGCTTTAAGAATTATGCTAAATCTCCTCGCCTGTGCTCTGTAAATGAAGCAACAATGTCTGGATGACAGCACATCTGTTTATAACATAGTTTACTGAATACTTTAAGCCCACTGTTGAGAGCTACTGCTCAGATTATTTTCCAAATATTACTGCTTATTGACAATGTACCTGGTCACCCAAGAGCTCTGATGGAGATAGTCAAGGAGATTAATGTTGTTTTCATGCCTGCAAACACAACGTTCATTTTGTAGCCCATGGATGAAAGAGTAATTTTGGCTTTAAAGTTTTATTACTTAAGAAATAAATTTCACAAGACTACAGCTGCCATGGATAGTGATTCCTCTGATGGATCTGGGCAAAGTAAATTGAAAACCTTTTGGAAGGGATTCACTGTTCTAGATGCCATTAAGACCATTCTTGATTCATGGGGAGGAAGTCAAAATATTGACAATAGCAGGAGCTTAGAAAAAGTGGATTCTAACTCTCATAAATTTGAGGGGTTTATAACCTCAGTAGAAGGGGGTGGGGACAAAATGGTGGAGTATTCAGATGCTTCCTGTAATCCCTCTAACACCAAAGACCCCAAACAACAAATTAATTTATTACATATAACATCCTAGGAGCCCTGGACATCAAAGAAAAAGTTGAAAAATTGGACTGAGCCATACGGAAGCGAGAGTAGGTCCAGCAGTGCCTATGACTGGTCAGACCTGACCATTAGGAACTGGCTGTGGTTAGTGGAGCGGTGGTGATTGGAGGGCACCCTCCTCAGCAGGAGAAACTGACTAGAGAATCCACTCATGCCTCCGGAACCAGTGAAAAACAGCACGAGATCCTCAAAAGCTAAGTGGTTTGCTTCTAAGCTACAGTGTCCAGATCTAAATCTTCCCTTCAAGATAAACTTTTCTCTCTTCTCCCAGAGCTGTCTCCTCCCACCTCTGCATTGTGCCTGGCTCTGGAGTCTGATGCCATTAACTGGGAGCCAGATCCCTGTGCCTACACCAATCACCTCTGCACATCTAGGACAGTAGGTGAGAGCCTGCACTATGCACTTAATGACTGATTACCTGGACACCTGACCTGAGTCCATAAAAGAAAAGTACATGGATTCTTGGACTCACATGTCCTACACAAGAAAAGTATGAAGTCTCAGCAAATACAAAACCACTAATAATGAAATTGATGAAAACATATAAATAAAAGTGAATTGGCACAGAAAATTAAGTGGATCAAAGGAACCGTCTACAAAACACACAAAAGAAACCAAACACATGGAAACTGAAGAACAGTTTGCTCAAAACCCACTGGGTCATAGAAGAAATCATGGCAGAATAAAGAAATTCATGGAATCAGAAAAAAATGAAAACACATCCTACCAGAACTTTTGGCATACAACAAAAGCAGTGCTCAAAGGGTCAGTTTATCTTAATAAATGCACATACCCAAATCAAAGCATTAGCCCTACAACTCAAACAAGTAGAAAGGAGCAGCAAAAGAACCCCTCAGGCACCAGAAGAAAGCAATTAATAAAAGTTAGAGCAGAACTAAATGAATTAGAGAATAGAAGAACAATAGACAAGACCAAAAGCTGCTTCTTTGAAAAAAGAATGATAAACCCCTGGCCAAAGCGACAGAAGAAAAACAGAAAAGGAAGGATAAAAAACAAAATGGGTGATATCACAACACATAAAACTGAAAAAAAAAATGAATCATAACAGAATGGTATGAAAAATTGTACTCTAACAAATTTGAAAATTCAGAGAAATGGACAGATTTCTAGAAACATACCATATACCTAAATTAACACAGACAGTGATAGAACAACCAAAAAAATAAAAAAATACAAAAAATTAAAAAAGAAGAAATTGAAAAAGTAACTTAAAAACTCCCAACCAAAAAAAGCCCTGGCCCTGATGGCTTCATTGCAGAATTCTACCAAACTTTCAGGAGAAAGTTGGCACCACTATTATTAAAGGTATTTCAGAACACAGAAAAGGACGGAATACTCTCAAATTCATTCCACGAAGCCAGTATAGCCCTGATACCAACACTAGATAAAGATAACACAAAAAAGGAAAATCACAGACCAGTGTCTTTCATGAACTTAGATGCAAAAATCCACAACAGAATTCCAGCCATTAGAATTCAGTAAGATATCAAAAATATAATTCACCAAAGTGTCCACATAACAGTGTTCTCGGGGTAGTGCTCAGTCTTCACACAGCTTATACCTTAATAACCAATTTCTAATGCCTATTACTTACTGTGGGCTCCAGATTAGAGGCAGAGCGCCATCATGCTTACTGGGTGAACAGGTTAAGTGGCTGGAAAAGCAAAGCTAGGTATAGGGAATTGAGTACGGGAAGCACAGAGAATCAGGCCCATCTCCTCAGCCAGAGTACAGTGCAATACCCAGAGCTGGAACTGAAAAGATGGCATCAGCTGTACATGCCATAAAAGGACTGGTGACTGTTGGCAATCTATACTATATGTACAGATTAACGTGAAAGTGAGGGGTTCAACAACAGCAAACTATGCTTTTAGTAGGACACCCCATGGGATTTGCATCCTGGTCAGTCTGCTCAAAGGTCTTGGGGTAGGCATCATTCTGAAGAGGAGAGTGAATGCTCACCTCTCAAGTATTAACTGTGGTTCAGTACTTGTGTTTTTTATCCTCTTTGGTATATAAGCCCTTCTATTGCACCCATTTGCCAGATGGTTTGGGCAAGTAATATTCTGTTGAACAAGCAACAGGCCAGTGACTTGCCCAGCTAGTGATAAAACTACCCTCAGATTTTCAGTCTCCTAGCCCAGTGCTTGAACCACTCTTCTAAGGATGGTTAGTGTGGCTTGGAGAAAATGAGATATAATGGAAAAAACAAAACTTCAGGCTGAGTCAGTGGAGGTTCACACACTTCGGGGACAAAGGTGGCACTTAAGGCAGGGGAAACAGACGGAGATACCCCTTGGCAAAAATGGGAGTTCATGGGAAGATGGGCCTGAGTATGGAATTTGTTCAGGGATAAGGGAAATTGGATTGGGAAAGTAGGAACAGGGTTAATGAAGAATTTGGATGTGGTGTGAAACACTGCATGATAACCAGATTAACAGTGACAGTAGAATTTTGGGAAGATTAATGTGGAACTGGGGCAAGAATCAGGGTGGAATAAAGTATCTGGAAGGAGACAGCCCACTTAGGATACTGTTGTGGTGGTTCAGGTGTGAGCTCATAAGCCTTGGACAAAGATGGTAACAGTGGAAGAACAGGAGACTGAGACACGGCAGGACTTAGTAACAAAACCAGACCATTGCAATTGAGTTGATTCTTACTCTTAGCAACCCAACAGGACAGAGTAGAACTGCCCATAGGGTTTCCAAGGTGTGGATGGTGGGTTCAAATTGCCAGCCTTTCGGTTAGCAGCCAGAGCTCTTAACCACAGTACCATGGCTCCAGTAACAGTACAGCTATGGGAGAAGTACAGAATTCAATGCTATTCCAAGTTCTGGGGGTGTAGAAGAATAAAGGCCCCACTGGACCACAAGAGTGGTGCCTTTGTTTTGGAGATGCTGGATATGAAGTGAAAAGAATCAGTTGGACAGATCAACAATTTAAAACCTGAGATGCAGGTGAATGGCTAAGTAAATCTCCAATATAAAATGAAATTTGAAGCCTGTGAATGAAAAAGCAAGTAAGTTATCTTAGCCTGAACATTTACTATAATCATAGAAACCCAAATATAGCTTTCTTTCATATTAATTTTATTAGTACTTATAAAATAGAAGTGATTTTTGAAAATATTTTCAAGATATAGAAACTATACAATCTTTGGAAAATATAGACACACAAAATTATTACAACATACATCCATGTATACACTTCGGACATTATAAAACTGTTTTAAGAATCACACCCTGTAAGAGTTGGGAGAGGGAACATTTCTCCAAACTTGGTCATATATTGTGATATTCAAGTATTTAAACTGTACTGTTAAAATAAAGCATGTGTCTAGTGCACAGGCCCAAAGGAATTTAACTTTCAAGGACCCAGAAGTTCTTTGATTGTGCAAGGTAAAGAACTGGGAGAGGGTTCCCTGAGAGTTAATTCACTTTAGATAGCTCAAGTAGTGTTTTACTTTCCATAGTTTATTATGGGACTAGCAAGAGGGAGAAGGGCATGGAAACTCACCTTTGGCAGGTCTCCTCTCTAAAATCCCTACCTCTGGAGCGTAGCTCCTACAAGATGATTTCCAAGAGGACTTTGAAATCTAAAAGTGCTTCAATTCTGAAATCCAAGACACTTGCAGAATGACTCTTTTGAAACTCTAATACTGTGGGTCAAGCTAAAGTCGCAATGCTATAGATAACTCTATAAAGAGATTTCATTTAGGATTTGTCAGATGGGGAGGGTTTCAGAAGATCAGCAAGGCAAAAATTCCTTCCTAGAACTATTGGAAATGATCCTTTTTTAACAAGGTATAAATCCCAGAAACCATGTTCCTCCTTACTTTGCAAGAACTGTGATGAGAGGGTGGGAGAGAGCCTATAATCTTTCCACTTCGCACGCTTAAGATAGTAACAGATGCTACGTCTAACACAGTGAGAACTGGAGGCCACTATAGCTTCACCGATAAAGGGTTCATTGCGACAAAGAAAAGAATCATTTGCATGTACCCCCCTCTTCATGATTAACCTCTCAAGTTTTTCGAGATCTCAGATCTCTTCTCTGTGGAGTACTGGCCTGAAGACGTTCTAAATATAAAATCTGTTGTTTGAGTTCATGATGTATTATGGTGCAGCAATGACACTGAATGTCACACTTGTACATTAGGATTTAACAATTATAATTGTTTTTCTATTCAAGAAACTACAAGTCAAACAACCATAGATTCACACATCTTTCCATTGTAACATGGAACACAAAGCATTATCATCACACACAACTCCAGCAGGGGAAAAGACTACAAAACTAAGTTTAATGGCATTATCATGCTTCAAAAAGTTATTCTGAAACACATACATACATATATATACGTATATTTTTAAGACCTCTAAGCATTTGGTCTAGAGAGGTATCTATCAGGGTGGGCCACGTGAAACCATCTTTTTTGTCATTTAAAAATGGTCAAACATTAGCAATTTTTCACATGGCTTTGCCTAATAAAGGCCTGAGGAAATTTTATTTGGCATCACACTATAAATTCAAAGAGAATTTATAGATAATTTTATTTCTAATGAGGAAAAACACTTTTAGGACGGAAATGTACACATGGCTGTGCTAAGGTTTCCCTTATTACTTAAAAACTCTAAAATCTTAGAATGTTAAGAAAAAACTGGTGTAGTTCAGAAACATGGAGGACAATTATACAATGACATCTGAAGTTAATAATACCACTGAAACAGAGCCATGTGCCAACCTCGGCAATTAAAAAACTTCTTTAAAGTGTGCATATAAAAATTCCAGCATTAAAATTAAAAGGCACAAATACAGGTTAAGTAAAAGATAACCTTTTATAAAAGCCTTGAAAATAGGGTAAATTTATTGGTATCATTAAAATCTTAAATAGATAACCTACTGTGTCAGCTTTGGCCTCCTAAACGGAACTATATTGCAAATGAATTATCAACATAATCCTAATAACCGCAGCAATATTATCAGTGAGTTTAACTGCTACACTGCTAAAAGAGCATCTAACATTTCCTCCCAGTGATATCTCAAGTACCAAAAAATATACTTAAAAAATATTTCATATACTTATGAGTCATAAGACATTTTTGTAGTTTTTCTCCTGAAGTAGTGAGCTCTCCTCTGATCAGGCCATCCCATCAAAAATCAAACAAAAACCAAAACAAAAGCTATTTTAAAATAAACAGAAAAAAAAATCTGCTAGAGCAGATGGACTTTTCTTAACTGAAGGCATACCATATTAAAAAATGACACTTTAAATTATAAAATTTATTAAACATAATCGAGGTAAAAGCAGATTTTGCAGGGTCATGTGTGTAGTGTGTTTGAACTGGGTATGGTTGGAAAAAAAAATGTTTTAGCAGTTATGTCTCATTTGGAAGCCTGGCATTTACGAATGGCTGCCCCAGTGCTACTGGCTACTACGCAGAGTGCTCCACCCACTGTCCACCACGTCGGTATGTCACCGAAAAAAATAATCTGAAAGACAAAAGCAAAAACCACATCCATAGCCCTCATTATTGCTACTGACCCGGCTTTTTCAATTTGTAGTGCTTTTGTGAGAAAGACTTGCGCTCCCAGACCAAATAGTCCAATGAGTATGAGAAATAACCTATCCAATCCACAGTCAGGCAGACTCCACTCTCCCAATATGAAGAGGACAAGGACACACTCCACGAGGCCAATTACGACATAATACCAAATGCTCAAAAAGTAGTCCACAGATTTTCCCATCTTCCTTATAATAACTAAAGTCACCGCGGCAAGCACGGCATGTGCGATTGCTGCGAATGTTCCCTTGAGGTGGCGTGAATAGTCTTCTTCCATCCTCTCGGTGTAGGTACCGAACAGAAATGGTGGGCGCACAATGAGGACCACTCCAATGATTGTGAATAGGGTGAAGACAGCATCCCAAAGACTGTATTTTTCTTTGAGAAATATCCATGCAAATATAGAAGTAAACACTGGGCTGCTAAACGTGATAACCGTGGCATCTGCAAGGGAAGTTGTCTGGAAGGCATAGTATATAAGGATCATGGCGATAGAACCAATGAATCCTCTGAGAACGAGGAAAATCCGTTGACCTTCTGGGCCTATAAACCCGGTTCTGTAAATTCAAATGAAGAACTACATGTTAAATAAGCTGGGTAACTGTCTTTCAATTATAATTGTGAATTAAAATAGATAGAAGTCCTAAAGGTAAAAAATGATGATAAATGATGGTAAAATCCACAACCATTATATACTTAAAAAATATTTTGTATAGTCATTAAGAATCATGAAACATGTAAGACATTTTCTAAACACCATTTATATTAAAGTGTCCACAGTATAAGCAAAAATAGTACAATAGACAACTACATAAATGCTATAACTGTAATTCAGTAAATACAAGTGTCATTTCCCCTACATATATAGACATACATGAATATATATTGCTATTGTTACTATGTGCTATCAAATTGATTCTGCGTCATAGAGAGTGACCCAACTCATAGTCAGTTTGAGAGCACAGAACAGCTTCAAAGGATTTTCTTGCCTGTAATCTTTACAGAATGTGATTGTTAGGCCTCTCTTCCACAGAACCATGCACAGGTTTGCAAAAAAGAAAGGAAAATACGCTACATCATTAATAATTGTTATACCTCACAAACAGATGCCTAGGCAATTTCCTTCTTAATATTTGGATCCCCCCAAATTTCTACAATGAAAATGTCTTATTTTTATAATAAATGTGATTTTAAGATTTAGTTGTCCTATGTAAGGAAACTTAGTCCTGGCTAGTTTGCTTTTCCAATCTAAGAACGCTGAAGCAGGGCTGAAATTTATTTTGTCATTGAATGTGAGACAATTCTTCAGTGGTCTAACAAAAGAGTTACAACAAGTGAAAAAACAACATGTACTGTCTAGGTAAATGTAATTAAAGCTACTTAATTTTTTCTTCAATTAAGTGTTTACAAAGAACCAGCTGTATATTAGATCCTGGCTGGGTACAACTCACTGACCAGGGTAACATCTAGGCCTGATTGGGTACCTACTTAGAAATGAAAGCATGATCTTGCTAAGCACACATTTTGAGGGGCTAAGGTTCTTACATGATAGTGAAACATAAAACAGGTAAAAACAGATTAACCTGTTGCCATGGATTCTGACTAACAGTGACCCTATAGGACACAGTAGAACTGCTCTGTATGGTTTTCCAAGGAATAGCTGGTACATTTGAACAGTTGAACTTTTCAGGTTAGCAGCCAAGCTCTTAAACACTGTGTCACTAAAGCCCTCAAAACCAAACCCATTGTTGTTGAGGTACAGAGATCCTACAAGAGCTTCCAAACAAATCACATAACAAAACACCAAACCCAGCGCTGCTGAGTCAATTTCAACTCATAGCAACCCTAGTGGGCAGAGTAGAGCTGCTCCATAGAGTTTCCCAAGGTGCACCTCGCAGATTCAAATTACTGATCTTCTGGTTAGAAGACATACCACTTAACCACTATGCCACTAGGGTTTCCCAAAACTTATTAGGGACAAGGACTTAAAGAAATTCCTCTGGGGCCCCTCCCCTGACAATATCTTTATTCTGAAACAGAGAGGATTATGTCAGCATCAATTCTGCTGCCACTGTCTGAAATTTCTGAAGCCTTACCATCATTTCCTAAACTAGTATGACTCATCTATACTTAAACAGGAAATTCTGGCAATATTCATCTTAGCAGATTTTCACCTTTTTCACCAAATCCCCAAATACAGAGTGAGACTGTTCTAAGTGAATCCGTACCATGTGATGAGACAAAAGGAGACTTTGGTGACAAGTGACTGCAAAGTGATGTCTGCCATTATAATTTTCTTTCTTGCTTTTAATATGCAGTGTCAGCATCTTTGCCCAAAGACAGAATGTGCACAACAGACACCAAGGATCCAGCTGGTCCCTACTCCCAGGGTTCTAAGTACAGTAGGGTATGTGGAGATTATAATATCTGGGAGGCATAATTTTAACCAAGGGATGGGGGACAGGGCACAGAGTGGGGTCCGTATGAAGGGGAAGAGGGGTTGGGTGGCAAGAGTACAGTGAGGACAAGGAAATATTTCATATATCCTAACCTACACAAAGTGATTTCATATATAATTTATCTTATTTGACCACTGCAACTGCCTTTCTGGGCACAGAAGGCAGAAATACCACTTGCACCAGTTTAGATGAGGAAACAGCATGAAAGCAGTTAAAAAGGTCTTCCTAAATTTACCTCTTCCCGTTTCCACATCACTCCCTCTAGGAAGGCCTACGTTGTTACTTTAACCCTCTGTCTGCTCAGGCAAAAGACCAGCCTGTTATTCTAAAGAAACCACTGATACCAGGAGACATTACCCTACTTCCTTTCAATTACTGTTTTTACTTTTTTTTTTTTTTTTACCAAACACTGGTTATGCTAAAGGAAAAAAGGGAGGGTGGTATAACAGGGGTGGAATTAGTACAAAAGAAAGCATTGTTTTCACAATGGAAGGGAGTGATTAACTAAATCTCTCTCCTCCCCTTGTTGGGCTTGTGGTTTGTGCTTGTGAGAGAATCTTTTGTGGGTGGCGCCCTGTGACTTTTCACTAATCAGAGCCAATGGCTGTAAGAACTGGTACACGTATAAGTAGAAGAGAGCAGATACTGAGGAGGGAATAACTCAGGCAGGTCAAAAGAGTTACAAACATTGATAATATCTTCTACTTTGCCACTAAGAAATACTTACTTTCTGTATATTAAGCAAGGGATAACGACTAGCATTTGGAACACGCATCGAAATGCACTAATTTCTACAGCATAGACGTCTTGTACTTTTTTAACAAATAAAGAGGCCACTGAGAAAAGGAAGGCAGACAGTAACGTGTAAAACAAGCCAAGTCCAGGGCAGGGTGCTTTCTTCTTGGCTTCTGAAAAAGATTAAATTCGGGTTAGTTCTTGCTCCCAAGTGTACGTTTTATCATTTCTCACTGAGACATTAAGAAAAATGCAACTGCACTAACAACTGTCTACAAATACTATCTGCTAAACATACCCACTCTCCAGATCTGTACCATTTCCCCCTACAACTGTAAAGAGTCATCTGTGGCTTTCTGGCCCAATAAAATGGATTTCTTTTGCCTCATAAAAGAATCATCCCTCACTTATATGTCAAGAAGTAGAGAGCCTGCCAAGACAGCAGGAAAAACCTTTAAGAACAACTTGTCAAGATGGCAAGAGAAAATGCTTCTATACGAGACCTTTATAACATCTTACTGGTGAACTCGGCTTTAATGCAGAAAGTGTTCTTTTCTAGAAATCACTTTATAACTCTGTTATAAGGTTACTTGTTGATGATCTGACTTCCTGCCACAAGCCTGTGAGCTCTTTCAGGGCTGGCACTTATCTGGCTCATTCACACCCGCCAAACAGCAGACCCTTAACAAATATTTGCCAAAGGAGAACATGAGAGAACGTCATGAAAAGACTCAGACTCTCAAAATACTGGTGACAGCAAAATCTGCTATTTTGCTTTTCACTTTCTTATCTTGACCCATTAATCAAATCTTTATAACTCATCTCATTTAGGATGTAAAGTCTTCAAAGGGCAGGCCTGGTCTTTACCCCCCAGACCCCAAAGGTCTAACACATGACTGGCATCTAATATCTACTTCTTGGTTTGATCTGCTGGTTTCTGGGTAGCCTAAACACTGGGCTATTAACAGAAAGGTTGGCAGTTCAAATCCACACACAAGCTCCTTGGAAGACAGTCCTGGCAATCTCCTTCTAAAAGGTTGGTCACTGAAAACTCTGTGTAGCACAGTTCTATTCTGACACACATGGAGTCGCCAGGAGTCAGAATCACACAATGGCAATCATTATTTTCTTTCTTTTCTGGGGGGAGGGCTTGATCTGAACCCTGAGACAGGCTTTCTCTGGGGTCTCAAATATTTAGTCCATTAATGACAGTCCACATGCGCTTTAAACTTTTTTTTGTAGCCACTAACCTTTCCACGTCTTAGTTTCCTAAGATAGGGTAGAATCTCTTTGCAGTCTTACTCCCTTGACACCCAGAGGAGAGTAAAATGGAACAGGGTAAGCAGAGAACTCCCTAAAACACTGAGAATATATTCCTTAAAAAAAAAAAGACAAGGAGGAAAAAAGAAAGAAACAGAACTGGCCCTCATCAGTTAAGAGCAAGAATCTAAGTGAAGGATGTGTGGCACACACAATTTGTAGTAAAACTAGGAGCATCATTCCAATCTAGGAATTTACAACATGTTATCCAGCTACTGGACAGTATAGTTGCATAATGATGTTTTCCAAAACAAATGTCCTTGTCTGATAAATGCAAACACCCAGTAGCACATTTCAGCCAGTGGAACATTTCAGCATCACCATGCTGGCTAGATACCTTTCACCCACAACTGACCTTTGCGTATCTGGACCAAAGCATGACAACGCACGTCTTTTCCAGGGCACTCTACACCCTGACCTTTACAGTCAGAGACACTGCTGCTCTCCAGAAGCTTCCATCTCTGCCTGTTCTAGGGGTACAGCTGAAGAGACAGACCTGCAGTTAGCAGTCTCCGTGTTCCAGGATCCCCCACACTGTGTTCTGGACCTACGTGCAGAAACCAACTGCAGAAATCAACTCAGCCCATGACAAGGAAGCTTTAGACAACTTCCAACTAAAGCACCACAAAATACATGCCCTGGCTGTGGTCAGCTTTGCATTTAGCTTCTGCAATTTCAGAATTCAGGTCCAAATAAAACAGTTTTTCTTAAAAGAAACCCAACCCTTTCATAGAACTTAAACCCTCAGACAGAACAGAATGAGATCAGGGACAGCAAACATCTCCCTCGTCTGTATTTCAAGGATATTCTCCAATCTAAACTTGCTAATTTTTCCCTAGGAATATTTTAATTTAACACAACACTTTAGCTCTTTAAAAACTTAATTTGACACCTTTGGCTCAGACTATCTTTTCCCTTAAAATATATGTGTGTGTATATTTTATTGCTTGTAAATACTCAGTCTTTGCCTCTTGACTGAGACAGGCTAGATGTTAAAAGGCCTAGTTGATCTTGATTGTTAATGTGAATTGTATAGAGGTGTCAAGTTATTAGCTATACTTTCAGCAGCATATGAGCATGGAAGCATATTACATAAGCAAATGTCAGTTATTCTACACTCTTGCTCATCTTCATTGACAGAGATAACTGAAATATACTTATTATTCAGTTAGAGACTAAAGACCATTTACATAGAACCAGTCCCCACCCTTGTTAAAACAGGGGATCACACATGACTGACACAACATAACTGAAAAGTTGCTTAGCTTCTCCCTCTTCTACTTTTAAACTCCTGATTCACAACACTGCAGGAATTAGAATCTCCCGAGTAACTTGTAAAAATTGAACTCCCAAGCCCCACCAGACTCAGAATTTCTGGCACTATAAAAAAGCTCTGCTGGTTTGAGACCCACTACTATCTTAAGAGAACTCACTCCTTCCAGGAGAGACTGTAAGGAAAAGCCCAAAGCACAATTCTTCCTCTTGCTTAAATCTAAGTCCCACGCTGTCCCTAAAGAAAGTAAATAAGTGTCTCAGGCCAGTTGTACACTGCCTGTTAAGGTCATCCAAGCATAAGAAATGGGAAACAATTTCAACCTGAACTTGAAAATGAGCTTGGTTGAGACTCCCAATTAAATCAACAGGCTAAAAGCACACTTTCACAAAATTCAAATGACAGTAATACAATTGTTTAAATTCTAGGGCAATCCCGTTTGGGGGAGTTTACAAGTACTATTATTAAGTCTTACTGTCAGCAGCTTTCTTAGAAGTCAAAAGACTCCACAAGATTCTTAAGTGCATTCACTTACATGGATTTCTCATTTTCCCACGTGAAGCCTGAGTGTACAATATTCCTTTCTGGTTCACAAATGGGAAACTTGAGAGTTTGTAATAGCTGACTCAGCATTCTACTTACACTGACATTCAACAGGAGGGTGATAAGCTGAGAAGCTAACGTCTTCAGAGGCCCCACATCTGATCAACTCTGCTTGGGCTAACCCCTGCTCTTGGAGCACCAACTACTGAACTCTGATAATTTCTGTTAGCCTTTTGGACAGAAACGGAGGAATATTCTTAGGGGTTGCCTCTTTCTAAACTGGGCTGAGTGCCTGCAGCCACAAGAGAAATCTCCGTTCACACTGATAGGAGGATGAGACGCTGTGGACAGTGGTGTGGGTGTTAGCTGCTGTCATGGGGGATCTCAAGCCAGTATAACTATCTTAAAAGAAGATTTACCTATTTTCTTCTTAATAAAGGGGCCAATTTCCATCTCAGAAAGCTCTATCACATGCGGAAACGACCTTGGCCTTGGATCCTATCCCACTCGGGTGCTGCCCTGACTTGTGCCCCCATCTCCCTCTCTCCTACCCACTAGCTACTGGGCCAAATTAAGAACAAAACCCTAACTTTCCTGGGCCTCACTTTCCTCAACTGTCAAAGGACGGGTATGAACACGATCAAGGGCTTTCCAAGCAGGGTAGCTGGCTTTGGGGACCGGTCTGTGAACCCCTTAACAAGGTTACTTAAGACTGTAACTCTATCTCGTTTTGCATTAGTTGCTGAAAAAAATTCTCGTATTCCCAAAAGGTTAAGAACCAGTAATCCCACTCAATTTTGCCTGTCCAAGATTTCGGGATTCTGGGACCCACATTTTCAGCGTCATTTCGGGGAACACTACCACTGAGATCAGTCTTCATAATCGGCTTCCTCTTGACCTCGGTCCATTTGCAGGATGGCCTTTCTCGCTGACCCCGGACCGCGGGCAGGGCACACCGATCGGTAATCCGACTCCACGTTCCTGCCCGCGACACTTTAATTACTGGCGCAGCCTCAGGATGCAAAAAGGGTTCCAAACACTGAAACTTTCTTCCGCTTCGGCGCCGGCATAGGTGCGGGAAGCTTCTGTTTTGCAGCCCCAACCGGGTGACAACTGGCGGGTTTTCCGTGAGCACGGAGGGGAGGGAGCGAGCGCACGGTCCGCTCTGCGCTCACCCAGCCGGGACCTAGCCCTCGAGCGCCCGCCCGGGACCCGCCGCGGCTGGTACTCACCCCGCTCCGCGCACCAGCCGCACGGCAGGGAGCTGCAGAGACACCACCTACCGGGGCCGGGTGTCCCCGTTACCTCCGCGGCCGCAGGCTCCTCGCTCGCGTCCGGGAACGCCGCGTCTGGCGGCTGCTCCGACGGCCCGGGCTCCAGCAGCTCCCCAGCCCCGGTGCTGTCCGAGGGCCGCATGTCGCCGCCGGCGCTCTCCTCGCGGCCCGCGCGGCGTGTGGCGCCAGCAGCAACGGCTCCCCCGCCCCGCTCTTCCGGCCGGCGTGGCGCGCATGCGCCGGGCCTTCCCTCTGGCGGCGGGGCTGGGGGATTGTGCCTTCGACCTCCGCTGCGCTCGTCCTTTCAGCTCTGGCGCCTGCTGGCCAGAGGGAGCTCGCCTGAAGCTGCGATGCCCACAGCTGGCCCGAAGGCTTCCATCCTTCAGATGCGGTCAGACCAGGAGGGCCGGTGGCTTGCCGCCAGAACTTCCCAAGACACAGTGGATCCCTCTGTCATTGCAGCGACAGGGAGGGACCCTGGGTTCCCAGCCCCGGCGCCTGCCATCCTGTGTCCTTCTCTTGGGCATGCCCAGGAGGTTAGGAAAGTGTGAATTTTTATTGATATGGCGTTGCAGGAGAATCTCTGTAGAGCTGGCAAAGCACTGTGCCTCTCTTTAAAATGAGTGTTTTTAAACTGTTGTCTGGTGCCCCTTGTCCATGAAGGACGATAGAAGTTTGCTGGTTTAGAAGGTTTGTTTTTAGAAAAGGATCATCTAGTAACCATGAGGAAAAGATGTTCACAAAACTGCAGCAGAACTCTTTTACACATTCTTTACAATATTGTTGTTTGCTGTCCTCGAATTGGCCTCGACCAATGGCAACCAACGTGTTTACAGTAATGGGCATTCGTTGTTGACCTCTAGTTTTCCCTTTTGTTAACTGAGACATTTATCTCATAGAGATATAAGATTCAAAAATCAGAGATATATGTTATTTGGCTCCTGGATTCACTAGTAACTCTTTACGTTTTTGTAATTCTTCTTTCATCTGGATGCTTGCTTTTAATGTAGAAAGAGTCTGTGGGCCAGGCTGAACGTGTCTTAACTGTTTTAGGTCCGGATGCCAAGCAGATTGCTGAAATAGAGAATATAGAGGCAAACTGTATTCTCTTGTTTGGCAGTCTGCTTGGCATTTAGACCTAGAACAGTTTAGACACCTTCAACCTGTCCCAGTTTGCCCTATTCACATAGGACCTGGGTGGCACAGCAGTTAAGAGTTCAGGCTGCTAACCTGAAGGTCAGCAGTGCAATCCACCAGCCAGCTCCTTGCAGATTCTATGGGGCAGTTCTGCTCTGTCTCATAGAGTTGGAATGGACTTGATGGCAGCAAGTTTTTTCTTTGCTACCCGTATTTGCACAAAGTGATTCACAATATTCAAGTCAGGAGCCTCTGGTTTGCAACTTGATTCCCCTCTGCTGTAAGAGTAGTCAGCATACCAGATCTGATCTCAACACTTTTTTTTTTTTTTTAATGTACTTTAGGGGAAGGTTTACAGAACAAACTAGTTTCTCATTAGTTAGTACACATATTATTTTATGCCACTTGTTAGCAACAGCCTTCCAACTTTGACAGAAGTGGCCTGGGAGTCAGGACATCAGGTTCTGTGTGGGCATACAGCCCTGCCTGCACAAGTCCACTTAGTGCTGTCTGCCAGTGTGTCCTCAGCAATAAAGTCATGGGGCTGGATTCCCAAATAGGCATTTATTGGATGGAGAAGCACCCTACAGGCCTGGGCAGCTCTCTTCTAAGGGAGCTCTGAAGACGTAGTGGGGACTTGCACCAGCCCCTGCTTGTTTTCTTGCTTTCTCTGATCTCCCATGCTGAAAAAGGCAATTCTTGTATCAGTAATTTCTGGCACCTCTGAGAACTTGATCCTCTTTTGGAAACTTGCATTCCTGGTTATATGTTTTCTCAGTGAGTATGCCTGAACTTTAAGGCTTGGCCCTAGATCATGAAAATAGAACATAATCCTCTTTAACCCCAAGTTTGTTATAATTTGGACTTGGATTCCACTCAGTGCTTGTTTTAATAATCACTTGCCTTTGTGAAATGGTCCATCTATGCCAAGCATTATGAAATGTATAGTTTCGTTTGGAGCTCAGGTGAAAAGGATCAGACAGGTTAGGATAACTGTTGTGATGGATTCAATCGTGTCCTCCCCAAAATATGTGTAGCCATGTGGCTGGGCCTTGATTCCCAGTATCTTGTGACTGTCCTCCATTTTGTGGTTTTCTTCTGCTGTATGTTAAAGGATTAGGGTGGGACTGTAAATCCCTTCAGAAGATCAACTCCCTGCTCCACTGTAAAGGGAGTTTCCCTGGAGTATGGCTCACCCCACCCTTAATCCTTTCATCCTGCAAGAGATAAAGGGAAAGAGAAACAGGCTGAGAATTGGGAAACTCATACCATCAAGAAAGCAGCACTGGGAGAAGAGCGTGTCCTTCAGACATGAGGTTCCTGTGCCAAGATGCTCCCTGGACAAAGACTGATGCAATATCAGACTTTCCTCCAGAGCCGACACCCTGAATGTGGACTACCAGACTATGTAAGAATAAACCTTCCTTTGTTAAAGCCATCTACACTGTGGTATTTCTGTCAGAGCAGCCCTAGCTGACTAAAACAGAATTTGGTGCCAGGAGTGGGGTGCTGCTCTAGCAAATACCTAAAACGTGGGAGCTATTTTGAAACTGTGAGTGGATAGAAGATTCAGAAGGCACCAAGAAGAACTGTTAACACTGAAGAAGGTGCAGAAGGTGAGAAACAACAAAGGATTGGTGGCAGTAGCAGCAGCAGAACCAGAGCTGACAAGACTTCCCCTGGAGCAGACAACCTGATTATGGACTTGCAGCCTACCAGACTGTGTGAGAATAAATCTTCCTTTGTTAAAGCCATCCACTCTATGGTATTTCTGTTAGAGCAGTCCTAGCTGACTAAAACAACTGGAACCAGGGGCAGTGCTGGAGCTGACCCATGGAGTGAGAGAGCCAAGTGCCTTTGGGCAGGACACTTTCCAGCAAGAGTGGGGTGCCTCGGGGCACTTGAATCAGTGGAGCTACAGAGCTTTGGAACACTTGCCCAGCAAGGCAGATGTGGGCTTGAGGCCCAGGCCATGTGGCCATAGGAAGCAGAAGCTGAAGAGACAAACAGTATGAAAAGCTGAGCTGCCTCAGTCTCAAAAGGTATGGCCATGAACTCAGGGGTTTGAAAGGGTGAAGCCAGGGATTTCTGTGTTTTGTCAGAGTGGAATTGCCACTCAGTTGGGCTTGGGGTGTACCTAAAGCTGATGGGACAGAGTTTCTGTCCAAGTGGGCCTTGAAGGCAGAATTGTAGCACAGGGCCGGGAGTATATCCACTTAATTTAGAGAATGTGGCCAATACCTAGAGTCTGGAGGGCAGGACCATTGTGTAAAATGTTTCAGAAAATGTAAAAGGATTTCAAAAGCGTTGAGGGCTAATGTAATGTGATCTGCTGACTTGCCTGTTGCCTGTTAATGCCTCCTTTCCCTGCAAGTTCTCCCATTTGTAGTGGAATGGACAAAGACTGATGCAATACTGGCCTTTCTTCCAGAGCTGACAAGACTTCCCCTGGAGCAGACAACCTGATTATGGACTTGCAGCCTACCAGACTGTGTGAGAATAAATCTTCCTTTGTTAAAGCCATCCACTCTATGGTATTTCTGTTAGAGCAGTCCTAGCTGACTAAAACAACTGGTAAAAGCCAGTTTTGGAGTCAGACTACCTGGGCTGCCATCCTGGCTGCACTGCTTACTAGCTGTGTGACCAGGCAAATGACTTAATCCCTCTTGCTGAGCCTCTATTTTCATATCCATAAAATGGGAATAGTAGTAGGATCTAGGTACTGTGGTAACAAAATGAGATAGTACATGTAAAATACCTGATAGGAAACATCCCATTTTACAGATGAAAAAATTGAGAATTAAAGAAATGTTAAACAACTTGCTCAATATCACATAGATGGGAAAGGACAGAAGTGAGATTCTGAACCTAGGACTGTGAGAAACTGCAAGTCCGAGTCTGAACCATTCTGTCCTACTATGCGTTCAGGGAGCTTAAATTCTGAGAGGACCTCTTTAGAGCGCAAATCTTTCCACCTGATGTCTTGGCTTGATGTCCCCCGCCACCTCCACCCACATTCCCACCACCCCACCTTACCCCCACTAAGGCCGCTGCTGTGGCAATGACCCATGACTCCTTACCACGCTACAGTGATGGCATGTGGTTTGTGCTAGGTTCTATGGTATCTCTTCAGCATCTTAACTTATTGGAATAAAATGCTATGCAACAAAAAAGACAAACAATTGTTATTATAATAACATTAACAGAAGCCAGTCTGTTTCTTCCTCTGCTATAAGAGCAGTCATCATACCAGATCTGGTCTCAACATACTTGTTTGTTCGTTTTAATGTACTTTAGAGGAAGGTTTACAGAACAAACTAGTTTCTCGTTAGTTAGTGCACATACTGTTTTATGACATTGGTTAACACCCGCGTGATTCATCAGCATTCTCCGTTCTTGACCTTGGGTTCCCTATTACCAGCATTCCTGTCCCTTCCTGCCTTCTAGTCCTTGCCTCTGGGCAGTGTTTTATGGCCTGTCTAATCTTTGGCTGAAGGGTGAACCTCAGGAGTGACTTTATTGCTGAGCTAAAAAGGTGTGCAGGACTCTTGCTCTCAGTGTTTCTATAGTCTCTGTAAGGCCAGTAAGTCTAGTCTTGTCATTGTTGTTGTGAGTTAGAATTTTGTTCTACATTTTTCTCTAGCTCTAAGATCCTCTGTTGTGATCCCTGTCAGAGCAGTCAGTAGTGGTAGCTGGGCACCATCTAGTTGTACTGGATTCAGTTTGGTGGAGGCTATGGTACCTATGGTCCATTAGACCTTTGGGCAAACGTTTCTCTTGTATCCTTTGTTTTCTTCAATCTTCCTTGTTCCTGAAGGAGTGAGACCAGTGGAATATCCTAGATGGCCACTTACAGGTTTTTTAAGAACCCATTCTACTCATCAAAGTAAAACATTTTCTTCATAAACTATGTTATGCCAGTTGATACAGATGTTGCCTGAGACCATGGTCTCCACAGCCCCCAGTCCAGCAGTTTGGTCCCTCAAGGAGTGTGGATGTATTTAGAGAGCTTCTGCTGACATCCTCAGTAATGTGTACTATGTTACTCTTCGTCAAAGTAAACACGTATCTATTATCTATCTGGTGTTTTGCCATCCCCACCCGTTCTCTCCCTCTTAACTGTCAAAGAGTATTTGTTTTTGTATATAAACCTTTTTATTCGCTTTTATAATGGCCTCACACAGTATTTTTCCTTTTGTGATTGATTTATTTCACTCAGAAGTTTCCTCTGTGTTATAAGATACTTCACAGATTCATCGTTGTTCTTCATCTTTGCATAAACTCTACTGTGTGTAGTACTGCAGTTTATCCATTCATCTGTTGATGGACATGTAGGTTATTTCCATCTAGGTTGTTTCTGCTATTGTAAACAGTGCTGCAGTGAACATGGTTATACATATGTCTATTCATATGATGACTCATTTCTCTATGATATGTTCTTAGGAATGGGATTGCTGGATCGTATGATATTTCTAGCTTCAGTGTGGATTGCACCTCAACATCAAGAAAACTCAAATCCTCACACCAGGACGGGTAAGCAACATTGTTGTCAATGCAGAAAACATTGAGGTTGTCAAGAATTTCATTTTACTTGTGTCCACAATCAATGCCCATGGAAGCAGCAGTTAAGAAAGCAAAGGATACATTGCATTAAGAAAATCTGCTGCAAAGGACCTCTTTAAAGTACTGAAATGTGAAGATGTCACCTTGAAGACTAAAATGTACCTGACCCAAGCCATTGTATTTTCAATTGTATCATATGCATGTGAAAACTGGACCATGAACAAAGAAGACAGAAGAATTGATGCCTTTGAATTGTGGTGTTGGAGAAGAATGCTGAATATACCACAGACCACTAAACTAACAGTCTGTTCTGGAGGAAGTACAACCAGAGTGCTCCTTGGAAGCAAAGATGGCATGACTGCATCTTGCATACTTGGGACATGTTGTCAGGAAGGATCAGTCCCTGGAGAAGGACACCACGCTTGGTAGAGTGGAGGGTCAGTGAAAAAGAGGAAGACCCTTGTTTTAGTCACCTAGGGCTGCTCTAACAGAAATACCACAGAGTGGATGGCTTTAACAAAGAAAGATTTATTCTTACACAGTCCGGTAGGTTGCAAGTCCATATTCAGGGTGTCCGCTCCAGGGGAAGGCTTTCCTCTTGTTGTCTCTGGAGGGAAGCCCGGTATTGAATCAGTCTTTGTCCAGGGAGCATCCTGACGCAAGAACCTCTGGTCTGAAGGACGTGCTCTGCTCCCGGTGCTACTTGCTCGATGGTAGCGAGGTTCTCAAATTGTCCTTTGTTTCTTTTTCCTTTTATTCCTTGCAAGCTAAAAGCATTAAGGGTGGGACAAGCCATACTCCAGGGAAACTTCCCCTACAGCAGGAATTTACAGCCCCACCCTAATCCTTTAACATACAGGTTAGCAAAACCACACAATGGAGGACAGTCCCAAGATACTGGGAACCATATCCCAGCCACGTGGCTGCACACATTTTGAGGGGGACACAATTCCAACCATGACAACCCTTAGCAAGATGGATTGACACAGTGGCCACGCTTAAGCATAAAAGCAATTGTGGACATGGCGCAAGACCCAGCAGTGTTTCCTTCTGTTGTTCATAGGGTCGCTATGAGTCGGAACCGACTCAGCAGCACCTAACAACAACAACAGCAACAAGGAAATGTATCATTTTCCAAAATGGTTGTATCATTTGCATTCCCACCAGCAATACGTAAGAGTTCCAATCTCTCTGCAGCCTCTCCAGCATTTATTTTCTGTTTTTGTGATTTGTACCAGTAATGTTAGGGTAAGATGGTCTCTTACTGTGGTTTTGATTCATGTTTCTCTAGTGACTGGTGATAGTGAGCATTTCTTCATATGTCTGTTAGTCACTTCAATGTCTTCTTTAGTGAAATGTCTGTTCATTTCCTTTGCCCAATTTTGAATTGGATTATTTATTTTCTGTTGTACAGATGTTGGATTTTTGTGTAGGTTTTAGAGATTAGACCTTTGTCTGATTTTTGATAGTTTTTTTCCCAGTCTGTGGGTTCTCTTTTTACTCTTCTGGGGAAGTCTTTTAATGAACATAAATGTTTAATTTCTAGAAGATTCCAGTTATCTAGCCTATCTTCTAGAGTTTGTGTGTTGGTAATAATGGTTCATATCCTGTTAATGCTGTGTATTAGGTCCTCTAGCATTGATCCTGATTTTTCTTCTATGAACCTTATACTTTTGGGCTTTATATTTAGGCCTGTGGTCTGTTTTGAATTAGTTTTTGTGTATGGTATGAGGTATGGGTCTTCATTTCTTTGCAGATGGACATCCAGTTTTACTAGCAACATTTATTAAAAAGACTATCTTTTTCCCTATTTGATGGGCTTTGGACGCTTGTTGAAGTTCAGGGGACCATAGGTGGATGGATTTACATTTGGGTTCTCAATTCTGTTCCATTAGTCAATGTATCTGTCGTTGTATAAGTATTAGGCTGTTTTGACTACTGTGCATATGCAATAGTTTCTGAGGTCAGGTAGTGCTAGTTCTTCTACTTTTTCTTCTTCAGTAGTGCTTTAATTATCTGAGGCTTCTTCCCTTC
The DNA here is from genome assembly GCA_028571685.1 of Heterohyrax brucei. Taxonomy (NCBI): domain Eukaryota; kingdom Metazoa; phylum Chordata; class Mammalia; order Hyracoidea; family Procaviidae; genus Heterohyrax; species Heterohyrax brucei. Next base: position 39,338,688 of record CM053154.1, read on the forward strand.
CCATATAAAATTAATGATTAGTTTTTCCATCTCTTTAAAGAATATTGTTGGTATTTGGACCAGGATTGTATTGTATTTGTAAATTACTTTGGGTAGAACTATCATTTTCACAATGTTGAGTCTGCTTCTCCATGAGCATGGTATGTGTAGATCTCTGTGGTTTCTTGCAGTAGTATTTTGTAGTATTCTTTGTGTAGGTCTTTTATATCTCTGGTTAGATTTAAGTATTTTATTTTTTTAGGGACTGCTATAAACAGTCAGAATCAACTCAGTAGTAGTGGAGTTTGGTTATTATAAATGGTATCATTTTTCTAATTTTGTTTTCGCCATTCTCTTTATTATTGCGTAGGAATCCAACTGATTTTTGTTAAGCGTATCTTGTTTCTCTGCTGAATCTTTCTATTGGTTTCAGTAGTTTTCTTGTGGAGTCTTTTGTGTTTTCAAGATGTGGTATCATATCATCCGCAAATAAGAACAATTTAACTTTTAATCAGGAATGATTGTTGGACTTCATGAAATGTCTTTTCTGCATCTACAGAGATGATCATGTGAATCTTTTCCTTCCTTTTTATTTATGTGGTAGGTTATGGAGATTGATTTTCTGATGTTGAATCATCCTTGAATACCTGGTATGACTCCTATGTAGTCATGGTGTATTTTTTTTTTTTTTTATGATGCTGAATTCTACTGGCTAAAATTTTTACATCTATATCCATGAGAGATGGTGGTCTGTGATTTTCTTTTCTGTGATGTCCGCCTGGTTTTGGTATCAGGGTTATGCTGGCTCCATAGAAAGAATTCAGAAGTATTGCTTTGTTTCTATATTCTGAGGTAGTTTCGGTAGTACTGGTGTAAACTCTTCACCGAATGTTTAGAAGAATTCTCCAGTGAAGCCATCTGGACCAGGGCTTTTTATTGTTGTTGTTGTTGGGAGTTTCTTCATTCTCTCTTGTTCAAGATAGGGTGGGACTTGCATGGATGGCCATGCACAAGCTTTCAAGATCCCAGACACTATTCATCAAAGTAGATGTAGAACATTTTCTTTATAAACTATGTTATACAACTGAGCTAGACTTCTGAGATCATGGTCCCCAATCCTCAGCCTAGTAAAGATGTTGAAATATTTCACTTGTTTTTGAACTTTATATGATTGGAATTGTATAGTATGGATTCTTCCACTCAGTATCATATTTGTGAGATTTATCCATGTTACTAGGAGATGATATCACATTGTATGAATGTATCATGCATCATTATCAATGTTGGCTATTAATAAAGAGCATAACTACATTTAGAATTGTGGTGTTTGCAACTCATTTAACATGTTTACATTTTGAAATTTTGGAGTCGGATCCGACTCGACGGCACTTGGCTTGGCGACTGCACTTGAGTTCCAAAAAGTATCATACACATTTTGTATTTATTGAACTCTAAAACAACTACTTCCCATTTGAATTTACATTAATTCACAAATACTTATCAACTATATATTATGTATCAGATACCATGCTAGAACTAGAACTTGGGCACTAGAAGATTTCACAGTCTATTAAGAATAGAAAGGCATATAAGTAGATCATCACAATATACTTTAGCAGTGTTAAAGAGGGCCATAACTATGACCTTGTTAAAATTACTTTACACAGTGTAAGTTTTTAAGCATTTAGTTTTCCCAAAAGCCTTAGCTTGTGTTAAGAGGCTAATCTTCTGGAATTCTCAGATGTGTCATTAGATATAATCTATACAGATTTAGAAAGATTAAATAGAGTCACTTCTTTCAAAGGGCCTTCATGTTCAGTCAGTTGAGAAGATTCCATTAAGCATCAAAGAAATGCTTAATGTCATTTCCCACAGGCTTTCCTTCTTGTGCTCCCTTAAATGCTCTCAGCCCTTTTCATTTCTCACTTATGTCCTCTTTCCATCAGCTTATCTATTCCCTGACCTTTTTAATTACCACTTGTCTCTGTCCATGACCCCTAACTCTACCCTAGTCCTCTCTGTAGCTCATATTTAACTACCCTGATATGTAAATATCTTTTAGATACCTCCACTGGCATATCACTTCAGCAAGTCCAGAAACAAATAACTGCTGTCTTCACTGTCCTTGCCTCCCTCTGTTCCCAGTCACAGTAGAATCACTAACATTCTCTCATTCTGAGAGCCATTCTAGACTCTTGTTATTCAATCACTGGGACATGTTGGTTGTACTTTGTAGCTGTATTTTAAGTCTGTCTACTCTTCATTTTCACTGCCATTATTTTGATTTACTCTCTTATTGTCTCTCTCTGGATTACAGCCATTGCCTCTTCATAAATCTTTATACTGTTCAAACCAGTAATAGAATGATCTTTGAATACAAATCTGATCATATTACTTCCTAACTTAAAATTTTTCAATGATTGTTATCTATAGTAGGAGTTTCCTAAAAGGTTTGCCCTAATTTTGTGCAAAGGTGGCCAGAGTAGACCTAGATGTGCTGCCAATCCTATGAAATCTCAGAATTTTACCCCAGTGTGCCATATAAATGTTTTCATTTTCCATGTGCAGCTTGAATGACAAGGTTGGAAAGTACTTGCTACAAGATTAGGTTTAAACTTATGGACTCCTGCCAACTTCTCTAATCATCTCTAGCACTCACTGTTTCATATTTTATTATCAATTGACTGCCATTTCTTAACACATGCCAAATTGTTTCATGCCTGTTGCATGGAAGGGAAGATCGTCCATGAGCCCAGAATGAACTTTTCTCTTCTTTGCGCTAGTATACTCGTATACCTCTTTTAAAATGTAATTGAAGGAGGCAGAATCAAAATGGCAGAGTAGTCAGAAGCTTCCTGTGATCTGACCCCAAAGCACAAATGAATCAATTACATATGACATTATAGGATCCCTGAATATCAAAGGGAAAGTTGAGAAACCAGACTGAGAAATGGAAGGGAGAGTAAGTTCAGAAGTGCCTGGAGCAGGCAGGCCTGACTCAGCAGAAATCAGCCATAGCCAGAATGATGAGCAGAGCAGTGACATTAGGAGAGTGTCCTCCTTAGAGGAAAAGAGCATTGGAAGTACACTCAAGCCTCTAGAACCAGTGAAAAGCAGCACTTAACCATCAAAAGCTAAGTGACTAGTGTCCATGTATTATGCATAGATCTAAATCTTTCCTTGAGATTAAACCTCTCTCCTTTTTCACAGAACTTCCCCCTCTCCTCTCTGCACTGTACCTGGCTCTGGAGTCTGACCCATTAACTGAGGCAGAAGTAGGACTCTGTAAGCCCACCCTGAGTCATTCTCGTAGACTTGGAGTTGGAATAGTTTAGCACACTGAGAGAAGGGTGAAAAAAGCCTACTGACTCACACAGGCCAGAAATTCAGGGCAGAAACTGTGCCTTCACCTAGAGTCAGACATAAGGAAACATGCCATCCTCACAGACACTCAGGGACAGCTATTAGCCACTTGCCCTTCTCAGTGTCTGTAGTCAGATACTTGTGCTTATGTCAATCACCCCTGGCCATCTTGGACAGTTAGGGAAGAGCCTCCACCAGTAGGAAAGAGACTGACTACCTGAACACCTGAGCTGACTTCATATAAGAAAAGCAAATGGACTCCTGAGCTCACATGTCTAGTAACAGCTCTAGCCATCTGGGGACAGGATGTTAGAACTTCAAAGGCACAAATGACCAAACTAGCACACATGATCAGCCTGTTTAGACATTTCAAAACAAAACAAGAAGCTAGACTATAGTAAGCAAACATAAAGTACATAAATTCAACAGTTTACTAATGGCTGGGAGACAACAGTCAATATCAAATCACTGAAGAGGCAGACCACAATGGCTTCAGAAAGCTCCCCAAACAACCAACCAAGAAGTTTTCCAGATGAAGAGAGTTTCCTCAAATTATCAGAGGTAGACTATAAAAGATTGATATTTGGAACTATTCCAGAGGTCAGGAAGCAGATGAGGCAAAATGTAACAGAGCATAATGACAAACTGAACGAGCTACATAAATGCATATAGCAGCAAGTATTAGAAATTCAGAAAATCAGTAATAAAACTACAGAGTTAGGCAACTCAATAAAAAGTCAAAAGAGGAGAATTGAAGGAGTAGAAGCCCAAATTAGTGAGACTAGAGATAAAGCATGTGACAACAACGTATTTGAGGAAAAATCAGATACAAGAATTTTAAAAAATGAAGAAACAGTAAGAATTATGTGTGACTCTATCAAGAGGAATAATCTATGAATGACTGAAGTACCAGAATGTGGGGGATAACATAAAATACAGACAAAATTGTCAAAGATTTGTTGATAGAAAACTTCCCTGATCTTGTGAAAGTTGAAAACATCTCTCTAAGATGCTCATTGAACTCCACACAAGGTAGACCCCAAAAGAAAGACACCAACGCATATTATAATCAAATTTGTCAAAACTAAAGATAAGCAGAACATTTTTAAAGTGGCTAGAGAGAAACAAAAAAATAACTTATAAACGAGAATCAGTAAGACTAAGCTCAGACTACTCTGCAGAAACCATGCAGGCAAGAAGGCAACAGGGTTACATATACAAAGCCTTATAGGAAAAAGAAAATGTAATCAAAGCTTTGCTTTCTTAGGTCTTCATCTCTGAGTTTACAAGACGGAATTAGCCATTCCAGCCATTGTGGATTGAATTGTACCTCCCCAAAATACATGTTGTAAATCCTTAACTTTATGTTTGTGGTTATAATCCCATTTGGGAATGGATTCTATGTGTTAATGAAACAAGATTAGTGTAGGGTGTCTTGAGTCAATCTCTTAACAAGGTATAAATAAAGCAGTTAGGACAAATAAACTAGCAGATACAGGGAAGATTGCTGCCAAGCCAAGGAATCAGGAAAGAGAAGCTGAAGAGATCAGGCTTTTGCCCCTGGTCTGACAGAGAGAAATCCCTTCCCCTAGAACTGGTGCCCTGAATTTGGATTTGGAGCCTCCTAAATTGTGCAAAAGTGAAGTTCTGTTTCTTAAAGCCAACCACTTGTAGTATTTCTGTTATAGCAGAACTAGATAACTGAGACACCAGCCGTTAATATTCCCTTTAAAACTCATAGTCTTCCTCTATTATTGTTCGCATCACATTGAAGATTGTCTTTCAGTTAGCGTCTTTGAGTTTTGGCTAACATCATTTGGTTAATGGACAAGACATTGCTAGTCTCTATGAACTTCTTGATTTTTTTTTTAATCGTTGTTTCCCCAATTCCTGGCACAAAGGAGGCTCAAGAAAAGGATAAGTGAATTGAGTGCAATGTAATAGTTTGTATCAGTCAGTATGAGCTAGGCTATTCTGCTCTAACAAGTTAATTTAGCAGAAAGTTTATTTCTCAGTCATCCTGTAATCAAGTTGATGGATGCTCTATATCAACTCATGCTTCTCTGGTAATCCTGGATAATTCTACATGCTTCTTTTTTTTTTTTTTAATATTCTTTTGTATGTGCATGGTATAATACACAAAACCAAGAAATTTACCATTTTAAGGTGTAAAGTTAACTACTGCAGCACATTTTGTTAAGTAAAATAACTACATGTGTATTTTTGTGATGAAGCTACAAAATCAGTCTGTAAGATGTGGAAATACAAGTTTGCATGTGTAGGTTTTCCTGACAAAGAGCACTTCCTGTAAACAAGCTACCACTGTCACCCAGCAGCCACTACTCTGGAGCTCATTTTAATGCGGCCATCTCAACTGGTAGACGATGCATTGTTGAAATGGCTTTGTTTGCTTTTTCTGCTCCCTGATGTGGAGAGGTCATCACTGATGATAATGTGATTGCTATTCACTATTATTTGGAGAATGATAACATGGCAGAACTGCCTCAAAATGCTTCCCTCCCCCTCACTTTAAAATTGACTTTATATAGTTGAGTCACACTAGAAGCACAACTTCAAATCCTGCAGACATTTATATTGTAGAAATAAAAGTGGCCAACATGGGCAGGATAGAGGGCCAACAAGTACTATCGTACTTGTCCAGTGGAAGCTATTTATCCATCAGTGCTGTTGTTGTTATTAATTGTCCTTAAGTTGACTCTCTAATCATGACAATCTATACTCAAAAGGATTGGACTATTGTGATCCCCAGAATTTTCAGGGGCTAATGTTTTGAAAGTGGGTCTCCAGGTCTTTCTTCTTAGTCCAGCTTAGTCTGAAAGCTCTGCTGAAGCTTGTTCAGCATCATCAAAACCCACAAGCCTCCACTGACAGACGAGTGGTGGCTGTGCTTGAGAGAGATTAACTGAGTTTCTCACATGGAAGGTGAGATTCTGTCACTGAACTACCGTTTTCCCTTATCAGTAAATAAATATTTATAATTCAAACTAGCTGGGCTTGAATTTCAGACCCACCACTACTAGCAGTGTGTTCATAAACATGTTAATTCATCTCTGTAGGGTGTATTTGAACTATTTATAAGATGGGGCTAATAATAGTATTTACCATAGATACTTATAAGGATTAAATGCTTTTTGTAAAATGCTTAGAACAGTGCCTGGCACACAGTAAGCTCTATGTATGAGTTAGTTTTTATTGTTTTGCAATGTAGTGTGCTCCTTCTTGTAAAATCATACTTCCTCTTCAACCCCTTCCTGACCTTCTGGGTTGGAGCCAACTGTCATATACCTTTTTGGCAAATGACCTTAAAATGAATTACAATTGTGTGTTTAATTACCTATTTGCCTGTAGCTAGAAATTCTGGGAATGAGGTGGAATGAGTAAAAAATTTAGTCTATCATGTTCACCACTAAGTCTCTCATCTATTGAATGACTTACATGTGTGTACCTTGAACAAACTAATAGGAAGATGCAGGAGTAGCCAACCAAACCTATTGGGGAAGAAGCAGAGGGCAGCAGTTTAATGAGACTGACCAGGACTTTGCAGGAACTCTGACAAGGAAATTGCTGAGTCATGGACATGCCCTTTGAGCAGAGAATCTTAGGACGTTGCTTTCTTTGGCTTCATCCATGCTTTGGGTGAACATCACAGCTGCTGGCTGCCCCACCAGAAGACAAAGGCAGATAAATATTCAATATTTCATCTTAGAACTCTTTTATTCCAAGTAAGGAGATTCACAGAAAAGAAAGGAGGGTGTGTGTGGAGTTTGTGTAAGAGTATACAGGGCGTGTCTCAGAACCTCAACAGGAATGCAGCTGGGTCTCATGAAGAACAATCAACAGGAGCTAAGCTGATACTGGTAAACTGTTCAGCAAACTAACAAAATCTCTAGTTTTAATCTTGCCAAGCTAATAAGAAAAAAATGATATCTCACAATTGTTCTCCTTAGCGTAGCTTTGAACACTAGTGAGACTGAACTTTGCTTCATATATTTCTGAGCATTTTTTTCTAAGTTATTCAAGTTATTCATTCATGTCTTTTGCTGATTTTTCTTTTGAAATGCTCATCTTTTTCTTGAATCTGTAGGAACTTTTTATAAGTCGGAGATCTTAAATGTTTGTTTTCCACACACACATGTCCTGTGGGTCTTTTGTTTCTAACTTTTTATGGATTTGGAGACTTTGGACGTAAAGAAGTTTTATGTTTTTTAGAGTCAGATCCAATAATCTTTTCCTTTATCGTTTCTGGCTTTGGTGGCACACTGAGAAAGTTCTCATTCACCTAAATACTACAGAAATACTGTTTTTCCTTTTAGTTGTTTAATATACTATTAAATATTCAGTTTAGTTTTTCTTTTGAGATAAGGTTCCTCCTTTCATCCCTAGGCCTCTTTCTATTCCTCGTGTGTCACATTATTTGTTATTAAAAATCTTTTTCCATCTTAAGATAGCAATCTATTTATTTTTTGTCATTGACACTGTTAGGCTGAAACCCAAACTCCCTCCCCCAGCTGGCCCAAGCCAGCTATTCCCAGAAGCCTCGACCACCCCTGGAAGGTCCCTAGTTGTTTTTCTCTCATTCAAATGAGACTGACACCTGCTTCCTCCCATAGGCTCTGCTAGTCCTCTCCTCACCTCACCCCGCTGAAATGACACTCCTTATGCTAATCGAACGGTCCTAATTGTCCACAACTCCATTGGTTACTTATCAACAAGTGACTGTCCTCAACAAGGTCCACCTCCACCCTTTGTAAATTCCCGACTCCACAGCCAACACGCGGTTTTGCAGACTCCCGCCTAAGAACTCCGCAAAGCCACCCCAGAGGCAAATAAACTTGTTCTCTCTCTTTCTCTCTTTCCCAGGTCTCCTTTTATGGCAAAATTTAAACTAAATAAGACCTTTTACATTTAAAACCTCTAATAGATGGTGTATCGGTGACATTGATCACTGTTGTGCAACCATCATCATCCTTTTCTAATTGTTCTTTGTCTGTTAACATAAATTCACTGGCCTCTAAACTTGTTGTCTAATCTTTCCTGTTGCTTTTGTGGATTTGATTTCATAGTCTTTAAAAGAGTATATTAAAAAGGCAGCCAGCCAAGCCTAAAAAGGCAGACGTTCTTAATAATTAAGCTAATTAATTTGGTTAAAAGACTTCAGGGAATATTTTTGGTTTAAGATTTAAAGATTATCCCAGAGTAATAGTTTCAGGGGTTAAAGATTATCTCAGAGGAGTAGTTTTAGGGGTTTATTCAACCTCAGTGGCTCTAGAAAATCTGTATTCACTGAGTGTTTGAAATTCTGTTCTGCATTTCCCCCTTTTGATCAGGATTCTGCTATAAAATCTTCGATCAAAACCTTCAATAATGGCAGCTAGGCAGTTCTTCTCATCTCCTGACAAAGGAGGTAGTTGTTTATGGAAGCAAATAGCTACACATTCCATTTCCTCCGTCTATTCTTGACTTCTTGACTCTCCTTCCTTTGTTGTTTGAGGTGAATAGAGACCAATTGTACCTCAGATGGCTGATTGTAAGCTTAAAATATCCTAGACACTATACAACAAACTAAGAGCTAGAACAGAAGCGCTAAACACATTATAGGCCAATTAACTGGGGTGTCCTATGAAGCCGTGACCCTAAACCTGCAAACCAAGAAACCAAATCCCATGAAGTGTTGTATGTACATAAGCGGCATCAGTAGTTGCTCTTTTAGCTATAAACGTATCTGTCATGGATCGAATTGTGTCCCCCCAAAAATATGTACAGCCATGTGGCTGGGCCACGATTCCCAGTATCTTGTGACTGCCCTCCATTTTGTAGTTTTCCTATGCTGTATATTAAAGGATTGGGGTGGGGCTGTAAATCCCTTCATAGGATCACCTCCCTGCTCCACTTGTAAAGGGAGTTTCCCTGGACTATGGCTTGCACCACCCTTAACCCTTTCATCCTGCAAGAGATAAAAGGTAAGGGAAGCAGGCTCAGAATTGGGAACCTCGTACCATCAAGAAAGCAGCACCAGGAGAAGAGTTCATCCTTTAGACCTGAGATTCCTGCACCAAGATGCTCCCTGGACAACGACTGATGCAATACTGGACTTTCCCCCAGAGCCAGCAAGGGGGAAAGCCTTCCCCTGGAGCAGACACCCTGATTATGGACTTGTAGCCTACTGGACTATATAAGAATAAACCTTCTTTTGTTAAAGCCATCCATTCTGTGGTATTTCTGTTAGAGCAACCCTAGCTGACTAAAACAGTGTCTATCACACAACATTGGCCAATTCAACTTTTTACAGGTGTGCAAATGATTGACATCAATTACATGAATCTGCAGTGCAACCTTTACCCTTTCTTAATCAATGTGATTTTTCCTTCACTGTAAACTGGAACTTAGTGGTCCACAGAGATACCAGTCTTCATGAAACTAGATCAAAACAACTGCCTCAGATTGGCCACTGTCAAAATGGCCTACTTCATCTCATTATATACTTATGGACATGATATACTTATGAATGAGTGATAGTACCATTTTAATATTTAAACAGTAATGCTAAAGCTTGATTAATTCATTAGCATTAATCTCTAGGGAAGATATAATGGTATCCTTTAGGCTTCTCATTAGTCTTATTCAGTGGGGTCATGAATGACTAAACAGCCCAAACTGTATTCTTTTGTAATTAATTCAGTTAAAATTTACTTAACCTTCAACATTATTAGATACTTTTACATATATGGAAATCCTGGTAGTGTAGTGGTTAAGAGCTAAAGCTGCTAGCCAAAAGGTTGGCAATTCAAATCCACCAGATGCTTGTTGGAAACTCTATGGGGCCTTTCTGTTCTGTCCTATAGAGTCACTATGAGTCCAAATGGACTAAAAAACAATGGGTTTTTGCATTGGTGAGTGGTGTGTGGGGTTTTAAAAGCTGCCAAGCTGCCATCTGAGGGCACAGAATATGGTCCCAACTTAGCAGGAATGGATGATCACCAAAGACCAAAACAACGTGGGGGAAAGAGAACCCAAGAAGTCAAAGAGACCCACTTGAATGGTTGACTACATTGACTTGTGACCAGAAGAACCAGATGGTGCCCGGCCACCACCAGTGGTAGCCATGATGGACCTCGCAAAGTTGAGTCTCACCGGCAACACACGATAAAGAAGGGGTGCACCTTGATATCTCCCCTGAAAGACCGCAACTGATAGTCCACTGGCCTTGGAGTTCCCCAGGGAGCATGGGTCCAGGCCCTGATGCTGGCCCTGTCCGTAAATCATAATGGAGGTGAACTCTCAGACAGGAATGGATTGGACTTGGCAACACAGATTGACCATATCATGTGTGCACTTTATGGTTCTATGCATCTATAGGATGTCGTCCTGTTGACCTCTTACCGGAGGAAGGGGAGTGGGTAGAGAGGAGGGGATAGGAGATTGTTGGGAGGATAAGACATGTATGGAGCGGAGAGGAGTAGTGTGCTGTTGCTGGGCAGGGAGAGCAGTGGGAGCTGCATATAGGTTTGTATGTAAATTTATACGGGAATGTACATTTTCATTAAATCACAATAAAAAAGAAAAAAAAGTGGGGTTTTGGGTTTGTGTATATTATTTTATTTAATTCTAAAAACAACCCACTGAGTAGAAGAAAACTAAGTATATACCGAGCACCAACTGCAACCACTGAATAGCTAGCTAGCTGAAAAAGTTGAAGGCAGATATTACAATTATTCTAAGGCTACATGACTGCTGTGTTGTCTAAAACTCTCTCAGCTGCACATGATACTTGAATCCTACAGAAACTGCAAGTCTTAGCTATCTATTGCTGTCTAATATACTACTCTAACACATAGTGTCTTACAACAACAAACGTTTTATTTATCTGCAATTTGAGGAGGGCTCCATGGGAAAAGATTGTCTCAGTTCCATGCGACCACACTGGAGTGAATCAGGCTAGAGGATCCATTTCCCAGTGCCTACTTTGTCTGCTACCTAGTGCACAAAGCAAGTCTACAATGTTGACTGTTGGAAGACTTCACTGGACAAAGTTCCAAGGTAACTTAAATCCTATGCTACATGAGAAATATAATTGTTGCTAGGTGCCATTGAGTCCACTCTGACTCAACAATCATGTGTACAGCAGACCAAGACACTGACCAGCCTGTGCCGTCTTCACGATCGTTGCTGTGTTTGAGCTCATTGTCGCTGCCACCGTGTCAATCCATCTCGCTGGGAGTCTTCCTCTCTTTTCACTAACTGTCTACTTTACTTAGCATGAGGTCCATCTCAGCAGACTGGTCCCTCTTGATAACACACCCAAGTACATGAGATGAAGTACTTATTCTCGGATTTGTTTGTTCTTCTGGCAGTCCATGGTATACACAATGTTCTTCCCCAACAAAGGCATTTCTTCTTCTCTCTTGCTTAATCATTGTTCAGCCTTTTCATGTATATGAGGTGATTGAAAACAGTCCTCAGAGTGATGTCTTTGCCTTTTAACAATTTCAAGAGATCTTTTGCTACAGATTTGCCTAACTGAATAAGTTGTTTGATTTTTTTATTGTGCTTTAGATGAAAGTTTACAGAACAGACCAGTTTCTTGTTAAACCAATAGTACACATAGAGTTTTAGGGCTTTGGTTAACAAACACATGACTTGCCAACACTCTCCCTTCTCAACTTTGGGTTCCTTTTTACCAGCTTTCCTGTCCCCGGTTGTCTTCTAGTTCTTGCCCATGGGTTAGGGTGTTCTTCTTTAATCTGTTTTATTTTGCAGCCCTGTCTAATCTTTGGCAGGATGAACCTCAGGAGTGATTTCTTACTAAAATAAAGGAGGGTCTGAGGGCCATACTTGCATGGTTTCTACAGTCTCTGACAGACTGGCAAGTCTTTTTGTTTTTTTGAGTTAGAGTATTATTGTACATTTTTCTCCAGCTCTGTCATGGGCTGAATTGTGTCCCCCCAAAAATATGTGTAGCCATGTGACTGGGCCATGATTCCCAGTATTTTGTGGTTGCCCTCCATTTTGTGATTTTCCTATGCTGTATGTTAAAGGATTAGAGTGGGGCTGTGAATCCCTTCATAGGATCACCTCCCTGCTCCATAGTAAATGGAGTTTTCTTGGAGTATGGCTTGCACCACCCTTAACCCTTTCATCTTGCAAGAAGTAAAAGAAAAGGGAAGCAAGCTGAGAATCGGGAAACTCACACCATCAAGAAAGCAGCACCACCATCAAGAAAGCAGCACCAGGAGAAAAGCACATCCTTCAGACCTGAGGTTCCTACGCCAAGGTGCTCTCTGGACAAAGACTGATGCAATACCAGACTTTCGTCCAGAGCTGACAAGAGGGAAAGCCTTCCCGTGGGGTGAGAATCCTGATTTTGGACTTGTCGTCTACTGGATTGTGTAAGAATAAACTTGTCCTTGTTAAAGCCATCCACTCCTATGCTGCTCTAACAAGCTCTATCTAGAACCTTCTATTGTGAGCCTTGTCAGTGCAGTCAGTCAGAGGTGTTAGCCAAATACCAGCTAGTTGTGTTGGACTAATTCTGGTGGAGGCCATGGTGGTTGTGATCCAATAGTCCTTTGAACTCATCTTCCCCTTGTATCTTTAGTTTTCTTAGCTCTCCCTTGTTCCCTAAGGGGTGAAAGCAGTGGAGTATCCTAGATGGCTTCTTAGAGACTTAAGACCCCAGATACTGCTCACCAAAATAGAATGTAGAACATTTTATTTATAAACTATGTTATGCCAGTTGAGCCAGATGTTTCCCAATGGTCCCCACAGCTGGCACAGTCCTACAATTCAATCCAGCAGGAAGTTCGGATGTGTCTGTGGAACTTTCATGTCCTTGCCTTGTGTAAGTTCTGCTGGCTTCTCCAGTATTGTGTACTATCTCGCCCTTCACCAAAATCACCACTTATCTATTGTCTAGTGTTTTTTCATCCTTATTTTTCCCATCCCTTTCAAGCACTAAAATTTGTGTGTGTGTGGGTGGGTGTGTAAAGCTTTTCATGGGTTTTTTGTAATAGTGGCCTCATACAGTATTTGTTTGTGACTGACTTATTTCACTCAACATGATGCCCACATTTGTCCATGTTGTGGGATACTGCACAGATTCATCATCTGCTTTATTGTTGTGTGGTGCTCCATTGTGTGTATCTACCTTAGTTTATCCATTCGTCTGTTGATGGGCATCCGGGTTGTTTCCATCTTCTTGCTGTTGTGAATAACACTACAATGAATATTGCATGCATATATCTATTTCAATGACAACTTTATTTCTCTAGGATATATTCTTGGGAGTGGGATTGCTGGATCAAATGGCATTTCTATTTCTAGCTTTCTAAGGAAATGTCATATCATTGTTCAAAAAAGATTGTATCATTTTGCACTCCCACCAGCAGTGCATAAGAGATCCTGTCTCCCCACAGCCTCTCCAATGTTCGTTTTCTGCTTTTGTGATTCATGTCAGTAGGATTGGAGTGAGATAATATCTCATTGTCATTTCGATTTGCATTTCTCTAATGGCTAGTGATGATGAGCATTTCCTCATGTGTTTGTTAGCCATCTGAAGGTCTTCTTTGGTGAAGTGTCTGTTCATTTCCTTTCCCCATTTTTTAACTTGATTATTTGCTTTTTGTTGTAGAGATGTGGATTTTTATGTAGATTTTGGTAAACATATCCGGCATTATACCAGTACCAGGCTGTTTTGACTACTGTAGCTGTCATGGATTGAATTGTGTCCCCCCAAAAATGGGTGTACCAACTTGGCTAGGCCATGATTCCCAGCATTGTGCGGTTGTCCTCCACTTTGTGATTATAATTTTATGTTAAAGAGGATCAGGGTGTGATTGTCATATCCTTGCCCTATCCTTGCCCGAGTACCCTCTTGATCCAAGATAAAGGTAGTTTCCCTGAGTGTGGCCTGCACCACCTTCGATGCACCACCTTTTATCTTGCAAGAGATAAAAGGAAAGGGAAGCAAGCAGAGACAGGGAGCCTCATACCATGCAGAAAGCAGTACCAAGGAGTACAGCGTGTCCTTTGGATCGGGAGTCCTTGCACAGTGAAGCTCCTGGTCTGAGGGAAGAATTGAAGAAAAGGCCAACAGTCTTCCCCTGGAGCTGACTCTGAATTTGGACTTTTAGCCTACTTTACTGTAAAGAAATCAATTTCTCTTATGAAAGTCGTCCACTTGTGGTGTTTCTGTTATAGCAGCACTAGACGACTAAAACAGCAGCTGTATACTAGGTTCTGAGGTTGGGTAGTGCGAGTCCTCCTGCTTTATTCTTTTTCAGTAGAGCTTTTACTTATCTGAGGCTTCTTCCCTTTCCCTGTGAGGTTAGTGGTTAGTTTTTCCATCTCTTTAAAGAATGTTGTTGGTATTTGGACCAGGATTGTATTGCCTTTGTAAATTGTTTTGGGTAGAATTGTCATTTTCACAATGTTAAATCTATCTGTCTATGAGCATGAACTATTTTTCCATTTATGTAGATCTCTTGTGGTTTCTTGCAGTAGTATTTTGTAGTTGTCTTTGTATGGGTCTTTTACATCCCTAGTTAGATTTATTCCTATTTTATTTTTTAAGGGGCTATTATAAATGGTATTGTTTTTCTGATTTTGTTTTCATCATTCTCTTTATTGGTGAATAGTAATTCAACTGATTTTTGTGTTTTTCTTGTATCCTGATTCTCTATTGAATCTGCTAGTTCTAGTAGTTTTCTCCTGGAGTCTTTTAGGTTTTCTGTATGTACCATGTCATCCCCAAATAGGGAGAGTTTAACTGTTTTCTTACCAATTGGGATGCTCTTTCTTTCTTTTCTTGCCTTTTCTAGCTAGAACTTCCAGCAAATAGAAGTGGTGATGAATGGCATCTGTCATGGATTAAATTGTGTTCCCCCCAAAATCTATAGCAATTTGGCTGGACTATGACTCCTGGTACTGTGAGATGTCTTTCTTGTTGTAAATCCTGCCTCTATGATGTTAATGAGGGTAGATAGGCTGCAGTTGAGTTGCTGGGGCAAAACTTAATGGGTAGGATTGTACTGTGGCTTGGGGCAGCCTCTTGGGATACAGAAGAAAGGGAGGCAAGCTGAGATTTGGGGACCTCATACTAGCAGAAAGCAGTGCTGAAAGCCAAGTGCATCCTTTGGAAGAACTGGGGTCCCTGCACTTCAGAAGCTTCTAGTCCAGGGGAAGATTGACAACAAAGACTTTCCTCCAGTGCCAGCAGAGAAAGCCTTCTCTTGGAGCTGACATCCTAAATTTGGCCTGTTAGCCGACTGGTTTGTGACAAATAAAATTGCTCTTTTCAAAGCTATCCACTTGTGGTATTTCTGTTAAACAGCACTAGGTGACTGGACAGCATCCTTGTCGTGTCCATGTTCTCAAGTGGAATATTTTCAGCCTGTCTCCATTAAGAATGATATTGACCATTGGTTTTGCATAGGTAACCTTTGTTATGCTGAGAAATCTCTCTTGTATATCTATTTTATCAAGTTTTGTCAGCAATGGTTGTTGGATTTTGTGAAATGCCTTCGCTGCATCTACTGACATGATTATGTGATTATTTTCTTTCCTTTTATTTATGTTTTGAATTACGTTGATTGATTTTCTAATGTTGAAACATCCTTGCCTACCTGGTATGAATCCTATTTGGTCATGGCATATTACTTGTTTGATATGGTGCTGAATTCCATTGGCTAGAATTTTTTTTTTTGATAATTTTTGCATTTTTGCAATTTACAGCTATTGGCCTGTAAATTTCATTTTTTTTTTCTTTTCTTTTGTGGTGTCTTTGCCTGGTTTTGATATCAGGGTTATGCTGACGAAATCAGAAGTATCCCTTCCTTTTCTATGTTCTGAGATAGTTTGAGTAGTACTGGAGTAAGTGACCGTCCTAAAGAAAGGTCGCTCATCAACATGGAGAAATCATCAAACAATATCTTAATATCACATACAAGTAAAATTTTGCTGAAGGTCATTCGAAAATTGGTTGCAGAGGTGCGTGGATGGGGCACTGCCAGAAATTCAAACCAGACTCTAAAGAGAATGCGGAATGAGGGATATCAATGCTGATGTCAGATGGATCATGGCTGAGAAAACATGAGAATAAGTAGAATAAATTAAGATTTTAAGAATTCTTGTTGAAATATATAAAACACAACATTGGCCCAAGTTAACATTTTTCACATGGAGTAAATTGAGTTTTATCTTGAGAAGACTTGCTGGAGAATATGAACTATGTCTTCAAACATTTAATCGGAGAGATTTGTGATGGGTATCTCTAGGGGTGAGAACTACCACTGACTGATAAAACTCCACAATCGCAGATTTTACCCTATTAGAAGGAACTACTTTGCAGCAATTAGAAGCATTTTACGACAGAATAGAGTGCTTAAGAAAAATGAACCAATTGCCTTACAGTGGATTATGACTTGTGGTGACCTCCTGTGTGTCAGAGTACAAGTCTGCTGCCTAAGGTTTTCAGTGGCTGATTTTTTGGCAGTAGATCACTAGATCTTTCTACTGAGGCACCTCTGTGTGTACTCCAACCACCAACCTTTTGGTTAGCAGCTGAGTACATTAACTATTTGCATCACAGGGACTGGAATAATTAAGGAGAGGTAGTAAATTATTTAAATGCTTCCTGAAATATCACTTGTTGGAAATATTGCAAAATTGATTAATCCATTAGGTAACATGTGGAATCAGATGATTTTTTTAATGGAATTCTGATGAGACTACATGATTGTAAGACCTCAAGTTTATAGTATTAATCTAAATTAAAATATCAACCAACCAAATGAAAACCTGCTAACCTGTCTCCTATGGTATGCATCAGTTGCTTTCTTTATCCAGCATTTGTATTCATTTGTTTTTTGGAAATACATCTTCCATTTGTTTTAAGAGACCTCTCCACCTGCCAACCGTGTGATTTCAATGGGAGCTGCTAAACCAGTGCTCTGCCTCTTCCTCTCCCTCTAATGTAGACATGGGACCCCAGCAGGCCGGTTGGAGTGCTTCCTTGGGAGTTTTCTAACTGGAAGTAAGGAGAAAGTTCTGTTACCTGTGGTGTCAGAGTGGAAAGGGTGTGAGCCTTGGAGAAGCTGGGACATGCAGTTATGTTTTCATGAACAGAGTGAATCCAGAGAGAAGCAGGCAGAGGGAATTCCTGGTTCTGGATGGTTTGGAGACACCACAGCATAACTACTTTTTCTGCAGTTTGGGTTCAGGAGTGAATAAAATCTCTATTTTGCCCATCGTAGTTCAAATTGCTCTTCTGTCACTAGCAATCAAAATCCTGACAAATTCTCTCTCCTGATATCCCTATTCCTGTTAACAACACTCCTAGTTATCAAGCTGTAAAAACTCTAAGACTTCTTTTTTCGGTCTCTACAAGTCCTATCAGTCACCAATCAAAAAAAAAAAAAAAAAAAACCAAACCTGTTGCTGTCCAATAGATGTCAACTCATAACATCCTTATAGGACAGAGCAGAACTGCCCCATAGAGGTCCCAAGCAGTGGTTAGTGAATTCAGACTGGTAAACAGCTGAGCTCTTAACCACTGAGTGACCAGGTCTCCCATCAGTCACTGTATTCTTTGAATTCATCCCTTCCCCAACCATGAAATGAATGTCCTGAATCATGGCTTTGGACAAGCTACTTGCTCCCAAACCTTTCATAATGTAAATCTTACTCAAATTTTGTTCTGACATTGGATGATATATGGATAGTGTTTTATCAGCTAGGGCTGCTCTAACAGAAATACCACAGAGTGGATGGCCTTAACAAAGAAAGGTTTATTCTTACATAGTCTGGTAGGCTGCAAGTCCATATTCAGGGTGTCCACTCCAGGGGAAGGCTTTCCGCTTTTCGGCTCTGGAGGAAAGTCTGGTATTGCATCAGTCTTGGTCCAGGGAGTATCTTGGCGAAGGAACCTCGGGTCTGAAGGATGTGTTCTTCTCCCGGTGCTGCTTGCTTGATGATGTGAGGTTCCCAATTCTCTGCCGGCTTCCCTTTCCTTTTATCTCTTGCAGGATGAAAGGATTAAGGATGGGGTGAGCCACACTCCAGGGAAACTCCCTTTACAGTAGAGCAGGGAGTTGCTCTTCTGAAGGGATTTATAGTCCCACCCTAATCCTTTAACATACAGCAGAGGAAAACCACAAAATGGAGGACAGTCACCAGATACTGGGAATCATGGCCCAGCCACATGGCTGCATGTATTTTTGGGGGCACACAATTCAATCCATGACAGATAGCTTTTACAAGCTGTCATCAAACTTTTGTCAATTTTTTTTCTAACACATAATCTACCCCTACTTTGAATGTCCTTGTGTCTGCTGTCTGTGTGAACCCTTTCTTTAAGGTCAGGGTTAAACCTCACCTTCTTTGTGACTTTTCCTGAGCCCCATTCCAAATCAAAGCAATCTTTTCTCACTCTGGTCTCTTGGAGTCCTTTGTCACTTCCAGTCATTTGTCAGTGTAATTATATGTAAATGTTATATTGTTGTCTGTTTTTATGACTGATTTATCCAATTACTCTGAAAGCTATCAATGCAAGGGCACTACCTTTGCTTTCCCCGCAATCCCCAGCACAGTAACACCTTGCATACATTAAGTTCATTCATTCATTCAACAAACGTCTACTGGATATCTGCTGTTGACAGGAACCATTCTCTAGGGATATAACTGTAAGTAAAGCTGAGGGAAAAATTCTGCTCTTGGGGAGCTTGTATTTTAGTGAAATAGAAACAGAAAATAAGCTAGTGTAAGCAACAGTTTTTAAACATGTAACAATGATTATTAAATTTTAATAGCTATATATATCATACATATAAATAATGGTATTAACTAAAGTCCATAGTATATTAAATGGTAGTAAGAGCTATGGAAAACTAGAGTAGCATACACATGGCTTAGGCAAAGAGTGTTACCAGTGCTCAATGAATAATGTAAGAATTGATCTCTTTTCCTCAGATATTTTCTTGTTATTTTACCTACTTTGCAAATTCCTCTAATAAAGTTTAACCTACCCTTGCACAGCAGCTGTGACATCTGTTCATTTCCTAGTATTCATTTTTAAATTACTTTTAAAGCTGTGAGTAACCATTCCTTTGACATTGTATTATGTGTACGCTTAAAGAAGGGCCTAAAATTCCAAATGTCAGGGGTTACAAACGTGAATGCCAGACTCCAGAGGAATAAGAAGTGGCAGAACCTTGTTAGGCAATACTTCAGGCCCTGTGTTGTTAGATTTTTTTGAGAGAAATCACAATCAAATTTTTAAATCTATCCACTAATCACAATTTAAAATATACCGTGCAGTCCTGGCCTAGGGGTTTTCCAATTCTCTTGTCATGGAGAACACTGCCAACCCTTGCCACTTCTACCTTAATACTTCCTGCTTTTCTGAGACACTTGCCTCAATCAAAAGGCTAGATTTTGTCAGTACTGTGCACAGATCTGGCACTAATTATAACTCATGTACGGACATACCAGCCACAATAACTTAACCAACTTGTGTTTTGAATTAACACATTTCATATTCCCTTGGTCCATATTTCCTTTTTATGGAAACCAAGAATTAAAGAGTCAGAAGGAGGCTTACAGGGTGAGGGTGAGGTACTCTTTTAGAGCCTCCCCTGTTTGGGATCCGTATGGACAGTCCTTCGGGCCCATCATGAGCACTGCTACTGGCAGGCAACTACCTGTCCACCACCAACGAGTACACCAATAAATATCTCTACCTGTAAATACAACCACCCAAGCAAACCCCAAATGTATTGGCACTGAGTTGATTCCAACTCACAACAACCCTATAGGGCAGAGTAGAACTGCTCTATAATGTGTCTGGGAAACCCTGGTGGTATAGTGGTTAAGTACGATGGCTGCTATCCAAACGCTTGGCAGTTTGAATTTGCCACGCACTCCTTAGAAACCTAATGGGGCAGTTCTGGGTTGCCATGAGTCAGAATTGACTCAGTGATGACGGGGTTTTGATGGTTTATCAGGTTTCTAAGACTGTAATCTTTATAGAAGCAGATTACCATATCATTTTCCTGTGTAGTAGCTGGTAGGTTTGAACTGCTTACTTCCCTGTTAGCGCCAACGGCTTAACCACTTCACTACCTGGGCTCCTCTACCCATGAACATGGAACTCTATATAACATTGTATATTAGTTTTGTAGGGCTACTGTGACAAAGGACTACAAACTGGATGATTTAAAACAGCAGACAGTTTTTCTCATTAGGTGTCATGGAATGAATTGTGTCCCTCCAAAAATGTGTGTAGCCAATTGACTGGGCCATGATTCCTAACATTTTGTGATTGTAGTCCATTTTGTGATTTTCCTATGCTGTATGCTAAAGAGGATTAGAGTGAGACTGTAAACCCCTTCCTAAGGTCACCTCCCTGCTCCACTGTAAAGGGAGTTTCCCTGGAATTTGGCGTGCACCACCTTTTATGCTACAAGAGAAAAAAGGGAAGGGAAGCAAGCAGAGAGTCAGGAACCTCACTCCATCAAGGAAGCAGCACTGGGAGAAAAGCACATCCTTCAGACATGAGATTCCTGCACCAAGATGCGCACTGAACAAAGACGGATGCAACACAAGGACTTTCCTCCAGAGCCAACAGGGGAAAAGCGCTTCCCCTGGAGCGGACGTCCTGAATTTTCACTTGTAGCCTGCTGGACTGTGTGAGAAGAAACTTTTATTTGTTAAAGCCGTCCACTCATGGTATTTGTGTTAGAAGGGTACCAGCTGACTAAAACATTAGGCAAGTAGTTTGAAATCAAAATGTTAGCAGAGTTGATTCCGTCTGGATGCTCTGAAGGATAATGTGCTCCATGCTTTCTCCTAGCTTCCGGTAGTTGCTAGCGATCTTTGACATTCCTTGGCTTGTAGTTGCATCACTCCAATCTCTTCTTCCATGGACACATGGCCTTCTTCCCTATATGTGTCTCTGTGTTTTCATAAGGATAGCAGTCACTGGATTTATGGCCTAACCTAATTCAACAGGAGCCCTGGTACTCAGTGATTAAGAGCTAAGACTGCTAACCAAAAGGTCAGCAGTTTGAACCCACCAGCCACTCCTTGGAAACACTATGGGGCTGCTCTGCTCTGTCCTTTAGGGTCATTATTAGAAAGAATCAACTCACTGGCAGTGGGTTTGGTTTTTGGTCTAATTCAGTATAACCTTATCTTGATAACATCCACCAATACTATGTTTCCAAATAAGGTCATATTCATAGGAATCAAGGGTTAGGGCTTAAGCATATCTTTTTTGGAGGACAGAGTTTAACTCCTGTATTTTGTAACTCACGTGCAGCAATCCAAGGCTTCTCAGTAATCTGCTTTCTCTCACATATGCCATGAGAGTCTGCATATTGTTGGCAGGCAATCAGATATTAGACCTGAGAAAGAAAATAGGTGCCATGTTCTAGATGTAAGCCAGAGAAAGGAAAAGCACAGACTAGAGGACGGTGAAAATGAGAAAGAAGCCAAAGTTAAGAAAGAAGGATTCTAGAAGACTGTAGCCCAGACAGAGGAAGACAGCGAGGCTTTTTAGAGTGATGCTGGGGCCAGGCTCCTTTGGAGCAAACAATGCAAGATAAAGGGAAAAGAGAGAGAAGCAAGATTTCTGGTTGGAAAGTCCTGGCTAAGCCCCCAGGTTAAACAGGATAACTTCAGGGAGCTACAGCCAGGAAAATCAGACTTCATAAACATAACCATGTCAAGCTGAACTAATGAAGGATGCCATGTAAGTATAATACATCGTCTTACCGTATTATTAAAGATTTCCTCATTTTGAGGTAAGCTGCTATTAATTCAAGGAAACATGTTAAGAACTGTGGCATCGGGAGGCTATAGGTTGAAATCTCAATAGGATGATATTCCTAAAGAAAGTAGACATAAAATCAGGCCAAAGACATTATATAAATGTAGGGTATTAGTCAAGGTTGTGGTAGAAACAGATGACATACTAATCTGGTGGTTCGCGGTTAAGGGAATCATCAAGGGATGATGATGCGTCCAGGGACCAGCAATAGCAGAAACCATCACCACCTCTAAGCATGAAGGCAAAAAGGGGGGACTGACGTTACCTGATACACCCATAAGTGTCTACAGCTGTCAAAGGGGAGCTGTTCAGGGAGTGTTGTTGTTGTTGTTAGGTGCTATCAAGTCCATTTTTACTCATAATAACCGTATGTACAGCAGAAAGAAGCACTGCACAGTCCTGCACCATCCTCTAGTATTATATCACACCCTGGTAAAAAGGGAAATGGGGAAGTAAATACCCTGAAATCTCTCTCCCATCACACTCCAATACCTTGGACAGAACTCAAGGTAAGCCTGAGGGCACGCAGGCCCAGAAACTCCAGTTCTTAGACGATGGTTTTCCAGGACCCAGGTCAAGACAGAGAGTCAGAAGAGTATGTCTAGAGGGGCAAATGGAGACTATCCATCTGTCTTAGTCATTTAGTGCTACCCTAACAGAAACACCACTGGTAGATGACTTCAACAAGCAGAATTTTATTCTCTCACAGTTTGGGAGGCTAGAAGTTCAAGTTCAGGGCACCAGCTCTACAGGAAAGCTTTCTCTCTCTGTCATTACCAGGTAAAGTCCTTGCTGTCAATCTTCTTTTGGCCCAAGAGTTTCTCAGCTCAGGAGCCCATGGTCCAAAGGGCACACTCTGCTCCCAGGGCTTCTTTCTGGGTAGCATGACATCCCTCTTCTCTTGCTTTGTTCTTTCTTTTATACCTCAGAAGAGATTGATTCAAAATACACTGTAATCCTGTAGATTGAGTCCTGCCTCATTAAAATAACTGCCTTTAATCCTGCTTTATTAACATCATAGCGGTTAGGATTTACAACACATAGCATAGTCATATTTGATTACAGAATGGTAGGCTACCATACAACACTGGGAATCATGGCCTAGTCAAGTTGATATATACATTTTTGGGGCACACAGTTCAATCCAAACCCATCACATATTACTCTAACATGGATTTTAAGATGCTAGAAGTCAGACTGGCTGAGTTTAGATCATTTCTAAGGTGCATCAGATATGACTGGCTGATTATAGATAGTCATTCCCAATTCCCTTCTTCTTTGTTGCCTTCCACTAGAGTGTCTGGAAGGTTAAACACCCTCTTTAGTGGCTGTTTTAGTCAGCTAGGGCTGCTCTAACAGAAATACCACAGAGTGGATGGCTTTAACAAAGAAAGATACATTCTTACACAGTCCGGTAGGTTGCAAGTCCATATTCAGGGTGTCCGCTCCAGGGAAAGACTTTCCCCTTGACGGCTCTGGAGGAAAGTCCGGTATTGCATCAGTCATTGTCCAGGGAGTGTCCTAACGCAAGAACCTCTGGTCTGAACGACGCGCTCTGCTCCCGGTGCTGCTTGCTTGATGGTAGCGAGGTTCTCAAATTGTCCTTGGTTCTTTTTCCTTTTATTCCTTGCAAGCTAAAAGCATTAAGGGTGGGGCAAGCCATACTCCAGGGAAACTTCCCCCGTAGCAGGAATTCACAGCCCCACCCCAATTCTTTAACATACAGGTTAGCAAAACCACACAGTGGAGGACATTTCCAAGATACTGGGAACCATATCCCAGCCACGTGGCTGCACATATTTTTGGGGGGACACAATTCAAACCATGACAGTGGCTAAGAGTTGTTATGTTTCATAGTTCTGGCCAGTGGGACGTAAGTGGAAGTTAATGGGTGGACTTTATGGGAACGTTTTGCGTAAAAGGACAAACGAAGCCAGTGTCTTCAGATTTCCTTCCTTATGTCCATTCTTTTTGCCGAACAGTTAACAGTGCTTGGAACCAGTAACCCTGGGAAAAGACCTAATCCTCTCAAGGACACCAGCCCTGGCATCGCTGATTCCTGAGCAAGGGCCATTAGCCACTTACCTTGGAAGTTCATCTTATGTGAAAGAGTGTCAGGAATTGAATTGTGTCCCCCCCACCAACTATGTGTGTTGTAGTTTGGCTAGGCTGATTCCCAGTATTGTATGATGTTTCTGTATACCGTAAACTCTGCCTCTATGAAATCAGTGAGGGAGGATGGGCGACAGCTGTGTTGGCAGAGCAGGACTCAGTATGTAAGATTGTACTGTGTCTTGAGGCAGTATCTTGAGGCATAAAAGAAAGAAGCTAGTAGATAGATTTGGAACCTTCACACCACCAAGTAAAATGAGTCTGAATTGACTCAGCAGCAGTGGGTATGGGTTTTTTGGTATACTATCAAGTAACAGTGCCAGGAACAGGGCGTGCCCTTTGACAAGGACCAGGGTCCCTGTGTCTCAGAAGCTCCCAGTCTCGGGAAAGACTGACAACAAGGACCTTCCTCCAGAGACAGCAGAGGAAGCCTTCCCTTGGAGCTGAAGCCGTTAATTTGGACTTTTAGCCTGCTTTTCTATGAGAAAATGAAATCCCCTTTATTAAAGCCTTTCACTTATGGTATTTCTGATATAGCAGCACTAGATAACTAAGACAGACACAGAAGCAGGAAACTTATTTAAATCACTTAAGACTTATTTAAGTCACAGCCAGTCAGGTTTTCTGTTACTTGAAGCTGAAAACATTTTCAAATGATACAATAGATCTATATTCCTGGTGTTCAAAATAAGGATAATGGTGTTTATTTCAGAGGGTTATTGTAAAGCTAAAACATGGTAACAATAACTAATGTTTGTATAGTATGTAGGATGTACCAGGCACTGTTCTGAACAGTTTACATGTATGAGCTGTTTAAAATCTCAAAAGAACACTGTAACGGTAGACATTATTATTATCTGCATTTTAAGAACAAGGAAAGAGATTAAATCATTTGACCAAAGTCCTGTAACTTATGAATGAAATACAGAAGCAGTATTTGAACTCAGATAGCCTGTCACCAGGGTCATAAAGCAGTTAACACAGTAGTAGAGAGTAAGCCCTCAAAACATGTGGACGATAAAATGATGATTAGACGTCATAGGAATGCCCAGAAACGGACGAAGGGGCACTGCTGTTTGAAGTAGATTGGGAGTGGTTTATGTTACAAAGTGTAGTTCAAAAAGGTACTGTGCACCCAGAGAAAAATCCCTTTAAAGGCCAGATGAGAAACTTAAAGAAAGGAAGAGATTAAGACAAGCAAGACAAGAGTTCTAGGGTCAGCTATCTAATGTCATCTATCCCATGGTTCCTTTCCTCAAGTCTTTTCTCATCTTTGGGTCTCGGTTTTCTGGATGACCATGCTTCCACTGCCCTTGAACTAGGATTTTTCCCATCCCATTTATACTCCTAACCTGGAAACTCAAGAACTAGGAACATTTCTCTCTCCTTTCTGTCTTTTTTTTTCAGTTTTTTGTTTTATTATGATTGAATGAAAATGTACATTTCCATAAAAATTTGCATGCTCACCTATATGCAGCTTCCACAGCTCTCCCTGCACGGTGACAGAAGACTCTTCCTCTCTGCTCCATACATGTCCCATCCTCCCAACAGTCTTCTTTCCCCTTCTCTCCACCCACTCCCCTTCCTCCAATAAGAGGTCAGCAAAATGATATCCTATAGATGCATAGAACCATAAAGTGCCCACAAAATACTGTCACTCTGGGTCACCAAGCCCAATTCATTCCTGTCTGAAGAGTAGATCTTCATTGTGATCTATGGGCAGGGACAGCATCAGGGCCAGGGACCATGCTCCCAGGGGAACACTGAAGCCCCTGGACCATCAGTTGTGGTCTTTTAGCGGAGATCTCAGAGTGCACACCTTTTTGTACTTGTGTTGATGGTGAGACTCAGCTTTGTGAGCTCCATTGTGGCTATCACTGGTGGTGGCCGGGCACCATCTGGTTCTTCCGATCACAAGTCAATATAGTCACCCACTCATGTGGATCTCTCTGTCTTCTGGGTTCTCTTTCCTCCATATTGTTTTGGTCCTCGGTGATCATCTGTTCCTGCTGAGTTGGGACCATTTGCTGTATCCTGAGAAGGCAGCTTGGCAGCTTTTAAGACCCTGGACAACCCTCACCAATGTGAGTGCTAGTTGTGCCAATTGGCCTCGATTTCACCTGAGAGCATGGTCCCCAACCCCCCACCCCCACTACTCTGTCCTTGCAATATTGGGTTAAGATGGAAGGAGTACTCAAGTTATATTGAAGTCCACTTAATATTGTTCTTTCTGATGTGTGCTGTCATTGATTGCAGCCAACCAAATTTCTATCAACTATCTAATCTAAACCCTATTCCCATCACCTTCCCTCCTTCGACTCCCTTGCAGCCATCGTAGAGTCTTTTCTTCGATGCACAAGTCTGATTTGAGTTCTTATGTTGGGGGTCTCGTACAATATTTGTCCTTTTGTCACTGACTACTTTCACTCGACGTAATGTCCTCCAACTGAAACCAGGTTATGAGATGTTTCCTGAAATCATCGTTGTTCTTTATCATTGCATAGTGTTCCACTGAGTATATATACTGTAGTTTACCTGTCCATTCCTCTGTTGTTGGGCATCTGAGTTGATTCCATCTTTTAGCTATTGCGGATGGTGCTGTGATAAACATTCATGTGTGTGTATCAGTTGGTGTGAATGCCTTGATTCTGTAGGATATATTCCAAGCAGTGGAATTACTGGGTCAAACAGTATATCTATATCCAGTTTTTTAAGGGAGCGCCAGGTTGCTTTCCAAAGAGGTTGCACCATTTTGCAATCCCGCTGACAGTATAGGAGAGTTCCACTTTCTCCATAGCCACTCTAACATTTGTTGTTTTGCGTTTTTTGGATCATGGCCAACCTTGTTGGGGTGAGGTAGTATCTCATTGTAGTTTTGATTTGAATTTCTTTAACAGTTAAAGATCATGAGCATGTCTGTATGTGTTTTTTGGCTGCCTGGATCTCCTCCTTAGAGAGGTATCTGTATCTCCTTCACCCATCGCTTAATTGGATGATTCATCTTTTACTTATTGATATTTTGTAGTATCTTATATATTACGAGATCAGGTGTTGATCTGATGTATAGTTGCCAGATATTTTTTCCCATTCTGTAGGTGGCCTTATTAATTCTATTAATAAAGTCTTTGAAGAGCAAACGTGTTTGATTCTTAATAGCTCCCATTTATCTATTTTCTCTTCTGTTGATTGTGGTTTGTTTGACAGATCTTGAAGTCTGTCTGAGTTGTGTATTAAAGCTTCCATTGTTGTTCCTACTTTTTCTTGGATCTTCTTTGTCGTTTTAGATGTGATATTTACGTGTTTTATGTAGTTTGAGTTGTTTTTTGTATAAGGTTTGTGATATGGGTCTGTTTCAATTTATTGCAGACAGATATCTAATTTTGCCAGCACCACTTGTTGAAGATACTGTTTTTACCCCAGTTTAATGTCTTAGGGCCTTTGTTGAATACCAGCTGTTCATACGCAGATAGTGCCATCTCTGGGGTCTCGATTCTGTTCCATTGATCTACTGTCTCTTTTTGTACCAGTACCAGGCTGTTTTGACTACTGTAGCAGTGTAATAGGTTCTAAAGTTGGGTAATGAGAGGCCTCCCACTGTGTTCTTCTTCTTTAGTAGTGCTTTACTTACCTGGGGCTTCTTCCCTTTCCAAACAAAATTGGTGATTTGTTTCTCCATCTCATTAAAAAATGACACTGGAACTCTATTTCTTTACTGAAGTGTATTAAACATTATTTTAGTCAGCTAGTGCTGTTGTAACAGAAATACAACAAGTGGATGGCTTTAAAAAGAGGAATTTTATGTGTCACAGTCCAGTAAGTTAAAGGTCAGAATTCGGGGTGTCAGCTCCAGAGGAAGACTTTCTCCATTGGTGCTAGAGGAAGTCCTTGTCATCAATCTTCCCCTGGACTGGAGCTTCTGAGGTGCAGGGACTCCAATCCTTTCCAAAGGACATGCTCAGCTCCCAGTGCTGCTTTTTGGTGGTATGAGGTCCCAAATGTCTCTGCTAGCTTCTCTCCTTTATATCTCAAGAGACTGTCTCAAGGCACAAAACAAATTTACACCTTGAATTTTGCTCTACCAGCACAACTGCCACCCATCCACCCTTGTTAACATCACAGAGGCAGAAATTCCAGCATGAGGGATCACCACAAAATTTTAGGAATTATGGCCTAGCCAAATTGTTACCAATTTTTTGGGGAACACAATTCAATCCATGACAATCATTTACATTAGGGCCGACATGGTGCTATAGACAGAAGCATCGTATTGTCCCTCTACAGCAAAGACCTGAAAAACTAAGTAAAGCAGATAGAAACACCAGTCATAGAATCTTAGACATCAAATGAAGGGATAAAAAACACAATCAAGTATCAAATGGAATAAGAAACTTATAGAGAACAAAGAATAAGGAGAGCTATGGAGGAGTGGTCGCCTACTAGCTAACATGGCATGAATTTGCCATCTTGGACCTCAGCCACCAAGAACAGCAGACAGGGAGTTTGGGAAGGCAACTTCGTGGAGCTCCCTTCTGTTTTCAGTGCTGTTAGAGTTTATTTACACATTTTATAACACCGTCACTGAGTGTTATAATAGACACTTAGGTGTCTATTATGGTTGAATCTTGATGATGGATTATCTCTTTTGTTATACAGTGCCCTTGTTTTTCTTTTGTTGTGGATTTTGTTTTAAAGTCTATTTTATCTGCTATTAGTAGTGGCATTCCTACTCTTTTTTTTGTAGTTATTTGCTTGATATATATTTTTTCTATCCTGTGATTTTTAATAAATTTACATCTTTATTTCTAAGTTGTGTCTCTTGTAGACAACATATTGATGGATCTTGTTTTTTTTACTTTTTTAAAATTCATTCTTTCATTCTTTGTCTCCTTATGAATGTATTTAGGCCATTTACATTCAGTATAATTATTGATGGGTGTGAGTTTATTGCTGTCATTTGGTAGTGCTTTCTTTTCTGGTGCTGACATTTTCTTCATTCCTCTTACCCTCCTGTGCTGAATTCCTTTTCAATTCTTTTTCTTTTGTTTTTGTAGATTTTGTTTTTATTGGGACTTTATGTTTTTCTGCCTTATTTTGATCAGTGGTTTTGTTAACTTTCTTTGTGTTTATTTTTAATTTTATCCCTATCTTCCTAATTTGATCTAGCCTATTATTACTTGGTATCACCTTGCCTTTGCCGCTATTAGAAAGTTCTATACTTACATTGTTCATCCCCTCTTTTATTGTTCTGATGTCACTGTTATTTACAGATTAACCTCTCTGTTGCCCTGTTGTAATTCTTTTGGTTTTGGATAGTCCTTGAGAGTTCATTTCCTAGGCTGGTATCTGGTTGGTACAGTACTGCACCCAAGATTCAGGCTTTGGCCTAATGTTTTTGTTCTCATACTAAAGTACTCCCTTTAATAATTATTTTATTTTATTTATTTTTTTTTGGCTTTTTACATATTCCAGTTATTTCTGTTGTTTCACTATTATATTTGAGCAAAAGCTTTTCAGGATATGTTATTCTTGGATGGCATTTTTTTTCTCTTTCAATGCTTTATGAATGTCATTCATTCTATTGTCTCTTCCCTGTGTGGTTTCTGCTGAGTAATCAGAACTTAGCCGTATTGTTTTCCCTCTGTATGTGACTTTCTGTTTTGCTAGAACTGTCCTCGGGTTTCTTTCCCTGTCTTTGGTTTTAGTGAGGGTGATTTGATATGCTTTGGTGATTTTCTTTTGGAATCTATTCCATATGAGATTTATTGAACTTCTTCAATGGTCCCAGCTTTTCATCTTTTGTGATATTAGGGAAGTTTTCTGTCAGCAATTCTACAAAAAGCCCCTCTATTTTCTGTATTTTTCATTCACCTGTTCTGGAACTCCAATTACTTGCAAATTTTTGTTTTTGATTGTATACCACGTTTCTCAGTTTCTTCATTTTTTTTAATTCTTTTTTTCTGATTTTTCCTCAGAGTTGTATCCAAGCATTTGTCTTCAGTCTCTCTGATCCTGTCTTCTATTGTTTCAAGTCTGCTCCTCAGCCCTTCTGTCACTGTCCGTTTCTGAAATCTTGGTGTTTATCTTTTAGATTTCTAATTGTTTTTGTTGTATGATTTTTAGTTTTGAATTTATTTTGACATTTTGTGCCTGTATTATTATCCTGAATTCTTCCTTTTGGGTGGTCATATTTTCCATGAGTTTATTTGCATTTTCCATGAATTTGTCTATTTTTTCCTATGTATGTGTATATATATTGGTCTGTCTTTTGCTTTGACTCTTGGATAGCTCTAAATAGTAGAGATTTGAATTCCCTGTCAAGCAGTTCTAGTACTTTGTCTTCTGTTGGAAAGTCATCTGGTGTTTTATTTTGGATGCCTACCAGAAACATCTTTTTCTTTTTCCTTTCTTTTTTAATATGCTTTTGTATTGTCTGCTGTCATCATTCAGTAGTTATTTTTTCATTTAGTGATTGCAGGTCTGTTTGTTTCACCTGCTTTTAAAGTTTTATCTGGTTACGTCAGAACAGGTGCCATGTGCATCCTTTGTTGTTTGTTCATCTGTGGACACAATGCTTTCCACCTCCTTATCTAGTGGGCAGGGCTAGTTGCTCAGCTGTGACACAGCAGGGCATTATCAGTGGGCAGGGCTAGTTGCTCAGCTGTGACACAGCAGGGCATTATCAGTGGGCAGGGCTAGTTGCTCAGCTGTGATACAGCAGGGCGGATTCAATTAAAGGTCAGGGTTAGGATTGATTGGTTGTGGTAAGTATTAGGGCTGACAGGGCAGGCCAAGGATCAGTGCTGGGCCGGTTCCAGCAGGTAGGCCTGTGATGCTTGGGTGTTGGATGTTCAGTGCACAATGTGGTATGCAGGAGGTTGTGATGTGTGGAGTTAAGATGGGTATGGGAAAGGGGAGAGAGAAACAGTAGACAAAAATAAACAAATGAGTGTAGAGGGGGCTTACCATTACAGTGTAGAGATGCGAAAGTGGGAAATGTGGAAAACTGAGCGGGGGGGGGGAACTAGATAAAATTTGAGAAAGAGGAAAAACAATGGTCCCCAGGGGTCCTACCAGTGAGGCTGGAGAAATGGCTTCTAGGCTGGGTAGCATAGGCTGACTAGAAGGGATGTATAGATGTTATAGAGTACCAAGTACTCACAGAAAAAAATGTAAGTATTGAGAAATGAAGAAAGACTAGATAGAAAGGAAACAGAGAACAAGATAATGTTGCCAGGAATCCCTCTAATGTGGCTGTAATCAGGGAAGTAGCTCCTAATTGCAGTACAGCCAAGCTAGAAGAGGATCCAAAGCTGCAAAGAGATAAAGCAAAACAAGACAAAAACAAAACAAAGTCAAAAAGTCAGAAAATGAAACCAAGATATCCCACCAGGGAAGCTCTCAACAGGAGACAGAGCACCCACTGCACGCACTACATTCTCCCTCTTTCTTCCTGCCTTTCTGCACCTGAATCTAGGATACCGGACAGCATCATCCAGATATCAATCTAGGAAAGAATTCTCAAGGTTAAATAAAACTAAAGGATTTACGACAGGGAAACAAAGAGGGTAATCTGTAAATGAGAACAACATCAGAACAATGAAAGAGGAAATAAATGGTGCAGGTATAAAAATTACTGCCATTGAGTTGATTCCAACCCATAGGGACCTTACAGACTGACTAGAACTGCCCTATGGAGTTTCTGAGGAGCTCCTGGGGGATTAGAACTGCCAGCTTACAGGTTAGCAGCAATCATTCTTAATCACTGTGCTTCCAGGATTTCCAATATATATAGAATTTTCAAATGGAGAGGAAGTCAAAGTGATATTAAGTAATAAGATCCTGGTTTAAATTTAGGAGCCAAGCCAAGTGCCGTCGAGTGGGATCTGAGGGTCACCATGAGTTAAACTTACAAAGACAAGGGTAAATTTCAAGTTAACCACAAAGAAAGTAAGAAGCCTACTCATTAAAATAAAGAAGGAAGACAAAGTCTTGGTAAACTTGCAAACTCTACAAAAATGAAGGAAAGAAAGAAAAAAACAGAAACCCATAAACAAAAGGAATTCAGTACAGGAGAGTGTATTGAATTGGTCTTAACATGACTGTGGCCATCTTAAGCCACCATAAGTTACTCATCACAACTCTGCCTAACCTCTTGTACTAGGACACATACTATTAACATCTTGAGTCCTTTAACCTAGAAGTGCTTACTAAGAATACATCCAGATGAAAGAGATAAATCATGGAAAACCATGAGAAAAAAAAGGGTGCAGAAAACCGCTCCCTTTCAGATGAGAAGTTAAACAGATCTGGATATCTTTAACTCTTTAACGTTAAAGAGATTAACTTCCCCTAATACAAACTATAAATACTCTAATAAAGCTCAATTCTGGGCTCTTGGCTGTGATGACTGTTAGCCTCCTGATCCCACTTTTTCGTATGTTTTTCCTTAATCTTGATGTAGCCCCCATCTCTGACCCTGTTCATCAGGGATCTCCGTGTACCCAACAGGAGAGTAACAGAACAGAGGAAACAGCAGCACTACACACACAAAAAAAAGCAGTGCAAAATGATAGTAATAAACTCACACTGATCAATAATCCCACTGAAAATAAATGGCTTAAATAGAGACGGAGAGTGACAGAATGGATTTTTAAAAAAGGATCCAGAAATATGCTGTCTATAAGAGATGCAGCTTAGAAACAAAGACACAGATTTTTTTCTTTATTTTTATTTTATTTTTTTATTATGATTGAATGAAAATGTGCATTCCCACATAAATTTGCGTGGTCACCTATATGCAGCTTCCACTGCTCTCCCTGTCTGGTGACAGCACACTCTTCCTCTCTGTTCCGTACATGTCCTATCCTCCCAATGGTCTCCTGTCTCCTTCTCTCCACCCACTTCCCTTCCTCCAGTATGAGGTCAGCAGAATGACATCCTATAGATGCCTAGAACCATAAAGTGCCCACAAAATATGGTCACTCTGCATGACCAAGTCCAATCCATTGCTGCCTGAAGAGTGGATCTTCATTATGATTTATGGACAGGGGCAGCATCAGGGCAAGGGGCCATGCTCCCAGGGGAACTCCGGAGCCCCTGGACCATCAGTGGTGGTCTTTTAGTGGCGATGTCAGGGTGCACCCCTATTTATTCTTGTGTTGCCAGTGAGACTCAACTTCGTGAACTCCATCATGGCTATCACTGGTGTTGGCTGGGCACCATCTGGTTCTTCCGGTCACAAGTCGATGTTGACACCCACTCATGTGGGTCTCTCTGTCTTCTGGGTTCTCTTTCCCCATGTCATTATGGACCTAGGTGATCATCTGTTCCTGCTGAGTTGGGACCATTTGCTGTACCCTCAGATGGCAGCTTGGCAGCTTTTAAGACCCCAGACGCCCCTCACCGATGTGGGGTGTGGTGAGTTCTCATTAGCAAAGTGCTAGTTGTGCCAATTGGCCTTGGTTTCCCCTGAGAGTATGGTCCCCAGCCCCCAACCCCTTCTACTCTGTCCTCGCCATATTGGGTTAAGATGGGAGGAGTACATAAGTTCTGTTCCAGTCCAGTTAATATTGATCTTCTTACTAATGTGTGCTGTCACTGATTTCGCCCAACCAAATTTCTAACAACTATCTAATCTAAATGCTCCCCTCCCTCTCCCGTCCTCTCCACCCTTGCAGCCATTCAAGAGTCTTTTCTTCTGTGCATGAGTCTGATTTTAAGTTCTTATAGTAGGAGTCTGGTACAATATTTGTCCTTCTGTCGCTGACTATTTTCACTCAACATAATGTCCTCCAGTTGAAACCAGGTTATGAGATGTTTCCTGAAATCATCGTTGTTCTCTATCACTGCATAGTGTTCCATTGAGTATATATAACATAGTTTACCTATCCATTCCTCTGTTGCTGGGCATCTGGGTTGATTCCATCTTTTAGCTATTGTGGACTGTGCTGTGATAAACATTTGTGTGAATGTATCAGTTGATGTGAGTGGCCTTGAGGATATAGTCCAAGCAGTGGAATTACTGAGTCAAACAGTATATCTATATCCAGTTTTTAAGGGAGCGCCAGAATGCTTTCCAAAGAGGTTGCACCATTTTGCAACCCCACCAACAGTGTAGGAGAGTTCTACTTTCTCCACAGCCTCTCCTGTTTTTTTTTTTTTTTTTTTTTTTGGATCATGGCCAACCTTGTTGGGGAGAGGTGGTATCTCATTGTAGCGTTTTGGGCTGCCTGGATCTCCTCCTCAAGAGAATTGTCTGTCCATCTTCTTTGCCCATCGCTTAAATGGATGATTTATCTTTTTCTTATTGACATTTTGTAGTACCTCATAGATTATGAGATCAGGCGTTTGACATATAGTTGCCAAATATTTTTTCCCATTCTGTAAGTGGCCTTTTAATTCTACTAATAAAGTCTTTGAAGAGCAAAAGTGTTTGATTCTTAATAGTTCCCATTTATCTATTTTCTCTTCTGTTGATTGTGGTTTGTTTGACAGGTTTTGAAGTCTGTCTGTGTTGTGCATTACAGCTTCCATTGTTGTTCTTACTTCTTCTTGGATGAGCTTTGTCATTTTAGATTTGATATTTAGGTCTTTTATCCAGTTTGAGTTAGTTTTCGCACAAGGTTTGTGATGTGGGTCTTGTTTCAATTTATTGCAGACAGACATCTAATTTTGCCAGCACCATTTGTTGAAGATATTGTTTTTATCCCAGTTTAATGTCTTAGGGCCTTTGCTGAATGTCAACTGTTCATAGGCAGATGGTGCCATCTCTCGGGTCTTGATTCTGTTCCATTGATCTACCTGTCTCTTTTTGTACCGGTACCAGGCTGTTTTGACTACTGTGGCAGTGTAATAGGTTCTAAAATCGGAAAATGAGAGGCCTCCCAGTGTGTTCTTCTTCTTTAGTAATGCTTTACTTACTTGGGGCTTCTTCCCTTTCCAGACAAAGTTGGTAATTTGTTTCTTCATCTCATTAAAAAATGTCACTGGAACTTGTATTGGGATTGCATTACATAAATAGATTGCTTTGGTAAAATAGACATTTTCACAACATTAAGTCTTCCTATCCATGTGCAGGATAGGTTTATCCAATTATGTAAGTTTCTTTTAGTTTCTTGTAGTAAGGGCTTGTAGTTCTCTTTGTAAATTTCTGTTATTTCTCTGGTTAGATTTATTCCTAGGTTCTGTATCTTCTTAGGGGCTGTAGTAAATGGTATTGACTTGGTGATTTCTTCCTTAATAATCTTGTTGTTGGTATAAAGGAATCCTACTCATTTACTTATGTTTATTTTGTATCCTGAGACTTCGCTGAACTCTTCTATCAGTTTGAGTAGTTTCCTTATGGATTCTTTGGGATTCTCTGCATATACAATCATATTATCTGCAAATACAGAGATTTTTACCTCTTCTTTGCCGATGCAGTTGCCCTTTATTTCTTGGTCTTGTGTAATTGCTCTGCTTAGAACCTCTAGTACAATGATGTTGAATGGGAGAGGTGAGAGTGGGCATCCTTGTCTAGTTCCTATTCTCAAGGAAACTGTTTCAGTCTCTCTCCATTCAGGATGACGTAGGCAGTTTGCTTTGTATAAGTGGCCCTTATTGCACTGAGGAATTTGCCGTCTATTCCTATTTTGCTGAGAGTTTTTAGCATGAATGGGTGTTGGACTTTATTAAATGCCTTTTCTGCATCAATAGACAAGGTCAGGTGATTCTTGTCTTTTGTGTTATTTATGTGGTTGATAACATTAGTTGTTTTTCTGATGTTGAACCAGCCTTGCATCCCTAGTATGAATCCAACTTGATCAAGAGAGATTATTTTTTTGATATGTTGCTGTATTCTATTGGCAAGAATTTTGTTGAAGATTTTTGCATCTAGATTCATGAGTGATATTGGTCTCTAGTTCTCCTTTTTTCTTGAATCTTTCCCTGGCTTTGGTACCAGGGTTATACTGGCTTCATAGAATGAATCTGGGAGTATTCCATCCCTTTCTGTACTGTGAAATAGTCTCTGTAGTATTGGAGATAACTCTTTTCTAAAAGCTTGGTAGAATTCCGCAGTGAAGCCATTTGGCCCCGGCTTGTTTCAGTTGGCAGTTGTTTGATGACCTTTTCAATCTCTTCCTTTGTGATGAGTTTATTAAGTTGTTCTGCATCACCTTGTGATAAATTGGGTAGGTGATATGAATCAAGGAATTTGTCCATTTCCTCTAGGTTTTCAAATCTGTTAGAGTACAGTCTTTCATAGTATTCTGTTATGATATTTTTTATTTCTGTTGGATCTGCTGTGACAACTCCCCTCTCATTTCTTATTTGGATTATTTGTTTCCTTTCCTGTTTTTCCTTAGTAAGTTTAGCCAATGGTTTGTCAATTTTGTTGATCTTTTCAAAAAACCAGCTTTTGGTCTTTTCAATTTTTTAAAATTGTTCTTCTGTTCTCTTACTCTTTTAGTTTTGCTCTAATCTTTTTGACCTGTGTTCTTTTCTTGCCCGAGGGGTTCCTCTGTTGTTCTCCCTCTACTTGTTGAAGCTGTAGAGTTAGTTCTTTGATTTGGTTTCTCCTTCCTTCCAGATGTCTGCATTTATGGAGATAAACTGACCTCTCAGCACTGCTTTGGCTGTATCTCATAGGTCCTGGTAGGAAGTGTTCCCATTCTCATTGGAATCCATAAATTTCTTCATTTCATTCTTGACTTCTTCTATAACCCATGGCTTTTTGAGCAAGATGTTGTTTAGCTTCCATGAGTTCCACTTTCTATTTATGTTTTTTCTGCTAATGATTTCAACTTTTATAGCTTTATGATCTGAGAAGATGCTTTGCATTAATTCAGTGGTATGGATTTTGTTGAGAGTTACTTTATGTCCTAACATATGGTCTATTCTGGAGAATGTTCCTTGTGCACTGGAGAAGAAGGTGTAGTTGTCTGCTGATGGATAGAAAGTTCAGTATATGTTAATGAGGTCTAGTTGGTTAATTGTAGCAATAAATTCTTCTGTGTCTTTACCGAGCTTTTTTCTAGAGAATCTGTCCATTACTGAGAGTGGAAGGTTGAAGTCTGCCACTATTATTGGAAGTGATCTATCTCCTTTTTGAGTGTAGTTAGTGTTTCTTCAACGTATTTAGGTGCTGTAATATCAGGTGTATGAATATCTAATATTGTTAAGTCCTGCTTGTGTATTGAACCTTCCAGAAATAAATAGTGTCCATCCTTGTCCACGATGGCAGATTTTACAGTAAGATCTATTTTATCTGAGATTAGAATTGCCACACCTGCTCTTCTTTGTTCATTGTTAGCTTGATATATATTCTTCCACTGTTTAATTTTCAGTGTGTTCA
Source organism: Heterohyrax brucei (assembly GCA_028571685.1). Taxonomy (NCBI): domain Eukaryota; kingdom Metazoa; phylum Chordata; class Mammalia; order Hyracoidea; family Procaviidae; genus Heterohyrax; species Heterohyrax brucei. The sequence continues at coordinate 39,376,319 of CM053154.1, forward strand.
TACCTTTAAGTCTAAGGTGAGTTTCTTGTAGGCAACATATGATGGGTCATGCCTTTTGATCCAAGATGTCACTCGATGTCTCTTTACTGGAGCATTCAGACCATTTACATTCAATGTAATTATTGACAGGTATGTGTTCAGTACTGCCATTGTGATATGTTTATTTTCGTGTTGATGTTTTCTCTGTTGTTCTTATTATTCTGTTCTGAGACAATCTTCTTTGTGAGTTGTTTTTTTCACTTTTTTCAGGGTTGGTTTTGTGGTTGTTGAGATGCCTATATTATATTTCTTGATATGGTATGTTGTGTCTTTATTGTGCTTTATGGCTGCCCCTATGATCCCACTTAATAAACTATGTACAAACCTAATTTTAATTACTACCAGTCTTGTCAACTTCCTCTCCATCGAGAAGGACTATAACGACTGTAGTAAATCCCTCTTTTTAATATGACGACATCACAATTTTCATGACATGATCACTGGGTTATTTCTTTCACTATTATAGTTTTGATTGAGTTTGGAGCCTTCCCTAACTGAGTAGGATTCTGGATGATGTGTCCTTCTACAATATAAAATTAGTGGTTCTGTTCTTTTAAGACAAAGGCAAGAGATTCTTTCAGTATTTCTTGTAGCTTTGGTTTGATTTTTACAAAGTCTCTGAATTTCTTTTTATCTTTGAATGTCATAATTTCATTTTCATATTTGATAGATAGTTTTGCAGGATATATGATTGTTGGTTGAAAATTCTTCTCCTTCAAGGCTTTGAATATGTCATGGCATTGTATCCATGTCAGCATTGTTTCTGCTGAGAAATCTGACAAAAGCCTATAGTGTTTCCCTCTGCATATTAGCTTTGATTTGAGTCTTGCTCCCTTTAAAAGTTTCTGCTTATGTTTCATTTTGTTAAGCTTGATTATAATGTGTCTTGGGGTCTTTCTTTTGAGATCTATGTTGAGTGGCATTTGATGTGCATCTTGGATATCTACATTTTCTTCCTTTGAGATGTCTGTGAAGTTCTCTGACAGCAGTTTGGCAACAATACTCTCTGTGCTCTCAGATGTCTCGCCCTGTTCAGGGACTCCAATTAATCGTAGGTTGTTCCTCTTAATAGAGTCCCACATGCTTCTTAATGCTTCTTCATTTTTCTTGTTTCTTTTTTCTGATTTTTCCTCATAAAGCTGGAGTCAGCAGCTCTGTTTTCCAAGTCAGAAAGTTTCTTTTCCATCTGTTCCATTCTGTTTTCTTGGCTTTGGATTGAAGTTTCTATGTCTTTGATTTTGTTCCTGATCTGTTGGATTTCAGAGTACTGGTGTTCCATCAGATCAAACAGCTTGCTTAATTTTTCACTTTGCTTTGCTGCATTTTGTATAAAGTCTAGGAGAGCTGTCTATATAATCCTTTTGTATTCACCTTCTTATAATTTCAGAAAAGCTTCTTCATCTGGAAAGCTCTTTGGTTGTTTCATTTGGGGGCCTTCTGAAGCCATGGATGATTTTGTTGTTATTGCTTTCTCCAACGTCTGTTGTTTTTGGTGCTTTATGTGAGTCAATAATTGCTGGGAGTAATGCTGTGAGGAGGGACTGCAGTTGTTTCTCTAAGTCATCTTAAAATGAAAAGTGAAAGGTATCTGACCACTGCCTTGGTCAGTCAGATTTTCAGGTGTACAGGACCCTCTTCCAACTGGCACAGTAAGCACCTCTGTATGCAACCTCAGATGTTATGAACTAGTTCAAAATATAGCAAGGCTACTGCCCTGTTGGCCTCTCATGACAGACCCCAGCTGTAGGCGACATTTTGTAAAACATTGCTTTTCTGCCAGCAAAGCGCTCTCCTGCAGGCAAGTGCTGGCTCCAAGCCTAGGAATTAGGTCTCATTGAGGCTTCCATTCTCAAAATGGCATCCTGCAAAAGCTCTCAACTCAGCACCTCCGTACAAATTGCACCATGGCAGAGGTGGAAAGAGAGGCTAGAGGTGCTGAAATGCACAGAGGCTGCAGTCTCTGTTGCCAGGCCCCTGCTGTAGGTGATACTGTGTAAACTACTGCTTTTCAGGCTGAAAAGTACTCTCCTTTGGGAAGGCACTGCCTCAAAGGCTGAGAATTAGGTCAAGCTTAGGCCTCCGTAACCAAGATGGTGTCCTGTACAAGCTTGCCACCTGGCGTCTCCACAGAAGCTGCACCGTGGCAGAGGTGGAAAGAGTAGGGGCCCCCAAAATATGGCAGTTTCACCCACCAATCCCACCAACAGTGCTTCTAAGACTAGCTGCTAGTCAAGACCCAGCTCTGCTGGCCAGCCAAGACAGAGGAAATAGAAACTCAAAATGGTGAGTTTCCTTTGGTCTGAGAAAGCAAGGACTAGAAAGGAACAGGAGTCAGCTAAAGAGAGGTTTTCAGTTCAGTGGTGTGAAGTCCAAATTAACAGCCCTATGCCGTGTCCTAAGGTTCACTAGGTGACCAGAAGGATCTGTTTAATTATCACTTCAGGTCTTAGTTTCCAGAGGGGTTTAGGGAGACTTGTGCTTAGTCTGCCAACTTGACTCCACCTCTCTGACCCAGATTTATTAAAAATCAAAGGATGGAAAAAATATATCAAGCAAACAGCAACCAAAAAAGAGGAGAGGTAGCAATACTAATCTCAAATAAAATAGACTTTAAAACAAAATTTACCATAAAAGACAAAGAAGACATTGTATAAAGACTAAAGGAACAATTCAGCTCAATGACGTAACCATGATAAATATCAATGCACCCAGTGACAGGTCTCCAAAATATATAAGACAAATTCTAACAGTAATGAAAAGAGAAATTGACAGTGTCACAATAATATGAGACTTCAATACACCACTCTTGCTAAAGGACAGAACGTTTAGAAAGAGACTGAACAGAGGTGTAGAAGATCTGAAGAACACAATCAACCAACTTGACCTTATAGACATATATAGAACACTCCACTCAACAGCAGCAAGCTACACAGTCTTTTCCAATTCACATGGAACATTCTCCAGAACAGACCACATCTTAGGCCACAAAGCAACCCTCAACCAAATCCAAAACATTGAGATAATACAAAGCACCTTCTCTGGTCACAATGCCATAGAAGTAGAAGTTAATAACAGGAAGAGCAAGGGAAAAATTTATGGAAATTGAAAATAATACCTTCCTGAAGAACCACACTGGTTAACAGAAGAAATCAAAGATACAATTAAAAAAAAATTCCTAGAATCAAAACAAATCAAACATTTAATATTTAATATCATATATGGCCAGTAGGTGTCAGCATCTATCACAAAATGGGTCATTGTTTAATTTTTTACATATAAAATCAAAGATTTAAGTTACTAACACAAATTAGTTTCTTCCTTTATTAATGCTTAGAAGGTTGGAATCCCATAGATCCTTTATTATTTCACTGGATATATATATAGAAATTACATTTCTAACGTTAAAAAAGACAGGAACAGTTTTGATGGAAAGATAAAAAAACGGCTTTCATATAAAATTATTCGTCCATTCATCAATCTGTCAGTTACTTATTGACCGCTTTGCATATTCAAAGATAAAGAAGAAAATCTGGGGAGTCAAGAGTCTAGTAGAAAAGTGATAATCTAAATAATTAACTGGAGATGAAATCACTCCTGCAAACCAAATGAAACCAAACAAAGCCTATGGGGTTCCTGTTTGTCAGAACCCACCTCCCATGTCCTATTTATCAAAACCCAGAAGTTTCCTCTTTTTAATAAGAAAAAGTTGGGCCACTACAGAAGTTGTTTAAACTCAAGTGAACCAATCCTTATTTGCCATGCAAGTTGTTCAATTTTCCTACACATTCATTGGAAACTCTGGTGGTGTAGTGATAAAGGGCTACGTCTACTAACCAAAAAAGATCAGCAGTTCAAATCCACCAGGAACTCCTTGGAAACTCTATGGGGCAGTTCTACTCTGTCCTACAGGATTGCTATGAGTCAGAATTGACTTGATGTTCCTGAGTTGCTTTTTTAAAATATGTTTATTACTGAAAAACCCTGACCCTTTTCTCTATTTTCCTGGGAGCTTTGGTGTGACTTTCAGGCCAGCTGCTTACTGATTCACAAACGTCTAAATAAAGTTTTGAGTTCTGCAAAATCAGTGAAAGATTTTGTTATAAAAACAGGATCTTGCAGGTTATAGAATACTATAATTTGAAATGAGGGATATTTTGGTGACTTTTTGGTGTACTTGTATGTTTGCCTTAAATATTGTGTTTTCCCCCTGATCTACAGATCCTCTGCCATCATATCCCTGTGCTCCCATTTAAAGATAACAGAACATATGAAAAGCTGAAGTGCTAAACATTTCTATTGCACGTATGTCTGGTAAGTACCTATTTTGTCTTCCTTGAACATGAATGGGATTCCTGGTAGCACAGAGGTTAAAAGTTATGCTTTGTAACCGAAAGGTTGGCAGCTGCTCCTTGGACACACTGTGGGGCAGTTCTACAGGCTCTCTATGAGTCAGAATCGCCTTGACAGAGAAGCGTTTGGTGTTCTGGTGTGACTCTGGGTGGTACAGGCAGTTTATGACTGGCTGCTAACATGAAGGTTGGTCACTCAAACTCAAGCAGTGGCTCTGTACAAGAAAGGTCTTGTGTGCTACTTCTCTAAACAGATTATAGCCAATAAAACCCTATGGAGCAGTTTGCTATATAACACAGAGGGCCACCATGAGTTAGAAACAACTTGATGACAATTGGTTTAGTTTTTGTTTAGTGACACCTTAGTTAGATCTCAAAGCTTCTTAGTAACACTCAGGTACTGAAAAGTCTAGCCCAGTCCAGTGCAATGGGGAATCTCAATTTCATATCTAATTTGGTTCTCTTTCTCTGTTCTCCAGCTTATGTATGACCAAGGGACCTGCTCTGGGGATGTGGCCTGCTGTCTCTATTCTTCACTCCTACTCTGCTTCATTTGTGTCCCACAGGACTGGGGAAGACTCAGCAGGGATTAAAGGTGGGAAACAGCCCTCTGCAGGAAAAGAAGCCTGGCAAGATGACTCCAACACAGATCTCATTGGCCAGAACTCAGCACACTTGGGTGCAAAGGAGCTTGAGAAAATTCAGTCTTTATTCCCAGTGGCCAAGTACCCAAGAGAAGATGACCTGCTCCAACTGAACTTTTGCTGTTTACCACTGTCAGTGCCTTCTGAGCTGCAGTCCCCTTAGCTGGCAGACAGCTGCTTGCTCTGGGTACCAGTGAGAAGGCTGGAGCTCTGATGATCTACATAGAGGTCTACTTACAGCACAGAAAATGCAGACCTAAAGAGAAGCAGACTCTTCCTCTAGGGCAACACTACTACTTCTAGAATGTCTCCACTCCTTTACTGAGGTAACAGGAAATGCTGACATAATGGTAGCAGGATAGGTTGGGTTAGTCAGTCCCTTGAATATGCTTGGCAAGTGCCTCTAGCCTTAGGGCTTTAGCAGCAATTCCAATACAACAGGGAAAGTGTTTGCTACCTGGGACCTGAGGCATTAACATGTAAATGCAGTCTTTTTTTTCTTTTTTTCATTACTACTAGATTCTTCTGAGAAGAAATAATTGATGTGGAAAGTAGAAAGAAAAATACAAAAACTCAAAACTTCAAGTTTCAATAAGGGAAAAGGATGCTGTCAACCCACCATATCCTACAGAATAGAAATAGAATGTAGATTCTTGTGTGGTTTGGGCAAGACACTGTGTAACTCCTGTTTTTCCCTCTGTAAAAATGGGTGTAGAAAAAGAGAAACAGACAGTGAGAGCCTGACACAGAGACAGATGGGCAGTGGCATTGTGGTAAGGACTGCTGGTCGTTCACCAATAGAATTGTAGATACTCTGTTTGGTGCGTGGTCACTCAGAACAAAGACTACATTTCCCATCCTCCCTTGAAACTGGGTGTGCTAAATTGTGCCCAGTGAGAAGCAAGCTGAAGTACAGTGTAGCAACTTCTAGATACTTCCTTAAAAAAAATCAGGTATTCCTTTTTGGGCTTTTTTCATTTTTGGCCCCTTCTCCTTCCTGTTGACTGAAAAATCAAAAACCTAACCCGTTGCCATTGAGCCGATCCCGACTCATAGTGATGCTATAGGACAGAGCAGAACTGCTGCTCAGAGTTTCCAGGGAGTGCCTGGTAGATTTGAACTGCCGATCTGATGGTTAGCAGATGTAACACTTAACCACCTTGCCGGCAGGGTTTCCAGGGGCCCTGTAACCACTGCTGTGGAGCCCATTCCGACTCATAGCGACCCTATAGGACAGAGTAGAACTGACCCATAGAGTTCCAAAGAGGATTCCAAATGCCTAGAGGATTCCAAATGCCGATCTTTACATCAGCAATTGTAGCACCTAACCACTACACCACCGGACAGAGTAAAACCACCCCATCAAGTTTCCAAGGAGTGGAACTGAACTGCTGCCCCTCGGGTTAAACCACACCACTTAACCGCTAGGCCACCAGGGTTTCTTCCTGTTACCTGGAAGCTGGCATTATGGCTAGAGATGGAGCAGCATCAGGAAGCGATCTTGGAAATGGAAGGCACGTATAACATAGTAACAACATAGAATATGGTCCCTGTTACTTACAGCACGTCTCAGTTCACTTTCTCAGTGGCACTAGCATCTCCAGTGCTCAACTGTCACAAAACATTAATGGCTGCTGTATTGAACTGTGTAGCTATACCGACAAAAAACAAAGCCATCTGCAGCCACACAGCTCACTATCTGCATTAACACACATTTGTTACTCCAGGAAGTTCCAGCCTAGCGAGATGAAATTGCTAATAGCTTTATTGTTTGTTTCCGTTAACGTCCTCAAGTCTATTTACCACAAGAAAACTTTCAGGAGAGTAAATATACCTATTGATGTGTATAGATCAGTCAACTAGGTTAAAGAAATGACTATGTATTCCTGAAGAGCTGTTTTCGAGCTCTCACTAATATGGATAACAGAGGCTGAAAAATTTTCCTCCCCTCCTCGCTGCCCCCGCCGGCACCTGATACGATTCCCCCTTCCCTTCCCAGCCGGCACTTGCTTGACAGGGCCACCAGTGCCTGACACGATTTCCTCTTCCCTTCTCAGCTGGCACTCCCCTAGCAGGACACTTCCACCTCCCTTTCTCAGCACGGCTCCCCAGCTGGCGAGATACAATAATCCCATTCCCCTTTCCTTTCCGAGCCCGGCTCTCCAGCTGGTGGGATGTCCCTCCCCCTCAGAACTCTGCCCGCTCACCCCATTTGTCTCAACCACAACATCCTCAAACGGCACTATATATACATTCCTGGAGCCAAACTGGGGTCCATTTGTTGGAACCTGAGAAGTTCCCGGTGGCCTGCCAGCATAATAAACAGCTTCTTGCCTTTTCCTGGGTGTCTTTCGCTTCCTTATTTTCTGCAATATCACTTCTGCTGGGTCCGGCCAGTTCTAAGCTATTGTGTCATAGGCTTTGCCCTGTCACCTTCTTTCCAGACCCATCAACCTATGCAGCACTTTGGAGGCCTCTGCCTCAGAGCAGAGGGTAGGAAGTGAGGCTCAGGCTATGCTAAGAGCCAGCCCAGTGTCCGAGGGCTGGGAAAGAGGATGAGAGAAACCCAAATCTGAAGTTCTCCGCCAAGCCAAGTGCCATCATATAGAGGTCAGGAATCTAAGACACCTGCTCTCCTGCAGCAAACCGCATCCTTTCAGTCACCAAAGGGCCTACAGCCTGTCCCATAGTGAAATCTCACATGTGTAAGGTAGGGGAAAGGAAGCCCAAAGAGTGCTGCAGTGCCCCTCCCTCTCTCTCCCTTGTGCCTAGAGCTAGAGGAGATGGGGTATTTCTAAGCTCCGAGGAAGGCAGGTGGGTGTAAGCTCCCAGCATGTTGCTTCAGGCCTGGGCTAGGCTCACCAAGTGTAAGGGGTCTACCTGCCCCACCCAAGGACCAACTTCAGCACCTGCCCTCTCAGGAAAAGTGTAGCCTGTTGTGGGTGCTGGGCAGAACAATATGTTTTCCTCTGAGGCTTTACTGGAGTGGTTCATAACTACGGTCTGCTAGCAAAGTCAGAAATTCATAGCTTGAGGGTTGCCTAAGGCACTACCCAGTTCATAAATTGCTACTTAAAGCCAATAATTTCAAACAAAATTTGTTTGTTGAAAATGTATTTTAACACAATTAGCGATCCGACTCGATGGCACTTGGCTTTAGCATCAACTATTGTCTCACATTTGGTGTCTGTTTTAGTCAGCTGGGACTGCTCTAACAGAAATACCACAGAGTGGATGGCTTTAACAAAGAAAGATTTATTCTTACACAGTCCGGTAGGTTGCAAGTCCATATTCAGGGTGTCTGCTCCAGGGAAAGACTTTCCCCTTGACGGCTCTGGAGGAAAGTCCGGTATTGCATCAGTCTTTGTCCAGGGAGCGTCCTCACGCAAGAAACTCTGGTCTGAAGGATGTGCTGTGCTCCCGGTGCTGCTTGCTTGATGGTAGCGAGGTTCTCAAATTGTCCTCTGTTTCTTTTTCCTTTTGTTCCTTGCAAGCTAAAAGCATTAAGGGTGGGGCAAGCCATACTCCAGGGAAACTCCCCCCACAGCAGGAATTCACAGCCCCACCCTAATCCTTTAACATACAGGTTAGCAAAACCACACAATGGAGGACAGTCCCAAGATACTGGGAACCATATCCCAGCCATGTGGCTGCACACATTTTTGGGGGGACACAATTCCAATCACGACAGTGCCCGCAGGTGGTGTATAGTTAACAAACTTGGATGCTGACCAGAAGGTAGAAGTCTGAGTTCACACAGAGGTGCCTCAGAAGAATAGCCTGCTGGTCTGCTTCAAAGAAAAAGCCATGGAAAACCCTATGGGACACATTTATGGACAGATACAAATGGTATTGTTACCAGACAAAACTCTGGGTTCATGCCACCTGCTGTGAAGCCAGTCTCTGAGATAGGGGTTGGGGTAAAGTAATCAAAGGTTTACTGCCAAGCCAGCATGCAAAGAGATTGGGAGCCCCCTCCCCCTCAGTCTGTCTGCCTTTGTCAGGCAAGGTCAGTGCTTTTAAAGGGAGAGGCTAGTGCTGGTGTAGGGGCTTCAAAAGGGGTTTGAGAAGGGGCTGGGTTTCTTCTGTCTAGGTCATCTAGATAATAAGGGTACCACCTGCTTTGCAACCTCAGAGGGCATCACCAGCCATCAAGGAAAATAAAGTGGTTTTAAACACCATCTGACCAGCAGTCTGCAAGAAGAATGCTCAGCCAAGCCGAGCGAAGTGACAAGTTATTTTTCTGTCCTCCCTGTCCTCCTGCTTAATTCTTTTTCATTGGTTACAGCCCAATTATCAAGATAAGCGGTGATACTCACAGCCTATAGTTTACTAAATCTAGGGTGGTACCTTTAAGAGCCCTGCCCTAGCATGGCAACCTGGGGCTTGCGGAATGTAGATGACTATGTTTTCCACGTGGGTTGGCGGTGGTGGATCTCAAACAATGCCTCTCAGGCCCTCGGTCTTAGGTCCCCCACTCCCCACCCCCACTCCCCATCCCCACTCCCCACCCCCACTCCCCATCCCCACTCCCCACCCCCCACTCCCACCCCAGTGCTTTCATCCTCTGGTTTCACTATTACCATTGAGACAAGGACAAAAAAGACCAGCCAAACCACACCTTAGAACATTCTGGAGTGATAAGCAACTTATTTTCTCACCCCATACTAGGGGCCAAGTTCCTTGAATTATCCGTGAAGTTGTTTGCTACAGAAGCCAGTGTAGACCCAATTCAGAAGCATGCGTGTATAGGTGGCCACTATATGTGTTTCCAAATGGGGGCACAGAGAGCTACAATCAAGACCAGGGAACTGAACCAAGAGAGAAAGAAACGGCACATATGCAACACTCCGTGAGGCTTGCTACGGGTTCCAGAAGCCCTTGTGGCAGAAACCATCTTGAACTCTGTGTGTACATGCAGTCAAAGGACAAGCAGCTACCCACCATCCTAAGAAGGAAATTTTTCAGGTCTCCATCTCTCATATACTGTCCCCTAGGTATAAAACCTCAGTGCCATCAAGTGGTGTCAGCTGGGCAATGAAAACCCAACCTTGAACTTGCTCAATGGTACAGCGTGCAGGAGAGCTAGACACTCTGCTGCTGCCTTACTTCAAAGTGCTTTCATCTTCCAATAAAGATTTCTCCCTGAGATATTGTGGGTTTGGTTCCTGATCACCCTAATAAAGTTGGTCATATGAAAAAAAAAAGGATTTTTCCCTGGTGGCCCGGCCATATCTCCTCCAGTAATTCTTTCTTGCAGGTCTGACAAGAACCCTTGAGAGTCTTTAGTGACACCCTCCAGTGACACCATGCGTCACACTGCACTCCACAGAAGTGGTAGTGGTATCTCACATTCGTATAACATTTTAATGTATGAAGACCATTTACAGGTATTTACATGATTGATTAGAATAACAATCCTGCGGGACATTTTAATCCTCATTGTAAAGTTGAGACAATGGCTCAGAAAGGGGCAGTGTCTTCCCCAAATAGTAGGGTGAATATGGGTCCTGATTTCCCCAGGACTGTCGCCTTCTTGCCCTGGCATCTCATCCAGTCAGCATCCCTTTCTTTATTCTCAAAAGTACCCTGGCTTGAGTGATAAATTATCTGGTCATTCTACCCAGCAAGGACTTGAACCTGTGACTTCTGAGTTCCAAAACTGTTGAGGCTGTGCCCCAAATGACCTGATCTGGGTTCCAGAGATCGAGCTAGAAAATTCGGTCTCTCGATGGGTGACAAACTGGGCTCCCCTTCCCCAAAGCACGTGAGGATGCATCCTTTTTGAGTAAATGATAAAAAAGTTTACTAAGGGAAGCCAGCCAAGTGCTTCGAGTCAGATCCAACTCAAGGGGAAGTGTGTTTCAAAGAGGGAAGGGGTCAGTCTCCCTGAGTGGAAAAAATACCCAGCATAGATTTTGGGGGTGCTCTTCATTGGCTGGGAAGTGGAGGTAGTAGCTTGATTTTTAATTGGATTTGAGGCTATTGTAGCCACCTGCCAGGAAGAACTGTTATATTTGCATCACAAACTGCCAGGGAGAATTGTTGACATGTGGCATATCAGGTTTCCTTGGTAATCTTATCCATACTGTACCATGTTCTATAATGCAAACCACGACCTTTGTTATCCCTAGAAAATGTTAGATTCTGGAGTCCAATATATTAGGACGAGGCAGCAGAGATCAGGTTCCTTAGCTAACTTGACAAGACCACTGCTCTGCTGACCTTCGATTAATCCAAGGCAATCTTGTCTCACCATCTCTCTAGGACCTCCAAGTCTTTGCCAATTCATGCCACCAAACAAAAAGTTGTCTTTGAAATCTGCTCTGGAGTCAACTTATTAATGAAGGCTAATCACACAAGTTTCCATTAAGTGCTAATTAGTGAAATGAAAATGGAAATGTGAAAATAAAACTTGGGGTTGAGTAGTTTACTGTTCCTTAAGGACCCATCAGTAGCAACTTCAGTGTTTGTGCTGAACACGGGATGAGAACGATGTGCGTTTTGTTCCATCATTTAATATCTCACCTAAGGTGATTTTTATTAACACTGAACTTTAAAGGCTCACTGAAGCCTTAAAAACAACAAAAACTGTGTAAATGAACCAGTTACAAATCCATTCAAGATGATTTCTCTTCATTGGTGCTGTTGCAGAACAAGATGCCAGCTTCTTTTCTGCAGTCAATTAATTTCTGACTTTCTTAAGCAGAACCTCTGATTGCCTAAAGCAACCCTACAGAGAAGCTTTTTTTGTGAAACACAAAGCGGTCTGCATAGTGTATGTTAATTCAAAACTGCAGGTGGTGAACGATTACACTTTGGAATGAAGGCAAATGGCTACTTGGAGACTATTGAGATGCTTCTAGGGCTCTTGATTTGAGAAAAAGGAAAGACTGCAGCAAGAAATAAATTGCTCTTAAGCTATTTCTGGGCTAACAAGCACCACGTGGTCCTCCGCGTGGTCCTTTTGTGAACCCTGCTTGGTTTCTCTGGCCCAGCCACTCTCACAGCCCTGTCAACCTCTCCCTCCCACCCTGCTCCTGGAGTGGGCTGTCTGCACTGATCCGTAAGATAATGAGGCCCTCTGGGACAGAAGATCATTTAAGTCACTGTCAACCTCCCCCACCCTCATAAAACTCTTGATAAATCATTCAAAGCAGGGCTTTTCACAGCAGGAAATGAACTTCTTGGAGCTCAGCTTTAATTTTGTATCATTTTGGGCATTGTAAGAAATAATTTGGTCCATTCTTCTAACTTCTGCTAGGCACTGGGGAGAGGGTGCCTGAAACAGAGTCAGAGACACATCAGTCCAAGGATCAAGTGTAGTTTACTGGAAGAGAAAGAGTGCGGTCTGAGCCAAGTGGCTCAGCCCGCCCCTCCCTAGTAAGGCAGTTTTTTTTGTAGTTTTAAAGTTTCAAAGAGGTAGTGTGAGGTGAGCGGGGTTTATGGTTGACAAGGAAAGAAAGAGGAGTCGTTAGGGGACTTATGGCCTGAATAAAAGTGTTGATAGAAGGGGAAGGACTAAGGTTTGTTTATAGCCAAGATTTCGATAAGGGAAGACCTTTGAGTTAGGAGGGTGGGGAAAACAGGCTTAAAGTTATTTACCGTTATATCAGGCCTACCAGGCTGTTTTCAGTTGATGGCAGTTCTGATCATTGGATAAGACGACCTCCCTGAAGGACAGAGTCTTTTCAATCACTTGCCTAAATTTCAGGGGCAAGAGTTCCTCAGTAGGGAAGATATTAAAGATGTTTTATTCATTTTATTGGTGAGCTATGTGAATCTTGACAGATGAGATGCCACACCCATCTGTCAGTTTGTCGTGTTGTGATGTCTTATGTGTCGCTGTGATGCTGGAAGCTCTGTCACTGGTATTTCAGACACCAGCAGGGTCATCCATGGTGGTCAGGTTTCGGTAGAGCTTCTAGGCTAAAACAGAGGAAGGAAAGCCTGCGGATCCGAGTCCAGAAGTTAGCCACTGAAAACCATATGGATTACAACAGAGTACTGACCAATAAGGAGCTAGAAGATGAGTCCCCCAGCTCAACATGCCCAGTGGCCCCAACAGTGGGCTCGAGCATACCAACAGCAGTGTAGATGGTGCAGGAGTAGGCACTGTTTCATTCTCTTAAATGTGGGACCTCCATGAATCAGAGCTGACATGATGGAAACTAACAAGAACAATGGATGAGATGAACGGCAGAGCTGAGACTAGAAGCCATCTCTTAGGGTGGTGTCCACTTTGTTACCTTAAAATATGGGTTTAGGCCACCTGCCATAAAAAGCGAGTACTGAGACAGTGGTAAAGTACATGCTCAAGAGGTTAGTTACATGCCGGCACATAAGGGACAGAGGAATTCGGGTTCTCAGAGCCTGTCCGACTTCTTCAGGCAAGGTCAAGGTTTTCAATGGGTAGGTAGGGGTAAGTATGTGGGCAGTCAGGAACTACTGGGGAGGTCTCTGGTGAGGAGACATGCATCAAGAACTGGGTGGAGGTTGGTCTGGTACCTCCACTTGTTTGATGATTCTAAGGAAAAGGCTGTCATGGTTTTATCTTGGTGGCTCCTACAAGTTAATGTGTGATTTCTGGGGCCAGGTAGTGCTAGGAAGTCAGAAAAACATATATAGAAACGGAGTTAGTCTTGACTGCCTACTTCAGCTTCTCTCCAGCTCCTTTGCCACTAGCCAGCTGCCACAGAGACAAGTGTCTCCAGTTTACAAACAGTGTTATGTTCTGAAAGTTCATTCTTGTCACTTGTTTGGACTCATGCTAGCCTAAGTTAGGACTGGATTCTCTACCACTTAAAACTCTACCAATTAAAAATCTATTTTAACCTACATATCCCTATAATCCTAAAAACCGTCTCTAAGTCATCCCAAAATTCTTCTGCTGGACTTGACCCTGACAAGCAAATCTTTCTGAAAGCAAAAACCTTGAAGCCTTGGGAAACTCCAAGTGGACCAGCATGTGGGATGCTAAAGTATCAAAGAGCACACTGGCAGCTCTGTTAAAAATCAAAGTAAGGGGTTTCAATGAAGAAACAGAAACGATTCAAACTACGGGTAAACGAAGAGTCCATCAAATGAACTAGGTACTCCTGTGAAAGGAATTTTTTTAGAGTTAAAGCACAGAAAATTTAAGAACTTGCAAAGAAAAAAAATCAGATTGATTGAATTGTACAAACTCATGCTTTAGCAGGCACAGGACAATTACGACACCCATTAAGCATTGTCTTGTTAGCCATAAAGTTTAAATCAGCTTGACTGCTGTTAATCTCTGGGTATCTGGGGGCTGGTCTGAGTAAGCATTCTTCCTAGAAACAAGCTATGAGGAGAAGGCTTCCTGAGGTATTCTGGCTAGGTGAACTTTGAGAGTATGAATAAGTAGTAAACAAAAGGATGTAATGTGGCATGCATGCCAGACAGAAGCCCTAATCATGCCAAGCACCTATAGTTTGGGATGCTCCTTTACAGAAACAAAAATCATGTTAAGCTAACAATAGAAACTGCTGAAGTTTAATATGTGATCTGCAAATTTGGGCATCGTTACAATTAAGAAAAAAAACAAAACAGATTCATTGCTGTCAAGTTGATTCCAACCCTCAGTGACCTTATAGGGATTGCAGAGAAAAATATCACGAACTTTAGCAAAGCAAAAAGAGAGAGTCTTATTTGGCATATATTGAAAAGGGCAAAAGCAGAAAAGTAGACAAGCATGCTGCTAGAGCCATGCCTGCCTGAGTTCTAAAGAAATTACAGAATAAAGTGGGAAACAGACAAGCATGCTGCCACAGCCATGTCTGCCCAAGTCTAGTGAATATTACAGGATAGGAGAAAATGCAAAAACAGACAATCACTTTGCCATAGCCATGTCTTTTCAAGTCCAAATGATATTACAGAATAGACAAGAGTGGGAAAATGGACAAGCATGTGTCCACAGCCGTGTCTTCCTGAGTCCTAAGAAATATTACAGAATTAAGCAAAAATGGTAAAACAGACAAGCATGCTGCCACAGTCATTTCTGCGCTAGTCCAGGGCATATTACAGAGCCATCAGTATATATTAACATTATAAACTGTCATCAAAAGTTCTTTTCAATATTTCCTTTATCTTTGGGTAAATGAAAAACTCATTGGACACCAGATCAGGTGAGTAGGGAGGATGTTCCAATACAGTTATTTGTTTACTGACTAAAAACTCCTTCACAGACAGCGCCATGTGAGCTGGTGCACAGTCATGATGCAAGAGCCATTGGTTGTTGACGAAAAGTTCAGGTTGTTTTCGTACAACTTTCTTATGCATTGGTACACCCATGCTTCATTCCCAGTGATAACAGCCCCATTTGAGACCATTTTTGCATGCACTTTTCTCATGCCAAGATTTTCAATTAAGATTTTCCTCTTTCTCTATCGATGCTTACTTGATCTGCTATGCTTCTTAAAGTTACCTGATGATTTAGATGCACAATTTGATGAATTTTTGCAACGTTTTCATCAGCTCTGCTCGTTACTGGCTGTCATAACCTCTCTTTATCAGTGATGCTTTCTCTCCCCTCAGAAAAACATTTCATCCATTTATACACTGCTGTTTGGTTCACGCATTATCCTGTGAACTTGGAGTAACATGTTCTTGATTTCACTTCCACTCTTGCCAAGTTGAACAAGAAATTTAGTGTTCATTCATTGCCTACTTCAAGCTCTGACATTCTGGTGATGGCTCACAAAAACACAGAACAACAATGAATGCCACTCAGCAAGACACTGCCACATGTTAAGATGAACACAGCTGTGAGGCACTGATATACCAAAGTTATGAAACCTTACTGAGTTGTTTGTACAGTGCTGCCAAGTGCTGCATGGCAGCAAGTTCACAAAATGCATTTGCAGACCTCGTAGTCTCAGGAGTACGTTTGTGCAGCATGCCCCAGAAAGGATGTATATGTAGATATTGGAGAAAATCACTTACTAGGGTAACTTCAGGAAGCCTATGTTAGAAAACAGATTAGCTAACCTTACAAAATTTTAACTTGCTATTGTCTTATAACTGTTTCTAAGCTCCTATGATTGTCGGAACATAATCCCCTCAGCACTTTTCTGTATGAAAGCTCACCTCTCTCTCAGAACGCTGGAGCACTTTGTAGCCTTGTGTTCCCCAGTTTGAATTGTTCCAATTTCCCCAAAAAACTCTTTGCTTTAACCTCTAACAGAATGTAAGTTCTGTTCACTATCATAACAGGAAAAAACTGCAAAGATTCTTATACCACGTCTTGCCTACATTGTCATGAACAGAACTGATAAGACAATTTGTGGTTAGAAAAGAGTTTATACAATTAAATAACAATCAACTTAAAGTAACAATATACATGGACCTTGGAAACCCTGGTGGTATAGTGGGTTAAGTGCTGTATCTGCTAACCAAAAGGTCAGTAGTTCAAATCCACTAGGTGATTCTTGGAAACTCTATGGGGCAGTTCAACCCTGACCTATAGGATCACTGTGAGTTGGACCTGACTCTACAGCAGTGAGTTTGGTGTTATATACATGCGGATCTTGCTAGATGGAATACACAAGAATCAAATCCACTACATCTATGGAAATAGATGATGTTGATAAGCTCAAGATCATCAGTCAGAATATGGCTGGGGGCCAGTAGTGGAACAGACGTCTATTGCTCACATGCAAGTTCAAGATGAAACTGAAGAAAATTAGAACAAGTCAACGAGTGCCAAAGTACAATCTTAAGTATATCACGCCTGAATTTAGAGACCATCTGAAGGAGAGATTTGATGGACTGAACAGTACTGAAGATCAAGTGAGTCGTGAAATGATATCAAAGACATTGTTTTAGTCATCTAGTGCTCTAACAGAAATACCATAAGGTAGATGGCTTTAACAAAGGAAAGTTTATTCTTACACAATCCAGTAGGTTACAAGTCCACATGCAGGGTGTCCACTCCAGGGGAAAGGCCTTCCCTCTGCTACCTCTGAGGAGAGTCCTTGTGTTGCAGCAGTCTTTATTTAGGCAGCATCTTGATACAGAACCTCAGGTCTGAAGGATGTGCTCTTCTCTTGTTGCTGTTTTCTTGAGGATATAAGGTTCCCAACTCTATGCTTGCTTCTCTCTCTTTTTATTTCCCATAGGATGAAAGGATAAAAGGTGGTACAAGCTATACTCCAGGGAAACTCCCTTAGCAAGGGTGTTGCAGTACCACCTTAATCCTCTTTTAACACAATCATCCTATCTATCAGCCACAGGCAAAGATTAGGATGTATAACATAGCAAAATCACAAAATATTGGGAATGATGGCCTAGCCAAATGGCTACACACGTTTTTGGTGGGACACAGTTCAATCCACTACAGACATCATACAGGAAGAAAGCAAGAAGTCACTAAAAGGACAAGAGAGAAAGAAAATATGTAAATGGATGTCAGAAAAGACTCTGAAATTTGCTCTTGAACATCAAGGAGCTAAAGTAAAAGGAAAGAAATGACAAAAAAGCTGAACAGAGGATTTCAAAGGGCAGCTTGAGAAGACAAAGTATTATGATTGCATGTGCAAAGATCTGAAGATGGAAAACAAAAAGAACATACTTAGCATTTCTTTTTTCTTTAACATGATTAAGTGAAAATGTACACTCCCATATAAATTTACATGCCCACCTATATGCAGCTTCCACTGCTCTCCCTGTCTGGTGACAGCACACTAGTCCTCTCTGCTCCGTACATGTCTCATCCTCCCAACAGTCTCCTTTCCCCTCCTCTCCACCTACTCTCCTTCCTCCAGCCAGAGGTCAGTAGGATGATATCCTATAGATGTATAGAACCATAAAGTGCAACCAATGTATGGTCACTCTGCATTGCCAAGTCCAATCCATTCCTGTCCGAAGAGTGGACCTTTGTTATAATTTATGGGTAAGGGCAGCATCAGAGCCGGGGGGCATGCTCTCAGGGAACCCCAAAACCGCTGGACCATCAATTGAGGTCTTTTAGTGGAGATCTCAGAATGCACCCTTTTTTATTCTTGTGTTGCCAGTGAGACTCAAACTAGTGAGCTCCATCGTGGCTATCACTGGTGCTGGCCGGGCACCATTCGGTTCTTCCGGTCCCAAGTCGATGAAGGTACCCACTCTTGCGGGTCTCTCTGTCTTTACTGCATGTCATTTTGGTCCTCGATGAGCATCCGTTCCTGCTGAGTTGGGCCCGTTTGCTGTGTCCTCGAATGGCAGCTTGGCAGCTTTTAAGACCCCAAATGCCACTCACCAATGTGGGGTGCAGAGAGCTCTCTTAGCAAAACGCTAGTTGTGCCAATTGGCCTCGATTTCGCCTAAGAGCACGGTCCCCTGCCCCCTGCCCCAGCTACTCTGTCCTTGCAACATTGGGTTAAGATGGAAGGAGTACTCAAGTTATACTGAAGTCGCTTAATGTTGTTCTTGTTTCTAATGTGTGCTATCACCGCTTTCTCCCAATCAGATTTCTAGCAACTATCTAAACTAAACCGTCACCCACCTCACCCTCACTCCCTCCCCTCCCTTGCAGCTGTCAAAGAGTCTTCTTCTATACACAAGTCTGGTTTTGAGATCTTGTCGTACAGGTCTCATACAGTATTTGTCCCTTTGTCACTGACTACTTTCACTCAACATAATGCCTTCCAGTTGAAACCAGGTTAGGAGATGTTTCCTGGAATCATCGTTATTCTTTATCATTGCTTAGTGCTCCATTGAGTATATGTATCATAGTTTACTTAGCATTTCTGAAGCAGAAAAAACTAAAGAAAAACTTTAAGTCTTGAGTTGCAATAATGAAAGATTCTACAACTAAAACATTAAATGATGCAAAGAGCATAAAAAGAAGATGCAAGGAATACACAGACTGAGCATACCAAAAAGAATTGGTTGGCACTTCAGCCATTTCAGGAAGTAACACATGATCACGAACTGATGGTAATTAATGAAGAAGACTAATCGGCACTGAAGGTACTGGTGAAAAACAAGGCTCTGAGGATTGAATACCAACTGAGATGTTGACCGAATCTCTGGAAGTGCTCATTTGCCTGGCAATGAATTTGGAAGACAGCTCTCTGGTCAACCAAATGGAAACGATCCATATTTATGCCTATTTCCAAGAAAGGTGATCCAATTGAATTATGCAGAAGTTTTTGAACAATGTCATTAATATCACATGAAAGCAAAATTTTGCTGACAATTATTGAAAAGTGGCTGCAGCAGTATATTGATGGGAAACAGCCAGAAATGCAAACTGGTTTTAGAAAAGGATGTGGAACAAGAGATATCATTGCTGATGTCAGATGGATCCTGGCTGAAATCAGAGAATACCAGAAAGATATTTACCAGTGTTTTATTGACAGGGAGTCGACTGTGTGGACCATAACAGATTATGGATAACATTGCAGAGAATGGGAATTCCAGAATATTTATTTGTGTTCGTGAGGAATCTGTACATGGATCAATCATTTGAACAGAACAAGGGGATACTGTTAGTTTTAAAGAGAGGAAAAGTGTATGTCAGGGTTGTGTCCTTTCACCATACCTAGTCAATCTGTATGCTGAGCACATAATCTGTGAAGCTGGACTACATAAAGAAGAATGCAGTATCAAGACTGCAAGGAGACTCATTAATAACTTGTGTTATACGATGTCACAACCTTGCTTGTTGAAAGCTAAGATCACTTGAAACACTGGTGTAGATAAAAAATCACAGCTTCAGTATGGGTTACAGCTCAGTATAAACAAAACAAAAATTCTCATAACTAGATCAATAAGCAATATCATGATAAATGGAGAAAAGATTGAAACTGTTACAGGTTTCGCTTTATTTGGATATACAAAAACTCCCATGGAACCAGCAGCCAAGAAATCAAAAGACACATTGGACTGAGCAAATTGGCTGCAAAAAGACCTCTCTGAAGTGTTAAAAAGCAAAGATGTCACCTTGAGGATGACAGTACCTGCTCCTGCCCATGGTGTTTTCAATTGCCTCATATGCATGTGAAAGCTGAAAATGAATAAGAAAGACAAAAGAGGAATTGATGCCTTTGAGTTAAGGTGCTGACAATGATTATGGAATATATGATGGACTGCCAAAAGAATAAACAAATCTGTTTTGAAAGAAGTACAGCCAGAATGCTCCTCAGAAGCAAGGATGGCAAGACTATGTCTGACATACTTTGGACACATTATTAGGAGAGACCAGTCCCTGGAGAAGGACATCATGTTTGGTAAAGTAGAGGGTCAGCGAAACAGAGGAAGAGACCCTCAATGAGTTGGATTCACACAGTGGCTGCAACAATGGGCTCAAGCACAGTAATAATTGTGAGGATAGCACAGGACCAGGCATTATTTCATTCTGTTGTATATGAGGTTGTTGTGAGTCAGAAATAACTCAATGGCACCTAAAAACAGCAGTGTAATAGGCAAATATTCATTCATGACTGATGTCTCAAACAAAAGGAAGGGTTTCCATAGAAGTGGTTTATAGAAGTAGGTGAACAAGAAAGTCATCTCTGAATCTTATGGGAGTCATGAAGAATGTCTTAGTCATGCACTGCTGCTGTAACAGAAATGCCACTAATAGATGGCTTTACAAAACAAAAAATTATTTTCTCACAAGTTTTGAGGCTAGAAGTCTGAAATCAGGCCACTTGTTCTAGAGGAAGGCTTTCTATCTCTGTAGACTCTGGAGGAAGGTCCTTGTCTCTTTTGAGCTTCTGCTCCTGGACAGTCTTCATGTGGCTTGACATCTCTCTTTCACTATCCCTGCTGTGCTCACTTATTTGGTCTCTTTTATACCTAAAAAGTGATTAACTCAAGACATCCTGTACTAATCCTGCCTCATTAACACAACAAAGACAAGCCATTCCCAAATGAGATTATAGCCACAAAGCATAGGGGTTGGGTTTTACAAGACATGTTTTGGTGTAAGATAACTCAATCCATAACAAGAATGGAGAGAGGTTTTATATAGAATATCTGAGGGCAGGATGCTGTTTTTCGAGACTGGCTGTTTCCTGGAACATAAAAGTTTTAGCAGGGTGTGCTGGGAGTACAAAGGCTAGAGAAATTTGTTTGTTTCTTTCTTTTTTAATTATTTTATTGTGATTGAGTGACAGTTTGCCATCCAAGTCAATTTTCCGTATTCGTGTCTCTGCAACTCTATCTGGTCTCCTCACCCTGTGACAGCATACTCTTTACTTCCTTATCCACTCAGCCAACACTTGTCCCCTCTTTTCCACCCTCTCCTCTCCCTAGGGGAATTTCTTAGCTCTTACTATTTTCCCAGGTCTCGCTATTGTCAAAAGGTTGAGTACCTTATCCAAGGCAAATCAGTCAATAAACGGCCCCGCTGGATTCAGACTCTGGCTGACTGGCACAGTCTGTTCTGGATTTGTGGCCAGACTATCATTTTCTTTAGAAATAGGGATTGGGTACCATTCAGCTAGGAAAATTCAGGCAATGAGAAGAATTCTGAGAGCAAGGCTGAAACTGATTTTTCTTGTAAGCCAGAAACAAAGCACAGGGGTGGGTCCTATTAAAGTAAAAGTCATATGAAGCCAATAATAGAAATTGATTGGAGGTTACTGAATATATGATTTGCAAATTGTGGCAATGTTTCAACTAGGGAGTCAAAAATATTCCGAAGATGACAGCTTCCCAAAAATCTTATACTCATTTATCTACGTTACCATAGAAAAGGGCCAGAATGGTGTTTTGTTATTCCTTATAGTTTTATTTATTTATATTGAAAACTATTAGATTTGTTTTCAAAGTTTACACAACAAATTAGGTTCCTATTTAACAATCTCTACATGATTTGTTCAGCTACATCGGTTATATTTTTTACAGTGTATCAGCTTTCTCATTATTTCCACTCTGGTCGGATCCGACTCGACGGCACTTGGCTTGGCTTGGCTTGCTAAACTTCCAGTAATCTAGTTTCCCTGCCCCCTTGCCTTCTCATATTTGTTTTTGAGTAAATGTTGACCATTTGATCTCACATATATGATGTTTTGAATGAGCACAGTACTCATGGATGACATTGCTTATTTTACGATTCAACTGTTATTTACCTAAAAGATGACCTCATAGAATAATTTTGGTTAAAGTTGAAGAGTATCTCGGGGCAAAAGTCTTGGAAAGTCCTTTGGTCTCAATCAGTCAAGTAAGTTTAGAACTTTTAAGAATTTAAGTTCTGTTCCACATTTTCCTCCCATTCTGTAAGAATCCATCTATTATTTTCCTGACCAAAATGGTCAATACTGATCAATAGACACCATCTACTTCTGGTTTCAGGATAGAGGAGGTCCAGTTGAACAGAATACTTCAAAGCGTGGCTCAAGAAGACAAGGTAAAATATTACAATGAGACATGTAAAGACCTGGAGGTATAAAACCAAAAGGGAAGAACGTGGTCAACATTTCTGAAGGTGAAAGAATTGTAGAAAAATCTCAAGCCTCACACTGAAGGTTTCTGTGAGGAAATTATTGAATGATACAATAGCCATCAAAAGAAGGTACACAAAATACACAGAATCATCATACGAAAATGAACTGGTTGATATTTAGGAATTTCAGGAGGTAGCATATGATTAAGAACCAATGGTATTGAAAGAAGACGTCCAAGCTGCATTGAATGTATTGTTGAAAAACAAGGCTTCAAAAAGTGATGGGATACTGAGATGTTTCAACAAATGGTTGCAACACTGAAGTGCTCACTTGCTTATACCAAGAACTTCTGAAGACACTTATACTTAGCCAAGTGACTGGAAGAGATAAATATTTGTGTGTATTCCCAAGAAAGGTGATCTGACAGAATGCAGAAACCATTCAACAGTATCATTAATATCAGATGCAAGTAAAATTTTGCAGAAGATAATTCAAAAGCTGTTGCAGTAGTACATAGACAGGGAACTGCCAGAAATTTAAGCCAGATTCAGAAGAGAATGTGGAATGACAAATATCATTAATGATGTCAGATGAATCTTGGCTGGAAGCAGGGAATAGCAGAAAGATGTTTATTGTGTTTTGTTGACTATGTAAAGGCATTCAACTGTGTGGATTATAACAAATTATAGGTAGCATTGGGAAGAATGGAGACTCTGGAACACTTAATTGTACTCAGAAACCCTGGTGGTAGAGTGGTTAATTGCTGTGCTAATACTCCAGTCTCCTTGAAAACTATATAGGGCAGTTCTACTCTTTAGGGCCACTATGAGTGGAAATAGATTCAACAGCAGTGGGTTTTGGTTTTCCTGTTAATTTGCTCATGAGGAACCCATGCATAGACCAAGAGGCAGCCATTTGAAGAGAACAAGCAGATACTGTGTAGTTTAAAACCAGGTGTGTGTTAAAGATGTACACTTTCATCATATTTATTCAGTCTGTATGCTGAGCAAATAATCCGAGAAGATGGATTATATGAAGAAGAATGGAGTATCAGAATTGAAGACTTATTAACAACCTGTGATATGCAGATGACACAACCTTCCTCATTGAAAGCCATGAGGACTTGAGATATTTACTGATGAATATCAAAGACCTGCAGTCTTCAGTATGGTTATACCGCGGCATAAAGAAAACAAAAATCCTTACAACTGGTCCAATAAGCAACATCTTGATAAATGGAGAAAAGATCGAAGTTGTCAAGCACTTTATTTTATTTGGGTCCACAATCAATGTCCATGGAAGCAGCAGTTAAGAAATCAAATGCTGTATTGCATTTGGTAAATCTGCTGCAAAAGAGCTCTTCAAAGTGTTCAAAAGAAAAGATGTCAATCTGAGGACTATGATGTGCTGACCCAAGCCACGGTATTTTTCATTCAATCTGTAGCCATATGAAAGCTGGACAATGAATAAAGAAGACTTTACGCCTTTGAATTATGATCTTGGGAAAGAATACTGAAGAATGGAAACCCTGGTGGTGTAGTGGTTAAGTGCTACAGCTGCAAACCAAAAGGTTGGGAGTTAGTTCAAGTCCACCAGGTGCTCCTTGGAAACTCTCTAGGGCAGTTCTACGCTGTTCTGTAGGGTCACTATGAGTCAGAATTGGCTGGATGGCAGAGTGAATAAATCTCTCTTGGAAGAAATACAGCCAGAAAACTCTTTAGAAGGGAGTATGGGGAGATTGTCTCACGCACTGCGGGTGTGTTATCAGGGGCAACCAGTCCCTGGAAAAGGACATCTTGGGATGTAGAATAGTGCCTGGAACAAGCAAAGAAGATGAAATGGAAGAAATACATAAATTCCAAAGAGAAGTGCAGAGGTCTTGCTTTTAGGAGTTAAGGTATAATACACAAAATAATAACACAGAACAAAAGTCCTGTACCATTTGTGAGTTTCCAATCGCTGATATGTACACCTGTGGACTTTTCTCCAGCTTTATCAACTGGCCATACCCAAGCAGCCTGTTATGTTTGGGATAAACCGTTGCCACAAGGAACTTAACGCTCTTGAACTCTCTGAGGCTTGGCATGCTCTGTGTATTCCTAACCTTTAGCCTCTTGTTCATTCTTCCAAGACTCAACGCAAAAGTCCGTCTCTGTTTGTGAAAGCTCATTGAACCATAACACTTAAGACTGGAGGACTTCTTGTATATAAAATGAACCTCAGAAAATAAAAATAAAATTTTTAAAAAAGATTTACCTCCACTGAGAGGCCTTCCTGGCACGACTCCAAACTCTATACCTTAACCATGCAGGCCCAGCCATCAAGCTTGGCTATTTCGGAATCTGGGAGTAAACTTCCCAATGAACCAAGAGAGCCAAAGGGAGGGATGTTAGTGCATCTGGTAATAACCAGATAACAATAACTTAGTAATAATCCAAATATTGCCTCCTTTATTCTGTATTCCTCTTCTGGTTTCCTTTAAACAGTACCCAAATACTTCAGCCTCCTGGGCTTTAGTTCTCTGTTGCTATCCAAATATTAAGGAACCTTAGTGACACAGTGGTTAAGAGGCTTGGCTGCCAACCAAAAGGTTGCTAGTTCAAATCTACCAGCCTCTCCTTGGAAACTCTATGAGGGCAGTTCTACTCTGTGCTATAGGGTCACGATGAGTCAGGCAACTCGATGGCAAAAAGTTTAGTTTCTAAACATAAAGTTGTTTTGCTGAGTTCTGGGAGCACTAATTCACACTTTACATCAAAACACAGTCAGAAGTACGTGTTAGCTGTTTCCATTCATGTATTAACCATTCAGTGAGTGTCTACCACATGCCGGAAGTGAGTACGGTGCTAGGGAACCAAACAATACATAATAACACTGTTTGGATGAAGAAAAGAATACTAATAGTCATCAAAACAGTATTATTCTCAAGGAGTTGAGAGTGTAATAGAAGGCTGACAGCCAAATACACAAGTGAAAAAGAGTAGATTGGTGCTATGATGGTGCAAGCCTAGGTGACACGGGAGCCCAAAGGAAGGATCCCCAGCCATCACAGGGAGACCAGTCCACGAAGCCTTCCCAGAAGTGGAGATGCTGAAACTGAGTCCTAAAATCCCAGCCTTTTTTATTTGTTCCCTCAGCTTCACCATCCCTCTGATGTCTTTGTTTCTGACCCTAACTCCTCCGACTGCTCTCCTCTGCTGGTATCTGGACTTTGGTGTTTTTATTCCTGATTGATGCTATGTGACTCTGGAAGCTTTCATTCCCAAAGAGTAGGAAATAAGAATAGCAATATAGTAGTAGGGTAGTAACAAACGTCCCAGTCCCCAGCTCATTCAGAGTAAAAGCAAAACCCTTATAAAGGCAAGACTCGATACCATCTGGCCCCTGTAGTTTCTCTGACTTCTCCTAACATGCCCTCCCTTACTCTACTTCAGCTAGACCTCCTTACAGTTCACTGAACACAGCAGGGGCCCTACCACTTTAGGGCCTTTGCACTGACTCCTTCCTTTGTCTGGAACACACTTCAAAGCAATTTTGGAACTCTTTCTGGAATGGCCATTGCACATGGTGGCAAGTTCATGTAATTAATTGTATAGTTGTCTGTAAGGGAGTTTTTAGCCAGTAAACAAATGACTGCATTGGAACACCCTCCCTACTCACCTGATCTGGCCCCCAGTGACTTTTTTCTTTACCTAAAGATAAAGGAAGTATTGAAAGGAAGACATTTTGATGCCATTCAGGACATCAAGGGTAACACGATGACAGCTGGGATGGCCATTCTAGAAAAAGAGTTCCAAAATTGCTTTGAAGGGTGCACTGGGTTCTAGCATCAATGCATAGCTTTCCCAAGGGGAGTACTTTGAAGGTGACCATAGTGATATTCAGCAATGAGGAATACAGCACTTTCTTCAGGATGAGTTGGCAAACTTAATTGTCATGCCTTATACATCATGTTCCACCATTCTCCGTGAATGACTCATTTACTGAGTTCATGCCTCCTTACTCCACTCAATTGTAAGCTTTAGGAAGACAGGGATATGTATCTGTTTTGTTCATGGAACAACCTAGAACTGTGGCTAATACACTGTGGATGCAATATTTCTTAAATGGGAGGATGTTGGTATTAGCAGCCCTGGGGAATGTTTATTATGAGAGGCCCTATGAGTTAGAAAATACAGAACTATCTGTCTGCCTTTTAATTATTAAGCTGGACAAGTGTAGAAGCTGTTTTCATTTTACCCTTCAATCAACAAAGCAGTAAAAGTTCTTGAACTTGCTTAATGAGCCCATGAAAATGATGTCTAATTAATGTGGAGCAGTCTAGCTACTCTGCCAATCAGCTGTTATGGTTGTTCCTGGAGCTCTGAAGTGGAACAGGCATCTCTCTGGCTTCCTATACGTCAGCTCACTTGTCCACCCTGGCTCAGAGTGGTATCTAGGGTCAAAGAAGAGGGAGGCAGCTTTACCCCTGGACCTTTGCCAGTTCCCCATTATTTTTCTTGCTTATCAGAGGCCTAGGACTTTGTTCCTAGTTTCTCAGCCTATAATCCTCGTCCTGGCCCTGGCTTTTTGGACTCATTAAAGACTGGTGATAGAGCTTAATTGGAACTGAGACACAATTTTAATTCTCATAAAATCCAGATTTGGGGGAGCCATGGAGTTGGCTCACCTAGGCCATTGCCCTTAGATGTTCTTCTGAACTTTGAGCCTGAAAGAAATGGTCTTGCTGAGCTTTTTACTAGGCTATTGTTTGCATTTAAATGTGTAAGTCACACCTAAGTCAAACAAGAGCCCAGTAAAAACCGTAGTAGGATCATTTGGGCTAAGGCATTGGTCTCTTTGGGGTAATGAACTGCATACAGTAAGTTTCAAGAAACAGAAGCTCCAAGGTCAGACTGGAAGACATGTTTTCTAAATTGTCAGCCTGGGAAGTGTGTTTTAGGTTAAATTATTACAAAAACAATGTTCTGGGAGCCATCTAAGATACAACTATTGGTGTCTAGGCATCCAGAGGGAAGTAGAAAGAAGGAAACCAAATACCCTACCTCCTCACCTGATTGAGCCCCCAGTGACTTTTCTTTTCCCAAATATAAAGGAAATATTGAAAGGGAGATATTTTAATGACCTTCAGGACATCAAGAGTAGTGCAAGACAGCTCTGATGGACATTCCAGAAAGAGTTCCAATATTGCTTTGCTGGTGGACTAAGCACTGGCATTGGTGCATAGCTTCCCAAAGTGTTTGTAGTGATACTCAGCAGTGAGGTCTGTAGAAACTTTTCTAGCATGAGTTCGTGAACTTAATTGTCTTACCTCATAGTGTGCCAATTGACTGAGCTGTTACATAAGACTATGGTTCTAATCCTTCAAACTCAGAAATCCAATTCCGCCAAGGTATTTAGTTACAATTACAGTGTTTTCAATAGCTAATTTTTTGGAAGTAGCCAGATGTCCCTTTAGAGGTACCTCTGGCTACACGTGCACCCCAAACTTTCAGTTAGCATCTGAGCTATTTAACTATTTGCATCACCTGGGGACTCCACTTAGATCACAGCAGACACTTAATAAATATTTGTTGAATGATTTAATGAATTGTACTAGGTTCTTCTAGGAACACAGAAGTCATGAAATGCAGGAACATTATCTAGCGATGGATATAAGTCCAATAATTCAAATAACATTGAAGGAAAATGAATGAAAACATAAATGAACGAAGGCAAAATATTCAGCATGACTAATAGAGACTCAAATAGCCTGCTTCAGGTTGGTTAACCAGCTTGCAGATTTGACAGCCTCATTCCTGACAGTTTTTTTTAAAAGGCACAGGTAATTTAGCTGCCTCCTTTTTCAAAGCAGGGATTAATTATGGATCTACAGACTTCAGAAGGTAAAGGATTTGGAAGTTCTATTTGCCTGTTTTTATATTTAAAAAATTCTGTTCTTTATAGGCCCAAAGAAATGAATCTTCACAACTTTCAAAACATAAGGAAATTAAACCGTGAGAGGCAGATTCTAAAAGTTAGAACATTAGGATCTTATGTATTGGGAGGTGGTTAGCAGACCTCATAGACACTCCAGAACTTTTCAAATCCAATTTTCTAATTCTTTTAACCTTGGTAGATTTGAACTAGCAACGTTTTGGTTCACAGCTGAGCTTCTTAACCACTTGGCCACCAGGGCACCTTGATACTAAAGCCCAGGAGGCTGAAGTATCTGTGTGCTGTTAAAAGGAAGCAGGAGGAGGAATACAGAATGGATAAAGAAGATCAGATTTGGATTATTACTAGGCTATTATTACTAGATGTACTAACATCCCTCCTTTTGACTCCCTTGGTTCACTAGGAAGTTTACTCCCACGTTCTGCAACAGACAACTTCTTTTGTCCTTGAGTGAATCCTGAGTTCTTAGTAATTAGTTGAATTTGATTTCTTCTCTTCACAGAATACTCCACCAGTCAAGTACACTGTGTCAAGTTATTGGTGTTTCTTTCTTTTTTTTTTTAAATAATATTTTACTTGCTATAAAGACTCAGTTGAAGAGTTTTTTTTTTTTTTTTTTGGAAGCAAAATAAAATGTAAGAGAAACTCACATATCTGTCCAAAGATTTGTTTTTTGTACCAAAAAGTTAAGAAATGTAAAGCTCACGAACAATTATTACCCTCCTCCTCATGGATTTATGTTGGCTATGAATTCACCTATTGTTTTTTTCTTAAGTATCAAGTCAGAAAATCCTATACTCCAATTTGATAGAAACTCTACAAGTGCCCAACTTTTGCTTTTTTATGCACTGAGGTTGTGCAGGCTGGTGTCTTCAGCTGTAGCTCAGGACTGATAAATAGTGCACGTGGTTTTTCAGGGAGAGTGCAAACAGTGGGCACTGTGACGTTGATGCTTCTGTCACTGTAGCACTCATGTTTACATTTCTCTTGTGAATTATCAAAACAAACAAACAAACAATCAAATCCCCTGCCATCAAGTCAATTCTGACTAAATGTGACCCTATAGAACATAGCAGAACTGCTTCATAGAGTTTCAAGGAACATCTGGCGGATTTGAACTGCTGCACTTTATGGCTAGAAGACGTAGCACTTTACCCACCACACTACCAGGGTTTCTACTACACCTCACAGGCTACAAAACTTCTGTGAAGTGAGAATGAGTGGTTCATGGAGAAACCTTTCAAAATCTAAAAACAGAGCTGATGGAAAGCTGGGATCGGTGGCTAATCAAGGGTAGTGAACGCCTTTGATTTCTACAGGCCACATGGGTTCATCTGATACTTGTTTCAGAGTTACATTGTCTCTCATTCTCTGTTTGTTGCTTCAGCCAACAAGTACCACTTGACCTCGTTTGCAGAAATAAGGGCTCTACTCCCCATGCAACAGAATTTCTGAGAGCTGTTAGTACAATTTGAAGATGGAAAGATTGTTCTGTTCCTTAATATGTTCAGACTTTTCATTATCTTCCAACGCTTCATTTGCTTTTTCTTGAGACAGTGATCACAGCTTCTTTTTCCTTGATGTCAATAATTTACTAAAAAGAAAAAACCTTACTGGTTCCCATAGCAACTTCAGAGGTTTATAGCTAGTGTAGGCCAGAGGGCTAGAGTCACCAGGTTTTCTGGGGCAGTGGGGGTGGGAAGCTGCTTTAAATGTTTAAAAGCTAAATGCAGTGAGAGAATAAACACATACATGCACAGCTGGCTGATGGCATAACGTAGGTTTTTCTGTGTTCTCTCATCTTTCACAGTGTAAGAATGAGACACAATTCCTTGAGAAATGGGAGTCTAGCACTATGCTAGTGGACATGGGGCTAGAGAAGTGAGTGAGCTCCAGCAGTATGAGAATAAATTTTATTTTTCGACTGTAACATGTCAGAGGGCCTCTTAGATCACACAGCTGGAGTTCACCATCTTTGTCAGATGCTAGAAGGACACTTAAGGGTCAGTTACTATAACTGAATTTTATAGAGGAGGTGTAGAGTCTTTGAGAAAAACAATCTTTGGGAAAGCAAAGGGCAGTAGAACAATTGGTGGAGAAAGAGGGAGGCATGGCCATGAAAATGTACTCAGATTTCCTGCTGCTGGGGCGAGAATTGGAAACCCTGGTGGCCTAGTTGTGAAGGGCTACAGCTGCCTACCAAGAGGCCAGCAGTTCAAACCGATGAAGCGCTCCCTGGAAACTCTGTGGAGAGTTCTTCTCTGACCTGTAGACTTGCTACGAGTTGGAACCAAGTCAATGGCACCTAAGAACAACAGGAGCAGAACTGCAGGACTGGCCCTAGCTTCTGTCCCTCTAGATCCAGCGCATGGTTGAGCTGAGCTCATACTTCCCATAGGCCACTTCCACCAACTACTGGGCACAGGAAAGGCGCTCAAGCAGACCACTCCATAGAGAGGCGTGTGGCTTTGGCTATTTCTTCCTGGCAATTGCATTAGAGTTTGAGAGTCGTCTTCCTCATGATCCCTCCTCCCCAGTCTCTTTCTAGAAGGTGTCTGACCAGCACCACAGTCTAAAGCTCTTTTTGCCTTCGCGGGCTCCTCCCTCAGTAGTCTCTTGTACATCTAATCTCATCTTGGCGTCAGCTTCTAGTGGATCCAAGCTAAGGCAGAGAGAGTTTTGAAATGGATGAAAAGCAGGAGAAGGTCAAGGTAAATACTGAATGTATTGTGTTGCTCATCTTAGTCTTTGAAGGAGAGAAGACTGAAGTATATCAGATATCCAGAACTTTAATCAGGCAACTCTGTGAGGTACTTATGCTTATGATTAAACTTTAAAAATGCTCCATAAATTCAACTGTTGTTTCTGTCAGTGCTCTGACACATAGAATATTAGAAAGACTATTTCTTTTTTTTTAGTAAAAATAGCTCATCTGTAATTCTCTTCACTGGTCTCTGTGTTTTATTAAAATCATATTATGCAGTTGAATTTTCTTTTCATAAATATCTATCTCTTCATTCCAGCTGCTGTCTTTTATCCCTGTCATCACTAATTGCCTTTAGACTCTCATCACCTCTCAGGAGAATTACTTCAGCGACCTCTTGCTGGCTTTCCTGTCTTCTTTCTTCAAGCTCTTTGGAATGGGGAGTTGATTTTTCTAAAACACAAACTTGGCCATGGTCATGCTATGCTGAGAACCCTCCAGTGGTTGCTCATTGCTTTCCAGATAAAATTGAACCCCTTATTTGAGCTTACAAGACCCCTACTTAGGCAGGTGAGGCCTCTGCCCATATCTTTGGTGCTATTTTTATTGCTGGGTGCCTTCTGCTCAATTTCAATTCATAGCAGCCCTGTGCAGCAAAGTAAAACTGCCTCCTGGGGTTTCGTTGGCGGTAATCTTTATGGACACAGATTGTCTAGTCTTTCTCCCACGGAGCTGCTGGGTGGGTTTAACCTCTAGTTAACAGCTAAGGACTTAACCATTGTAACTCTCTTGTACTACCTTCGTCTTTCTCAGTGGACAAAAGGGCTTTTTGGAATTCTAAGAGATTTTCACTATAGCAGCCTAACATACCCTGATTAGAGAGAGTGAGAGAGAGGCATGTCTCAAAAAAAAAAAAAAAAATCATAGGTGTTATTTTTGGAACATGAAGTACAAGGATGAAATAGAAATCTGACAAAATTTTTTGAGCGAGCTGCTCAGTGAAAGTATCACAGCTTGGCTGTCGAGTTCCTTGTTTCCTGAAAGTGCTGCTCTTTGCTGTATTGTTCTGCACAGAATCCTTTGAGAAAACGGATGGCAGCTGAATTGTTTGATCTTTTTATCCTGGAGGTCCTGAAGATTTTTTTCCTTGTCCTTACAGTCTTACAGTTTTCTAAAGATAGGGCTTGGAGATCCAGGTCAGTTTTACCATGTATTTCATGAACTCTTTCACTTGGTCGCTTCAGGCCTTTTTTTTCCCCAGAAAATTATAGTTTTTAAAATCAACTTTTTGAAGTACAATTTGTATACATAAAAGGCACTATTTGAAGCACATTTTGTTGTCATTATCAGGAGCCATCAAGTCGGTTCCAACTCATAATGCCCCTGCATACAACAGGGTGGCTGAAACACTTCCCGGTCTTGTGTTGTCCTCACAATGATTGCTATGTCTGAGCTCATTGTTGCAGCCACTTTGTCAGCCTGTCTCCTTGAGGATCTGCCTCTTTTTGATTGACCTTCCACCTAGCACGATGGCCTTTTCCAGGGACCGGTCCCTCTGGATAAGATGTCCAAAGTACGTGTGACTGAAATAGGCAGTCAAGACTAACTCCATTTCTTCAGCCACTGAGAGAAAATCTTTACAACCTTTTCCTTAGAATCGCCAAACAAGTAGAGGCACCAGACGACCACCACCCAGTTCTTGATGCCTACCTCCCCTCCGGTAGACCTCCACCCCAGTCAACCTCCTCGCCAGACGACCTCCACCCAGACGACCTCTACCCAGTTGCCTCCACATGCCCCTAATTGGCCAGGTGTCTACCTGTACCTACTCATTAAAAACCCTGAGCTTGCCTGAAGAGGTCTGACAAGCTCTGAGGACCCAGTTCCCCGTCCCTTACATGCCGGCACGTAATAAGCCTCTTAGGCATTTCCTTTACCCCTTGGTCAGCATTGGCTTTTTGTGGCAGGTAGCCTAAACCTGTGTTTTATGGTAATAAGACCGTCCCTTCAAAAGGACATTCTGACTGTCCTTTTTTCCAAGAGAGATTCATTCGTTCTGTTTAGGAGTTCCCAGTCCATGGTATACAAGGCTCGACAGTTAAGTCTGTGAACTTAATTGTTCGAAGTGCTACACACCTTATTACTGACTACCAACACAGTCACATTCAGAGTACTCCCCTGGGGAAGCTGTGCATCAATGCCAGCGCGTAGTTCACCTTCAAAGCAATTTTAGAACTCTTTCTGGAATGGTTGTTGTGCGCGTGACAGGGTGGCAAGTTTGTGAACTTTATTGTATACTTGTGAGAGAGTTTTTAGCCAATAAACAAATAACTGTATTGAACATCCTACCTATTCACCTGACCTGGCCCCCATTGACTTTTTTCTTTACCAGAAGATAAAGAAAATATTGAAAGGAAGACATTTTGATGCCATTTGGGATGTCAAGGGTAATACAATGACAGCTCTGATGTCCATTCCAGAAACAAAGTTCCGAAACTGCTTTTAAGCGTGGACTAGGTACAGTAGTCAGTGAACAGCTTCCCAAGAGGGTGTAGTGATTCTCAGTAACGGAGTCTGTAGCACTTTTTCTAGGATCAGTTCACAAACTTAACTGTCAGAACTCGTATTCGATATTCTTTGCCAACACCAGAATTCAAAGGTAACAGTTCTTTGGCCTTCTTTATTTATAGTCCAACGTTCACATACATATGAGACAATTGAAAATACCAAGGCTTGGGTCAGGCCTACGTCAGTCCTCAAAGTGACAGCTATGCTTTTTAATACTTTGAAGAAATCTTTTGCAGCAGATTTGTCCAGTGCAATAACACATCATTTGATTTCTGCATTGCTGCTTCCATGGGCATTGATTGTTCATCCAAGTAAGATGAAATCCTTGACAACTTCAGTCTTTCCTCCTTTTATTATGATGTAGCTTATTGGTCCAGCTGTGAGGAGTTTTTTTCTTGTTTTTTATGTTCAGGTGCATTTCATACTGAAGACTGTAGTCTTTGATCTTCATTAGTAAGTGCTTCAAGTTCTTTTCGCTTTCAGCATATCAAAAGTTGTTAATGAGTGTCTCACCAATCCTAATGCTTTATTCTTCAGAGTCCATCTTCTTGGATTATTTGCTCAGCATATAGATTCATTATTGAAAATAATGAATACAACTCTGATACGTACCTTCCCTGATTTGAAACCACGTAGTATCCCCCTTGTCCTCTTGTTCTGTTCAAACAAAAGGCTCCTGGTAATACATGAGTACCATTAAGTGTTTAGGAATTCCCATTTTTGACAATGTTATCCATAATTTGTTATGATTCGCACAGTTGAATGTCTTCACATAATCAATAAAACACAGGTAAACTTTCTGGCTTTCTCTGCTTCAGCCAGGATCCATTTGATATCAGCAATAACATCACCTCCTTTTCTGAATCCAGCTTCAATTTCTGGTAGTCCCCTGTTAATGTACTGCTGAACTATTACGTGTACAGGCAATAAATTTTTGGAAATGTATATATTCATGTCACTATCACCATAATCAAGACACAGGTGTCATCATCTAAAAAATTCCCTCGTACCCCTGTTCATTGCGTGCATCCAAACAGTTCTGATATACTTTCTGCTGCTGTAGATTTGAATTACCTTTTTTCTAGAATTGTCTTAGTTTTCTAACGCTGCTGTAAGACAACACCACAGTAGGTGGCTTTAAAGAACAGAAATATATTTTTCCATAGTTCTTGTGGCTAACGGTCCAAAGCAGGTTCTTGGCCATGTGGATTCTTTCCTTGCTGGCGGCTTCAGGTGTTCCTCGAGATTACAGTTTAATCATAAGCTCTGTTCCATTATTTTGTGGTGTTCTTTAGCGATTCCAGTGATACATATCTTTAGTTGTTGTTTGTGTGTCTTCTATTTTAACCACTTACTTTCTGATTCTTTTACTATTTACTTTTATTTTCTTATTAACTTTCCTGCCTCTCTTCAACACTCTTTATTAAAATTTCATTTCAGTTATCGTCCCTAAGGTACTTGTAATTCAGCCTTCACTCCTAAGATGATTTTGTCTTATTCTTTCATTCTTTCCTGAGTACAATCAATACAAAAAAAAAAATCCTTCCTGTTACTTTGTCCATTTCTTTTCTTTGATTTTGAATTTCAGATTCAAGGCAGTTTATTGTATTTCCAGATGCTTGTTTGAGGGTATTTAACTCAATATGGAAATTTGTGTTACAGTTTTCTTCATAATGGTTGTTTCTTGAGGGAGTTTGTTGT
The DNA here is from genome assembly GCA_028571685.1 of Heterohyrax brucei. Classification (NCBI taxonomy): domain Eukaryota; kingdom Metazoa; phylum Chordata; class Mammalia; order Hyracoidea; family Procaviidae; genus Heterohyrax; species Heterohyrax brucei. Next base: position 39,411,660 of record CM053154.1, read on the forward strand.
TGTTGTTGTTGTTTTTAAATTGTACTTTAGGTGAAAAATTTACAGCTCAAGTTTCTCATTCAAAAATCTATACACATACTGTTTTGTGACACTGGCTGCAATCCCCACAGCATGACAGCACGCTCCCCCTTTCCACCCCAAGGTTCCTTGTGTCCATTTGTTCAGTTTTTGTCTGTCTTGTCTTCACGTCCTGCTGCTACACAGCAGTTTTGTCCATGTGAACAAACTTTTGTCCATAGGCTTGATGGAACTAAGAAGCATGTTTCTTACATATGCTAGTTTTTGCTTTATAGACCAAATCAAGCCCACCGCTGTCCAGTTGATTCTGATTCATAGTGCCTCTATAAGACAGAATAGAATTGCCCCCATCGAGTATCTAAGGAGTGCTTGGTGGATTTGAACTGTTGAATTTTTGGTTAGCGGCTATAGTTCTTAACTCCTACACCTCCAAGGTTTCCTTTGGCTTTATAAGCCACTGCTGTTGAGGTGATTCTGACTCATAGTGACCCTATAGGACAGAGTACAGCTGCTCCATAGAGTTTTCAAGGAGCACTGCTGACCTTTTGGTTAGCAGACATAACACTTAACCACTACACCACTAGGGTTTTTATAGGCCTTTCTAATCTTTGTCTGAAATGTGGGCTTCAGGACTAGTTTCAATTCTGGGTTAGCAGAGTATGTGGGGGCCATATTTTCAGTTTCTCCAGTCTCTGTCAGACTACTGAGTCTGGTCTTTTTTTTCATGAATTTGAATTCTGTTCTACATTTTCCTCTGCTCTGTCCAGGAGGACTCTCCACTGTGATCCCTCTCACTGTGGTAGCTGGGCACCATCTGGAAACTCTTGTGCATAGCGGTTAAGTGATATGGCTGCTGACCAAGAGGCCAGCAGTTCAAACCCACCAAGAACTTCTTGGAAATTCTATAGGACAGTCCTACTCTGTCCCTTATAGGACTGCTGTGAGTCAGAAGAACTCAATGGCAGCAGGTTACTGGCACCATCTACTTCTTGTCTCAGGCTGGTGGTGTCTTTGGTTCATGTGGTCTTTGAGTCCTTCGAGCTTATATTTTTCTTGTGTCTTTGGTTTTTTTCATTCTCTGTTGCTCCAGGTGGGATGGGACAACAGATGTGTCTTAGGTGGCTGCCTTGGGCCTCCTGAGTCCTTAGATACTGCTTACCAAAGCAGGGTGTAGAACATTTTCTTTAAGAACCTAGGCCAACTGACCTAGATGTCTTCTGAGACTACGGTCCCCAGGCCTCAGCTTGAAGGAAAATTTTGATCAGTGGAAATGCTTTCAGTCATTTTGATGTTGGTTCCTTCTTACAGTAGATTTGCATGGATTTAGGGTTCTTTTGTCTAGTTCATGGCTTTAGAGTAATTTACCATTTCTAGTTCCAGTTTATCTTCTTTTGCCAGTGTAGTGAAGTGTATGTAGTTCCGTTAATGGATGGCTTCTTTATTTTTTGGTTGGAGGAAAAATTTGTTTGCCCTCCTTTTTATTATTTATCTATTTCAGTTTCAAAACCCTCGTCTTCTGAGTTTATGGGTGTTACTTGCTTTTATTTTCTTGAAGAATTTCAACAGACTCCTTTCAAAGTGCTTTGCATATTCTTCCAGTATCTGTATCACTTCAGAACATAAAATTGCTCATTAATGACTACCTTTCATTCCACTGAAAGTGTTCTTAAGCTTTTACTGATAAGCTCACACTGCGTGAAGTTTTTCCACTTAGTTCTCTTGTCTGTGAGGTACTCTCTTGGCTGCGTTAGACCTGGTCCCATAGGTTGGCCAGAGTTAATCCATCCTGTGTTTGCGACTCAGTGCAGAGTTCTCCATTTCTGGTGTCATTGGTCCATTTATACAGGTCAGGAAGGGAACTCTGCTTGGACACTGACCCTGAGCGAGTAGTATATTTTTGCCACAGTTCTAGATGTCTGATGGTGATACATTAGCCACTGGCAACTCTGCTCAGGTTACCATAACTGGGAGGGGGCTTCAGTCCCTCCCCATGAAGATCCTTAACCCCAGTCCTGTTTGCCTGATTTCAGTGTCACCTTTTGCCACTGTATTTTTACACTTTGCTTAGGGCTAAAGCTTTACTCTGTGTTTTGAGCCACTGAAATTCATCTCATGTTCTTTGAGGGAAGCATGTAAGTGTATATTTGAGCATCTCCTCTCTCATCTCTATGTATTTGTAGCTCAGAAACAGGATTATGAAGGCATTTGCTCTGAGACCTTTATCCAGAGGTTCTCAGGCCTTTTTAACAAGTGAAAATTACCATATTTATCTGACTATCAAAAACATATCCTTTGATTTTCTTATTCCGCTTTGGGAAGTATTACTTAGGGAAGTAATTCAAAAGGTGGGAAAAAAAACTTCATTTACAGAGTTGCTCATGCCAATATTATCCATGATTACAAAATCTGAATATATTCTAAATAACTCCCCACAAAAGGGAAATGTTTCATAAATATATCTGCCTGCTGTAATAATATACAGCTTCTAAAAATAATGATTCACAAATAATGTATAATATAAAAAATGCTTGTGTTACAATGTAAGAGAGAAAATTGTCCTTAGCCCCTTTTTTGTAGTGATTTATACAACTGTACAAAAAAAGGAGAAAAAAAAAAGGATAGAGAGAAGAGTGCAAAAAACCTTGACAAAATGTTAAAAGTAGTTGTCTCAGGGATTGTTTTCCTTTTATTATCTATACTTTCAAACGATTTTTTTACACATAGGAATTCTTTTTATAATAGAAAAAGAACCAAATAAATATACTGACAAAAAGGGGAACAGTGGAGTGAAATTGTAAGACAGGTAGACTTTCCATGATCACAGAGAGCCAATCGGCAGGCCACAAAGTGGCTCATCACAAAGTCCTAGGCCACAAACACCAGAGAAAGCATTATTTAAGGGGCTCTTCATTGTGATTAAATCTAGTTTCGGCTTCAGGGCACAAGTAGCACTAGTTCAGGGACAGAGGGCAAAGAGCTGGGACTTGGAAGGAATGACAGATGGCAAGCACCTACAGGCTGGCAGGCCAACAGCCAGGAGCCAGGCTCAGATGGGCGAAAGGGCAAACAAGGAGACTGCACCTGGAGAGCCAGTGGGTGGAGGCGGAACGGGAGCCAGGGTTTGGTGAGGGGTTGATGACTTTGTGCCAGGCACTGTTCTGGACCCTGAAAATACAGCTGGGAAAAATTGACACAGTTCTTGCCATTAAGAAGGTGGCAGTCCAGGGCAGGAATCAGCAAACTTGTGTGTGTATGTGTGTGTGTGTGTGTGTGTGTGTTTGTGTGAATGGCCAGACAGTAAACGTTTTAAGCTCTGTGGGGTCGTATTATCTTGGATGCAACTCTTCCATTTTATTGTAAACAAAAGCAGCCGTAGCCAATAGTAAATGAATGGGCATGGCTCAGTTCCCATAAAACTTCATTTGTAAAAATAGAATTTTGGCTGGTTGGATAGAGTGTTCCGTCTCCAGATCTGGGGAGAAGGCAGACGATATCCAAGTAAATAAATCAATAAGAATCATAAATCATGATCACTGTCAGGAAGGAGCTAAGAATGGTGTGGTAATAAATGACTGCAGCTGGCTACTTTATCTTTCATCTGTTACTGACAGGCAGCGAAGTGCACAAATTTCAAGATATAAGGTCTCATCATCCCAGAACCAAATCCCACAGGATCAGAAGGTGTCTGCCCACCCAAAGAGCTAGGCACGGGGAAGCATTCCAGGCAGAAGGCTAACCACTACAAGAGCCTGGGGCAGGAAGAGGCCAGGCATTTGGTTCCCAAGAACAGAAAGCAGTTTCAAGTGGCTGAACAGCAGTGAGCAAGGACTAGAGTGAGACTATATGGGTAGGGATAAATTCTGTACATCTTTAGGCCATGATAAACATTTTGTATTTTATTCTAAGTGTAATGAGAGAACAATGAAGGTTTAAAACAATTTTATTGTGTTGAAATATTGTTCCATTAGCTAGTGCTGCTGTAACAGAAATACCACAAAGTGGATGGCTTTAACAAAGGAAAGTTTACTCTTACATAGTCCTGTAGGCTGCAAGTCCAAATTCAGGGCATCTGCTCCACGGGAAGGCTATCCCTCTGTGGACTCTGGAAGAAAGTCCTGCGTTGCATCAGTTTTTGGTCCAGGAGCATCTCAGCCATGCAGGAACGTCATGTCTGAAGGATGTGCTCTATTCCCAGTTCTGCTTTCTTGATGGTGTGAGGTTCCAGATTCTCTGCTTGCTTCCCTTTCCTTTTATCTCTTCTAGCATGAAAGGATAAAAGGTGGTGCAAGCCCTGTTCCAGGGAAACTCCCTTTGCAATGGAGCAGGGTGGTGATTTTATAAAGGGATTTACAGTCCCACCCTAAATCCTCTCTAACATAATCCACTCTGTTAACCACAGGCAGAGACTGGGATTTACAGCATTAGAAAATCACAAAATGGAGAGCAATCACAGAATACAGGGAATCCTGGCCAATCCAAATTACTCCACATATTTTTGGGGGGACACAGTTCAATCCATACCAGATATGTATATAAGATGTAGATATATAATATACATACAATTTATCATTTAAACCATTTTAAAGTGTTCAGTTTAGTGGCATTATATTCACAATGTTGTGAATATAATTATCTGCTTCCAAAACTTTCCAACACCCCTAACAGAGACTCTTGTACTTATTGAGCAATAACTGCCCATTCGTTCTTCCTCCTGCCTCTGCTAACCCGTAATCTGCTTCCTCTCTTTATGACTTGCCTCTTCTAGATGCTTCACGCAAGTGGAATCCTATCTGTCCCTGTGTATCTGGCTTATTTCACCTAGAATAATGTTTTCAAGCTCATCCATGTTGTAGCATTTATAGGAACTTCATTCCCTTTATCATATCGCACCCTCCTCCATCCTCACCTAGGAGGCCTCCATCACCATCTTCTTACCAGTACTAAAAAATTATCTTACGTGCTGCTGCTACCACTGTACCTGCCAACTGATCACCTTGGAGCTCTCTACTCGGACTTTTTTTAGGGCTTTGTCTGGGATTAATGCATGAGTGTTAAAGTGTCCCCAAACCATAAAGTGCTTGAAAATAGGTGTTAAAAATCCAGAACAATAATGTATCAGAGAAGTGCTTTAGAAAATCAACCAGTGTCTACTATTCATAACGGTGTGAAGAACAGTGTTCTTCAATGGATTTTCTCACACATTCCACCTGAGCCACAGAGAAGGCTAAATGCTGCCAACCAAGGAATCAGTCCACAGATGGCCTTAAAATATAATCAGATCATATCACCTCTGTTTAAAAGCCTCTACTGTGTCACTTCCCACCTGCCAGAATGGCTATTTTCTCAAAAAAAGAAAAAAATAACCAGCATTGGCTAGGATGCGGAGAAATTAGAACCTTCCTGCATTGCTGGTGGGAATATAAAATGTCACAGCCTCTGTGGAAAACAGGTTAGCCATTCCTCACAAAGTTACGTGTACTACTGCCACATGACCTAGCAATGCTGCTCCTAGGTATGCACCCAAAAGAATTGACTCAAACACATACCTGTACACCAGTGTTCACAGAAGCATTACTCACAATAGCTGACAAGTGGAAACAACACAACTGTCCATCCACAGGTGAATGCATAAACATAATGTAGTAGAAGCATATAGTGGAATATAATTCAGCCATGAAAAGGAATGAAGTTCTTATAAATGCTACAAGACGGATGAACTTGAAAACAGTATGCTAAGTGAAATAAGCCGGGTACAAAGGGAGACATGGGATTCCACTTACATCAGACATCTAGGAGAGGCAAATGCATAAAGACAGGAAGCAGATTACAGCTTACCAGCGGCAGGAGGGAGACGGAATGCGGAGTTATTGCTTAATGAACACAAAAGTTTCACACTGTGAACACCCAGGAGAAGACAGCCTGTGACTGTGAAATCGGAATTGCAGAGGTTTGGTTGGTTTTGTGTGGCTGTGTTCAAATTTAATTTTTGGAGACACTGCAGGCGATGGCTAAGGAGTGCCCTGTGATGGTGTGCAGAAAGAGGAACAAGGCTTGGAATGTGCATAGCTGGCTGGACAGAAAATAAGCATTCTGGGGTTCATATCCTCTTTTTACCCTCTTTCTCTCCCATCTTTCCTTCCCTTTTTTTTTTTCTCTTCTCTGTCTTTCTTTCTTAAAGATAATAATGAATAAGAGAGCAAGAAAATACTTGATCAGTGGGTGCCACTCTGTTAGGGTTGCCATGGAACAAACTTCTTATGCTAGCTACTATTCATTATTTATCTGAAATTCAAATTTAACTAGAAGTCCTATATTTTTTTATTTGCTAAATCTGGCTATTTTACATCTTATGGCTTTCCTTTTGCCACTTGAGCCTCTGAGTTATCTGACTCACAGCAACTCTGTAAGGCAGAGCAGAACTGCCCCAAAGAGTGCTTGGTGGATTCAAACTACTGACCTTTTTGTTAGAAGGCCAGCGGGTGACCATTAGCCACCAGGGTTTCCATTCTTAGAATTACTGTCTGCTGTTTGAGACAGCTGCCACCAGCAGGCAGACGAGTGCTGAGTTGACTGAAGATGAGGGTGTTCTCCGAAATTCTAAATGGTTCTCAGTCTTGACTACTTTCTTCCATCCTTCCTGATGTCCACCCCAATTATGACCCCAACTTGACACTGTTCACTTCTAATCTGGCTTTATTAAAATAGCTAAACTCCCAAGGATCATTAAAACTCTTTGTCAATGTAAAGAATCCTTAATATGACAGGCTTCTTGCTTTCTTAATTAATTGCAATCATAAATTAATCCTCCTTTCTTAAAAAAGTGTGAATTACACTTGGACTGCTCATGGCTTGGGTCCCTCACTTCCTTGACCTTGCTTTCTCTCCCCCCCTCCTTTCCTGCCTGCCCTCTGTGACAGTGGCTTTTTGCCCTTCTCCCCTTCCCTTTACCCTCCTAAGCTCCTCACTAGAGGGACATGAGACCAGTTTCTGCAGCGCCCTCTGCCATAGCCTGCTTCTGAGGTAATTTCTGCCATGCATTCCAGCTCCAGTTCTCTCTCCCCTTCTCTTCCTTCAATGGAGAGAAACTTTCAGAGAGAATGAGCATCCCAGCGGCTCAGAGATCCAAATTCTCTCTGTAATCAGGAGACTTTGCCTGCACTAATCTTAGCTTGTCTTCTTGTTTTCCTTCTTTATGAGGAAGAGTCACCTCTAACCCTGTGCCTCTTACTCTGATGTAAATATAAATCCATATTTAATACTTATTTGACTAAACCTCTTGGCCTTGTGGCTGTTTTCTTCATTAAATGTCTCTGATTCTGGAACTTAAAAGATTCCTCTTAGAACAGAATAACAAATTGGACAAAAACACAGAATCTGTCACACAGGGGAGACATGAAAGGAGAAATGTCACTCAGGTCAGTCCAGGCCCAATGAGGCATTTTTAGAGAACAGTCCATGTAAGGAGATATTCAAGACAAAATCTCTGAAAAGAAGGAAGAATCCGAGGGAGAGAGTGAGTGAGTGAGTGAGAGAGAGATAGAGAGAGAGAGAATCTCTATCAACATTTTTCAAGCAGCAAAGATAATTCCAGAAAGCTCTTGGTACAATAACATGGAAGTCAAAAATTAGAAACAGCAGGGTTTTGATAAGCATTTGGCTTTTAGATTGTTTAGTTTTAGGTAACTTGAGATTCTGTGAGTTAGCTAATTTTTCTTGTTCCTCAGGATTTACAGAATAACCTAAAATTAAGCAAATGTTCATTTGGAAGGGCAGAGGTACAATGTTAGTCTCTTCAATAATTCTGTCAAAACTGTGATTTGTGGAGCCAAAAAAGGCCTGCATCAAATTAATACAGTCTAGCAATGTGTTTTTAATGCCCTAAAAGAGTTGTAACCCACAAAGACATATCTTAAAATCCTCACGTTCTCTTGCATCCTCTTCCCTTTCCCAGCTCCTTGTCTGCCTCTCTTTTCTCTAAGACGCATATTCTAACACCCTCTTCTAGCCCAGGCTGTGTGTCTTTGTGTCAATTCCCTCAAGTAGTGGAACAGTGGTTAAGTGTTATGGTTGCTAACCAAAAGGTCAGCAGTTCAAATCCACAGACACTTCTTGGAAACTTTATAGGGCAGTTCTGCTCTAACCTATAGGGTCATTGTGAGTTGGAATTGACTCGATGGCAATGAGTTTGGGTTGGTCTTAGGTTTCTCTCCCTTTTGCTTCAGGGGAACCTCCAAACAGGACTCTTCAGGAGAGGAAGAAATTCAGTGGAAAAATCCACAACTTTCTTTAGTTGTAAGGTTAGAAGAAGGGCTAAGAACATGTTGACACCAACAGTTCTACCTGATCAGACTTACAGTTTTGATAACAACACTTTATTAATTTCTTTCAAGCATCAGAGCATCTTCCCTGTCCTACTGGGACAGCCACCTCAGTGGTGATAACCATGAGTGGCATGTGGTACTTGGTGAGACCAGGGGTGGATTATCTAAGAGGCTTACTTGTGCTTACCTACTATTCAGTAGGGAGCAATTTCACACGAGTTTTACCGAATTTTACAGTGTGACATAGGTGACACAGTGGTTATCTCAGTGCCATACAGGAAAGAATCAGGTGGTTGCTTCAGGCTGAATTTAATTATCTATATCTCGGCTGAATCACCAGGAGTCTATCTTCTAGTCTTCAGCTTTGCAGGATCCAAATTACTATTCTGGCTGTATCTCCAGAGGGGACAAGACTTTGGAGGACAAATCCAGTCTCTCAAGAGACAGACCAGTGGATTGATTTCAGGGAAGAACAAATCTTTAAGGGAGACACAATATGGATGCCGTCTTCCTCTTGAGAAGGTCTTCTTAGAATCTGAAAGCAAGATGCTGTTTTCCTCAGTTTCAGACTGTGGCTCTGGCCCCACTGTCTTCCTCATCTGGCTGAAGAAGGACCTTTGCAAATCTCATTTAGCAAAACTTTATGGGACAAAAATCTCTTCCCCTAAACCTCATTTCCCACTTCAGCTATACCTTTTCTGGGAGCTACTCTTTGTATTCCCAGTTTCCTGGAGTACTGATGTCCACAGCAACTGCCACGCGGTCACTGAGTCACCTGCACAAGCGGCCTGCTCTCTTGAGCTGGTTCTGCTGCCCTCTGCTGGGCACGGAGGGCTCGTTGTGCCTGTTAACTATTTAGGTCCCGCCCCCCTCCCCTAAGGAGGCTGCAGTTCTTGCTTTGTAACTTTCCTTCCTTGGCATTCCTCAACAGATACTAGACCCTCCTGTTATTAAAGAACATGGCATGAAGCCATGTTACAGCTTCCAGGTAAAGTTTATTTAATATTCCCGGTGAATGATTCTGGCACCCATCATAATGGATAATGGGCTATTTCTGGGAAGACCTAGAAATATAGCCAGAATATGTCTGAGCTCATCAACTATGCACTGACTCTCATTCAATTTGTTGTCAGGTGGTAATATCTCTTCATCTTGTTCCAACATATTGAAAAAATTCTTTGTAGGGGGCCCCTAAATGTAAAACCACTTACTGTAGCATAATAATAATTATTATGATTCACCTGCTATAGCATCCTTGAAGTAATAGCTGAGTACTGCAGAAATCTCCAGCATCAGAATCAGGTTGAACCTTTAAACTGAAAGTAAAGGGAGAAATATTTATAAAGGTGCTGATGGAGGCAAAGTCACGTATGGGCTCAGGTACCCCAATGTGCTGGGATTCCAGGGATCAGGAATGTGCCAAGTTTTATTTTCTAATGTAGATCTCCTCAGAGTCTGGGACCAGCCCCTCTGGCCCTTCTAAACACGCTAATGCAGGTTGGCAGTGAGTATCTGGGTGTATTTCTGCGAGGATCCACTTACCACACAACCTTTCTTCCTTGACATGCAAAGAACCTTTTAGCAGATGGGTGTGTTTAAAAGTGGCCGGTGCTCTGCCCCCACATGAGTGTAAATATTGTAAACACGAACATCTGTCTCGTGTTAGCAGTGATTGCGAGGCATATTGACCTCAGATTAGGAAGATGAGGAAGCGAAACCTCATCAGACCTCCAGCGACAGCTCCGACGGATGAGTGCAGGAGTGGAAGGTGGCTAAGCCCATTTCAGAGGAAACTTCCTTTTAAAGAAGTTATCCAAGAATTACATAAGAATAGTTTTTAAAAATCAAATAATGGTTTAAATAAAAACAGTAGTCTACTGTCCCACCCCTTGCCGGATTCACTCCTTAGGGCAACTACTTCCAGTTATTTTTGCTGTTTCTTCGCGTACGCTTTTCTGTATTCTCACTGGAGGAGTGTAAGCCAAAAGGAAGACTCATTACCGCTGAGTCAATTCTGACTTCCAACCACCCAACAGGACACAGTGGAACTGCTTCATACAGTTTCTGAGGAGCACCTGGTAGATTTGAACTGCTGATCTTTTGGTTAGCAGCTGTAGCTCTTAACCACGATACCACCAGGATTTCCAGAATAGTACATGTAGGCTAAAATGTCTCCCTTGGTCCATTTTAGATGTGAGCCAGCTGGTTTCTATTGGGGTAGATGAAGATGTAGCTTTCTTCCACAGAACCGCCTCCTCCTCGTGTCTCTTCTCGACAACTTCCTACTGGTTAGTAGGAATGTGAGGTGGCAAAATGGTTTAAACAACGGTGCCCTGAATTTGGACTGCTTAGGTTTGGATCCCAACTGTGTGACTTTGGGCAAAATGCTTAGCCTGTTTCTGCTTTAGCTTTCTCATCTGTAACATAGGTAATAATAGGACACAGGGTTGATGGGGCAATTGAAAAATCAAGTCATGGAAAGTGGCTGAGTCGACTGTTGCCAACAATTTATTTTTGCCTAAATCAAGATTCTATGTTTATATTACCGTAAATATATAAATGTTGGTCCCTCATGAGTATTGTTTACCTCTTCTACTTGTGTAACTTTAGTTTCTCTGGAGTTAATAGTTACACTGTTTCTCCATCGGCTTATCAGTTTTCTATGTACCTATTACTAATTCTTCTCAAAGCATCCCAAAACTCCACATCTCAGATAATCTGTCAGATCCATTTTCTTCCCCAGGGACCTCTCCAAGAGCCTTCAGTTCATTCTTCTGTACCTTTCTGGCCCTCATGGTGTTTTTGCCAGCTGCACAAAAATCATCTTGTGACTATTTTTCACCATCCCCCTTGAAAGTCCTCTGCTTCCCGCCTGGCTTGATTTTCCGTTTCTTGACACTAAGTCTTCTTGGTGTAGTCCCTCATTTGGGCCTAGGACACCCTGCAGCACCTTCCTGAGAAAGGATCATACGGGGAGAAGAACATTCTGAGTCCTTGTAAACCTAAAAATAATCTTTTTTATTTTTTCCTACTCAGCTGCAGAATCAAGGAAGAGGGCGGGGGCCTCCCGCTGTCTGAATGACCTACGCTTTTTAAGCCCTGTGCTTAACGCTGATCTCTGCTATGCCTGGTCTCTTTAGGTCAATTTCTCCAGAGACCAAAGTTCTGGTTTCTTGACTAAGACGATGGGGTTGTACCTGGTTGTGTGAAGTAACGGAAGGGCCTCAGTGTCTAACTGCTCATCTCCACTCAGCTGCTCAGTCCCTCCCTTCCTTTGTGGAACTGCGAGAATCAAACTGCAGAATCTTTCTGGAGTTCTGCATGGAGCTGTGGTCTACTTTGTCCCTTTCTGCTAGTCCTTACGTGGCAGTTTTCTTCACTCTGTTAGATCAGTTACCACTCTTCTTCTACCTGGACTCTATCTCCTTGTTTTGATGTAGGCAGTTGATACTTTCTTAAGTTGTATACAACCCTGTAGTTAGTTGCTGTCATGGATTGAACGGTGTCTCCCCAAAAAAACATGTAGAGAAATTTGGCTGGGTTGTGATTACCGGTATTGTGTGATTGTCCTCTATTTTGTGATTTTCCTGTGCTGTGTGTTAAGGAGGATTAGGGTGGGACAGTAAATCTCTTCCTAAGGTCACCTCCCTGCTCTATTGTAAAAAGAGTTTCCCTGGAGTGTGGCTTGCACCTCCTTTTATCTTACAAAGGATAAAGGGAAAGGGAAGCAAGCAGAGAGTTGGGAACCTCACACCACCAAGACAGCAGCAATGTGAGTAAAGCACGTCCTTCAGACCTCAGACCTGAAGGTCCTGTGCCAAGATGCTCCCTGAACAAAGACTGATGCCATACAAGGACTTTCCTCCAGAGCTGACAGAGGGAACAGGCACTCTGACCTGGACTCATAGCTTACCAGACTGTGTAGGAATAAACGGTTCCTTGCTAAAGCCATCCACTTTGTGGTATTTCTGCTAGAGCAGTACCAGACAACTCAAACAGTTGCCAGCAAGTTAGTTCTGGCTCACAGAGACCCCACGTATGCAGAGTAAAACTGCTTCACAGGGTTTCTAGGACTGTGTGGCCAGGCCTGTCTTTTGAGGCATCTCTGGATGAATAGAACTGCCAACATTTCAGCTAGTAGCTGTGAATTATTTGCTCAACCCAGTTGACTGTATGCAGAAACAAAAAAAAAACCAATTGTTGTCTAGTAGATTCTGACTCAGAGAGACCCTACAGGACGGAGTAGAACTGCCCTGCAGAGTTTCCAAAGAGTTTCTGTTGGATTCGAATTGCCAGTCTTTTGGTTAGTAATCATAGCGCTTAACCACTATGCCTATGCCTATGTGTATAAAACCAAAAACAAACCCATTGCCATCAAGTTGATTTAAACTCATAGTGACCATTTAGGACAGAGTAGAACTACTCTATACAGTTTTCAAGGATTGTCTGGTAGATTTGAACTGCTGACCTTCTTAACCACTCTGCCACAAGGGTTTCCACCTATATATACCAGTACTTCATACATATGTGCTTGGTACTTCAAACACATACATACGAAGTATCATGCAAATACAACTTTGAGCTTCCTTTTCTATCCTGTGCATTATAGCACTTAAGCCCCTCATACATAAAATTTTGGAACATCATTAAGTGTCACCATTATGACTGAGATCATTCTTGGAACTGCAGTGGAAAGGAAATCTAGGCAAAGTCTTTTGGGGGTCAAAGGATATTGTCATGTTTCCTTGCCATTTTAAATGTCTTTTCTTTCATTTACTCACGTGTTCATGCATGTATGTAGCTCAGGTGTTGAGCTCCACCTGTTGTTTATGTATACATTATATCGGTTGGTTGTCATTAGGCAAGCTGACAAATGTTCGGGTCTATCTCCTTCTAGATACATGGTAGGATTACGTCTGTTGGTCCTGCTGTTCTTAGGTATGGTCACATGACTTGCTTTAGCCAGTGAGCTGAAATGATGTGTGTCACTTCTGGGCAGACACCGTAGGAGCTAGTGTGTGCTTTGTTATGCTTCTTTTTCCTTCTCTTATAGTTAACTAGCAGGTTAATCAATAATTAATTCCTGGTGGTACAGTGGTTAAGTGCTTAGCTGCTGACCAAAAGACTGGGGTTTGAATCTACCAGGTGATTCTTGGAAACCCTGTGGGGTAGTTCCCATCTGTCCTATAGGGGTGGTGTAAGTCAGAATCAATTCTAAGGCAATGAGTTTGGTTTTGGGGGGATTATAGTTGTTTAGCAGTGTTCTATATGGTGGCTTTTCCATCAGTTCAGGTACTTGTATGAAGATTATGATGATTCAGAACAGATTCCCAGAAACATGAATAAGAAATAAACTTTTGTCATTTTAAACCGCTACAATTTGGGAGTTGTTTGTTATTTAGCAAGGAGTCCTGCTGATACAGTGGCTAAGAACTACATTGCTAACAGAAAAGTCAGCAGGTTGAATCTACCAAATGCTCCTTGGAAACCCTACAGGGTAGTTCTACTCTGTCCTATAGGGTCACTATGAGTCAGAATCAACTAGACCATGAGAGATTTCGTGATTTGTTGTCTAGCATAACACAGACCACCCCGACTGATTCAGTCAATGTAAATACAGTGTTCAGTCTCTAGGACTCAGACTTCAGAAGACCTAGGTTTGAATCCTGTTCTGCTATCTACTAGCCATATGATTTTGGGCAAATTTCTGAACCTCCCTGAACTAGAGTTCTTTGTCTAGAATATAGGGCTAATAATAGTAACTGCCTCCTAACCCTATTTTAAGGATTAAAAGACACATGTCCTACATACAGTAACCATAGTAACCAGAACAAAACAAAACAAACCCACTGCCATTGAGTCAATTCTGACTCATAGTGACCGTATAGGACAAAGTAGAACTGCTCTATAGTGTTTCCAAGGAGCACCTGGCAGATTCAAACTGCCAACCTTTTGGTTAGCAGACATAGCACTTAACCACTATACCATACGGTTTCCTACACACACTGAGTCCTCAGTAAAGGGTAGCCATTATTACTGCTTTCTGTCATTAACAATGTTTTTAGCCTCTTAATTGTAAGTATTCAGGCTGTCTAATGGCAGAAGAACGTGTATGAGCCAGCAGAGTTACTGTACAAGATGGAATGCTATCTTTGAGGAGGTACAGAAAGTTCTTCAAGCTTTATGCTAAAAATAAGTACATATATGGCTGTTTTGTAATAGTGGAGGGAAGGAGTTTTTATATTTGGTTTTTTAAGTTTCTCTGCTTGTTCACGCTCCATGCAGACTACAAGCCCTCTTTGCTAAACCTTGGTGAATTCGATGCTAAAAATATTCCATTCCCATTTGGTGTTGTGAAATGTCACATCCATTAAACACCAACATACCAAATGCTGCTTGCAGATCCTCAACCCAGCAAACCCAAGTCAACAGGAAATTTTGAGCTTCCTCAGCCTATTCATGTTGCACCATCTCAACTGATTCTTTTGAAGGATTATCTCAGTATGTCTTAGTGGATGGTGACGGGCTATTAGCATCAGAGTCACCTAAAGGATGGTTAAAAACAAAAACTCCTGGGTCTCATTCTCCGAAGATTCAGTGGTTTGACAGGGCCCTGGGTATCTCTGTATTTAATTGTCTTTCTAGGTGATGCTAGGGTACACTGAGTTTGGGGAACCACTGTTAATAGAACTCATTACTTAACATCCAGATTGGCATGTGATCTTTTCTAGCTAATGATGAGATACCTACAGGAAAGCTAAATCAAGGAAATCCAGGGTCAGGAAGGAGCCTCTAAAATTTTAATATGCAATGCCAACCTCAAGGTGACTAGAACAAGGAGACAGGGCATCTGACGCTGCTCTTGCCAGATGGAGATTGATCTGAAATGGAAACACACTCAGGAAGAGAACAGAAAGTGATCTAGGAACGCATGGCCTCATCTCCCAGGGATGGGTGGCCACAGAATCTGAATTGGCAGTTTATCTTCTCTTGGGAAGGCATCAGATAATTTAAAAATGTACACAGAAAATGTAACAGTGAATCATCATGAATAATAGACAGGGACGAGTGATTACATTTTGCCAGGTTATCACAAAATAAGAGCTGGAAGGGATCCTCAAAGTGTTTTAGTCAAGGGAGTCTTGACTATTGGAGGGTGTGGCATCTCCCTTATCGACAATGTTATTCTAAGTAGTTCTCAATAGAGACCACACTTCCTACTGCAGACTTCTGTTGTATTGCCTGTTTAATATCCTTTTCTCCATATGATCCAGCAATCCTACTCTGAGGAATGTATCCCAGAGAAATAAGAGCTGTCACGCAAATAGACATATGCATGCCCATGTTTGTTGCAGCATTAGTCACAATAGCAAAAAGATAGAAAAGACTTAAATGCCCATCAACAGGGGAATGGATAAAGTAACTATGTTACATACACACTATAGAATAAATAATAATAAAGAACAATAATGAAACTGTGAAACGTTCTTGAACATGGATGAACCTGGAGGGTATTAGACTAAGTGAAATAGGTCAATCACAAAAGGAGAAATACACATGAAGCCACTGTTATAAAAACTCATGAAAAGGTTTACGGACAAAAGGAAACAACTTTTCATGGTTACTAGGGAAGGAAGGGTAAAGAGGAAAAAATTTAAATAGATAATATATAAGGGGTAAAACAGTAAAACAGTACACAATACAGACAAGTCAGCACAACTTGACCAAGTCAAGGTCATAGAAGCTTCATAGACAAATACCAGCTCCCTGAGGGACCAAATTACTGGGCTGAGGGCTAGCGACCATGGTCTTGGGGGACTTCAAGCTCAATTGGCATTATGTAGCCACATTGGGGGTACATCTGGGGTCTTAAAGCTTGTAAGTGGCTCTCTAGATATATGCTCCACTTTTCCCACCACCTGCAGCAAGAGAGATGAAGAAAAATAAAGATACAAGGAAAGACAAGTCCCAAAGACTAGTGGACCGCAACTACCACAACCTCTGCTAGACCGAGTCCAGCACAGCTAGATGGGATCTGGCTACCACCACTAACTGCTCTGCCAGGGATTACAATACATGGTCCTGGGGAGAGCTGGCAAAAAGTACAGAACAAAATTCTAACCACAAAAAAAGGCCAGAGTTAGCAGTCTGACAGAGACTGGAGAAATCTCTATGGCTCCTGGATACCCTTTTAACTCAGTACTAAAGTCACCCCTGAGGTCTGCTAAATGGGCTAAATGGACACACCAGCCCAGGGGCAAGGACAAGAAGGCAAGAGTGTCCAGGAAAGCTGATAATGAGGAAGGGGAGAGTGTGACCATGTCATAGGGCTGGCAACCAATGTCTACAAACAACATATGTATTGTTTAATGAGAAAATAATTTGCTCTGTGGACCCTTTTCTAAAGTACAATAAAAAACTAAAGTCCTTTCCTTCTTTTTAATAGCATTTCTGTTTTACGTTAGGGAATCCCCCTACCACACTCAACAGTCCACACGGTTGTCATCTGTAAGCTCCAGGGTGGGCGCACGACCTAGCTTGTCCAATTAGAGCATACCATCTGCTAGGGATGGAATGTGTCCCCCCAGATCTGTGTTAGAAATCCTGATCTCTATGCCTGTGGCTATAATCCCACTTGGGAACAGGTTGCCTTTGTTATGCTAACGATACAGGATTCCTGTAGGGTGTATCTTGAGTCAATCTTTTCTGAGACACAAAAGAATTTAAAAGCAAGCTAGCTCGGAGAGATGGAGCTGGGGGTAGACACCCAGCCACACGAAGACTGTCAAGGAGCAGAAGCTCAGAAGAGACAAGCAGAAGCTCAGAAGAGCTTCCTTTAGAGCCCACAGAAGAGAAAGGCTTCTGCTAGAGCTGGCCCCTTGAATTCGGACCTCTGGTCTCCTAAACTGTGAGAAAATAAACGTCTGTTTGTTAAGACTACCCACTGGTGATATTTCTGTTCTAGCAGCACTAGGGAATTAAGAACACCATCCTTAGGCCAGGGTAATATCTTCCAGAATGGGTTTAGTGATTTAAACTGGGCCAATGAACATCAGCCCCAAATTTTTACTGGAACAGCTGGGAAACAGGCACTGTCTTCTTGCTGGGCATGGCTAAATTGGCAAAGTGTAATTTTGCAGCTTCTGGTGAGTATCTCTCTATGATAAAAAGAGAGATTGACTCGAGAAGAACTCAACACAGGAAAATGGAGCCCAGAGTCAGAGAATGACCAATTTATGTCTCTGAAGCCAAACGCATTTTTATGTTTAAGCTAGTTAGAGTCGGATTTCAGTAATTTACAACCCACTGAATCCTGAGTAATACATCTCCCCATGGATCAGAGTCTGTAATGGTAAGTGCTCATTTATATTTGGAAAAGTCCTCATAAGTAATTCTGAAACACCCACTGGAAATGGGCAGGGATCAGGGACAGGAAACAAGAGTATATTTTTCCTCTTCAGACACTTTCAAAGAAGAATGATTTAAGGAATCTCACCTTCATTTTTGGCATAGATGAAGAAATTTAGCCAAGTCACAGTGCTAGAAGACGGTAAACCCACTCTGAGTTTGATTTTGTCTTCATATATATATGTACATATTTTTTTTAAAATTGGAAGCACATATTGTCTTAACATAATTTTGCTGAAAGAAACAATGTGGTAGGATTTCTTCACTTTATCATTCATAATGTCTAACTTTTATTGACATAAAACCCCAGACAGGAACTTAAAGAGTTATTTTCTACTCCCTCTAGTGATAGAAACATTGGCCACGTTGTCACAGAAGGAAGTTTTCCTAAAACATAGATAATTTCCTAGGGACCAAGGTCCCTCAGAAGGAAGGTATGCCTATCAGAAGCCACAGCTCCTGTGTCCTTCCATGCTGGGGCTCAAGAACGCAGTGAAGGTGCTCTGCCCACCTTCCTCTGCAGCTCTCCCACTGCCATTCTTGGTAGGCTCAGCTGTCTCCGATGATAGAGGACTACCTGGGTTTTGTTCCATCTTATCTATCAGAAGTCCACAAATATCCTCAGGTCTCACAGAGAAGAATGAGACGGCACAAAGGCGTGTGTCTCTTAACCTCATCCATTGTTACAGTTCTGACACCATGGTGTACGGTTGTGAGAATGGCGGGACAGGGCAGTGTTTGTTGTATACAGGGTCACTGCGAGTTAGAACTGACTCGGTAGTACCTAACAACAACAGCAATGCTATGTTGTACTACTTTTGCAATAATGTACCAAGTTAAAGAGTGGAGTGGTCAGATGCAGGCTCTGAGGTCAGACTTTCTAGCAACGTGTAGCCAATTACTAATGTGACCAATCAAATGAGGGTATTAATAGTAACTGTTTCCTGTGATAGCTAGCAGCATGGTATTTAACCTATAATCAGATAGTATTGTTCTATTATTCATGTTTTACGGAGGAAATTCATTAACTTGCTGATGGTCATAGAAATAGCAAGTAGCTAGCTGCATTGGGTAGCATACCCAGGTCTGCCTGACTCAGACTTAAGCCGTTCACCACGACGTCTACTGCAATGCACAGAGAAATAGCACTGAACATTAGCGGACAGGCTTCTAGGCAAAAAACAGGAAAACATGGGTCATATTTCATTTCTCCTTTATATACCTGTAGAATTTACTGATGCTTCTGTTACAACAATTGCTGCATTCTGCCTTTTAGAAATGAAGCCTCCTGGTTTGTACATCTTTTAAGGGTAGGGACGATTTTTTGCTCATTTTTCTTTTCTTTATATGATCTGCCAGTTTACAGAGTTCTGAATTTTAAATACATGTTATTTCATTAGAAGTCAAATGTCATAGCATAGTGTCACTGATGGATTATATACAAATGAATCTTGACTTTGCTTCTCAACTGCCAGTGTGACCAGGCAAATTAACTTTGCTAAGACTCAGCTTTCTCCTTTATAAAGCAATACTATTATTATAAAATTACAGAAGATATGATGATAATACAGATACAGTACTTCATTTAGTGCCTGGCTCATAGTAAATGCTCAGTAAATATGTATTATAATAACCAAGTTTAAGCAATAAAGAATATATCTCTAAATGGTTAATGTGCTTACTGCTGACTGAAAGTTCAAGTCCCTCCAGAGGCACCTTGGAAGACAGGCTTGGTGATCTGAAAAAGCAGCCATTGAAAACTCAATGGAACCTAGTTCTACTCCAACAGATATGGGGTAGCCATGAGTCAGAAGCGACTTGATGGCAACTGGTATGTCCCATATTAAAGACATTTTGTTTAGGATAGTTAAATATGTGTGCAAAGACAAGGTCAAGAGACTGAAGGACAAAGAACCATTTTTCTGGAGTCTGCTGCTGTTGACAGAATTGATTTCTCTGACACAGTTTTATTGGAAAATAATGTTGAAAGCCTGACCTAGAGACAATTCCTGCCCTCGGGGCATCTCTGACCAGAAGTACAGATTGACTTTGGTGATACGAATTTCCAAAGGTCATAGCCTTCCTCAAAATGTTAGTGTAATGCTTCTTGCCCTTCTCTACTACTCATGGATTAATTAAATCAGTTGCCATCTTTCAGGTTGGTGGGCCAGGTTTAGGGTTACTGGGTTTTGTGGTCTATGTATCTTATAAGGATTTCCACGGGAAAGAAATGTATCTCTTTCATTATCTAGCCCAACCTTCAGACCTTTATAAATCTGTATATAAAATGCACCAGATCTGTTGTTGTTGACTCGAGTCCAACTCATAGTGACCCTATAGGACAGGGTAAAACTGCCCCATAAGATTTCCAAGGAGTAGAGGGTGGATTCGAACCATAGATCTTTTGGTTAGCAGTCATATCTTTTAACTACTGCACAACCAGGGCTCCTCTGGATGTTTATAGGGCCATCTAAAGAGCTTTCTATGCCTGTGGCATCACTGGAAGCCCTGGCACGCTTGATAGCCATCATATTAAAAGTGCCTCTGTATCCCTCATTAAGTAAGATTGACATATGACTATACAAGAACTGAGTTCAGTTAGTTGAGCTGCAATTGACTAGGAACGTGTACCTATAGCGTAGTCTTAGGAAAAGTGCAAATCCAGAAAATTTGAAACCAGTTTGGGATAAGAAAAGAACTCGAGAGGAAACACTGAGCAACTTTTAGGGCAATGTCAGCAGTGACAACAGAGCTTGTGATCATCTGTCTAGCCATTCATTCTTATTTTCCAGAAGTAATGGTAAACAATGAATTGGAGGAAAAAAAGTTGAGAAACATCAGGATAGTTGACACAAAATTACATACTGAAGAACATTCAGACTCATTAATTTTGACTTTGCAGGTTCATAGCAGGGAAACATTAATTCTCTTTCAGGTGCTGCTGTGCCCCATGGCCTCTGTTGCTCCCTGCAGGGTGTGGAGCAAGCACCCAGCCTTTTGGATAATCTTTATAAAAAGGCAGCACAGATGGGCTCTTTCTCCTACAATGGCACACAGCCACACCAGCTCATCCGTCTTTGCTGATTACAGTTAAAACTCTGGTGAAAAGACAAGCAAAAACCTGTCTGAGGAACCTCAGAAGTAAACAGAAGAAGGTAGATTGTGCACAGGAATTCAACTTGGAGAAGTGACCATTTTTCCCTCTCGTAGGTTTGCCCGGTGGGGAAGCCCCAGGAGCAGAGTGGTGCAATGGCACAGTAGAGCAATACAAAGAGCTCAAACAGGTAGGATTGTTAAACCTGTTTTTGGCCAAAAGATCCAGGCCACAGAGTGTAGGAGAGAGTCAGAGAATTCGGATTCAACTGCAAATAACAATAGCAACAATTCAGAATGTGTAAAGTCACAGCCTCAACTTGAAGACATGAATGCACAGGACAGACCCAAAGCAGCCTAACACAAAGACTTACAGTGCTCAATTGATATTTGAACCACTTAAACAAGTCTTAGACTAACTTCTGAATTAGCTGTCTGTGTGACAGACCCCAACCAGCGTGACAAGGCTTGGAGAACTGAACTGAGATTTGAACCACTGCCCACAGAAGGCGGAGACAGAATTTGAAATGTAAATCTAATGGGATTGATAGCCTGTTTTGATAGAGGTAACATGACCCACAGTCTCCAAAGCAAAACATTCACAACACCCAGGATACAATCTGAAGATACTGGATGTATACAGAAAGAAGAAACTCTAACTCAGTCTCAAGAGAAGAGACCTCAGATGCTAGTCTCAAGATGACTTTGATGTTGGAACTGTAAGAGAGAGAGTTTGGAGTATCTATTGTAAGTATTCTCCACAAGGTAAAGTAAAACACATTGTAAATGAGTGGAAAGACAGAATTCTCAGTAGAGAAACAAAACTATAAAACCTAAAAATAAAAATTTTAGAACTAAAATATTCAATGTCCAATGGATAGACTCAGTAGCAGAATGTAGATTACATAGGGAAGTGTAGTGAACTTAAATCATCTAGTCTGAACTACAGAGAGAGAGAAAAAAAATACAACCTGAAAATACGAATACCACCATTACATCTCATATCGATGTTATAATAAATTGTGTCTAAGCACTCTGACTTAGTGGGGCTGATTTTGTGGTAAGTACAGAAATCCACTCAAACTAACCTAAAACAAAATGAAACTCTGTGTGTGTGCTTGTGTGTGTGTAGCAAGAACGTTGTTATTATTAAGACCACAGAGTACCTCACGGAATTTAAGGGCAAGTAATGCCATTAGATCTAAAGAGAAATGAAACGAGAAACACATTCCTTAGGACTACAGGCAACTCCTTCCTTTTCTCTCTCTTACTCTTCTTTCCAACCTCCCTCTCTCACGCTCCCTCTGTGGTGGTTACTGTGCTGCCCTTAATCAAATCACTATTCAGGAAAAAAAAACAAACAATTTTCCCAGCTGCTGGCAGAGCTGCCACAAGGTGGGTCTCAGCTGTCAACCCTCTTAGGGATTACCTTGGTTAAAGAAACTGCCTCCCCTAAAGCCATGTATCTTTCCAAGGACGGCCTGCATCCAATGACCAATCAACACAGGCAGTAACGACCTGGTCAACTTGCTCCAAGTTGGAGTAACTTGGAAGGGATAGCCCAGCTTTAGGGCTCCCTGTAGGATTGCCTGAGGCTTTTGCTGGGGCTGCATCCAAGCTCAGCTTCTCCCACTGCCTAGTCCTGCTCCTTTCCTCTTCTGTACTCATGTTGATCTCAAGACAGGGGACCCAAACTGATTACCATTGAGTCGATTCCAGTTGATAGTGATCCTACAAAATACGTTAAGATTGCCCTATAGGATTTGCATGGCTGTAAATCTTTACAGAAGCAGACTGCCACCACTTTCTCTGGAAGAGGCTGGTGGCTTCAAACCACCAGCCTTTAGGTTAGCAGCCAAGTGCTTTAACCACTGCACCCTGGGGCTCCATCCCAAGAGCACTCCCTGACAAACATCTTGTATACTAACTTCTCAAAGGCTGTTTCTCAGGAAACCCAACATGTCTCAATCTTTCCTTCCGTCTTCCCCTTTCCTCCTTCTCTTTTCTTTTTGGTTCCCTTCCCCCCCTTTTCATCGTTTATCTCCTTTCTTGTCCCCCTTCTTTCTCTCTCCCTTAGACTACATACTTTCTCATCTGAGCGTCTCTCTGAGCTTCCGCTTCATTCTCTTCCCACTTTGTTTCCTGGTATGTGTGAGATCGCGGCTGCTCCTCAATGGTGCCTTCAGCTCCTTGATTACCATTGTTGTGGCACGACCCTGCTGGTGTCTCGCCCTGATGCCCTTGGATGCACTCACCCTGCAGCGGCTGTGAGTGTCCATTAAGGACAGCTCACATATGGACTGTTCTCTCTACAGGATCGCTCTTAGCCATGGGTGCCTCCTCCTCTGGAAATGCCTGAGAGGTTATGTCCCACACTCTCTGTCCAATAACTGTTGGATGACGGATTATAAAAGTCCAGCCATCTTGTCTCAAGGAAGGATGAACCTTATTGCAAAATTCATAGTCCAAAGCTCCCCAGGGGATCAGGCTGAGGCTAGATTTCTCCTGAAACCACACTGTTGCATGGCATCTTCCCATGCCCTATACTGCTGCTCTCATTCCTTTACAGGTTTTTCCTTAGGGCATTCTTTCAAAAAAGGCTTTGCACAGCTCTGCTTCTACAGAGGAAACCCTGGTGGCTTAATGGTTAAGTGCTACGTCTGCTAACTAAAAGTTCAGCAGCTCAAATCTGCCAGGTGCTCCTTGGAAACTCTATGGAGCAGCTCTACTCTGTCCTGTTGGGTTACTATGAGTTGGAATTGACTCAGTGGCAGTGGGTTTGGTTTGGGTTTTACTCCCATGGAACTTATTTGAGACAATGGCTTTACAAGTCTGGTGCCTATGGCCTATATTTGACCCAGCTGTTACTCTCCTGATTCCGAATACCTAGAAAGGAGAACTGGATAGACTCATGCTGAGCTCAGCCCAGTTTCTGTGTTGAACATCTGTTTACTCCAGGTACCATCATCTGTGGCCAGGAAGGCAGTACAGTTATATAGTATAGAATAGACGCAGGGCATGGGGATAGGCGGCAAATTTCAGAAAGTTGGGCAGTCCCTACAGAAATATCCTGCTCTTCCATCTTGATTTTCTCAGCCTGCCTCTCCACTTCTCACTGGTCTCCCCACCTACAATACCAGGTTCAGACTGGAGAATAGTTTTTGGCAGGCAGCACTATGTGATGGAGAGAGGACTGGATCAGGAGTCAGGAGGGTTGGATTATAGTCCTGACTCACCCAGATCGTGTCTCTAGGTTTCAGATATTAAGGTAAATTAAAGATTCAGTTTGCTACCTTTGTCAATGATTCTATAAAAACAAGCAGGGCAGAAGCTAAGACTTTTATGTATCTCAGCATAGTAATCTCAGCACAGTGCCCGGCACAGAGTAAGAACACTGACATTATATTGAAAAAAAAATGCTATATCCTTTAAAAATGAAATGACAGTAGATTACATTAAGACAATAAGATAGAGCATGGCCCCAAAGTGCACACTATTCTGGGTGTGGATCCTCATTTAGAGAGTGCTGACTTGTGTCAGTTGTGTGGTAAGCACCTTGCATGCTATTTCAAACGCTCTCGCTATGTGACAAACTTAGTGGTTTAAAGCAACTGTTTTATTATTCTCGTAGATTCTATGGGACAGGAATTTGGACAGAGTGCTTAAGAGATGTCTTGTCTCTGCTTTGCAATGTCTGGGGCCTCAGGTGGGAAGAACTGATGGCTGCCAGTGTCTTGACAACTGAAGATGGAATCATCTGAAGCATCCTCAATCACACGGCCAGCGTCGATGCTGGCTCTTGGCTGGATATCAGAGGGGGCTGTTGACCAAATCTCCTGCATGTGTTTTCCATGTGGCCTCGTCTTTCTCACTGAATGGTGGCCTCAGGCTGGTAGGGCATCTTAGATGGCAGCTCAGAGCTCCAAAGAAGACAGAAGCTTTCTCGAGTTTTATGACTTAACCTTCAAAGTGCTAGTCCGTCATTTCTGCCACCTTCTATTCCTTGTAGGCATGTCTGGCTTGCCTTGGCACACATGCACCAGATTTAAGGATAAAGGAATTAGATACCACCTCTTGACAGGGCAGGGGCAAGGTTCTCAGACAGCAGATGGGACGGGAGATATTCTTATAACCATATTTGGAAATCACAATCTGCTGTATATCATTATCTCATTAAATCCTTCCACCATCCTTGTAAGTAGATATTGTTATCCCTCTTTGATGATGAAGCTGTGTTTACAGAAGTAACTTGCTTATGGATAAGGCCAGTCCCTGGCAGAGCTGGACTCACATAGTCTGTCCAAAGTGGACGTTCTCCAGTAGCATATGATGATGCCTACTGAAAGAAGAAACTAAAAAAAAGCAAAAGGTATTCCTCCTTATTGTGCTGGATGGAGAATGGGTAAGTATTCCTCTCCTCCATAACCCTGATGTTGGAGTTCGTATCTTTTCAATCAGCTAAGGAATCTGGTTCTGTGAATACCTCAACAGCATCATGTTCCAAGAGTGTTGCTCCCTGAAGCCTATATGATTATCGTAAGCATTTCTGATGCCTCAAGTCTGGCAGGAATATGCTGGGTAAGGGGCTGGCTGGCTGCCCACCTGCACCCCAGTCATAAGGCAAAGGAATCTAGGGAAGAATGAGCAGGAGGCAGTTTGATTCCCTCTGTGAAGGCAGCACACAGAGCCAATTTGTGCCAGGAATATCTTCTCTGACACTTGAAATATCTCCCTGTAAGTTCCAATAAGAGCCATTTCTTCTAGGAAGTCATCTTTGATATGCTATTGATACTTGTAATCTGGAATGTTCAGATGACACTTGGCACTCACTGCTTACTCTGTAAGTTTTCATATTTTAATTCACCAATTAGCCTTACAAGACCCCAAAGGGCAAGGGCAAAAGCCTTCTTCTCTCCCCACAAGAACAACGCCATGTTTTTGATAGGTACTCAATAAATACTAACTGATTGGGTCACATGGCCTGATATAGCTTGAAGTTATAACTGAAGGGTATATTTGCTTCTTTGAAAGCATTTTTTGAGAGCCTACTATACAGGCATTGTGCAAGATGCTAAAAACCCATTGCCATCGAGTAGATTCCTACTCACAATAACCCTACAGGACAGAGTAGAACTGCCCCATAAGGTTTCCAAGGTGAGGCTGATAGATTCGAACTGCTGACCCTGTGGTTTGCAGCTGACCTTAATCACTGCACCACCAGGGTTCCAAGCAAGGTGTTAAAGATCCATGTAATCCAAGAGTAGAAATGCAGAAAACGGAACATGAAGCACCTGAGGCTCAGAGAGATTCTGTCACTCTGCAGCATGTCATTAAAATGCCCAAACTGGCATCTAAAATCATCTTTCATCAGATTAAGATACCCTTATATCACCTACATTTGAGGTAAATGCTAAAAGATTTCAGTCTCTCTTAGCTGCCAGATGATTCTAGAGTCAGATATTTAGATAGTCTATGAAAAGTTTTTAAAACCTAAATCTTGATTTTAATTTCTTCTGTAAATTGTCTGAGTGATGACTTTAGCTGGAGCTGTCGGAAAATGAAAGAATGACTCTTATTTTCCTTTATTTTATGTTTGTCTTCTTATAATAAGCAAATTTCTCTACCCTTCTTTTTACTTCAGTTCACCTCAAAGTGTTTATAAGAACTTTGACCTCTGGGAGCACTTTTGACTGTGACAGAATCAGCTAATCTACCTCTCCAGATACATCTGCCCATAAATTATGAATAATCAATAGCAGAATTTGTCTTCGGTCATTGTTCACACCATAAACTCTTGATCCCCAAATAACCCTACTGTATACAAGTAGATTCTCAACATATATATCATCACTGAGAACAAAACAACTCCTATAAATAATTACATTTGGGACATGAAAGAAAATGTAAACATTTTATTTGGCAGTTGTTTCTGAACACATGAATAAATAAATGGAAAAGTACATATTAATATTTCTTTTGGAGTAACAGATACCATTAAACGCTTATTTACACATCTTCACTGCAAAGAACAGTTACACAATTCAATTTTGTCATATAAAAGATAACTTCCCACACCACTGGATTGGACGGTTAAGGATGGAGATACTGGTAGTGCTTGGTTCTAGCAGTCTCAACGTTTGAAAGGCATTCATTTGCAAGTGTGATAAGAAGAGTCATCATGCATTGAGTTCATCCGGGTCATGTACTGTAGAAAGGTTCTGATGGCAGCCACAGAATTTGGTGTGTCATGCGCTTAAGTCAACTATGACATGTTTGTAAATCTGTGTATTTCCCTTAAAACTGGAAGCAAAAAGAAAATTACGCTTATTAATCGACACATGCGTGAATGATCTCGGTGCCTGAACATTTAATTCCTGGAATTTCACAAATTTGGCTTTATCTGCATCCCAGTTATATACTTGAGTAAACGAGTAGTCACTTCCGAGAATTGCATATTGATAATTATTTATCTGAAGAGGCTGAAACACCATGGATCCTCGCGATGGCATCCTTTGAATATCCTGAAACGAGGCACCTCCCCATTTCATTACTTTAGAGTCACCTATGAATCTTGTCAAGCAAATGTACACATCACCTTTCACCGAGAAGTGCTTGACCGCATATACGTCCTCCATGTTAGGGATGTCTGTTTGGTTAGTGAACAGCTGTGTTACTTTGTTCCACTGATAAATGACAGGGCGCTGGGAGCTGCTGGACAGAATTAGATGAGGTGTTCTGAGTGTTTGAGGTGTTCTGGCTATTTCTAAGTATTCCACATCAGTGTCCCTATACCAGGCATGTAAGGACTGGTGGGAGTAGAATCCATTTCCATTCCACTTGTAAATGGTAGTAAAGCCAGCTTTTGAACTGTCAGCCACGACAAAATACCAGTTGTTCTCAATCTTGAATGTTTCGATGTCATTGGGTTTTCGAATTTTGAGAATTTCAATATCCTGGATTTTTATGAATTTATTTGCAAAACCGTCTCGTTTATAGATGTGAGAACCACCAAACAGTTGGGCCACAATGACATAGAGCTGAGTTTCAATGACTATAGGCTTGCACACCACAGTGGACGTGCCTGGGAAAAGATAAACAAGAGATTAATTGTATGGCCATCCTCTTTAGAGCACATAAATGCACAGGCTAAGGCCATACAGCTTTCACCCCAATCAGCCTGAAATAAGAGATGTTTTTTGTTTGATTAGGTAAGGTTGATCTCCAATGCCCAGTGGCCATGGGGTCCTAAAGTTCTGAGCCTTTGTGCCCCATGGCACATTTTACCAACAATAGGTAACATCTAACTTTCATGATCAATGGCACTTGGCTTAATTTGCATGAGTTGTTCAAGACACATGGCTATGGCCTGGGTTTCCTACTGTCACTTCTTGCAGAAAGGAAGTATTGCTTTTCTGGAAATATTATGAGTTAACTGAAGCAATTCCATGGAAAACTACCATTTATTGAGTACTTACTAGGTGTTTTGCCAAATCATCTCATTAAGTCTTGCAACTATTCTATGAGATATAAAAAAATATATTATTTTTTTTCCTTTTACAGTTAGGCAAACTGAAGCTGAGAGTGGCTAAGTCCTGCTAGAAAAAGGCAAGTTGGGATTCAAACCCAGGTCTACCTTGCTTTAGTGCCTCTGATCTTTTAACCCAAGCTAGGCTGGAGTTAGCTGTCTTGGGGTGTCCAACTTGGGCTAGAATCCCATAGGCTTCTAGAATCAACCTATGAAGGCTTAAGCTGTGATCTGGATAGCCTGCATCTTTAGTTGGAATTAGTTTTCTCTAAGTATGAATTACACTCTGCTCTAGAACAACCTTAATTTCCCCAAGGGAAGGAAGGGAGCTGCCACTTGTCATTTTCCTAAAGTGTTAGGTTAGCAGTGGCAGGATGAGCAGCAGGAAGAAGAATCTTCAGAAAAAGTGGTACAGGGGTACAGCCATTGGCTATGGTCCCCAGAAGACATTCCTGGAAATCTCAGAAACTGATGTGGGGTCTCCCAGCAGCCTGACTCAGTGTTCTTTTGGCAGGGCATTGACAGTCATCAACAGATTCTGATTTCATTCCTAGAGGATGCCTGGCTCTTTAAATCCAAAGAGAGGCAGGGCAAATCTAGGCCTTCACCTTTTCTGACTATGGTTCTAGGAGCTCTGAGGCAATAAATTCCTCACCAAGTCTCTACTAAATAGCTCTGTGTCTCTGCAAAATTATTTTACCTGTAACCTTTTTTAGGACTAAACTGATTGTATAAACTTGGGAAAAATCATTTAACTTGTCTAGGATTCAATTGTCTGTACAATGAGGAGTTTGGACTAGATTGGGTATGGCCTATTGATTTCAACATATCTATCTCTACTAGGTGATTGAGAGTGGCTACTTGGAGAAATG
The DNA here is from genome assembly GCA_028571685.1 of Heterohyrax brucei. Classification (NCBI taxonomy): domain Eukaryota; kingdom Metazoa; phylum Chordata; class Mammalia; order Hyracoidea; family Procaviidae; genus Heterohyrax; species Heterohyrax brucei. The sequence continues at coordinate 39,440,897 of CM053154.1, forward strand.
GGCTGAGAAAGATTCTATGGCTTGTCTGTGCTCTGCCACAAAGAGCACCATGATAGATTACCAATGACTGTCTGTGGTTAAGAGGATAGTGACAGTGGGTGTCAAATATTTGTCATCCTAGACTAGATGAGCTCTAAGGAGCCCTCAGAAAGTCTGATTCATTTCTTGTTCAAACACTCACGCACAACATTGATGAACTGTATACAGGCAAGAAGAACTTGTATAGACTACAGGAAACCCTGCTTCAGGTCACTGAAAAACTGAGAGGGGTTAAAGGAGGATGGGAAGCAATACCTTTCTTCTTGACAAGGAAGAACTCTGAGAAGGTCTTAGTCTGGAGGCAAGGACTTCATCTGGGCAATCTCAGGTTCAAGTAAATAACCCTAGACCTGCCTTCATCCTTCGGGCAACGTCACTAACAAACCCATTACCACTGAGTCAATTCTGACTTAATAACCAGCAAATTTAATTATGACCCTCAAAGCCTTTTCTAAAGGATGACCTTTTATGGGGAGGAGTAGGTGCTCAGGAGCAGATGTAAACATATTAGAAAATAAGGCTGATGTTAATATTTCAGAGTGAGAGCCATGTTGTATTTTATAACTTAAAATCAAATCAAACCAAACTCGTTGCCACTTCTGACTCCGAGTGACCCTACATGACAGAGTAGAACTGTCCTAGAGGATTTCCAAGGTGTAGCTGGTAGACTGAAACTGCCAACCTTTCCGTTAGCATCCAGACAGTTAACCACTGGGCCACCAAGGTAGGAAAGAAACTTAGGCTATCACCTAAGTAAAAGCGTTTGTGGCAAAAATTGGGTCCCATGGCCAAAGTAAGTATGAAAAATAATTTTTTCATTGCAGGACTTCTCAGAGCCTCTAATTCATATGGGTGGCATAAGCAGTTTGTCAGTGGTTGCTAATGGAAAGGTCAGCAGTTCAAATCTGCTCAGCTGCTCTGTGGAAGAAAAGGCCTGGAGATCTGCTTCCATACAGATTACAACCAAGAAAACTCTGTAACACACAGGGTCACTGTGAGGTTGGGACAGAATCAAAGGCAGCCAAGGCAGCCAACCACAACAATAATCTCCAAGAGGCAGATATGGTTCACGGCAGTTCATAGCTATTGAAACACAAAAATTTTTTTGTCACAGGGCAACATCAAAATCTTTTTAGAAGTTATGCTTCTGCCATAAAATTTGAGCCTCAGTGGTAAGGAAAAGGAGATGGAGTGAGAGTAAGTGGCTTGTCTAGCTAGTCTGAGCAGAACTTAAATTAGAATCCATGACCCCTGATGCAATATTTTTTTCTCTCAAGAAAAATAATCCATGTTTTACTGAGTGCTTACTATGCTAGATCTTATGCTAATTTCTTAGACTGTATTATTCTATTATAGCAGCTCTCTGGGGTATTATTCCCATTTTACAAATTAGGAAGTCCAGGCTTAGAGAATAATCCAAGACCACAAAGTAAGTGGTAGAGCTGAGAGTCAGATGACTTTAAGCCTGATCAAAATACTTCCTTGCACCATTCCTCTTCCCCTGTTCTTGGCCCAAGTCCTTCTGTCAAAATGTGATTAAGCTTCTCCTACCTGTAATGTTGTCATAATTCCGGAAGGTCTTTTCTACATGATCCCATTCAAGGAAAATGCATTTTCCAGTAAAAGGCTGAGCAATGACGACATACTCATCATTCAGATAAGAAAAAGTGTCTATGGACAGTGATTGATAAGGCAGGTCTTGAGACTTCGCAAATTCTGTAAAAATAAAGAAAATGATGATGAGCCACTATGTTTTACTTCCCCTTTCCTTGGCTAGATTTCAAATAACCATAAGAAATACATTTAATTCAGAGAAATACATTAAATTGGCAATTATATTATGCTTTTAATGTCATAGAATTTTATCAGTTCATAAATTTTTTAAACTTTTCAGCTGCTTTTTAAGATGTAAAAAATATCAGTTCCAGTGAACTCAAAAAAGGAAGCCCTTATTTTAGTTTTATGAGGTAGAATGATTTTGAATATGTTACCTGTGATGATGCAATCAAAATCCTTGGAGGAGAGACTATTGATTTTGCGCTTCTTGTATTCGGGTGGGCCTTCGCAGTAGATGTCTTCGACAGTTGCATTGGTGTGGTCTAGCCATTCCACCAGCCACTTCAATTTACAGTCACAATTAAATGAATTCCCCCTTAGGTCCCTGAAAGACAAACTTCAGCTGCTTTTGCAATATGAGAGCCCTACCTACGCAGCCCTAAATTCTCTTTTAACCATTGACATGTGCAAAATGATCTTAGTTGGCTTTCTACCTTGGAGTGTAGATCTTGTCCTATAATCTGCCTTGAATCTGACTGACCACTCACTTTGGGGCTAGAGTGTGGCCTCTGATACTAGAGTGTATCTTTTTTTTTTTAATTAATATTTTATTGTATTTGTAGTGAAAATTTACATAGCAAATTACGTTCCCATTGGACAATTTCTACACAAATTTTTCAATGACATTAATCGTATTTTTCACAATATGTCTATATTCTTTTTAATTTCCATTCTGGTTATTCTGTTTTCAGTACTTTAGTTTCTCAGCTCCCTTATCTTCTGATCTTTGGAGTATTTGCTGAACTTTTGGTCTCATATAGTTTCTTAACAGAGCACTGTACTCACAGGTAATATCTTTCATTTTGTATGTCAATCCAGTTTTTGCCAAAAGGTGACCTCTGGGGTAGTTTTGGTTCAAAGTTTAAAGAATACCTCAGGATAAAGATAGGGCTAAGATGGCAGAGTAGTCAGATGCTTCCTGTGATCCCTCTAACCACAGAACTCCAGAAAAATAAACAAATGAACTATATATGATGTTCTAGGAGCCCTGACTATCAAACGAAAAGTTGAGAAATTAGACTGAGCAACAGAGAAGGGAGAGCAGATTCAGAAGTACCTAGGACTGGCCAGACCTGACCTAGCAAGAATTGGCACCCCACAGGAGGATCTGTGGCAGCCAGTGAAGTGAGGAAAGTGGTGATATTCAAAGAGTGTCTTCCTCAGCAGGGACTGAGCAGTGGAAAACACACTTATGCCTACAGAATCAGTGAAAAGCAGCATTCAACTGTCAAAACCTAATGGCTGCTGCATGGGGATGTAACACTTTCCTTCAAGTAAATTGCTCTCCCTTTTCCCAGCCCTTCCCCCTCCCTTCTCTGCACTTCACCAAGCTCCATACTGTAATGCACTATCTGGGCCAGAAGTAGGACCCCTTTTGCACACCTTGACCCATTCTCCCAGTCTTGGAGACGGAATAGTTTAACAAACAGGAAAGAGAAAAAAAGCTGCCAGCTCCCCTAAGCCAGGAACTGATGCAGGGATAAGGAATCCACAGATCTTGAAAGCCTTTCAGCACTGCCTACAGCATCCAGCACATCCATCATCCTACAGCAAAGCTCTGTATGTATGTACATTAGGGAGCAGGAACAAGCCTTCCTCACAGACACTCATAGATAGCTGTAAGCCTCCTACCTTTCTGCATGCAGCCATTTACCGGTGCCTACATCAATCCCCTTACCCATCTAAGACTTTGGGGGACAGCCTGTACCATACACTTGCTCACTGATTACCTGAGTACCTGAGATGAATATACACTAGTAAATGGGCATCTGGGCCCACATACCCAGTAAAAGCTTGTCATGAATCAAATTGTGTTCCCCCCAAACTAGGTGTAGCCATGTGGCTGGGCCATGATTCCCCATATTCTATGATTGTCCTCCACTTTGTGATTTTGCAGTGCTGTATGTTAAAGGATTAGAGTGGGACTGTAAATTCCTTCAGAAGATCACCTCCCTACTCCACTGTAAAGGGAGTTTCCCTGGCGTGTGGCTTGCCCCACCCTTAATCCTTTCATCTTGCAAGAGATAAAAGGAAAGGGAAGCAGACACAGTACTGGGAACCTCACACCACCAAGAAAGCAGCACCGGAAGAAGAGTGCATCCTTTAGACCTGAGGCTCCTGCGCCAAGATGCTCCCTGGACAAAGACTGATGCAGTACCGGACTTTCCTGCAGAGCCAACAAGGGGGAAAAACTTCCCTTGGAGCAGATATCCTGAATTTGGACTTGTAGCCTACCAGACTATGTAAGAATAAACCTTCCTTTGTTAAAGCCACCCACTCTGTGACATTTCTGTTAGAGCAGCACTAGCTGACTACAACACAGGTCTAACCACCTGGTAACAGGATGTTAGAACCTCTAAGGCACCTATAATCAAACTATGTCACATGACCAGCCTATTTGGGCATTTCAAAACAAAACAAAAAAGGAGTTAGAGCACAGTAAGCAAACATAAATAACTACAAGTTAGTGATGGCTCAGAGACAGTAGTCCATATCAAATCACTTAGAGAAGCAGAACACAATAATTTCAGAAACTCCCCCCAAAAAGAATCAAGAAATTTTCCACACAAAGTGAATTTCCTGGACTTACTGGAGGTAGAATGCAAAAGTTTAATATTTAGAATTCTTCAAGAGATCAGGAAGGACAGTAGGCAAAATACTGCAAAGCATAACAACAAATTGAACAGGCTGCATAGAGCATAGAGAAATAGCATACAGAAATTCAAAAGATTAGTAAGAAAATTTCAGAATTAGACAACTCTGTAGAAAGTCAAAGGAGCAGAACTGAGGCAGTGGAAGCCAGAATTACTGAAACTGAAGATAAAACATTTACTCCAACATATTTAAGGAAAAAAATCAGATAACAGAATTTTTAAAAATGAATAAACACTAAGAGTTATGTGGAACTCTAGCAACAAGAATGGATGGGTAACAGAAAATACAAAGAAAATTGTCAAAGATTTGTTGAGAGAAAACTTCCCTCATATCAAGAAAGTTGGGAAGATATATATTTAAGATGCTCATTGAACTCCACACAAGGTGGATCCCCAAAGAAAGACACCAACATATTATAATCAAATTTAACAAAACTAAAGACAAAGATAGTGTTTTAAATGTGGCTGGGGATAAACAAAAAAATAGTCTATAAAGGACAATAAATAAGTTTCAACCTGGACTACTCAGCAGAAAACACGTAGGTAAGAAGGCAATAGATGACATATCCAAACCTTGAAGGAAAAAAATTGACAGCCCAAAATTATATATTTAGCAAAACTGGCTTTCAAACATGACTGTGAAATTAGAACATTTCCAGATAAACAGAAATTTAGGGAACTGCGAACCCAAATTACAAGAAATACTAAAGGGAGTCCTTTGATTAGAAAACCAGTGACATCTGATAGTAATCCAAGACTAGAATGCAGGACAGAGCAAACAGATATCAACCCTGATAGGGAATTTACCAAAAATAAATTAAAGCTAAAATATTGAAAATATGGGAACAGAAATGTCAATATGTAAAAGATGACAACATAACAAAAAGAGCAACTTACAAAAAAACGAGTATCTCAGGGCAATAGTCTCAGAGAGTCCTCTAGTCTCAATTGGTCCAGTACTTGGACTTTTTAAGAATTTCAGTTGTGTTTTTACTTCCACTCTATTAGTGTCCATCAACTGTGGTCCTGATCAGAACAGAAAAGTCAGTAGTGGTAGCCAGGCACTGTATAGTTCTTCTGGTTTCAGGGTAGATGATGCCATGGCTTTAGTTGGCTATTAGCCCTATAGTCCTAATTTTTTTCCTGAGACTATGGTTTCCTTCTTTGTCTTTTTTGCCTGATAACTGGATACAAACAGTTTTATCTTAGATGGCTGCTTGTAAGCTTTTAAGACTGTAGATGCTACTTACCTCACTAGGAGGCAGGACATGAACTTTGTGAACCAACTGAGTTGCCCCATGAAACAAACATCCTAAGCCTTCAAACCCGGAAAACCAACTTGTAAAGTGGTCATGTCTGAGAAATATCTGTAACTATGTCCGTTATGACTATATAGACATGTACACACATATCCATACATAGACATATAAATACAGATACTTCTATGTATGCACACCTATGTACACATTTCTACCTACCTATACATACACAGGGAAACCCTGGTGCAGTGGTTAAGTGCTCTGTCTGCTAACCAAAAGGTTGGCAGCTCGAATCTGCCAGACACTCCTTGAAACTCTGTGGAGCAGTTCTACTCAGTCCTATAGGGTTGCCATGAGTCAGAACCTCCTAGATGGCAGTGGGTATTTTTTTCTGGATACATACACATGTGAGCACACACTTCCTTTCTGGTTGTTGTTGGTATTGTGCCAAATTACGTATGTCATATTCTTTAGCACAAACATCCCTGTCTCGTGTGTGCTCCTTAGTGGCGTCATGTATTTTGTTCAAGCTGTGTCCATTATACCCCAATTCTATACTACTGTTCCCATCACCAAAAATAACAAGTATCTACAATCTAGAGAGTGATACCTATGCTCCATCCCTGGTTACCACCAAGGAACACTGGTCTCTGTATACATATCTATTCTTATCTTCCTATAAAGGTGTGATCATACAATATTAGTGCTTATGTAATTGACTTACTTCACTTAGTAATACGGTGAAATGAGTTCTTTTATATGGCTTTTTGCCTTGTTTCTTTGGAAAAACAGCCTGAAAGATTTTTCTTGTAAGCCTCGAGGAGTTAACTTTGCCCTAGTTTTCTACTTCAGAGGGTTTGTTACTTTTATTCGGGATCACTGACATTTCTTGGGCAAGCTATAAACAACTTTTTATTTTATTTTATTTTTTATTTTTATTATGACTGAGTGAAAATGTACGTTCCCATATAAATTTACGTGCCCACCTATATGCAGCTTCTATTGCTCTCCCTGCCTGGTGACAGCACACTATTCCTCTCTGCTCCATACATGTCTCATCCTCCCAACAGTCTCCTTTCCCTTCCTCTCCACCCACTTTCCTTATTCCAGCCAGAGGTCAGCAGATGATATCCTATAGATGCACAGAACCATAAAGTGCGTCCAATATATGGTCAATCCACATCACTCTGATGCTGCCCTTGCCCATAAAGCATAAACAGCTTGGTTTTGATACTTCTTGTCTGGTTCTGGGCTGCAGTCTGCCCTGTGATTGGTAGGGACTTGGCAGGGATTGCTCAATAAAATTCTGTAAATCAGGTGAGTTGTAGCTCTTCTGCACCTACTATACAAATGAAGTGTCTGTGGCCTACAAGAGGCTATTGATCTCTTTGTGGCCCACTGGGAGGGGCCATATCTTGAAACTGACAAGGAGTTTTGTATATATGCATCTAGCCCCACAGAAGTTGAGCAGAGAGAAAGAAGCAGGAAGAGAAACAGAAAGAAGAAAGAAGAAACAGTGGGAGGGAGGAGGCAAAGGACCTCCTAAAAGAGCTGTCATTTAGGTCAAGGGCTTTAACGCTGAAGGCAGTGTGAGACCGGGAAGTGCCCCAGAGGCAGAGCCAACAGTGACAGATAGCAGGACCTAAAGAAGCATGTGTGTCTTCAGGGGTCTTAGAGGAGCCTGTCCTCAGGCCAAGAGAAGCTAAGAAAGCTATCCTGCATTGAAGAAGGGAGATTCAGCCTACAAGCTTCCTGATTCTGATTTCCAGGTTGTATTGATTCTGACCCCAAGTCATACTTCGTTTCTTAAATAAACCACTTAAACTGTAAGTACAGGCTGTGAGTTTTACATGGCCACCACAATGGACTAACAAACCCAGAAGGTAAGTAGACAGTACTGTGAGACGGACGGTTGATGTTAGAACTGGTAAAAGGTGGGAGAGTGGAGGTCTGTCTGAGTTTACCTCGTGGGTATCAGCCTCAGGCTGATCTTGATTTGCATTACTCTCCATGAAGTTAGTCGGGTTCTGTCCATGTTAACATTACTACTCCCACCATTTTACAATGATATCCTCAGACCCATCCATGTTATAATATGTTTTGCAGACTTGTAGTTGTTCTTCATGATTGCATAATATTCCTTTGTATATATGTACCACATTTTGCTTATCCATTCATTTGATGAAGGGTACTTAAGCTGTTCCCTCTCTCTCTCTCTTTTTTGTTTTGCTATTGTGAACAGTGCTGCGGTGAACAGAGGTGTGTATGTGTCTGTCCTTGTCTCATTGATTAGCTCTCTAGGGAATATACCTAGGAATGGAATTGCTGGGTTGCAACTCCAGTGAATCTTTGAGAGCTACCCAGCCAACAGAACCTCACTGTTTTATTCCCTTTTGGATTCAAAGGTGGTTCAGTCTAGAGCTGCACTGTCCAGCAGAACTATAACATGAACCACAGTGAGAACTTAAAATTTTTTGTCCACGGTTAAAAAGTACATACAGGTAAAACTAATTTCCATAATATATCTTATTCAACCTAAATCATGCCAAATGTTATAATTTTAACATGTATTCAATATAAACATTCAAATATCTTACATCCTTTAAAAAACATTGTCTTTGAAATCCAGTGTGTGTTTTACACTTATAGCGTATCTCAATTTGGATGCTAAATTTTCATCTGAAATATATGACCTATAATTAAATTTTGTAAAAAGTTATGGTTGAAAAAAAGTAGTCACATACTCGGATTGTTCCAAACCTACTTGAAAGCTTTCCAATAATTGAGCTGAGAATCAGTGTTTAAATTTAAACTTTTAAAAATTAAATGAAATGTGAAATTCAGTTTCTCTATTGCACTGGCCAGACTTTAAGTGATCAGTAAGCCTATGTAGCTCGTGGCTCTGTATCAGAACAGGTCTAGAGGACTGAATGTATCATATTTAATTAAATTTAGTGGGATATTTGCTTTTCTTCTTCCTCACAGACATAATTAATCCTGATTCTATTCCACGGGCTACAAATTAAATTTATAGGAAATAACTTTGACATAGCAGAGTTAATCCAGACATACAATAACTCATGTCTGTAATAAACTATACAGCACAGATAGTTTAAATTTCCATATATGACCCCAACTCACAAAGTTACCTGCTTGTTTGCATTGCTACATGTTCAGGAACTCTAACTTGCCTTAAAATCTTCTTTGGTCATGTAAAATTCCTAAGATGATGCCTACTCTTTATACCATATATAGATACATTTTTAAAAGTACAAGCATTTAAAATCACTTTTAGGGGACACATATATTAAAGAAAACAGCAACAACAACAAAAATCTATTAAAAGGCAAGTTGGCTTGGTACATGTACTTCTAAGACAAGTTTTCATTTGGTCATATCAGAACAGGCCTAAGAGGCCAAACCCATTACGGGTTTCCCTGGGGAGACTGAGCCAATTGTAAGTGTTTTTTCCGTAGTGTGGAATCCAGGCTGACACAGGGATGGAGCAGAAGGTCTGCAATGAGCTGCACCCACAAGGCTGCCGTAGAGTAGCATCTAATTTCCAGAACATTCCTATAACTGGCCTCATCTCCCAAGAATATTCTCAACCAGAACAATGAGTGCCAACCTGGTGTGGTCTGTCCAGGACTCTCTTGGAAGTGTCCTGATCCTGACACTCTCTTAGAAATAAGCCATCAGTTAGGAGTTGGGGTTACAGGGATAGGGGAGGAAGTGAGGCAAATACTACAAGGAACAAAGAGAGTTTGTCACTAGCTTAGTGATATGAAGTTAAATACTGAATTTAGAAGAAATTACTTGGCTCACATTTTTTTGTTGTTATTAAAGAAAAGTTTTCAGCTTATATAGCAAAGTGCTGGAATAAATAAGCAAACTTTTGCTTTCATGTATCCTTCCATTTATTCTGGTATTCTACCTTATGATGTTTAAATACCTTTCTGGTTTTCTGGAGGATGCTTAATGAAAGGAAATCGCTTTTCAGCATATATTACTTGCTTTTTTACAGCAAAATATACAAATTCCTTGCAAAGATCTTTCATTCTGAAGCTTAAAAGTCAAAGTTTGAAAGCTCTTTTGTTTGAAAAAGGGTCAAAAATAATTAAGTTCATTCCCTTTCTGGGGCTTAAGCCAAATTCCTGGGGATTAAGCCTGAAGTTGTTCATTCTAACAAGAAAAAAAGGCAAACTTGCCTCCCTTCCCCCACTTTCTTCTCCATCTGTCTGTTGACTGACCAACCCATGGGTGTAACCTTTCATCTCTGCTGTCAGTTTCCCAGACTCCTTTATGTTTTTCCTTTGTAACCCCATTTCCTGGACCTCATGAGAAAAAAAAAGGAAAACCAATCCTGAAATGTCTATTCCAGCTTCCCTTTTGCACCCTCTCAAGTCCTTTATTATCAGTCCCTCCCACACAGACACACACTTTGTCAAAGGAATGCCTGCATAATATATATTCAAAATTTTCAATGGTAAATAACAAGACCCAAAAGTCAATCCATTTACCACAAGCCAATCTAAAATTCTAATAGTCAGTATACCAGACCCTCTTGTTAGTTATAGCAAATTAAGTAATGAATGCATCAATGACTTCTTAAATTCTTACACATTTGTTAAGGAATCCAGGCCTTTGAAGATATCTTTTGGAAGTGTCTGGAGATTGTTGTTTGCAAGGCTTCTGGGAAAAAAAAGAGAGACAGAGAAAGAGAGAGAGAGAGAGAGAGATAGACAGTGATGTAAACTGTAGTTATAAAGCAAATGAGTGTGTTCAATGATAAACACTGGCTATGAATCCCTTTGTTCTTTCTCTTTTGTTCTCTTTCTACATGAAATTACTTGCAGTACTTTTTTTATTTCCTTCTAAGATAGCACTGATATTCTTGCTGTTATATTGTTGCATTTTCAATTCCTAGCCTCTTTGCTTCAACACCCACTCAGTATTTATGACACTTTATGTATCATGGTAATTTAAAAACAAAATAGAAACAAACAAAAGAATAATGCCTGGACAGTGGCTGTCTTGTTTAGAACAGAATAGAAGATTCATGCTCTCAGACATCCCACCTAGGAGGACAGCATCCATCACTAAATGCCTCTCCCCACACTCAGGCTGTAACTTCTCCTCCTTTGTCCCTCCCCATTTGCTGTTGATAACCACTAAGCTCCATTCACTGAACCTCAGGCAACAGCTTTCTCAAAAGTAACTATTCACCCTCTTTAAACATCTTCTTTGCCCTTCCTTCAGTTCTTCTCCTACTGTCAAGGGAGTTTTTTTTTTTTCCCCTCCTTGCTTTTCCATGTTTCTTCCATGAATTGCTGAAATGATTCTAACCAAGGTTAACAAGTACAAAATAGGCCTCGTAGGATCCAGGTGAAGGAAATGTGTGTATATTAAAGGAAATGTAGACATTAATAAAATGCTGATGCTATGTGATCATCAGAGAGCACCACAGGCTAGTAACCTTCTATTCTGAACCTTCATTGTACATATACATGGCATATATTTTCCTGCATGGCTGGCTGATTCCACAAGCAAACTAAAAAACAAAACCCAAAGAGCTTATGCCTTTGCCCTCTGAAGCCCTTTAAAAGTCTCTCAAAGTCCCTTAAAAACACTCTCAAAAGTCTTCTCTTTATTCTACCTCCTTTAATTAAACATGAGGTTTTTCAAGAACAAATTCAGGATTTTTAAGATCGATTTTTAAATTTATTACCTTGTTTATCTGGGTTTAGAAGACTGGCAAATTGTTTTCAATAAACCTTGGAAGGGATGAATGAGAACTGCTTGAGAATGTTCCAGTTCAATGACATTCCGTCTTGTGATGAAGAACAAAACTTGGGAGTCATTCTGAGTTGGATTTGAATCCTGGCTCCGCTATTCAGTCACTGGGGGGGGGCCTTAGCTATGTGTTTTCTCTGAGAGTCGGTTTTTCATTCTTAAGTGGGGTGTAATAATACTCATTTTATTAGATTGTTGGAAGGAGCACATGATATATTTTAGGACAGTGCCCAGCACCTGTACTGTACTCAATAAGAAGTCACTATGAGGAAGAGGAGGGGGAGAAATGAAGAAGGGCTTCTATGTGTAGGTTGTCCAAGAACTAGCAGTTAGGAAACTGGTCATATGAATCAGCTATTATGATTCTTCCCATACAGTAGTTTTAATAAAATGCTGCTAAAGAAAAATTAAGGCAATGCCGCCATAATTCAGCTTACTGGCTGTGTTTGAATGAAGAGATTTCTGGACCTCTTGCTCTAGTCCAGAGTCATTCCCATGTTATGTGTCTCAGTTTCTCTTCTGGCACAAAGTGTCTTAAAGTTCTCATGCTAACTGCTCCTACTGACCATCCGACCCCCAGAAATCAGCAAATGACCCAACTTCTTACACGAATGCAGAAATCAAACTATCTCAGAGGGCCATGCTAGCTGTCCCCAAGTCATCTCTCTCTAATCTTTCTTCCTTGTCTAGAGTCTGATGGCATCAAAGAGTGGGCTCTGAACCAACGTGAGAGGGTCTCCTTCCTCTTCAAGAATCGGATAGCTGGGATACCCTGGCAAGTGCCGGTCAGATCAGTGGTGAATTTTAAAATACTAGTGCTTTCAGGAAAAAAAACAAACAAACAAGGAGTATGTAGAGCCAGAAGAAGATGAGATAGAGAGAGAGAGAGTTGGAGGCAGCCACCAGACCTGTCAGGAAAAAGATTTTGTATGCTGTCCAGTTTTAGAAAACCAGGCTACTTCCTTGGCCCTCACCTGTCAGTCTCACGTTAGGGCTTCCTGAACTCAGTAGTAGAGTGCAATGAACATGATGTGGGCTGGAAATGGGATATCTAAAGCTACGTTCTAGCTGTTTCTTTTTCTTTCAGGTGGATGATCGTTTGGTCAAAATGATCTTCGAGTTCTATTACTGTTCTTCAATTACATCTTTTTAAGTTTTACTGGGAGAGGCTTATGGCTTTGTCTTTAATTAAAACCAAATGACAGTAGGAGGGGCAATACTTTAAGCCATACAGTTATGAGTCAATGAGTTTGAGAATAGGACAGGAGACCAGAATATCTGATCTGAGTGGAGTGGAGCTAATTAGGAAAAGGGCAATGAGGTGCTTGGGCAAAACTTTTATCAATGTTAATTTTTCTTCTAGGATGACACTGTTGTGAGTACTAGAAGGATATTTTTCTTTCCACTCTATTCCAAGTGCCTAGCAGTGTGCCCAGAAACCCTGGTGGCATAGTGGGTTAAGTGCTCCGCCTGCTAACCAAAAGGTCAGCAGTCTGTGGGAACTCTATGGGGCTGTTCTACTCTGTCCTATAGGGTCACTATGAGTCAGAATCAACTCAACAGCAGTGGTTATTATTATTTATTATGTCAGACTGCCTGACACATAGCAATCTCTCAATTGATGTTTTTGAATGAGTGAATGGAGAAAGCAATACAAGAGCAGCTGAGAAGTGCATGAGGAGGTACTCCAATCTAAACAAAGAAAAGAGCAGAACATGGGCCTCTTAGGCCTCTTGTGCCAAGACACTGAGTTAGGGAGAAACTCAAAGCCCTATGAATTACCATGGCCAACCTACCACCACATCATGTGAGTCTCTTGCTCACAAGGGGCCTTTCTTCCCCTCAGCTTCTCAGTGGTAATACCTCCAAAGCCACATGGAGGCTCTTTAAAGCATGCCTTCAACTAAAATGTCTTCTCTAGGTCCTGATTCAGAGTCTACCTAAAAAATTCTTCGTAACTCCCAGCATATTCTATATGCATCCGAACATTTGGGCGCTTTGCAACTGGCTAAGTAGAGTCAAACCCTCTCAACAACAGATTGCCATAACTTTCAAATAGACATGAGGACCATTCCTTTCACTTTGGTGGTTTCATGGTTTACCTGAGAAACCCTCTAATTGTAACTATGGAAACCACAGGCAAGTCCTCTCTCTAGAGCAGATCAGATCAGCTCATACAGCACATTTGTTCCAGTACCACTGGGCTCCGCTGCTAAGAAAGCATTGCCCACAGCCATCTGGGGTGCTCTCAGCCTTCCTGCAACACACACTCTCAGCTTGGCTTTGTATGTTACTGAACATGTGGTGCTTTAAGTGCTATTACTTCAATCTCATATGAAATTTTTCAAGGGGATTGAATACACTATGGAAACTGGAATTCTGATGTAGGCCAATGGAGGTTAAGCAGTGGGTTTTAGTTTGTTCCTATATAATGGTATTTACTATAAACTTGGCTCTGTTCTAGGCATTTTTCATATATTAACTTGATTAACTTCATAGCAACTAGGAAACTAGGTACTATTATTATTACCCCAATTTGATAGAGGAGAACTCTGTGGCACAGTAAGGTTAAGTGACCCACCCAAGGTTCCACAGCTGCTAAGTAGCAAAGCCAAGCTGTGAGCCCAGGCAGGCTGGTATCAGAGATTACCTCTTAACCACTACATTACATGGCTTTTTTTGCATACATGCCATTGTGACAGGTGAAACGAAGACATTCTGCCCTACTAATTGAGGGCTTATGGTTGTTCTGAATGTGGCAAGTGCTAGAAATGTCTTTCGTACACTTGCAGAACCTAATACAGGGCTGACAACTCCACAGACACCTACAGATGGATGACAGTTCTCCCCAGATATTTTTGCACACATATGTAAAAAATCCTGTCTCTACCAGGCCTTGGCCATAGTGACTCCTGCCTGATGATCAAGAGAAGCATTACTAAAAAGCTCAAGGAGATTGGCAGAAATCACTACACTATATTTAATGATTCTGGCATCATTGGCCATAAGCTAATTTAATATCCTTATTTTTGTTCTGATACAAAAGTAATACATTCTCATCAGAAAAGTGCAATTCTATCCTGGCCCCTAGGGTCGCCATGAGTCGGATCTGACTCGACGGCACTTGGCTTTGATGAAATGTATGAACTATTTGCAGGATCCCAAATGTTAAAGATGACAATATGCATAACCTAAGGAAAGTTTTTTAAAACAAATTAATTGCACGAGGACCTCAGGACTAGACAGGCTTTGCAAAGACTTAAATATATGCCTCTTTCTTCTGAGGCATAATTTAGAGGGCAGGGATCTTTAGAAGATAAATCTACTGAGGTAGATACATAAGGAGGTGAGATAAATGAGTTGCTTCTTCAGGTACTAACTGAATTTATCTAAGTGCTCAGCTGAACCCTATGAGCAACATCAGTGTTAGCCCTGTCTGAAAGTATCTGTTGGGACCAGAAACCCTGGTGGCGTAGTTGGTTAAATGCTACATCTGCTAGCCAATAAGGCTGGCAGTTCAAATCCACTAGGTGCTCCTTGGAAACTTTCTGGGGTAGTTCTACCCTGATGTCTAGGGTTGCTATGAGTTGGACTGACTCGATGGCAGTGAGTTTGGCTTTTGTAATCCCAAATATCTGCATTTTCAGACTGAGAGTGAGAGTTAGGCTCCCACATATGGGATCCTCCTTTTTTCCTTAGCAATATTTGCTCCTCAAATCATGTCTTAGCCAGCTCAATAAAACCTTTCTGGTCTTGCTAGAGTTAATGTGGTGGAACAGGCACTAGATTCTCATTAAAGACCTGGTGGAAACTTCTGGCTTTACTGCTTACTAACTGGGGAGCAATGATGCTAAGAGTGCACCTCTGCATCCTCACTTATTGATGGGGATACTGATACCACCCATCAGGGGACTGTCATGAGATCAAGAATAGGACAAAGCTTTGTAAACTGTTCCTGCAGCACCCACAGGTTAGACGGCAAGGTAACAACAATGTCACTGCTTCAGTGTTTGTCCTTGACTGGGAAGAACTGGCCTGAGATGGAGAACAGTACACATGGAAGCCTAAAATGTTCAAAATAACTGTCAGATTTATCCATTCGTGTTAAATAATGGAAAATGGACAGAAAGTTCTAAGTGGTAATCACAGAAATATTTGGGTTCTAAATCTTTCTACCTCACAGCTTGTTAAAAAAAACACTGAAAACAAAACAAACCCACTGCTGTCAAGTCGATTCTGACTCAGCCCCATAGGGGGTAGGACTGCTCCATAGAGTTTCCAATGAGCCCTGGTGGATTTGAACTGCTGACCTTTTGTTTAGCAGACATAGCACTTAACCAATGCCTCTGCCAGGGTTTCCCTCTTCTTAAAAGACAGAAAGAAAAGAAAGAAGAAAGAAATGATGGAAATATACCTTAAAGAACAGCACAATTAGAAGGTAGAACAAACTGGGAACAAGGATACTCAGTAAGGAAACGCTTGTTTCTCTAATCCCTCTTGGTAGACCGGGCTCCTCTAGGTTGGAACTGGATCTCGTTCATCTTGGTAAACTCTGCTCCTCGTAAGTGTGGCACATGCTAGAGATTATTTTGGGTGTTCCCTATGGCACTGTTATTTATTAAGTTAGCTTTAAACACCATTTCCTCATAACACCTTCCCGCTTCCAGCACCAAGGTCAGAGAGGTAGCACTTCCCTTTCACTGTATGATGCTCAAGATTGACATCTCTCTCCCTGAAGTTTGTCTTGCTGTTGTCTTGAGCTTGAACTCTTCTAGATGTTAAACACATGCTCTGATCAGTCTCCCACTCTCATAGGCTCCAATCTCTAAAAGGGACCCATGATGACTAAAATTTAAGTTCCTGTTTAAGTTGTGGACATAAAAGGCCCTGGCAAGACTTAGAGCCTGCCATGTCTGCCTTGCCTTGTATCATTGATACGAAGAACAGCATTGCAAAAGCTACTTTTATCATAATGGCTATGTCCGGAAGCCTGGCAAACTATAGTAATTTCATAAAAATAATCCAGCCATCATCTCCTTTATGCTACAGATCCAAACATCTGGGGAAAATGTCGCCTGGAAGAGGTATAACGGTGACCATTTGGAAGCACTAGTTCCACAGGGCAGGCGTTTTTGTCATCTACATCCCTGCCACATCTTAGGGCTAAAACAGAGCTGGGAATGAGAAATTGAGAGGGAATAGAAGTTAATGTTGATGGATTGACACTAATCCTCAGATCTCTGGCATCTTTAATACTAATAAGGCATATATTGGGCACCTGAGAAATAGTTGTTGAATGGATAAATGCCACTCTAATTCATCTTTTGAATCAATGGTGTTGTAAATCCGTAACTAATCAGTTCCCCAGTCATACTCCTTGTAGCCTCTGTTTCCTTATTTGTAAAATGAGATTATTTTGTCATTTTGGTAGGACTGCTGACTGGATTAAAATGAACTGTAAAGCATAATGATCATATGGTACCAGGAACTTGGTGAATGTTAATGTCTTTTTACCTCACATTCTTCTACTTTCCTTGAAACTCTGTGTGTATGTGTTGTGTGTGCATGAGAGCGACACAGAGAGAGGGACTGGGAAGAAGACTAGGAGGAGCAGATTGGTTCGTGCAGCTCAGGTTTTCTCAGTCGTGGCACTCCGATATTTTGCACCAGGTAATTCTTTGTTGTGGGGACTGTTCCGTGCATTGGTAGAATATTTAGGACACGCCAGTTACAGCGCTAGTTGTGACAAGCAAGTACTTCTCTAGACATTGCCAAATATTTCCTGGGAGGCACAATATCCCCTGATAAAAACGACTGCTGTAGTTCTGATAACCCGTTAAACAGTTAAAGATTTAATTTATAAACAGGTTGTTCAAGTATTATATAGACATTGCCTGTGGTTATAAGTTTTCATGTACCCAAAATTGAGGTTGATACAGAAAACTCACAGTGAACATCAAATTAAGCTATATATATACATATATATAACAATATATGTATATATATTGTTAACTCATAATTATCTCGAAGTTAGTAACAATTAAACAATAATTATTAGTATCATACAATTTTTTTGCATCAGGTTGCTCTCTTAATTATGGTTATTTAATCTAATAATAGTAACAGTAACATTAATTTCCTGACCATGTGATGACTGATGACAGGAAGAGACGGCGGCTGTATAAGGAGAGAAATCATTTAGAGTTCTTAAATTTTCATGGACAGCCATAAAATTGATGCCTTACCCATAGCTTATCAAATAGCATTGTTTGCTAGCAAATTTAAAAAATGACAGCAACATTAATACTTACAGGTGAATTAAAGACTTTAGTCCCCGGAAAGTATGTCTTGAAATTGACTTGATATTGTTGTTTTCTATGAATCTGCAATAAGTTATAGTATTTTGGGTCAGACAGTTGCTAGAACCAAATAGCCACTGGTCGTGAATCATTACGATTAAAAGAAAAAAAAAATCTTTTTACTTACAAATACTCTAGATGTGGAAGACCAATAAAAGCATCATCACTGATCACATCAAAGGAATTCGATGTGAATAACCTGCCCAGAAAAGTATACAATGAAAATGGTTAACCTGCCAGATTGCCAATCCTTGCTGCTTTTCTCTGTCTGAGAAACAAGTGGGTTCTGTGCAGAAAAATGTTGGGATGTCTGCTTTCTACAGTGTTACTCACGCAGGTAATATTGGCAGCTTTTTTTTAAAATCTCCAATTATCTCCTCACCAAATGCTCATCAAGGAAGTACTTTGTGTTCCACTCTTCACAGTCACAGCTCTCACATGCCTTGGGTACCATTCCGACAAACAGTGGAGCATCCTGACACAGAATGCAGCCAAGTCAAAATTTGGAATGTTTTCGTGACAAAGGCATTTCCAGAACCATTTCTGTTTACTAAAGAAACCTCTGGAGCACTCTGGACCAAAACAACGGTGCTTTGGGTTGCCAAGCTCAAAAAACTAGACCCTTTTAGCTCCATGCTTGGTTGCACTGTGATCTCTCATAGTAGACAAGGCATTGGTACTGTGACAGTGAACACCTCATAACCCTCTTCTTTAAAAATAAAACTGGTTAGAGACAGGAAACAACGAGGCTTAGGAGGAGTATTAGTCCCATTGTATTGTTCAACAGTTGGAAAATTGCTTGCTTTTGGACAAACTGATATGCATTTTAAAAATTTACAGGGATTTGGTTTTGAAATTACCGATGAAAAGTAACACCAATCAATGGTTTCCACACCCTGTTAGCCTCTTAGGAGAATTTACCAGTTTTCTGAATGAGACACTTAAAAGAAGTATTATTAAGCCAAATGATACAAAGCATTTTTTGTTTGTTTTCTTTGTTTTAGAGTACTAATTTATAAAATTCATTTCTATAAATATGCTGTTTCCAGTTGAAAATATGTTTTAAATGTACTGCTGGCAAATTTATAATGGGTTCAAAAAATGTTCAATCTCCATTTTAAGGATCTTGTGAAGGACCATCAGTTTGCACTGGTAGCTATTTTCTAAAATGCTATAGCGGGCTTGGACCAGACGAGATGTTTGGCAGAATTTGACAATTTGCATCTCATACATACTGTATGATTCCATTTCTGTAAAGTTCAATATTCTATTAATAAATGCTGTGAATTTTAATTTTGAAATCAAGGGATTAAATATAACTGCCACTAGCTACTAACTCACTCGGTGACTTTACCATTCTGAGCCTGTTAAATCAGGGGATAAAAACTAGAGCTCACATTCTGAAAATTTATGAAAATTTATTTGACAACTGGGATTGCTTCAAAATAACCACAGAGTGAGCAGCAGGGGATTAGAGATGAATCAAGCGTGAGCTGACAATGTTTGAAACTCAGAATTAGGTACATGGGAGTATATTTTGCTGTCACCTCTGTTTTTAAATATGCCTCACATTTTCCATAAACATGAAACAACAAACAAAAAAAAAACCCAGCAACAATGAACCAAACCAAACAAAACTAGGTGATCTTTTGCATTTCTTTGGAAGTTATCACTTCTGGGTTGGTGTCTGACTAATTCTCTTTGAAATCCTTGACCTCCATACACAACAGAGCATGGTACTAAAATTTTCTAGATTTCCCAGGCTTTGAACTCTGAAACAACTGTTTTGCTCCTGAATGTTCCAGACATCTTTCTTGAGCAATGGATTGTCCCTCCAACAGCATGGCTCTCTACTTGGGTAATTCACTAAGGTCTGAAAAGTTCCTGTTACTGAATGGTGATGCTTATTAGGGCCCTACAGTTGTTCAGATTCAAAGGTTTTCTAAAATGTCAGCTTTGGTAGTCATTTCTTGTCACTTCACAGTTGTGGAGGACAAGCCTGCTCAGCCTTATTCCAGGTAAACTAACCCAAGAACCTCCTTAAGTTGGAGACTTTTATTTCACTCTGTATGGGATGTATAAGAGATGGAGAGAAGGGTGGAACAAGGCAGAAATGGGCACAGTTGAATATGTTCTAGGCTCACTGGTTTGCAAACTGTCCCATAACTGAAACAGCAACTTCGTAACCACATGCGCCAACTATCAGAAGAAATAGGTTCCCACCACTAGTTCTTTTGTTAAATCAGATGCAAAAAAGAGTGGGGAATGGACATTAGTAAGCAGAACTTGCCCACACACGACAGGGAAAAAAACAACAAAAACAGAGGATTTCCGCTAGAGTTTTGTCTGCTTGTTCATAGCTTATCCCCATACCTATAATAGTGCCTGTCCCATAGTGGACACTGAATAAATATTTGTTAAACAAAGAAGAATTTCCTTTGCATTAAATTCTGACAATTACTAGGTTACTACATTGAATGTGCTTTACAACAGGGACTTATCCTTATTTATTTTTTGTGTTTCCAGCACAGTTCCTAGTTTGTTGAACTAGATTTCAGGAATTAAAACTTCTGGCTATAACTGCAACTACATGTGAAAATATGGGTGAATCTTGCAAAGCTAATGTTGAAGGGAATAAAGCCAAAGTACAGCACAGTATCCCATAGGACTCCACTTACATAAAGCACAAAACCCAGCAACAAATTAGGCTGCTAGAAGTCAGGATAGTTGTTACCCTCGGAGGTGGGCAGTAACTGGAAAGGGATATAGATGGTAATAAAAATGTCTAGTTTTGAGGGGATAATGATAATGTTTGATTTTCTGACTCAGGTGCTGGTTACAAAGGTATTCAGTTTGCAAAAATCATCCAGATACGTTGTAATTGCTGGGTGCCATTGAGTCCATTCTGATTCATAATGACCTCATGTAACAAGGTGGAACTGCCCCCATTGAGTTATCTTGGCTGCAATTTGTCATTTTGTCATACTGCGGTGGCTTGCATGTTGTTGTAATACTCGAAACTTTGCCGCTGGTATTTTAAATACCAGGTGGGTCACCCAAGATGGGCAGGTTTCCGTGGAGCCTTCATACTGGGCAGACAGACTAGGAAGAAGGATCTGGCCATTTCATTCTGAAAAAATTGGCCAGTGAAGAGGTCATGAATAGCAGCAGAAAACTGTCTGATGTAGTGCCAGGAGCTTAGAAGGCACTTCAAAATAACCCTGGGGAAGAGCTGCCTCCTCAAAGAAAAGTTGACCTTAGTGATATGGAAGGAGTCAGGCTTTTGGAATCTTCATTTGCTGATGTGGCATGATTTGAAAAGGGAAGAAACAGCTGCAAACATTCATTAATAATAGGAAAGTGGAAAGTTTGAACTTGTCAAAAATGAAAGCCCAGTGCCTTCGATAGCACACATAAACCTTGATATCCTGGGCTTCACTGAGCTAAAATGGACTGGTATTAACCATCTTGAGTCAGACAATTATATAGTCTACTATGTTGGGAAGTGACAAATTGAAGAGACATAGCATTGTGTTCATCATCCAAAAGAACATTTCAAGATTTATCCTGAAGTATACTGCTGCCAGTGATAGGATAATATCCATACGCTTACAGGGAAGACTAGTTAATGCAACTAATTTATGCACTACTTACTGATGCTGAAAATGAAGAAATTGAATGTTTTATCAACTTCTGCAGTCTGAAACTGATCAAACATGCAATCAAGATGCACTGATAATTATTGGTGATTGTAATGTGAAAACTGGAAACAAAGAAGAAGGATTGGTGGTTGGAAAACCTAGTCTTGGTGATAGAAATGACACTGGAGATTTCATGATAGAACTTTGTAAGACCAATGATTTCCCATTTGCAAATACTTTTTTTCAACAACATAAATGGTGTCTGTACATGTGAAGCTCACCAGATGGAATACACAGAAATCATATCAACTACATCTGAGGAAAGACAAGATAGGAAAGCTCAATACCATCAGTCATAACAAGGCCAAGGGCTGACTGTGGAATACATAATCAGTTGCTACACATGTAAGTTCAAAATGAAACCGAAGAAAATTAGAATGAGTCCATGAGACCCAAAGTACAACCTTGAGCATACCCCACCTGAATTTAGAGACCATCTCAAGAACAGATTTGACATGTTGAACACTAACAACCAAAGACCAGACAAGCTGCGGAATGACATTAAGGACCTCACCATGAAGAGAGGGAGAGGTCATTAAAAAAGAAAAGAGGAAGAAAAGACCTAAGTGGATGTCAGAAGAGACTCTGAAACTTGCTCTTGAGTGTTGAGCAGCTAATGTGAAAGAAAGAAACGATGAAATGAAAGAACTGAACACAAGATTTCAAAGGGCAGCTTAAGAAGACAAAGCAAAGTATTATAATGACATGTGCAAAGATCTAGAGTTACAAAACCAAAACGGAGGGACTAACTCAGCATTTCTCACATGGAAAGAACTGAAGGAAAATTTCAATCCTCAAGTTGCAACACTGAAGAATTCTACGGAGGGATTCCTAGAAGAAATATTTTCTAAGGGAAAATATCAAGTGACATAGGAAGCATGAAAAGAAGATGGAAGGACTACATACTGTCACTTTACTGAAAATAATTAGTCAATGTTCAGTCATTTCTGGAGACAGCACAGGCTCAAGGACCAGTGGTACTGAAGGAAGAGGTCTAAGCTACACTGAACGTATTGATGGAAAAAGAGGATTCTGGCATGGGTGGAATATCAACTGAGATGTTTCATTGAAGAGATGCAGTGTTGGAAGTACTCATTTGCCTATGCCAAGAACTTTGGAAGACAGCTCTCTGGCCAACCAACTAGGAGAGATCCATAACTACCCATTCCAAAGAAAGGTGATTCAACAGAATGTGGAAATTATCGAACAATATCATTAATATCATACATAAGTAAAATTTTGTTGAA
The DNA here is from genome assembly GCA_028571685.1 of Heterohyrax brucei. Taxonomy (NCBI): domain Eukaryota; kingdom Metazoa; phylum Chordata; class Mammalia; order Hyracoidea; family Procaviidae; genus Heterohyrax; species Heterohyrax brucei. The sequence goes on from CM053154.1 coordinate 39,463,785, forward strand.
GAGCATTCAAAAGCAGTTGCAGCAGTGCAGTGACAGGGAACTGACAGAAATTGAAGCCTGATTCAGAAGAGGATGTGGAACCAGGGGTATTGCTGTTGACATCAGCTGGATCACGGCTGAAAGCAGGGAATACCAGGAAGGTGTTTACCTGTGTTTTACTGACTATGCAAAGGCATTTGACTGGTCAGATCATAACAAATTATGGATAACATTGAGAAGAATGGGCATTCTTGAGCACTTAATTGTGCTTATGAGGAACTTGTATTTAGACCAAGAGGGATACTGCATAATTTAAAGGCAAGAAACATGTGTGTCAGTGTTGTATTTTTTCATCATATTTATTCAATCTGTATGTTAAGCAACTAATCCGAGAAGCTGCGTTATACGAAGAAGAATGTGGCATTGGGATTTCAGGAATACTCATTAACCAACCTGTGATACACAGATGACACAATCTTGCTTGCTGCAAGTCAAGAGGACTTGGAGCACTTACTGATGAAGGTCAAAGCCCACAGCCTCCAGTGTGTGTTACACCTTAACATAAAGAAAACAAAAATTCCCACAATTGGACCAATAAACAACATCATGATAAACGGAAAAAATATTGAAGTTGTCAAGGATTTCATTTTACCTGAATCCACAATCAACACCCATGGGAGCATTAGTCAAGATATCAAATAGGGGATTGCATTGAACAAATCTGCTGCAAAAGATCTCTCTAATGTGTTTAAAAGCAAAGATGTCACTTTAAGGACTAAGGTGTACCTAGCCCAAACCATGATGTTTTCAATTGCCTCATGTGCATGTGAAAACTAGACAGTGAATAAAGAAGACCAAAGAAGAACTGATGCCTTTAAATTACGGTGTTGGTGGAGAATATTGAATATACCATGGACTGCCAGAAGAACAACAAAAAATCTATCTTGGAAAACTACAGCGAGGATGTTCCTTAGAAGCAAGGATGGGGAGACCTCATCCTACATACTTTGGACATGTTAATCATGATGGACCAGTCCTCAGGAAGGACATTATTTTTGGTAAAACAGAGGGTCTTCAAAGCAGAAGACCCTCAATAAGGTGGACTGGCACAGTAGCTCCAAGAATGAGCTCAAGTCTAATAACGATTTTGAGGATGGCACAGGACCAGGTAGTGTTTCCTTCTGTTGTAGACAGGGTCTCTGTAAGGTGGAACTGACTGAGAGGCACCTAACAGCAACAATCTTTATGGAAGCAGATCACCAGGTCTTTTTCCCAAGCAGTCACTAGGTGAGTTCAAATTGCCAACCTTTTGGTTAGCAGCTGAACACTTAACCATGTGCCACCAGGGATCCTTCTTCAAGATATACACTTATGATATTTGCAGCTTTTCTTATACATTTATTGTACTACAATAAAAAAGTTTCTTACAATAAGCTTTAAAAAAATCCCACGATAGTTCTTGGATTCTAAATTTAATTGTCATTTTCTGGGGACAAATATTCCATCATATGATGCGTAAAACTCTATGTATATTCTAAATATAACTGAGTAGGCTATCCATTTTATTCTCCTATATACTTAAGGAAACCCTGGTGGTACAGTGGTTAAGGGCCACATCTGCTAAACAAAAGGTTGGCAGTTTAAATCTACCAAGCACTCTTTGCAAACACCATGGGGCAGTTCTACTCTGTCATATGGTGTCACTTATGAGTCGGGATTGACTTGATGGCAACAGTTTGGCTTTTTGGCTTATGTGTACTTAAAAAGGCTCCTAGGTCATTTTAAATAAAGAAGATGATCCAAACCTTATTTTTTATAGATTCCTCTAAATAAATTTCATTTTAATATCATAGCTTGTTATTGGGCTGGATATGCTTCACTGTCACTAGTCCCTCTTAAGGGACACAGTGTCCCACCCACCCCATCTTCATACATAAGCTCATGTTTATCACATGGGTTTGTGTAGAGGTAGTATAGGATCTGTCCTCTGCCCTTAATCCTGTGGGGACATTGGAGGTCTCTGCCATTTTATTCTGCAGGAAGGGAAATGTCAGGTATTTTGCCCTGGGATTTTGGGGGGGTTAGACATAGGATGTGGCTTGGCCTACCTGTGTCCCCTCCCCAAGGGCTGTGACTTAAGCCTCTTAGTCATCAGCCCCAGGAATTCAGTAAGGACTGTGGTAGTGGAGACCAGCAGGGAGTTTATTTTTCCTCTCCAGTGAGGAGAGTGTGTGTTCCTTTATAAAGAAGGAAGATTTCAGAAGACTGCATACAGCAACATTCAATTCCAGGCAGTTAATAGCTCCCTTTTTAAATGATGATTATTGCCTCCATAATAGTCTACACTTCATAGATTCAATTTGTTCAACAGTTTGTCTGAATTATGTATTTTATTTGGTCTTCAGAACAACTCTGCGGAAGTGGGAGAGCAGCTGTTACTGTCTGTCTAGCAGTGGAGGAGAGAGGCTCAGAGAACTACTAAAGGCTTGCTCAAGGTCATGAGGCCTGAGTCACCGGTCCAGTGCCCTTTTCATATGTATAGTGGCTTCTCCGTACAGGGGTCAGGTCACATAATGTTCACATTACAGCAAATAGCCATAAAACAGTGTTTGGCTAATGTGGATTCAAGAAATCTGGTGATATTAAGTACTTTAATAATAATGAATGCCTTTACAGGACTTTTGCTGTTAGGAATTAATATAAGCAGTCTCAAAGTCACATCAGGATCATACTGGTCTATATTTTTTCAAGTGTTTTTAAAATTTGGATACAACTTGGTGTATTCTGTTTGTGTGTAATATACGAGGTCTGACAATTAAGTGCATGAGCTCATCCTAGGAAAAGTGTTTCATAGCTCACTGCTGAATATTACTATAGTCCCCTTCCAAGTATTCCCCTTGGGAAGCTATGCGCCAGCGTCAGCACCTGTCAACCCTTCAAAGCAACCTTAATGTCCTGAATGTCATCAAAATGTCTTTCAGGATTTCCTTTATGTTTGGGTAAAGAAAAAAGTCACTGGGGGCCAGATCAGTTGAGTAGGGAGGGTGTACCAACACAGTTATTTGTTTACTGGCTAAAAACTCCCTCACAGACAACTATACAATTAAGTTCGCAAACTTGCCACCATGCCACCATGCTGCCACGTGCAATGACCATTCCAGAAAAAGAGTTCCAAGATTGCTTTGAAGAGTGGACTAGGCACTGGTGTCGGTGCATAGCTTCCCAAGGGAGTACTTTGCAGGTGACCTTAGTGATATTCAGCAATGAGGTATGTAGCACTTAGAACAAGTAAGCACACAGATTTGTCAGATTTTACAAGCTCACTGTAGAAAATCTGGAAAATACAGAAAAGCTTCAAGAAGAAAATAAAGATCACTATAACCCCCAAATATACCTATATGCATCAATGTAATGGTTTTAGTGTTGCTAGGTGTCATCAAGTCAGTTCTAACTCTTGCAACTCTACACAACAGAATGAAACGCTGTCTGTTCCTGTGCCATCTTTGTAATTGCTCTTAGGCTTCAGCCCATGGTTGCAGCCACTGTGTCAGTCAACCTTGTTGAGGGTCTTTCTCTTTTTCATTGACCTCTGGTTTACCAAATGCAATGTCCTTCTCCAGAGACTAGCCCCTCCTGATAACATGTCCAAAGTACACGAGATAAGAGTCTCACCACCCTTGCTTCTAAGGCGCATTCTGGCTATACTTCTTCCTTGACAGATTTATTCATTCTGACAGTCCAGGGTATAGTTAACTTGTTTCATCAACACCATAGTTCAAAGACCATAATTCTTTTTTGGTGTTTCTTATTCACTGTCCAGCTTTTGCACGCATATGAGGTGATTGCAAATACCATGGCTTGGGTCCGCAGGTATACCTTAGTTCTCAAAGTGACATCTTTGCTTTTTAACACTTACGGTCTAGACATTATGTGTGTGTCTGTATGTATATATATATATATATATATACACACGTACATACGTTGTTAGTTGGTGTCTTATATATGTACTTACAAAATTGGGGTGATTTTTTAAAAAACTGTGTTGTTTTTCTCATTTGACCTCAATTGCTCATGATGATAAATTCTTCAATAATATTTCAACAGCTGAGTAAGTTTTATTTTATGGATGTATCATTTGTTTAACTACTTTTTAATCGTTGAGTCTAGTTTTTTACTATTATAATCACTACTTTAAACATCCTTGTACACACATTTTTACACATAGTTAACTTTCCTTTGGATGGATTTTTTTAAAAGTAGAATTACTATATTTTAGCTTGTTTTCTATAAGCTCATTTTTATGTCTCTAGTTCTTTATTGTCAATATGTACCACGTTACATATGTGGAAATTCTTCTTACCACATTCTAACCAATGTGTAATATTACCATCTTTGAAATCTCACTAATTTGACAACCTGAATACATTCAGTTTTAATTTGCATTTCTTTGGTTGATGGTGAGCTTATTATCATTATTTTTTAAATATGTTTACAGGTCATTTTTGTTACTTTCCCTATGAAATCATGTCCTTGGACCATTTTGTCCTATTTCCTAAGCACTTTGTGTTTATTAAGGATGCCATTTATTCTTTGCCTGTCTTATTTGAGGCTAAGGGTTTCTCCCACTGGTTTTCTAACAAAGAAGTTTTACATTTTTACTTAACAAAAGAAATAAATTTCCTTTTTTGTGTGTAGTCTTTCTTTGCTTTTTTTCTTAAAATGTTCTTTTCTATCTTGAAACCAATTAAATATTTACCTACACTTCCCTTTTTTGAAAAAAAAAAATTCCTTTTCACAGTTGACTGCATTTGTAATTTACTTTTAGCCATGCTGTGAGGTGAGACACTCCATTTATTTTTAAATAAATACTCAAATTTGCCCAAAGCATTCTGTTGAATGATTAAGTCCTTCCCAACTTGTAAGTGCTACTTCCTTCAATTTCTCACATTTTATGGGGATTTTTCAAGAACCAAGTCTTAGACCTACTACTGCCACTGCTGCATACTTTATTATTTTGGTATTTTTATTTTTTATTTTCTCCCTCTTTCCGTAGGGTGGCTTTTGCTCACCTAACTTAATTGAGCTTAGCGTTCAATTCATATATTTTTATTCTTTTGGATTTAAAATGAAAGTAATTAGAAATATGAATTTATCTCTGTGTAAAGCATCTAAGAAGCCTCTATCAGTGAGTCCTTTAAATGATTTTTTTAGGGAATCTATAATGGCATGGATCTGACTCAACGGCACTTGGCTTGGCATAATGGCATGTTGGATTTTGACAGGTATTCAGAGTGTTGTTGTCAGCTGCCACAGAGACAGCCCTCCAACTCACAGTGCCCCGCATGTCACAGAGTAGAGTGGCTCTGTAAGATTTTCTTGGCTGTGATCTTTACAGATGTGGTTTTCCAGGTCTTGCTTCCATTTACTTTCTGGGTAGGTTTGAACTGTCAGCCTGGAGGTTAACAACCATTCACAAATTGCTTGCATCACTCAAGCTGTTATATTTAGAATCTGTTCTAAAAATGACCTGTTGATAATAAATTTTTAAGACCTTTGTAATTTTAAGGGAAACCCTGGTGGCATAGTGGGTTAAGTGCTATGTCTGCTAACCAAAAGGTTGGCAGTTCAAATCCACCAGGTGCTCCTTGGAAACTCTATGGAGCACTTCTACTCTGTTCTATAGGGTCACTATGAGTCAGACCTGACTCAGTAGCACTCACTTTGGTTTGGTTAGGGTTATTGCATTAAGATCAGAGAATGTGACTTCTAACATGTGGGCTAACCCCAAGCTCCAGTTCCTACTTCCAGTTGCCATATCCAGTTGCCTATAGGTACGGGTCACATCTCTTCATAAGCAACAAATTAGCACCAATGCCATAAGATTGTTAGAAGGTTCTGAGTTGGTCTGAACAGCTAAGACCACCAGAATTTAAGTCAAAGGGTGCAGAAAAGCTGGCAACAAGATTAGTATAGAACTCAGAGTTCTAGCACAGCCTGGGTTTAGTAACAAAGATCTTAAAGAAGGAAGAGAAGAACAAAGAATGAGGATCTGGCCACTCTAGAAGGCAGCTGAGGCAAACAATGTCCAAAATCCAGCCAAAAGACCAGAGACAGGGCAGACACAGAGTAGAAGGACTGCGCAGGCCCACGTGCTAGTGCAAAGGCTGGTGGGCCACTAGAGCGGTCTTGTCTGGAAGCCCAGAAGCAGGTTCTCTCGGTTATAGAGAGGAGGTGATTCAGGGAGTCCTCCATTCAATCCCCACTTGGTGAAGATGACTCTGGATGGAGAAGAGCAGTTTCTAACAGCAATACTAATAGTCCTAGTTTTTCAGTCCAGTGACAGCAAGAACCTCATTGTCACTTGGAGTCTGCATAGATTGGATGCAGAATAGAAAATGTGGTTTCTAGGCTAATAGCTGCCACTTATGATGTCATGCTGTATTAAGCAGGTGAATCTGTTTCATCATCTGTTAAAATAGGAATTATAGTAACAAAAAGACTTCCTGGATGATTCTAAGAATTATAAGAAATAATGTATATGATCACACCCCCGATGTTTCCACAAAGGGCACAGACATAAAATGTCACAGCTAGAAAAGCCCTGAGATGTAGCAAAGGACCTTAATTTTACTGCTAGGAAAGCAGATCCTATGCGGTTGTCCCCTGTCTAAGAGAACTTTCATGGGTATTGCTTAGGTTAATTAAGTAGACACAGGCAGTGTGTGCAAATACAATTGTGCACATTTTGAGGCATATATGTATTCATGTGTTTGTGTATGTAGGTGTAAATGGGACAGCATGATACGTACAGGTTATAGCTGGTGGAAGAACAGGGAGAAAAGCTGGAGGAGCTCATGAACTTGCTCAGAGCTGGCTTTGCTTAAAGGAGGAAACCCTGGTGGTATAGTGGCTAACTGCTGCATCTGCTAACCAAAAGGATGGCAGTTCAAATCTGCCAAACTCTCCTTGGAAACTCCATGAGGCAGTTCTATTCCGACCTACAGGGTCTCTGAGTCAGAATCAACTCCACAGAAGTGGCTCTGGATTTTTTTTTTTTTTGGCTTGCTGAAATGATTCAGACTCCTCTGGTTGTTACTAATATTCTCCTTTATCCAAAAAAAAAGGCCAGTTGAATGATGATTAACAATAGAATCATGATTCACTTTAGTTAAATGCACACATTCTAAGCACATGTGTCACATGAGTAACTTACATTCGAATACTTTAAAATAAGGTCTTAAGATACAAAAGCCTTAAAATGGGAAGCATCACACAGTTCTTTTTGATTCTCATCCTTGAAAAAAAACACCTGCAACGTATTGCAGCAGATCCTTAGGTAGACTACCATCTCTTCAATCTGGATAGATTGGGAATAGCCTTGATTTGGCTCCCAATAAATCTGGGACTGGGGTAGAGGTAATACAAAAAGGTGTGTAGTTCAACTCCCTCATATCACAGTCAAAGAAACTGAGGCCAGCAGAGGTTACGTGAGTTGACCAGAGTCACATCTTTTGTCAGTGCCAGAGCCAGGATTTGGATGTAGGTTTTAAGATTTGCAGAGATGCCCTTTGAATATTCTCGGCAAAGCGTGCACTAGCAAAGACTTGAGCATGGAAACACCTTTTTGATTTTATAGTCTATTAGCTCTTATCCCAGTCAGAACTTTTCCTTTTAGGGGTTGGCATAACTAGTTGGCCAACTGACCTCTTTATGTTGTTTATAAATTGAGTCTGTGTCTCTTTGGCTCTGCGTTAACCAGGCAGAACCAAAAAACCTACCACTTGTCAAGTTAATTCCAACCTAGCAACCCTACAGGGCACAGTAAAACTGTCCCATAGTTTCCGAGGAGTAGCTGGTGGATTCGAACTGCAGACCATTAGGTTAGCAGCGATAGCACTTAACCACTAAACCACCAGGGTTTCCGACCAGGGAGAAGAGACTTAAATTTTATCTAACACCCACTCTGTGCCAGGCTTCATTTTTAGTCATTTTCCATCTGTTAACTTGTTTTGATAACACTGTGGTTTGAGTTTTATTTTCTTTACCATAAAGATAAAGGAAACTGAGGTGAAAGGGATAAAGTCATCTGAGGCTTCTAAGTAGCAGAACTGGGAGGCCCTGTTCAGGCATGGTCTCTCCACTGGGGCTGGTTCATGGCCAAGGTCAAAGCCATGCTTCCTACCTTTAGTCCCATCAGATCTGCCCAGTATGTGCTGCAAACCTAGAGGAGCCTCAGTCAGCGTTCCTTCAGAGTCTATTCCCTGGAACACAAGACCTTCGAGAGGTTGAAAGGTATTACATGCATGAAGAAGACAAGCAAGTTTGGGAAAAGTGAGTAAATGAGGTGAATCAGGTTTTTTTAAACTACTCTTTTCTATCCGTAAACAAACTGAGACTCTAGAGAACAGGAATTAAATATACAGCTTCCCAAACTTTTTGATAATGGAATCCTTTCTGAATGAGCTTCACAAATATATATTTCTTGGAACACGCTGTGAGAAATGCTGATTCTCACACTTGGGAAATACTTATGATGGAATCCACTCCCAATAAAAAAATGAGAATATGAATCTATGCTCAAGGGACTTTTTCATGCTGAATGGCTACAAGGGATAATCTAAACCAGTTTCAACCACGTGTCATAAGCCCTTTCTAAGCCGTGGTGACTGCATGGGTGTCAGAGTAGAACAACGCTCTACGGGACTGTCAATGGCTCGATTTTGAGAAGCATATGGCCAGGCCACTCTTCCAAGGAGCATCTAATTTAGGTAGACTTGAACCTCCAAACTTTTGTGTAGCAACGAAGCACATTAACAGTTTGTACTACCCAGGGACTCCAAGTTATAATTTACCATCCACCAAACGATGGAGCCTCCATCCTCAAAGAAGGGGTGTGTTCCATGTTGCTTGCCCAGTTGGGTTGGCTGGTAGTGAAGCCACACTTACAGCTCTGTCTCCAAACCAAAAGCCCAAACATACTGCCATCGAGTTGATTTTGACTCATAGTGGTCCTATAGGACAGAGTAGAACTGCTCCACAGAGTTTCCAGGGAGAATCTGGTGGATTCAAACTGCCGACCTTTTGGGTTAGCTGATGTAGCCCTTAACCACTACATCACTAGGGCTTCCATGTTGCAACCCCCAAATACGGGGCTGGATGGTTTAATGCATCCATCAAGACAGGCTTCTTCCTATCTGCTTGAGCTCTCTTACCAAGCCTTTTTCGAACAAGGAAAAGGATTAATAATTAATCTAATAAACAAATGAACAAAAAAAGAATATCAAAGGCACAAATTCCCCAAATATGTTCCATGGTACCAGTATTGCATGAGCTATTAAGAAACGTTAAGCAACCATTAAATAATTTCAGATCCCTCTCCATGCTAAAATGCATTGTGAATAACCAGTGTGGCTAGAACCTGCAGTGTTTCCCAAGTTTATCTGAGCACACAGCAGTCTTTTCTTTCAAGTCAACTGTTCTTCAGAACAGGAGTTTAGAAAAACACTGGTCTAAGGTGTAACCTTAAAGTAAATAAGGCCTTTTTCTTTTGTGCTTTTCTTTCTTTCCCTCTTTTTTTTAAAAGCAAGGAGACCAGAGCTTTCACATACAAATGAGAGTTGGCTCCAGGGGCAACTGGATGTTCTTGCCTGCAATGCTGCCACTCTTTCAAAGGGCTTTTGAAACTCTTTCCCAGTAATTGTCTCCAGGAATCAGGACACATTCTTCTCAATATCCTCATTAACAGCAAAGGTTGACCCTTTGAGAGGGGATGTGATTTGGGGAACAAAACTATGCGAAGTCAAGCCTGAAGATTCCTGTTCAGGAGGAAGTAGGTAGATGTGGTTAAAAGGGAGGACTTGGGCTTAAAGCCAGCTGTGCAATTTATTAGGGGTGTGAGATTGAGGAGGCAACCTAACTCTTCCAGGACTCAGTGCTTCATCTATAAAATGGGGATAATTGCACCTGCTTCACAGGGTTGCTGCAATGATGATATGAAATGAGATCTATAAAGTGCTTAGCTCCAAGCCTGGTACACAGTAAACTGGTCAGTGTCAATCCAGGTGGTACAAAAATGATCAATGTTCTTAACAAAACTTTGGTGGGTTTCATTGTATGGCTTGTAAACCAGCAATGAAGACAATTCTAAAAAGGAATCCAGGAATGTTTAGCCACGGACGCACAGCTGGGAAGAATATATAGGCTTCTATGAGGAATTCTCTGCAAGCCACAAGTTATCTGCACTTATAAATTCTTTGTTAAAAGGCTCCTTGCTTCCTTTTTTAAAAAATAATAATTAGATACCATTTATTACTGAGTATTTACATATCAGAAACCGTGGTAGCCTAGTGGGTTAAGTGCTATGCCTGCTAACCGAGAGGTCAGAAATTGAAATCCACCAGGTGCTCCTTGGAAACTCTATGGGGCAGTTCTACTCTATGGGGCTGTGAGTCAGACCGGACTCAACAGCAGCGGTTTGTTTTTTTTTTCTTTCTTCTTTTTGGTATCTACGTATCAGACACTGAACCTTACATGAGCACTTTATTTATATTTAATTAATCCTCACAAAACCAAACATTTTCACACGTCATCATCATTTTTCTTAAGGCTCCTTACTTTTTAATCATACTTTTCACAGAAAAACACCTGATACCTTACCAAGTAAATGCATCCAGCAATTTAGCTCTAATCTTTGCCCCAGGGAAGGATATTGAAACATTGTTTTATCATCAGCTACATAGGGAGGGCCTGATAGAGTCCTTTAGACCCTGGTTGGGAACTACATTCTCGTTTTAATAATAACTTTATAACAGCCAATTCCATATTGTGAGGCAATTTCAATTAAGAATCCAAAATTGCTGATATTTTAGACTTAATTTTAAAAGTTACCCATTTCTTTAACAAGGACTTCTTCTGTATCACATTAATTTACAAATTTAATTCCCAAAATAATCCTGTCTGTAAAATAGAATTTTTAAGCTAGCAAGAGACTTCTGATATGACTGAGGATAAAGGTCTCAAAATGTCAGCCCATGTTACGTTCAGTAATTATCCTGTTTTAACAATCTGCTTCCAGATTCTGCCTTCCCTTGAAAATGAAGAAATACTGCCCGTGTACTGTATTCCCATCGGCAGTGACTAACTGGAGCCGAGACACAGCTATCTCTCTTAGGTGAGACATGATTTCTCTGATTCACCCCAGTCACCACCATTCCCAATTGTTTATATCCAACTGCTTCTCTAACTTCTCTGATTTACCTTACTTCTCCAATCTATATTGATGTTTGAGTTTGAGAATTAGAATTTTGTCTATCTTTGGTATTTTATGCCTATACAGTTTGAAGTGCAAGAGTATTTTGTGATCTGTTCAGGGTCACATAGCCCATTAGTAGCAGAACTGAATCTCAAACCCATCTCTCCTGACCTCGAGTTCAGGGCCTTTCTCATTCCAGCACAGGACACACTGATCTGAGGACTGGATGATGTTAACTATTTAAAGAAACAATGTGACATAGTTTGCAAAATGTGGCACTACTTATATTTTATGAGGAAGAAGCGTGAGGGTTGTTTTTTATTATTATTTTTAAGAAGAGTAAGTACTTGATGCTTTCTATAAGGAATATTTGACTAGAGTACTCCCTAGAAGCAAGGATGGCAAGTCTGCATCTTACATACTTTAGACTTGTGGGGTAGGGGGCGGTTCAAGCCCTAGAGAATGATATCGTGCCGGGTAAACTTGAGGATCAGCAAAGAAGAGGAAGACCGTCGGCAAGACTGTGTGACGTAGTAGCTCCACCGGTGGGCTCAGGCACAGCAATGACTGTGGGCATGGCACAGGACCGGGTAGTGTTTTGTTCTATTGCACATGCAGTCACGAGTTGGAACCGACTTGATGGTGCCTAACAATGACAACAGCATAAGGAATATCTGAAGGAAGGGTTTTCGAGCAGACATCAGTAAAGAATTACGTATGGAACTATACATTGGGACTGTAGGCAAACCCAGCTTACACACATAGATACTAATCTGACGTTATGGTGCTTCACGTTAAAGTGCTTTCAGACACTATAGTAAAAGCTAATGTTTACTGAGTAATAGGAGTAGTACCAAGTGCTTTACACGCATTGTTTCATTTAATCCTCACAATAATCCTGTGCAGCAGGCAATATGGTTATTCTCTGTTGTGTAGATGGGTACACCAAGGCTTGGCTACACTTGCCCCAAATTACACAACTAGCAGGCTGCGGGGGGGCGGGTGGACTCCTGTTTATCTGACCACAAAGCCCATGTCCTTTGCCACTTAACACGTTCCCAGCTCGCTAACTGAGCTGACAGAACAGCTGTCATTAGACAGGCCCTGCAATCTCTTTGTAACCCTTAACAACCACAGGATCGACAACCACTGAGCATCACTGTCATTACTGGCCAACGGAATATCATTCGGAACAAAATGAGAAAGCTTACCAAAGACGGCCCTACAAAACATTCAGCTATAGGCAAAAGATGATTTATCTTTTCAGAAATCACCACCAGCTTCGAGTTGCCATATTCCTTTCAGGGCAGGGAGGGACAGCATCTCACTTAACTTTGTGTTCCCCACAGTACCTACTGTGCCTCCTGCACAGAAGAACCCCAAAGCTTGTTGGCTGAAAAGGGAGGCATTTGCTTTCATTTGGCTACTACTTACAGCTATGCAATAAATAAGCATGTTTTTAGGTACGTCAAGAAAGAAATTATTATCTTCTTATAGATGAATTTTTTTCTTCTTAATAATGCTAAGCTGAGACTTCCCTTTGGACATTCTGTCAGATTATGTAAAAAAAGATTTTACCCTTCATGGGAGACAGACCAGCCAGCTTCCACAGACAATCTTAGAACCCAGAAAACCTAAATGTGATGCTATACGTCAAAGGCCTACATAAAATCAAGGCAGGACAAAAGAAGTTCAAGCTGAGGTCAAGTTTTCCTTGTCAGCTCTTTACACTGGAAATCTTTGCTGGAGGAAATTTAAAGTCATATCTTCATGATCAAATGTCTCTTCACATTTTTTGGTTCCACCAGCTTCCCAGACATCCACATCCCTAGTCCATGCAGTCAGACAGAGACATCATACACAAGGAAGAGGATGAACATGATTAGGACTATGTATTAAGAGCCAAACAGGTGTGTTTAGGATAAAATGTCTGAAAATATGGATTGTATCCAACAGAGATATAACAAGCAGTTATAGGTTTCCATGCCTAGGCTTCTCTTAATGGTCCTCTCTGAGAGACACGGGGCAGATACCGACACAGATAGTTCTCATAAGTGGCAGGCCACACTAGGGACACCAGCAAAACCTACAGACTCTGAGAAAACAGAAATCGGAGAATGTGGTGTTTCAGTGTGTGTAAGGTCAATGTCGAGAGAGAGAACTCTGGACAAATAGGTAAAAGCCAAAATCTATTCACATAAACTGAAGTGTTTGAATTTTCTGTCTACAGTGAGTGATTAATGGCTTCCAAGCTCAAGGGTGACATGATGAGATTTGTGTTCCAGGAAGATAACACTAACGGAGATGGGGGAGGTAGAAACTCAGCAGGGAGACCTGAACAGAAGCTTCTGCAGCGGTCTCTGAAAACAGCAAAGGCCTCCTTTCAGTCAGTGGCCTGGAGTGAGGAGAAGGAGGAGGCACATTCTCATACTGGTAGAGTGGTGACTTGTCCAGAAGAAAGGGAAATGGGAGAGGTGACACCTAGGATTCTTCTCTGAATAACTGAGATGAAGAAATAGGCTTTTCAGTGAAAACGTTTGTTGTACAGGGCTAGTTTTACAATTACAACAAATAATTAATTAGCTAACTGATTAACTAAAATTAAGAATCAGATCTATGGGTCATTGGGCAAACTGTAGACAAAACAGCCTAGATGACTGACACTTTTCCTTTGGCCAGTTGTGCAGGAGTCAGGTGGCACAAACCAAACAATGCTCGCCACTAACCGTCTGGTAATTCCTCTTAGCTGATAATTCTGTTTTCACTAGTCATCAAGGATTGCCAGACATTTCTCTCAATGGCACTAGGCACTGGGCAGACATTTCTCATGCTTGTGATATAAGGAAGAATAGAGAAAGAGAATACTCACTATAAAGTTAACACACAAGGTTAACAAGGTCGAACCAGGTTGACAATTACATCCGTGAACTTAATTGTTCTAAGTGCTACATACCTCACTGCTGAATATCTCTACGGTCACCTTAGAAGTATGCCCTTTGGGAAGCTATGCACTGATGCCAGCACTTAGTCCACCCTTTAAAGCAATTTTAGAACTCTTTCTGGAATGGCCATTGTGCACAATGGCACAGTGGCAAGTTCATGAACTTCATTGCGTAGTTGTCTGTAAGGGAGTTTTTAACCAGTAAACAAGTAACTGTATAGGAACATCCTCCCTACTCACGTGATCTGGCCCCCAGTGACTTTTTTCTGTACCTGAAGATAAAGGAAATATTGAGAGGAAGACATTTTGAAGATATCCAGGACACCAAGGGTAATACAATAACAGCTCTAATGGCCATTCCAGAAAAAGAGTTCCAAAATTGCTTTGAAGGGTGAACTAGGCAGTGGCACCAGTGCATAACTTCCCAAAGGAAGTACTTTGAAGGTTACCATGGAGATATTCAGCAACAAAGTATGTAGCACTTTTTCTAGGATGAGTTTGTGTACTTGTCAGACCTCATATAACACATTGTGAGTGAGCTGATTCTGACTTGTGGTGACCTACAGGACAGAGTAGAATGGCCCGATAGAGTTTCCAAGGAGCACTTGGGTGGATCCGAACTGCTGAGCTTTTGGTTAGCAGCCATAGCACTTAACCACTATGCCACCAGGGTTTCCAAGTTAACATACAGGCTATTGATAATGGCTATGGATATTTTTCCCTGGGTAAATGCTACAAGCCCAAATGATAAAGACCTTAGTTAGGATGGATTTACTATTTCTCTTTACAGTTTGTTTGTTTGTTTGTTTTTCCATTTGTTTTTAGTTTTTCAGTTATTGGAGACTGTGTAGTTTTGTGTCAATTGTAGACTAAAGAAAGTATACTACCCTCTTTCCTTAAAAGAATCAGTTTTGCTCTTTTCAACAAGGCAAAAATCTTGTTGGAATAAACGGAAGTTTTCCTGATCATATTGAATTCTTTTACAGAACTTTATTTGTTTTTAGCACGACAGTAAAGCTAACCCTGGAATTTACTTCCTGCAAACAGAACTCTCTTAGGAGTTGAAGAAGTTTCATTCATTAAATTATTTCATGAACTAATGGCAGTGTGGGCACATTTCATCCTCTTAAATTTGAATCTGACTTCTGTTATAAGATGTATCATTGGGATTCCAGTCCATAGTTGAGAGGTACCAGGGCTGTAATATGTGAAAACACATTTCTCTCAGTTACGTTCCCTAAAAAGTACCACTCCCTACCCACTAAAAGCAAACTATACTGAATAACCATTCTCATTGGTTGTGTTTCCACATCGGCTCTAGGAATGAAATTGCATTTGCTTGGAAAAAATTTCACTTTTGCTTAAAATCACAAATGGGAATTTTATTTTTTTAAAAATGTATGTTCTGTACAACTAGTCTGGTAAATGTTTATTAGACACGTTTATTCTTTTTCTCCTCTCCACAGAGAGGGAGCTTTTGCTTTCTTTGTTCTCTATCAATGGCACTTGGCTGGCTTTGGCTTGGCTTGTTCTCTAACATAAACGACAGCCGGAGCCCTACCAGAGTGTTTTCTTCATATACTTGGTGTAGTGGTTAAGTGCTATGGCTGCTATCCAAAAGGTCAGCAGTTCAAATTCACCAGCACTCCTTGGAAACTCCATAGACTACTATGAGTCAGAATTGACTCAACGGTAACGGTTTTGGTTTTGGTTTTGTACCTGTTTTTCATCGTACCCCAGTTTGACATTTCAGAAAGTACATCCCAGCATGCCTTTTACTACACAGAATATTACCAGAAGGCCTGAAAAAACACTGGAGACCATAGTTTAAAAGATCAGATTGTTGAGGTGCATGATAGGACTGGGACAGTCCTTTTTCCCTTTCCAGTAACAGAGCAAAAACCCAACTGCCTTTTGTTTGTCAACCAGACAGAGTTCATCCTAAATTTATCTTGTCACAGGATAAGACCAATCAGCTTGGCAATGTATGGTTACAAATGTGGTTAGAATTCATTGCAAGCCTCAAGCAATGGCTAGTATGCGCCAGATGGCAAAAGTCATCCAAGGCCAAACCCATGTCTGTTAGGCCTGTACACTCCTGTAAGGTTTGGTGGCCTATGTTTCCCCAGACCACGAATCATGCATTCTACCACTGTCAAGATTCCAGAAGGAGTCTCTGGGTGACGCTCAACAACTAACCAAAAGGTTGGAGTTTGAATCTACCCAGAGGCACCTGGAAAGAAAGACCTCTAGCAGTGTGCTTCCAAAAGACCACAGTCTTGAAACCGCTATATAGTGTAGTTCTATTCTGTACACAAAGGGTTGCTATGAATCAGAATTGACTCAGTGACTCCTAATTTTGTGAATGATCTTAGTGGAGATCACATTTGGAGCCTTGTTTCCTTAGGGAAGCTCCTTAGGGAGCTCCTTAGGGAGCTCATTAGACCCTCTCTTGAGGACAGGGGGAAGCAGGGACATTGGCAGGAAAGACGGGAAGCCAAGTCTTTAGAAAACAGAATCCTGACAATTAGAGGGACACTTGGACACCTTAACCATCTTGCATAACATTAGTTAGCCCTGGCAGAAACGTACCATTTTGAGGTGAGCCAATGTGAGTTTACTGAGGGTGTACAGGGCAAGAATTACTTGTCTTTTTGTTATTTCTGAAATCTGAACTGCTTTTAGAAATAAGGGCTGGAATGTTCCATAGGAACTCAGAGCATGGGACCCAGGGGCATGGGACATACTCAGTATGGGCTATTTAAAAACCAGTTCTCTGGCTTCCCTCTGTGATTCTAAATGTGTGTAATCACATTACCCTGCAGCAGCCGGCAACTATTTCTATAACATTGTTGGGCATCTGTGCTTAGATGGTTAAGTCCATCCAACAAAACCAAATTGGAGATGTGTAACTGCTTAAGTTGGTCAATCTAGGATCTCGGTGTCATGACTCAAGTCCATCTAGTCTCAAAAAAGGGGTGGTTTGTGGTGACTGACACTTCTCTTTGAATTTCAAGCACTGATCTGTTTAGTTCTCCTGGGGGAGGGAGGTGCTTTAGCACCTCAAATGGGTGCTTTTAAAATGAGCCATTTATTTATTTGACAAATCAACAACATAGGCACAATTTATCACTTTTTCAGATACAGGAAAATCTTATCCTATGCAAGGATTCCAGCATTAGAGGTTTGGCCCCTTTACATACTAAAAAGTCTATAATTTTTGGCTTTGTTTAATGAGGTAACGCTTCCTCTAACCACACCATTAGCCATAGATCAAAGAGATAAACCCTTTAGGAATATCCTATTTAATTGTTAATCACTCAAAGACATTAGCCAGTGGACAGAAATCAGCCAACATTATTATATAATGTGAAAAAAAATGCCTGATCAGGTTTGTGAATTTGATGAAATAGTTAGACCAGTTTTGGTATTTCATATAAACAAAACAATAAATTACATGATTTTTAGCTTTTTAGAATTATCTAAAATTTTAAAACTCTATCATTAACTAAATGTGTAGCTATTTGGCATATATCCTTGCCTTTGGTATACTCCATACCAAGTGTTTTATCTGCTTAAATCTTATTCAGTTCTGTTCATAATCCTTCAATGTATATATGATTACCTCCATTTTACAGGTGAGGAGACTGAGGCTCAGAGGGATTTCATAATTTGCACAAGATTATACTTCTAGTTTCTCATGAGTAGTAGGATGAGATTTAAATTGATGATACCTGCATATGTGTATATAACCTTAGCCAAAACGGTCAATTCAAATAAGAAAACAAACAATAATCTTGGTTCCTGAACTATGGAGTGAAGATACTCAAAATTCAGGTGATTAACAAAATTGTCTAGTTCCCACCTGGAGCCCTGTAGCTACAATCCAAATCTGTTGCCTGATCCCTAAGTACCCAGAGACCTCTTGGCCCCACATGATATGGCCTTAAGAACTAGAACTCCGATTGCCAAACATTATACATCAGAACAAATTATACATGTTATGTTATGCCTGTGGAGAGATCTGATTTCTTGGTCAAATATTATCTTTTTGAATATTTTCAGGCACAGACTTGAATATGTGGTTCCCTCGTGGCCAACTCAAAACACATAGCAAACACTAATCCTTTGCACTATGCTGTATTAATATTTTCTTTCCCTTCTTGTAAGCGGACTAGTTATAAATTAGATGAGATCAGAAAACAGTCTTTTGAGAACTAATATTTTAAGGAATTACCCAGAAAGAACTGAGCTTTTTTTTCCCCCACATGGTAAATCATACAGAGTAGCAGCCTGCCCCAGATTCCCAGAAGACAACATCTTGAGCGCATATGTTACGCTAGGTTCTGTATTGACTGATTCAAAAACTCCAGGGCAAAATTACCAAAGTTCTCAAGTCAAAAATGAAACTAAAATAGTGGAATGGGATTGGAATCACTGTTGTCACATTCCAACAACTTCAGAAATAGCCATCAAAGCAGATAACATTGCAGGTTAGCAAATTTACAGTTGCAGGAATCAACCTGTCTTGGTTTCAAGCCACAAACCAACCCATCCACCTCTCACTTTCCGACTATTCTTTTTCTTTTCAAAATATCATCACATTTGACAAAATCCACATTGAGATCATTTACTGGAGGGCTTATCCAAAGATATACTCTATTATAAATAGTCATGATATAAATATTTCTCACAAGAGCTGCAGCGACGGTGTGAATAAAAAACTCCCTTCTGAGATTTCAGTAAAACCAGATCTCACAAAGGATCTGAAAGAAAACAAAACAAACAAACAAACAAACAAACACACACACATACACAGAACAAACCTTATGTTAATCCGGTTTAGCATAACAGTCACTATTTTGACACTGTTTTAGGAAGTACTATACTGTCCCTGTAAGACGAAGTAAGAGATGCAGTCTGCTACAGGTTTCTCGTATACTGCTCAGGGGGTAGAAATCTAAGCATGTTCAGTAGCAGCTGACAAAAATCAAAAATTTTAAATGCAGCTAAAGGTTAGCACTGCCAGATGGCCAAGCATGCAAGAGGAATCTCCATGCCTTTCTCCAATACATGCAAAGCCCAGAATACACCAGCTTGAATTCTTAAATCGTAAATTAGATACCGAAATGCTTACGGGCCTTACAATGAAATAACATCAGGAGGAACGGTGCGTGGGATGGCTCTGGCATTCTCGCATAAAGCATTATCTTTGGTACAAGTACACACGGCAGGGCATTTTGGCTTCGCTGGTTTCTTCCCTTCAGTCAGCAGAAGCACAGATAGGAGACATAGGAAATAAGCAATTCTTTTCAGAGGGACGCAGGCATTTCCCATCCTTTGGCTTCTCTCTGCTTCCATGCAGTCGACAAAATATCCCCAAACATGAACAGGGCTTCTGGAATTCAGATGGTAATCTTCTTGCTCTAAACCAGCTCACATAGGAGTCCACCCTTTTCCTTGGCCTCTGTATCTCTGCTTTTCAAAACAGGGACCTGCAGCTGATTCGTGAGCCGCCACTCGCTCCAGCACTGCACTGCTGGGGGAAGAGACCTGCGAGGTGCTGCGAGATGGGAGCGATCCAGCTGCTGGAGGAGAGAGCCGGCTTGCCTCACCACGAAAACACTGAGCACGGACCAGCCTTCGAAGGCAAAGTGAAGTGATGTAACAGCAAATAAACAGCTTTCTGCTTGCACCGGGAGGCCCTTTAATTGTTACCAAAAATAGGACGGCATTATGTCTTATTAGTGGGTGGGTGGGCGGGTGGGTGGGAGCAGTCTTCTTGTATTGGAGCTCGGCAATCTCAGAAACCTCTGGGAATTGGCTTTTCATGTAGCAAACAACCGAGTAAGAAAAACTAGCCTGGGAGCCAGCCCTGGCTGGAAAAACGAAGTTAAATGAAACTCTGCCCGTAGCATTCGGCTGAAACCTTGCTGTTTCTCGCTGAGTCCACCTGACTGATGCCATCGGTGAAAGACAAATCAGGACACATGGAGAATGTGACTTGCAGGGAATGAATGTGAGTAAATACTTTTTTCTGACACTCATCACCTCTGATGAATTATGGATTTTCATAATCCCTCCTCCCTCCCCCCCAGACACACACAGACACGCACTCCTTCCTGATGAGGTAAGGAAAACAGAAGCCTGGATCCCCTCTGGGTCTAGCCCAGCTTGTTTCCTTGCACTCCCGCAGCCCATCCTCAGGGGTAAGCACTAGCAGCCTGGAAGGAGCTCCCTGCCAACAAGAGGCAGACAATTTGGAGCATGAAAGGACCTAGCTCAGCCCAGGAGGCTGTGATAGGGTGCAGAAAACACCGCATTAAGAACCTAAAGACCTGGCTTTGAGACCCGTCTTTGCAGTGAACTAGCTAAGGATGTCCCTAGACCTAGTCCTTTCTGTAAAATGAGGATGCTAATATGGAAGTTCCATCATCAGTATGAAAAGAGTAACCAAAACCAGTTACGCAGAGATGATGCCGACTCACAGTGACCCCAGTGTACGTCAGTGTACAACTATGTGTGCTCCATACAGTTTCAGTGGCTGGTTTTTTGGAAATAGATCACCAGGCTTTTATTTCAAGGGGCTCCAGGTGGAGTCAAATCTCCTGTCTTTTAGTTAGTAGCCGAGCATGTTCATCATTTGTACCACAGAGCGTCTCAGAAAACTCAGTTGCCGTAGAGCTGATTCAGACCCCTTGTAGGCTACATTGATGCCATACTTGGGAAAGTGGATGTTCCCAGCTTAAGGAAATTCAGCCAAAGAACAAAATCCAAGAAGCCCTGGCAATGGGGAGAAGTATGTCCCAGAGGGTGGACAACACTTGGAATGAGAAAAAAGAGGGCAACAGAGCCCCGAGAGTCTTACCATGCTGAAAGCTGCCATTCTTCAAGCTGGCACAGGCAGCCAGGGGATGTGAGTGCACAATCTTTTCTCCTCCAGTTTCTTAGAATGAGAGTATTAAAAGGACAATTTGAGCAAATGCGTGATTTCACCGTAAATTCATCCTGCAATGGAGCTTGACGCATTGACACACTGCTCTTTCCGTCTCTAGTATTTCCCTGCACTTACTCAATTACTTGTTTAATTCTCCATAAGCTCTACGAGCAAGGGCAGGGACAGTTATGTTCATTCTCCTACTTGACTACCACAGAAGACTGTAAGCCCCATGAAGGCAGAGACCTGGTTGTGGCCCCAGTGCTCCAAGGATGCCCTAGGTGAGCAACAGCGATACATTCCATTCATCATAACTAAATACTCATCTAAGTAAACTTCACAGTGCAGTTCAGAGTTCTGTAAAGGATTGGACGAGTCACAGAAGTCAGGGAACCTTTTCTTGAAGAAGTAAGGACTGAGCCGAGTTCCAATGTTAAAAAAATTAAAATAAACCAAATGCATTGTTGTTAGTTGATTCAGACTCATAGCAACCCACAGATCAGAGTAAAACTACCTTGTAGGGTTTCCTGGGCTGAGAATCAAGGAAAGCAGACTGTCATATCTTTCTCCTGTGAAGCAGGTGGTGGGTTGGAAGTGCAGACCTTCTGTGAGCCCTTTAACCACTGCATCACTCGAGGTAAGGAGACGCTAACCGGGCAAAGAGGGAGTTGGTGAGAATGTTCCTGGCATGGGGAACAGCGTATGTAAAGGCCTGGTCTTGATCTGTAGAGCAATGGGATGCCGCTGCAGAAGTTTAGGTAGAGAAGTGAGGAAATCTGGGTTGTATTTCGAAAGAACCAGTAAGTTCTTAGCACTAAACAATTAGAATTTTTTTTTTTTAATTTTGTTTTACTCCCCGAGGGACCAAACTGCTGAGCTGAGGGCTGTGGGGACCGTGGTGTTGGGGTGCATCTAGGTCAACTGGTATAACACAGTGTATAAAGAAAATACTCTACATTCTACTTTGGACTGTAGCATCTGGGGTCTTAAAAGCCTGTGAGCAGCTAACTGGGATACCCCACTGGTCTCATCCCTTCAGGAGCAAAGAAGGGTGAAGACAACTAAAAATACAAGGGAAAAATCAGTCTGAAGGATGGAGGGGCCACAGCGACAACGGCCTCCACCTCTCTGAGTCCAGTACAACTAGAAGGTTCTCTGACAGGGATTACAACAGAGAGTCCTGGACAGAGCTGGAGAAAAGCATAGAACCAAATTCTAACTCAGAAAGACCCTACTTGTTGACCTTGACAGCCGGGAGAAACTCTGAGAGTAACGCTCCCGGGCAATCTTTCAGCTCAGCAGTGAAGTCATTCCTGAGGTTTACCCTTCAGCCAAAGATTGGACAGGCCCATAAAACAAAACCAGACTAAAGGGGTGTGCCAGCCCAGGGGTAAAGGCCAGAAGGCAGGAGGGAACAGCAAGCTGGTAATAGGGAACCCAAGTCTGAAAAGGGAGAGTGTTGACAGTTTGTGGGGTTATTAATCAAGGTCATAAAACAATAATGGGTGCTAACGGTTTAACAAGAAACGACTTTGTTCTGTAAGTTTCACCTAAAGTACAATTAAAAAAAAATTACTGTTTTAGGTGAACAGCATAAATTATTTTCTCATTTAAAAATTTATACACAAATTGTTCTGTGACAGTGGTGGCAGTTTTCATTGTGCTGGCACTCTCCTTTCCTTTCTACCCCAGGCTCTCTGGGTCCATTTGTCCAGTTTTCCTTTCCTTTCCCACCTTCTCATCTTTGCTTTTGGGCAGATGTTGCCCACTGGACTCATATACTTAACTGAACTAAGAAACTCATTTTCACCTGTGTTATTGTTTGTTTTATAGGCCTGTCTAATCTTTGGCTGAAAGGTGGACTTCAGGAGTGGCTTCATTTCTGACTTAGCAGGGTGTCTGGGAGTCATTAAATATTTTTTTGAAGGTTTGTGAATACTATGTTGTTTTTTTTACAGACAGGAAAAGAAGATCTACTCTGCAAAAGAAGTAATGAATTTGAAATAGATTCTACTAAAGCTTCATTGTCGAGGACTCCGTGGACTAGGGTCTGGGAAGACAGAACTCACCACCTATGGGCAAGCCTAACTTTAAATAGAAGAAACGTTCCTTCAAAATTGGCTGCAAGTCACATTTCTGTAAATTGAATCTTTCTTCAAATGCACAGTGGAAACTTGCCCTTTTGAAGTATTATGTGGTGAAAAATGTTATAGTGGATCGTATTTATGCAACTAGGTTCCCTCTAAATTACCTGGCATGTAAATGATGGGATTTGTAACTACGATATTAGTAAACAAGGTCATCAAAGACCCTGAGAACCTTCAGGGAGCTCAAAGATCTTGGCTCCAATCCCCACATTTTACAGATGAAGAAACCAAGGTACTGGCAGCTCGCATGGCTGGCTAGTAGCAGGGCCACCCACCATCCTGCAGGTTCACCATGAGGGTCACTCTGGTCGCTATTTGGTTAAACTGATCAGTACAGTTAAACAACGAGAATAATTCGGTCCTTACATTTCACTTTCAAATATATCAAATTATCAGGATTGCTTTATCAGCCCTTGCCTTTGTGATGTATAGACACAGTCAAAGAAAGGATAAACAGTCTTTCATTTTTGGCGTGGTAAAGCTGGGAGGGCCAATGAATAAGGGAAAGAAATCATACCCATACTTTTCACTTTGCAGCTGTATTTCTCTGGCAGTCCAATTTGTCTGTCCAAGTGGAAAAAGGACCATTAGAACAAAAAATTCTAAGGACAAATTACAATGGGCATTCTGAACAGACAGTAACTTTTTCTTTTTCTATGGCATTTAAAGCCCAGACTTGAATTTCTTATTCAGTGAAAACACCCACTAAGACGGCAAAATTTTAACCATGTAAAGCAGGATGCAGACAGCCTTTTTTAGGAGGACTCACTGCTTCTCGGCTCCAGAGCTGGATATGACAAGGGGACTAGGGAGGGAAGGACAGATTGCTGATGTTAAAGTCTTGAAGGATCTGGGTTGGGGGCTCTTTTGCTCAGGATACGTCCCTTCCCTGGGGAGTGAGGGAGGACACAGGAATGTGGAGGTGGAACTTTAGGGAGTTCCACCAACTCAGAGGCCTTTAGATAAGGCTTGGCAACCCACTGATGGACTACGGTGGGGCCCTTAGGGTTAGGGGGCTAGAACAGATGAAAGCAGGGCTGCAAGGAGGCCTAGGGAAGCTGGGAGGCCTGGCTAACACAGACTCCAGGTCCAGTCCAAGCTGGAGAGGAGTAGCTGAGCAGGCTTCAGCTCCAGGCCAAGCTGGAGAAGAACAGCTGAGAAGACTCCAGGTCCAGTCCAAGCTAGAGAGGAATACTGAGCAGGCTTGAGGACTGGCTCTGCACTTTGCCAGAGCTGTGAGCATTGGCTCATTATTTAACCTGGTGAAACTGCACTTTCCTCCTCTGTAAAATGGGGACAATAGTAGTATGTATGCATAGAGCCGCTGGAAGAACTAAATCATGTCCAGAGAGTCCATTTCAGGGAAAGGACTTAATAAGTGGTCATCTCGTCGTCATTGTTGTCATCAGCATCATCATGGTTGCAAAAGGGTTTAAATTCTGAACATGTGACTCCCCGTACATAGGGAACAAAGCACTCAGATAAAAATGGGTTTAGCTTCTGTCTATGTTCACTCTAGGAAACAGGCACTTCTGGGCACGATGACAGACTGTGGCCTTGCCAAGAGTCTACTTTCACGAAGGAACTAAGGAGCCTCTGAGAGAGAAAGAAGCTACCATTAGGGTGAGAGTAGGGGCACTGAAGTTTGGTCCAAGGACAAGGTCCAAAAGCAAAACAGACTCCAACTCGTTGCCACGGAGTCCATTGCAATGGATGGTGACTCCTCGTGTTACAGGGCAGAACTGCTCCTAGGCCTTTCTTGGCTGTAACCTCCACAGAAGCCGATGGCCAGATCTTTCTCCTGTGGTATCAGTGGGTGGATTCAGACTAACCTAGGACAAAGTGTCTGTGCCACCCAAGGATCTTGGACAAGGTCCAGGGCTGGAGAAAAAGAAGGGGCTAGTGAGTACAGGATAGGGATATTTTTCTTGAACATGGGTAAGTTAAAGGGGGTAAGAAGAGTCTGCTCTGGGACTCCTGTAACAAAGGGGAGTTTCTCCCCTCTGGTGGACATCATTGCTATCAGGACCGTGCCCATGACTGGTGTAGTGAGAAGAAGAGTGTCCCTGGACAAATCTGTGGCTTAGACACCGGCCGTGTCACTGGGTTTTCACCAGGAGCAGTCAAGGCTTTCGTGGCCCAGCAACCGCAGCAGCACCAGAGACATCAGAGGAACTGGCAGCCGATCCCAGCAGGGAATGGAAGCAAAAGAGAAGGAAAATGAGGGATGTGGCCTCATGTTTGGGAACATGTGTGCGACTCTCATTGCGCAAGCTCGGAAGAACTGGAAGGGGGTCTTTGTGGGGGCTGATGGTTGAGGGAGAACCCGTGACAGCAGAGTGAGAGAACAGCCTGTGCTGCAGTTAGGATCCAGTTTTCCTCTCAGGCTCACGTGGCCTAGGAAGCACACATCATGCAAGTGTGCAAGTGAACAAATCATTATTAGAAACCTTCAGAGATCAAACTCTGCCCACCTTTACAAACACTTAGACATGCAACCTGACGTCACGTTAAGCAGCTTTCTTATTACAGCAGTGTTTTTGAAACTGCCAGTCAGATGCATCAGATGGATCTGAGGGCTGGGAAATCAGTTTAGTGGACTACAGGCAGAATTTAAAAAATTATCTAGTCTAGGGTATAAAATGTTGAGTATTGTACTTATAAGGGCCCATACTACCTTATAATGCCCTTGTTTCCATTCTCCGTCTCTCTTTCTGTGCGTGTATGCAAGACTGTGGTATAAAATGTGTTTCTTTTGATTAGTTTGTGATCAAAAATGAAAAGAGACAGAAGGAAGAAAACATTGCATTAGATGATGCTAAATATCCTTAGTCACCCCAGGAGCCTGTGTAATGGCAGAAATATGTCAATCTCTATTTCAATATAACTTGCCTGCTGACTGAGGGCAGCAATTAGAATTGTTGGGATATCAGTTCTGTTACTAGCTGTGTGATCTGGGCAAGTAGGTACTCTTCTCTGTACCTCATTTTCCGCAATGATAAAGTAGAAATAATAATCTCATTTGCAGACTTGGTATTAGGCTTAGTGATAATGCATGTCACAAAGAAAGCATTTAGCTACTGATAGGTCTTCCAGAATTAATGGGGATGGGTGCATATATGAGAGGGTGGGCGGCAGTGGTGGACAGTGATGAGCAGTGGAGCAGGTCTTAAAGATTACTTACTAATAGTGTGCCACTTAGAACTCTTTGGTCACAAGCTCATCAGCTCTGCCAACCTAAGCATAATAAAAGGACCTTGTTGCTATGGTGATAGTGACAACCCCCCCACCAGGAATCTAAGGAAAAAATGATGGAGCAGCCTTCAGAGAGACCAGAAGGAACTCAGGGACCTGGGTATCCAGAAGTGAATCCACACCAACCAGTTCTTGTCCCCATGTGCCTCTTCAAAGAAATGTCTGATGGCCTGAGTTTGGGTCAGGTACCTGCCCATTTGCCGTGGGTGTGCAGGTACCTTGACTGTAAATTCAGTGCAAATGTGGCTTCCCGTGGGAAATTTGGTTCCTGCTATGACAAGCAGAAGGGATAGCTGCTGAGCAGGAAGAGCCAAAGGATGCTGACTGGAGGAAGAATGCCAGGGTCTTTGGCTCATGTCATTTTCCTTTGCCACAGCCCATCACTCCAAACCCAACCTCAAGCCTTCAAGAAAAATTATCAAGGACAATTTGGACGAACATTTATGCATAATTTCTGAAAGAGCAGTGAAACTCTGTTGTCATGAGTGTGGAGTCAGGGTTTTCAATTCTTGTGATCCAGGAATAGAACTCTGGCCAAGAGAGAAGTTGAGAAGGCAGTAACAGTGAAAGCTGATACTTACAGAATACCTGTTAAATGGCAGCTACAGCCCTGGTGGGGCAGTGGTTAAGGTCTTGGCTGCTAACCAAAAGGATAGCAGTTTGAATCTACCAGGCACTCCTTGGAAACCCTATAGGGCAGTTCTACTCTGTCTGATGGGGTCACTATGAGTCTGAATTGATTTGATGGTGATGGGTTTATTTGTTTGGTTATTCTAAACACTTTATGTGTTTAATCCTAAATTCATTCAATCCTCATAACATTCCCATGAGTTGGAATCAAATCGAGGGCAACAGGCTTTTTATTTGGATTACAGGAAAAGAAATTGAAGCCAGGTAGTTATCTACTTGCCCAAAGTCCAGCAGCTAGTAAAAGGTGGCACTGAAATCTAATCCAGGCTGTCTGAATCTGATGTCCACAGTGTTAACCAGCCCTAGACACTTTCTTTCCGAAGGCTGGTGTGGAGTGTGGGACAGTGCCACAGCTTTGGCTCTGCGCTGGATGGACATTGCTATTGTACTACAAATCCCAGCGTGCAACTGGGCTGGCTTTCATCTTAACCTTTTCCTCACTAGAAATTCTTTACTGTCTTGGACAAACACTTTTTGAGTGGCAAATAAAGCAAGTAATACATGGATCATAGAGAGGGTAAGATTATAGGTTAAATATCCTCTATTTTTCAGTGTTCAAAGGAACACTAGAAATTATACAAGGAAAGTTTTTTGTTTTTTTTTTTAACTTAACAAATGTGCACCGTGAAAAATGTCAGTAAATAAGAGTGCTTCAATACCCATTCTCAAACTTGGCTTCACTTTGGAACCACATGGGGAGTTTTAAAACTGTTTAATGACTGGGTCCCAAGCCTAGAGATTCTGATTTAATTGGTCTGAAATGTGACAAGACATCAAGATTTTTAAAGCTCCCCATGTAAATTCTAACGTGCAGTATAATTTGAGAATTCTTGTTCTGAAGAGTGGAAGAAAGATTTGGTGATCTGCTTCTGTAAAGATTACAGCCAAGGACACACTTTGGGATAGTTCTGCTCTGTACCACATGAGGTCACCATGAGTTAGAATCAACTCCATGGCAATCGCTTTAGGTTTTTGGTTTATTTAAAGTGGGGTGGGGTCAGGGGAGGATATAGTTATATTCACAGAAAATCGAATTGTGAGTAGCTCAAGGAAGATCTTAAGGAAGACAAAATAGACTCTAAAGCAGTGATTCTTAACCCTGGCTGCATGTTAGGACCAGTGGAGAGATGTTTAAAAAAATACATCTGGGGGGGCGGAGTCAAGATGGCGGACTCGGTCCACGTCTCCTTATATCCCTCTGGAAACTAAGACCTGAATTGACAATCAAACAGAGCCTTCTGATCACCTAATCAGCCTCAGGACACGGCACAGAGCTGTTAATTGGGACTTATACCACTCAGCGAAAAACCTCCTCTCTTTCGCTGACTCCCACTCCTGACTAGCCCCGGCTCTCACGGACGGAAGGTAAACGCACCATTTTGACTTTTTTTTTCCTCGGTCTCGGCTGGCGGGCGGAGCTGGGTCTTGCCTGGCGGCTGGACTCAGACGCGCTGCTGGGGGCATAGGCAGGCAAAATTCCCATATTCTGAGAGCCAGGCTCGGGACTCTGTCAATCTAGCCACTTTGAGCCTTGTGTATTGTAGCTGCCTCAGTGGGGTTTGTGCGGAACTCCGAGGTCAGGGTGCGGGACGACGTGTTGGTACCAAGATTTTAGTGGGACCTCGTTCTTAGCCTGGGAGCCAGCGCCTGCAAACGGGACAGCGCTTCTCTGTCAGAAAAGTAGTGATTTTGCACAGTGCTGCCTACATTGGGGGCCCTGCAACAGAAGCAGAGGAATCACTACTTCTCAGCATCTTTAGCCCCCCTGTCTGCTGCCTGTGTGGAGGACGCCGTCTTGGGTACGGTGGCCGCAGCTGGACCTAATTCTTAGCTTGGGAGCCAGAGCCTGCCCACAGGAGAGCGTTTTTCTATCACAAAACCAGTATTCGACGCAGTGTTGGATAAGGCTAGGCCCTGTCAGCAGAGGCCAACAGAGCAGTAGCATTGCTGTATTCTGAACTAGCTTGTTATCATCTGGGGTTGGATATAGTGGTACTTACTTTGTCAGTTGAGAAGAGGAACCTCTACACCTGAAAACCTAACTGACTTGTGAACTGGTCAGATACCTTTTGCTTTACATTTGAAGACAGCCTAGAGAAACATTTGCAATCCATCCTCACAGTACCTCTTCCAGCCTCTATATACTCACATGGGACCCAAAAAGCAACAGACAATTCTGGCATACAAGCAATCACTCATGGCTTCAGAAGGCTCTCAAACAAAGCAACCAAGGAGTTTTCCAGATAAAGAAACTTTTATGAAAGCATCAGGAAGTGAATACAAATTGATTACATACAGGGCCCTTCTAGACCTTATACAAAATGCAGCAGAACAAAATGAAAAATTAAGCAAGTTGTTCGATCTGATGGAACACCAGTACTCTGAAATCCAACAGATCAAGAAGAAAATCAAAGACATAGAAAGTTCCATGCAAAGCCAAGAAAACAGAATGGAACAAATGGAAAAAAGAATTTCTGACTTGGAAGACAGAGCTACTGATGCCAGCGTCTATGAGCAGAAATCAGAAAAAAGAAACAAGAAAAATGAAGAAACATTAAGAAGCAGGTGGGACTCTATTAAGAGGAACAACCTTCAATTAATTGGAGTCCCTGAATAGGATGAGACATCTGAGAACACAGAGAGTATTGTTGCTGAGCTGCTGAAAGAAAACTTCCCAGAAATCATGAAGGAAGAGAATACAGACATCTCAGATGCATATCATACGCCACCCAATATAGATCTCAAAAGAAAGACTCCAAGACATATTATAATCAAGCTTAACAAAATGAAACATAAGCAGCAACTCTTAAAGGCAGCAAGACTCAAGGCAAAGCTAACATTCAGAGGGAAACCCTGTAGGCTCTCATCAGATTTCTCAGCAGAAACCATGCTGGCATGGAGACAGTGGCACGATACATTCAAAGTCTTGAAGGAGAAGAACTTCCAACCAAGAATTATATATCCTGCTAAACTATCTTTCAGATACGAAAATGAAATTAAGACATTCCCAGATAAACAGAAACTCAGAGACTTTGTAAAAACCAAACCCAAACTACAAGAAATACTGAAAGAAGTTCTTGGCTTTGGCTTAGAAGAACAAAACCAGTAACTTTATATATTAGAACGACACACTACTAGATACTCATTTAGGGGAGGCCCCAAAGTAAATCACAGCTTTGATATGGAAAGAGGCAATCCAGTGATCATCATGAAAACTATGGTATCATCATAATAAAAAGAGGGATGTACTACAGTTGTTATAGTCCTTCCAGATGGAGAGGAAGATGACAAGACTGGTAGTAATTAAAATTGGGTTTATAAATAGTTTATTAAGGGGGTTCATAGGGGCAGCTGTAAAGCACAACAAAGATGTATCATACCATTTCAAGAAATCTAACACACGAGTCTCAACAACTATAAAACCAGCTCTGAAAAAGGTGAAAAAAAAAATACATATGACTTGACCCCATTTGGCTTGACCCAGGCCAACTGAATTAGACTCTAGGGATGTCTTCTAGTCCCGAAGCATACTGTAATTATATATATACAAAAAACTTATCCTAGAACACCAGTTCTCTAAGAGTGTTCTCAGACCAGCAGCATCAGCTTCATCTTGGAACTTCTTAGAAATACAAATTCTTGGCTCCCATTCTAGACCTACTGCATCAGAATCTCTAGTTGGGCCCACCATCTGTGTTTTAACAAGGTTTTGAGTTGATTCTGATGGCAGGTTCAAGTTTGAAAACCTCTGCCCTAGCAGGTAGGCTCTATGGAGGCAGGAACCTTGTCTGGCATGTTCACCAATGTGCCTGGCAAAGTGTTAGGGACTCTTATGATAGTTTATTACATTACTGGCCCTAATGAACCATACTTTCTGGTATGCATGCTCTTGTGTTCCCCTCCCTGAGATTTGAGCTGGCCCTGTGACTTTCTTTATCCAGCAGAATGGGGTAGATATGACACTGTGCCAGTTCCAGGCTGGAGGACACCCAACAATTTGTGCATCTTTAAGAGCCCTGAGCCACAGTGTAAGAAGCAAGGTTACCTGTGAAGAAGCCACAGGAGAGAGAAGAGCCACAAAAAGAGTGTGAGACCCGGCCATCCCAGCATCCAGGCTGAACTGCCAGATGAACGCAGCCACAAAGGGACCACTGGCAAGACTAACAGAAGAAACTCCCAGCTGAGCCCTGACCAGATGAGAAAATCATGAGCAAATACAGTGGTGATTGTTTTAAATTAATAAGTTTTGGAATAACTTGTTAGTCAGCAGCAGAAAAAACTGAAACAGTGCTCAATAAATACTTGTTGAATAATTGATGAAAGTGCTGTCGTGACTTGGAACAGGGACATAGCCTGTCTCCTTTGTCAGAGAATAAAAAATAGGAGTTAGAAAGCAGGGACACACTATCCAATTGATAAAGAGGGTGGTTAAGGGACTTTTGACTAGAAGCCAGTGATGCTATATCCAATGGCCAGATAGAAAGGTCTGTGTCTCCCAGAAAAGAAGAATTAAAAGCACTGATTCTTGCTATTATATATTGAATATTGATTATGTACCAACTTTATGGACAAATCTTTTTTCTAATCCTCTCTAAAGAATGTATAACGTGTTGTTATCATCACCATTTTACAGATAGGAAACTAAAGATCAGAGAGGTTAAATAATTTGTCCAAAGTCATATAGCTAATAAATGGGACTCACCCCGATTTTTCTGATTCCCAAGTTCAAGCTTTTAAGTACCTGGTTGGGCTGACTGTTCAGAAAATGTAAATAATGATCCCTGCAGAAAGCTCAGCTTTAAAAGCTTGTGGCAGGGAAGGGTTCTTGTATGTCATTGGTCAAAAATGAAATACTGTGTTTTAACATATGCAGACATCTCCAATTTTAGGATAGAAATCAATGGAAAAATAGATTTGACATTACAGCTAAAGCTGGTGGGTTGCATCTCTTTGGTGAAACAAAGAGAACTGGTAATCTTAGGTCTAGCCATCTGTGATGAGGAGAAGTTAGAAATTTAGGCATTCTGAAAAATTCAGACCAAACTTCTCAACCTCAGAAGTGACTTTCCTAACCAGTCAGTTGCTTAAGAACAGGCAAGGCCAGATGCAAGCCACATTGGAATAGATAAAGGCTTTTTTTGGCCTTTATATCTCCCAAACCACACAAAAACATTTCTTGATCACTTCTTTTAAAATTGTGCTGATAAAAAGCTTCATTGTCTCCTGTAGTAAGTATCTCAAAATCTCATTCAACACTTAGACATAGCAATGGTACATTGATGTGCCAGGTCCAAGGGCAAGAGAGGGAAGAGGATCAGTGGCTTCCTGGGAAGCTCCTTTTCTATGGACTACTTAGAGCACTTCGTCCTTCATTCATTTACTCGTTAATTCACCATGTATTTATGAATACTATTACACTCAATGCGTTAAGGAATACAAAGACACATGAGAGACAAAGTCTCTGTTTTCAGAGTGCTTCTATGAGCCCTTTGAACCCGAGGCAAACGGAATCAATAACCAGATTATACGAGCTTAGGCACAGTCCTCAAATAATGCAGAAATTATCTAGCAATATCATTAATACTACATTCAAGTAAGACTTTTATGAAAATAATTAAAAAATGGTTGCAGCGGTAAATCAACAGAAGTTCAAGCTGGATTCAGAAGAGGATGCGGAACCAAAGATATCACACCAATGTCCCCAAAGGATAAGTCCTGTCTGATTTGTGTTGATGGGAGAATCAAACCAGCTCTGCGTCTTTCCCTAGTTCAGTTCTCAGAGAACGGAAGTGACTGAATTAATGCTGATGATGGTGACGATGATGATGACTAACACTTATTGAATGCTTATTATGTGCCAGGCACTATTGTAGCTGCTTTAGAACCATTATTTCATTTAATCATCATAACAGACAAGGACTATGTCCTTGTCAACTTATAAGTGAGAAAACTGGGGTGCAGAGAAGTTCACCCCAGGTAGCTTAAAACGGAGGCATCTGACCACACAGCGCACTCTTTTAATCACTCCACAGCACTGTCAACTTGCATCAGAGTGGTTTCCTGGAACAAAGATGATCTTG
Source organism: Heterohyrax brucei (assembly GCA_028571685.1). Classification (NCBI taxonomy): domain Eukaryota; kingdom Metazoa; phylum Chordata; class Mammalia; order Hyracoidea; family Procaviidae; genus Heterohyrax; species Heterohyrax brucei. Next base: position 39,497,065 of record CM053154.1, read on the forward strand.
TCTCCTTCACACAAGAGGAAGCAATAACCTAATAAGTCCACTCCACCTACCAGGCAATAGGTTTGGGTCCTAGTCTCAGAGAGTAGCCACAGTTGATCCTTAGAAAGGTATGAAGCATGGAAAGATTGTCCGTGGAGCATGGAATGAAGAGAATGAGTTTATTTCGGGTTTTACCCTGGATAAAATGTATGACCTTGTTCTCAAACAAAGCTAACGAGCCAGATGATCTCTAAGGTTTCTGTCCGTGTAAACGGCCCCTGCCACCAACGCTGTTGGGGAGGGATTGTTGGAAAAGCAAGGAGAGTGTTGAGCAGTTCCTTGCATGTACAAAAGTAAGTAGCAAATAGCTACTTGTGTGCCCTTAAGAGTCCTGAAGACAGTGGGCCTACTTGCCTCCTGCTCTATGTTTCTCCATGTCCCTGCAGATGAGGAATGGATAAGCATTACTTGTGGTTGTCCCTGGATGCTCCAGAAAATATAGAAAGAAGGAAAGAAATGATTTCAAAGAGGATGATGTAACAGACCCTGGGAAGTGGAGGTGGGGTTGGAGGTGGGGTGTGTATGGAGGAAAGGATAGGGAGAAGAAGGAGCACTTAGCCTCCTTTGGGTCCCAGAATTCCTGATTAGAGCAGTGGGCTTCAACAAAGGGCAGTTCTGCACTCCTAGGAAGTCTTCAGAAATACGCGAGGGTATTTCTGCTGTCATTCTAACGGGACAGAGCTACTTGCGTTTGTTGGACTGGAGATACTCTTGGGACATCCATGCCCGATGAAGAATTGTCCTGGCCAAAATGCTCTTAGAGGTCTCATTCTTAGTGGGGAACATAGCAAACTTCTTTGTGTATATCTCTGAATATTAATCAATAATCCATTAACTCTGAGAAGCTGAAAGCCCTTGATACGTAGTCAGAAGTAAACTGACATGTCCTCTAGCAAGAACTGTGGACAGCTGTGTGGCCTTGGGTAAGGTGCTTCATTTCCCTAGATCTCAGTTATTCCATCTTTATAGCACCAGCGTTCTGTAATTTCCTGATTCATAACCTCAGAAAAGAAAAATGCTTTGTAAAAAATCAACTTGGAAAAATTTGGCTTTTTCTTGTTTTGTATATTGTAGGTACATGTAATGTATACCGTCAAGTTTAAACCAAAAGTATGTAGAAGTAAATACTAGCCAAAGACTTTGTGATAAAATAGGACTTCTAACGATTTAGCATTTTCCCTGAAAAGAATATATTTGAACGTTATCAGAACCAAAGACTGGAAATGTAGACAAGGCCACGGTAGGCCACTTTTCTTACTTGAGAAACAGCAAAGAAAAAAAAAATTAGAGAATAAAACAAAGATATTTCTATATTATGGGCAAGATGAAAAGAATTTAGCCAGAAAATGTATTTGTGAACAGTGGTTCTCTGAGGGACTGCCCGGAGCGGGGCTCAGTTACTAGAATGTAAAGTTGAAAATTAGGACTCTTCTCTTTCTCTGCCCTGTCTGAGTCATCCCTAAGATAGTTTTCAGCAGTACTTTTGTTTTTTAAGAGAGACTCTCCGTTCTTGCAAGGAAACCGTCTACTGCTTTTTTGTTTTTGTTTTGCTTATGCTTCTGAAGTTAAAAGGAAAAACTTAAGAGTATACTACTCATGCTTTGGAAACTTGAACTTTGTTGGATTTTTCCCTTTTGTCTTAATCCCTCTAGAAGGTTCTGTTCTGTTTTATTTGGAAGAACTAAGAGCTTCCCATTGCTGCCTGTGACTTGTGGCCTATATTCCACTGAATTTGTTTGAGTGGGAATGATGACCCAGGAAGCTTGGAATTTGGCCCTGGGAAACGACAAGGGATGACAGAAATGGTCGTGACCATAGGATTAGTGTCCTTCCATTCTAGGGCAGGGATGGGTGTAATAGTGGGAAAGCACCAGGCTTCCACACCAGCCTCACTGCTGGCACTGCCCTTACTGCTCCCGGCAGTGGGACAAGGAAGACGAAACTGAAGCTTGATGGGTTAGGCAGTTCTTGTTTCTCTCAACTAATTATCTTGCCTGCCTTGCAAGTGAGGCATCATCACCACAATTGTACAGACTAAGAAACAGACTCTATTTCTCACAATAACTCTATGAGGCATGATATATGGTTGTGCCCATTTTTCAGATAAAGAAGTTGAGGCTAGAGAATAGGTGAAAACCTCACCAGTGGTACAGCTAGAATTTGAACATTGAGTCTGGCAGTGAGGGAGGGAAGTGAGAGAATGAACGAGACCTCTAAGATAGTCTCCCTCAAAGTATCAGGACCAGTCCAAGATACTTTCCCACAAATTCCCAGTCACAGGCCACCACCTACACCTTCTTCCCTCCCATCTTGTAGGCCCCAGGAATTTGGAGCAGCTTACTGCCTGATTTTCACCATTCTCTCTGCTCCCTAAAATCCTGTCTTTTGTTTTTTTTAACAACACTGGCTATGGCCTGAGATTCAGTCTCCACGGCTTTGCCAAATGATATTGCCCTGGAAACACATCGACAGGACCTTTTTGTTTTAAGGGTCAGGAGATGACAACAAATAGCAAACATAAGGCAGTTACAGAGAGGTTTACCTAAAGGTTGATGGTTCAAACCCGTCCAGTAGTGCCGTGGAAGAAAGACCTGGCAATCTGCTTCTGTAAAGATTATAGCCAAGAAAACCCTGTAGAGCAGTTATGCCCTGTAATACATGGGGTATCCATGAGTCAAAATCTCGCCAACAACAACCGTGTTTTGTTTTGTATAGAGAGGTTGTTGAGCTGTCCACGCTCCTCCACGACTCCTGGAGTCATTTGACAACCTTGCTTCCTGGATGATCTTGGGCAGTTATTTAAACTTCCTAACCACATCTATAAAATGCACCTACCTCTTCCGGTTATGGTGAGCACTCATTCAAGGAATGTAAGTGCCCTTCCTGTTGTTCCTTGGTGTTGGAACGTACTGTACCAAGGCAACTCAGCATTTGAATTACACTATTTGCTACTTGCCTGAGCCCAACTTGGGAACCCTGGTGGTGCAATAGTTAACTACTATGTCTGCCAACTGAAAGGTCTGCAGTTCAAATCTGCCAGGGGCTCCTTGGGAACTGTAGAACAGTTCTACTCTGTCCTATAGGGTCACTATGAGTCAGAATTGACTTGTTGGCAGTGGGCTTGGTTTTGGGGTTTTTTGAGTTCAATTTGAACCTTTGGAACTTGAAACTTGGTGAAGACAGTACAGCATGTCCCTTCAGTGTTGGATTGGAGTACCGTTCCCAGGCTCAACCAACTATTGGTTATCCAGATGGAGGAATGGATCTTTGTTTGGCTTTGCTGTTGATCAAAGGCTCAGACTCTGAAGTTAGATCTGAACTTGTAGACTTGTATCCCGTGGAGATGCAAATGATTTCTGAAAGGTGGAAAGTGTAATCCTCAAGATTATAGTTCTGCTGCCTGGAGGACATTAACCAGTTTTGTGCCTCGTCTAGTCATCTCATTCCAACATTCTTACTAGTTCCCCTAATTCTCCTGGGAACCAACTTTAGGAGCCCTTTGCTGATACTAACAGTTAAAGTACCTGGCTGTAATTGAAAGGTTAGCAGTTCAAGTCTACCTAGTGGCACCTTGGAAGAAAATCCTGGCGATCTACCTCCAGAACAATCAGCCACTGGAGGCCCTTATGGAGCACAGTGTTACTGTGACACGTATGAGGTCACCACAAGTGAGAATCAACTTGACAGCAACCGGTTCATTGTCCTTGGAACCAGCTTTGTCCTCCCACTAATGAACTGAATAAATCCTGACACATGCTGTATATTTATATAAGTGTTATGTTTTTGACTTATTGAAAGTATAATTTAACAACTGCAGGGAATTCTATTTCTAGACTATAAAGATCACACTTGAAGGAGATATTGGCCTTCTTAGATAAGGATTTGATTTTTTTTTAATTTCTAGAATTTCTCAGAGCCTATATTAGCAGCTTGAAAGCAGCTACACTCAAGAGATACAGTGATTTATTAGCTGCAGAAAAAATTTATTCCCTCCATAGAAAAAGCCAACCTGAAACAAAATGTAAAATTGATTTCTGTGTTTTTATTCTACCTCCTTCCCTTTTCTGCCTTGTGCTACACTCACAGGGTCCTTTATTCTATCTTCTCTTGGATGACAGGAACTGATACGGTAGAATACTAGAGTATGAATGACTACATGGAGTTCCCCCAAGGTTATAGACATTTAAACAGGGGCGATACTTTAACCTAGTAATTGTTAGACTGTATTTCTTGGGCTTTGCACTTATTTCCCCAGACTCCTCCCCTCTCCATCCCTCCTCCTCAGGTACTCTCCAGACAGAATAACTACACTTATATATTAAGAATCAGATAAGATTTCATCTGAATAGTCAATTCCTTAGAAAGTGTTTAACCCAACACAAGTAAGTGTTAATGATGGCAAAGACAGTGGTGGTGTCATGGAGAGAAACTTGAAGCCAGGAGAAACGGGGTGAGCACTTCCTCTACTCTTGACCAGTCTCTAATCTTGGGCACATCACTTGTTTTTGTGGAACCTTGGTATCCATGCCTATAACCCCTACCTGACTGGAGAACTCTGGGAGTTAAGAGATCATGTTAAGTCACACGTGATTGTGAAGCACTGCTGGTAATAACTTTTCGGTCATTACTGACCTGCAAAAAAGGAGATGGTTGGGGACCATGGGGAGAGCTCTTGGAACGTCTCAGATGATGCTGATTAACGGTGCGCCTGGTCACAGGCTTGTCGGTTTGCACTGTAGTGTAGGAGCATTTGCTCTTCCCTTGCCTTAAATTCCTTTTGTCACCCTTCCACTTCTCCAGTTCTAATTAAAATTTGGAAGTTTCATGAAAATACAGCAGGAACTGTTTTTATGAAATGTTTTCTCCTGTTGAGCAGATTGTGCTGTTTATTCAAGTCAGCTCTCAAACTAATTTAACTCTCAGCCCTGTAGCCTTCATATAGAAAGGCAAGGAAGCAAAAATGGAGCCGTGATGAACAGTGCCAGTTGGACAGCCTTGCACTCTGACTCATTTCAGAACCATTGTCGTGTCAATAGAAATATTCCTTCCACCCCCCCATAGTTTCTCAAGGAAATCTATTAGAAATGCATGGTCCAGAGAGAACAGTCACTCTGTTATTGTGATTAGGCATAAAGACAAAGCAGGCCTAGACATCCAGAGTTGCCTTGGACCCTTGGAAGAAATAGCACTGGAAGAATGGGAAGGGAAGGGTTTGCATACCTAAAGCAGAGCAGGTATCTCATAATAATAAACAACTGCTACTTACCATTTACTGTGTGCCTGCCAACTGTGCTTATAAAGAAATTGTCTTGTTTGATCCTTACAATTGCTGTATTAGTCAGGGTAGGCTATCTGCTGTAACAAACAATCCCAAATCTCAGTGGCTTATTTAATACAGTAAAGACTGTTTTTTTAATCATGTCACAGTACGAGCAGGAGAAAAAGGAGGGACTCAGGTTCTTTTCTGAGTAACTCTACATTTCCAAGTGCCTCAGAGTCCTCTAATTGATGCTCTATATCCCAATGACAGATAGAGAGAGAGGGCACATAGAATCTCATGGGAGGCACTTGTTGTGGCACATATCACTACCGTCCACATTTCATTGTCTGCAACTCAGTCATATGGCCCTACTGCAAAGAAGGCTGGGAAATGTGCACTAGGTGTGTGAGCAGGAGGGGGAATAAAAGAGGTTTTGGTGAACACAGTCTCTGCCATCGCAGCTCATTATTGCCCACTGTGTAGAGATAAAGAAACTGGATTTTAGGTAGGTAAAGTAACTTGTCTCACAGCAGATAGCAGCTAAGTGGTAGAACCAAAATTTGAATCTAAATAGCTCAACCATAGGACAGAAGGGCAGCCAGAGAAGAAAGCATCACTCTTCTTGAGTATGCTTTCCAAAACCAGGGATTTTCTGCAATTTGCAAGGTAACATGTAAACATTTTGAACATTGAGGAGACCTGGTAGCCCAATAGTTAATCACTTGGCTGCTAACTGAGAGGCTGGCAGTTCAAACTCACCCAGCGGCTCCATGGGAAAAAGACCTGGTGATCTGTTTCTGTAAAGATAACAGCCTACAAAATCCTACGAGGCGCTTCTACTGTGTCACATGGGGTCACTATAAATCAAATCGACTCAACAGCACCTAACAATAACAACATGATAATAGTGCAGTTTTCAAGACTATAATAGGAAGATAGCAGAGGGAACAGGGAGAGGACAAAGGAATCGAAGAATGGCTTGGATTCCCTTGTACTTGCTTCTGCCAAAGACACAGGTCTGGCCTTCTGGCTTGCTCCCCGGGTATTAGCTATTAGAACTGAGCACATCTTGTACAATTGCCAAATTTATACTCCTAACCACTGCATCCTTTCTTAAAGATTTCCGTCCTTTTTTCCCTAACAGTGTCTGTTACATATAACTGCAGGAGTATCTACAACATTTGAGACTAGGAGGCAGAAACGAGAACCTAATGCTACCATCTCAATGTCCCTCAGAGCAGAGGTGGCCCCAGAATGTCACCTGAGGCCTAAGCTGACACATTCTTTCTCTATTCTATGTTCCAGTGAATATCCTTGTAAACTCACCATGCTGTCTTGCCTCTAGGCCTTTGACGTTATTGTTTCCTCAGCCTAGATGGTCTCGAATCACTGCTGTGGGTCTAGATGTTGAGAATTTTTAATTTTTAGGTCCCTAAGTGGTTCTATTTTATGACAGAGAACCACTGGTCTAAGCCAACCATGACTAATCATATTCTCCTTTGTGAAATAAAAAAAAAGAGCACATGTATCTGTTACCAATGATAACACATAGTATTTTGGGGAGTCTACTCTCATGAACACTATTCTTTCCCTGATCATCCTAGATGAACTGAAATGTCCTTGCAGGAGTTCCTATAACGCCTTTGACCTATTCCTGTCGTAGGTGATTGATTGGTGTTATACAATAGACCAGCCTGGGGGATGCTGCCCAAAGAGTTTGGAAGACTGTCTATTGGCCATGTGCTGTTGTAGCTGCCTGGAGTCACCCTGGTGCCACCAGGTTACAAGCAGCAGAAAGAGGTTTTCATTCTTTCTTCAAGGCTAAGATGTGAAAGAAATGGCACTCTTCCAAGGCATCTTGGTCATGTTCTAGGGTAAGAATATCTTAAAGTGCCTGTGCTCCACCTTGCCCCTAATATTAGATCTAAAAATTCACCCAGCCTTTCTAGGGCATCTCCCACTCCTCTACTGCCACCTGATTCCCATATCCACAAGAATGAACTGTGGCTTGTGATCCTCAGTCTTCTACTACTCTTTGGTCCTATTTTTTGCTTTCCTAAGACAGCCTGTCTCCTCTTCTTCACATCCTTGAGGTTCTATTCAAATGTGACCTTCTTCAATTCAAACTCAGAGTTCCTAGGCCCTCCAGTGACACAAAAAAGAGTCAAGAATATGGTTCTAGGCCCAGAAAAGGGCTGAGGCTGGACTTGCTGACCCAACTACCTAGTTACTATAGGCATGCCTTAGAGACAGAGCAGCTCTGTGGATGTGTTGAGTGTACATGAACTGGAAGTTCTGTATCAGAAGACTTCTGTAGCCAGAAAAACTGAGGCTCACTTGCTGCAATAGTTCCACAAGTGTGCATTATTCCAGAGTGACAAAGAGGCCAAGAAACTCAGGACTAGCAATGGTGACCACTCTTGTTTACTGAAGCAATGGATAAAATCAGTAGAGTTTCTCTCTAGATAACAGCATTTTACATTTTTTTTTTTTTTTGCAACAATTTAGCATCGGTACAAACAACAAAACACTGGAGTCTTGAAGAGACTGGCCAAACTTTCTAATTTCTTCTTTTTGAAGCAATATTAACTAACAATAGCTAAATAAATCACTTCAAACTGTGTGTGGCTAGAGCTCTTGGTCTCATCATGGAGCAAGAAGCCTTAATAAGAGTAGAATTGGACTCTTCTGATCAATAAAATGAAGCTCAAAGTCATTATGACTTGAACAATAAAACAAATACGATATTATTTTGTACCAAAGGCAGATGAAGCATATGGCAGTTATACGGTGAAATAATAAACAAACAAAAAAAACCCCACTGCTGTGAAGTCAATTCCAACTCATAGTGATCCTAGAGGTCAGAGTAGAACTGCCCCATAAAGTTTCCAAGCAGTGCCTGGCAGATTTGAACTGCTGACTTCTCGGTTAGTACACATAGCACTTAACCACTACGCTACCAGGGTTTACAAAATGAGTATCTTTAATTTGACCTTTCATTTTCTTCTTCTTTATACCTTTCATATGCTTATTTCATTCAATAAGTGTGATCTGAGTGCTTGCCATGTGCCAGGCACTCCTATAAGTGCTGGACACAGCAGAGGACAAGCACTGTGGTCCCTGACCTCGAGGAACCCCTTGTCTGGAGCTAGAAAAATATTGTGCTCTTATAATGTCTTCTTTGTTGGATAGCTGGCTATGTTAGAGGGAACTCAAAAGCAGCTTAGAACTGTTTCCTTTGGGAAAACAGAATGGTAGTAACAGGTAGGAGAAGAGCGGACTTGCTACTTTGATACCACAAATTGAAGGATGATGCCTTTGTTGCAGGTCTATTTCATCCATGTGAGAAGCAGTTAGCTCCACTGATTATGTATGTACTGCTGAGGGTGACCTTTCTATTTTTCTCTCTCGAAAATGTGTGATTTAACGTGAAGCATCTGTTGGTGGACTACAAGTACAAAGAATCTCGGGACAATGTACTTGATTTTCCTTTTGAAAGGCAATTCACATTTATTAAGTGTCTTTTATATAGAAGGCAAGGAGCAAGGTGCTTCATATGCATTATCTCATTTAAGCCTCATAATAGCCTCTGATGTGGGCCTCATTAGCCAGCTTTTATCGACTGGGTAAAGGATGATGGAAATCGTAGCTCAAGGCTCTGGAAAGTGCTAATTCACTTCCAGCAGATAAATATGCTTACTTTCTATCAGATGGATTTTAATAAGTACTTTTAACATGAATACGTGCCTCATATTTGCATAATTCATTCAACTTCTCAAAGCACCTTCTCAAGTCACCTTTTCTGTATTCATTTGCATTATGTTACGTTAGCATCATATCTCATAGTTCATGCTAGTTCTGTGAATCTAAATCTCTGCGAGGAAATTGTTTTTTTGCAGCTAAGATCCAGAACTAAGCCAATAGATGTATCTAGAAACCCGATCGACATCTCCACATGTGGAGTGTTCCCACGATGGTATGACATCAATATTCTCATACCAGAGCTGACTACTGATGACATCTGTCCCTGACATTTTCTAAAACTTTTGACTTTAAAAGTGTAGGTGCCTTTATTACCCTTGGTTTGTCTGAATCTTCTGGCCACCCAGTTTGCCTGAGTTAGTGACAGTCAAGATAAAGGAAGGGAAAAAAAAAAAAAAAACAAGGAAGAAAGAAACAGGTTTGTGTGCTTGTGTACAATGAGATACACTTGCTCTCAGAAACCAGCCTCAGTGAGGCAAGAACGGGGTGACAGCAGATGAAACACGAAGCAGGTGCTGCTTAACTGCTGCAGCTGGTGCGAGAGTTGGCCATAATTTCTCTTCTCATCTCCAATTATCGGCATGACGCTCATTTAACTTTTCAGCTGAAGCTTCTGAGGAGAGTCTAGGAACCTCTCTGCTCCTCTTACTTCCACAGAAAAGCAAACAAACAATTTTCTTACAAATACATTAATAAATGCAGCCCTTAAGACTTTTTTTTTTTTAATTTGGCCTCAGAAGAACTCATTGACTATAGAAAAGGAATTTTGCTTATCTGAGATTTGATGTTTAACTTGATTCTGCCAAAATTGCTGTGGGTCAAGTCTTAAATTTATTTCAAAAGACTTGGTTTAACTCTTCAGGCTCACGTGTGTGATTTCAGTGTCAGAGTTGCCTCTGAGCTCGCAGCATCTTGAGCTGTTTCTTTTGAGAGAGCAGATTGCTAAGTTCTCCAACTGATAAAATACGTCTTCTGCTATTTAACTTTGTTCCTTTGAATGGTGAAGGTAAAAACTGTAAAATAATTGGGTACACGTTATTTTATGCCTTGTCATTCCACAAATATTTATAGAGTAAACACTGCCAAAATCTTACGAAGAACAATTTACTAAGAACAATATCAAAACCCATCAAGAATGCAAAGTAAATCAGATATGGCTTATTGTTGGTGTAGTTTTTGGTCTCTAAGGGATGGAGAAACAAGTACAAGGAATAATAATATAGTGCAGTTCTCGTGGAAATAACTGTAATATGCTAAAGAAAAGCCATTTAGGATCAATCACTTCTTATGGTAGTTCTCCACCATGGGGGGTACTTCTATGTTCTAACAGCAAGGCAATTAAAATTGTTTGTTTTCTCTCTTCTTACAGTAATCTGGCTTAGATGCATTTCTTTACCTCCTCTTATTGACTGTAATCTGCATACAGATGAATATGGTTAGTACAGTTTCTAAAATGAAGAAAAAAAATTTTTTTTAGGATTTTGTTTCAGCTTGTATGTATTTCAGGGAAAGAAGGAGAGAAAGACTGTATTTCAAGGAGGGCATTAGAAGATCTGGGTTTTAGTTCTGGTTCTGGTTTTTATCTTCCGTCACTTAGATTCACTGGTCATGGAGGGCTTAGTCCGGGGGACCCCCAGTCCTGTTTTCAAACTTGAGGGTTTAAGCAAGATGCCTTGTTGTCAGAAGGATTCCAGTGGCTGTTCCGTAGGCAGGTGAGGAAACTGAAGGCTTGAGGAAGTATCGGAACTGCCAGGAAAAGTGAAGACAGAAGAGTGGTATCCAGGCGAGACGGGCATAATTGCTAAAGGACACTCGGGGTCTCTCTGCGTTCTCTGCTCCCTTATTTCCACACTGCATCATCTGTAGAAAGCCTTAAGTTCACTCACAGTCTGCAGTGGATCTGATTTCCTTTATTTCCCAGTGGGCATAGCACAGCTCTGAGGAGCGTAGGAAGCAAGGCCTAGTAAGAAAACTCACCAAAGATCTACAGGTCAATTAACATTTGTGCTGAGCTGTCTACAGATAAACACTGAAGGTAGAGACAGCACATCTGAGGAAAGAGACGGGCGAGTGTGCAATGCGACACCATGTCATTTCTTTCCCACAGTTTTCTCCTTTCTAATTTCACAGCTAGCAATCTGGTCCAGGCCTTAATTAATCACATGCCTATAGGTTTTTCTACCACGCGTCTGTCGGTTTATTAAACTACAGCTTAAGTGTTGCTATGATGTTGGAACTATATCACTGGAATTTCAGATACCAGTAGAATCACTCTTGGTGGATAGGTTTCAGTGGAGCTTACAGACTAAGGCAAACCAGGAAGAACAGCCAGATGGTCTGCTTCTAAAAATTAGTCACTGAAAGCCCCAGGGATCACAATTGAATATGATCTGATACAGTCCTGAAAGATGGATCTACAGATTGCAAGGCCCTCAGAGTACACAGGGACTACAACATCGGACTGCAGCAGGACTGAGCAATGTTTTGTTCTGTTGTACACAGACATGGGCACAAGTCACAGTCAACTCAGTGCTGACTAACAATACAGTTATCGTTAGGTCCGTAACAATCTCCTCCCTTCAGACTCCTAGTGTCCTGTTTATACCTCTTTGTCCCTCCTCAGACACTTTACTTACCATGTTCCTCTCCTAGGCAGTAATTGATCATGAGATCCTGTTACTTGTTACGTATAGTCTCATCTCTTTCGTGTAAAGTTCAGGGTCTTTAATCTGGGAAGCACGGCATTAAAAACAGGAGAACAAGTTTCAGTCTTGGCTTTTGCAGCTTAAAAGCTATATAACTCTGGGCAAATTGATCAGTTTCCATTATCTTCATTTTCATTATCTGTACAATGATTCAGGATAGAGTTCTCCAAATTTAAATGATCTCCTGGAATTGCTTGATCCGTGTGGCCACCTGGTCTCATGGTTTCTAGAAGTGTCCATATTCAAATATGCTGGCCCTCTTTCCCGCTATAAACTTAGTTTTAAAAATATAATCCCCAGAGCTTTACGACACCATCTCCTGTTATTCTCTGTAGTGCTTGTCTGCTCTAGTATCAGTGTCCCCAAGAGCTCTGAGCAAACCTAAGTGTTTCCATCCAATCCTCTCTGGCTCTGAGCAATTGCTCATGCCAGAAAACAACTCCTGGTCCCATACTCAACCCACAACCATCAGGCCTCAGACTAAATCTTCCCTTTCCCAGAAGCTCTCACTGACTGAATAAGTGCACCTAACCGCAGCCACTCCTTCCATGGATGTCCTTAGTAGCCGTATGCAAGGCCCCAATGGCCTTCGGCAATTTATCTATTTTAAAAACTCCAGTCTTTCTTCATGAATACTTTTTTTCACACAATTATAATCATATATATTCTATTATTAAAAAACAAACAAACCTGCTGTCATCAAGTCAATTCTGACTTGTAGTGACCGTATAAGAGAGAGTAGAACTGCCCGTAGGGGTTCCAAAGAACACCCGATGGATTTGAACTGCCAACTTTTAGGCTAGCAACCTGAGACCTCAACCACTGCACCACCACAGTTCTATTCTTTAATGATGGCAGCTAATATTTATGGACTACACACTGCGTTCCAGGCATCATGCTAAGCGCTTTTTAGATAGATGTTGTTCAGTGCTGTCATGTCAACTTCGGTTCTTATTTACCCGTGCGACAAAGGACAGCCGCCACTCTGAATTTCCTGAGCTGTAGTCTTTACAAGACTAGATTAACCAGATCTTTCTCCTGTGGAATCACAGTGATAGAGATAGATATCCTTCTAACTTCACATGTTGATTGCCCTTTTGTGAACCCTATGAGGTAAGTCTCTATGAATCAGAATCAACTCAATGGCAGTGGTTTTTCTTTCTTTTTAATGAGATAGCTGTTATTTTGCAGATGATAAAAACCTAGCTAGGGCCAGGAAGGTTAAATAATTTGCCTAACAGCCGAAATGAAGGAAATAGGATCAGACCCTGCTCTGATTTCAGAGCCCATATGCTTAAACACAACTCCCAAGTAAGCTTCAGAATCCCTGCATTCCTATTAAAATTCCACTTCCTGGCTCTCTTGCCAGAGATTTCAAATCAGGTGTTGTCAGGGCTAGGAATATGCATCTCTCATAATCTCCCTAGTGATTCTGATGTGAGTGATCCAGAACCATGACATTTTGACATGTCTGTATTGACATAATTGGCTACTTCCTGTCTTCTTAAACTGGTTCCCCAGTTGCTATGCTACATTTCCCCCCTGTTCCTGTGGGCTCTCTGATTCCTAGTTCTCCATCTCCTTCTTCCTCTCCTGCCCATATCATTGCCCCTGAGCTCCGGCCTCTGCTATTTTCCTCCCGCTGCTCTCTGTCCCTGATGAGCCCATCCAAATAGAGGCAGATGGTCCAACCTTGCTCTTCCAGTGCCAATCTCCTGGTGAGAGCAATAGTGCAGCCTGAAATAATTTGGAAACAGCAATTCGCTACTGCCCAGGCTCTGAACAAAATTATGGGGTAAGTGACATCGACCCTAGCGACCTCCTCACTCTACACCTCCTTGAAAGTCTGTCCTTCTATCTACAAGCATCCTGGTTCTCCACAGCATTCTGATCAAATCAGTTCAGCAAAAGGCTGATCATTTTACACAGTCACACTACGGTGTTAATTCTTCCATTCATTTGCATATTTAAAGCCTTTTACCTCCTTATGTGGGTTAAACTGTGATTCACATGTTGAAGACATTTCAGGCTTCACTTAGCAGGTAGGGAGATTCAAAAGGTAATTGTGATGGAAGAGGAAACCCTGCTGACTATAGTGATTAAGTGCTAGGTCTGCTGACAGGGAAGGGCTGGCTGTTCAAATCCACCATGTGCTCCTTGGAAACTCCATGGAGCAGCTCTACTCTGTCCTAGAAGAGTCTTATGAGTCGGAATTGACCGTGGCAGTAGGTTTTGAATGGCAGATGGAAGAGGAAGAAAGGTGAGCTGCTTTAGGAAGGAACACTTTCTCCCTTTGAAATTTTTTGAAGCTTAGTCTCCAAAACAGGTGATACTGCTAAGAGTGCGGGGATACGGCCCTGAGGAGGCAGAAGCAGTCACTGCAGCTGCTGCAGAGCTGTCCCTGGTATTGCTGAGGATGAGGACTGACTGTAGGGGTGACTGCTGGGCTGACTTCCTGCCACCACGTGCAATACACACGCCCGCACGCATGCATGTGTGCTTTTCAGAGAATAGCTGACACCTCTTATTGTCAAGTCTTAGTCTTAGAGCCAGTTCATCTGCTGCTTAATTCTTATCACATAGGATAGCAGCCTCCAATAGAGTGATAGTTGTATCAGAAGCACAGATTTGTGCTGCTGTTGTTTGCCAGCAGAGCTGCTGGTGGGTTTGAACTGCCTACCTTTCAGTTAGCACTGAGTGCTCAGCTATTGCCTCACCCAAATCAAAACAGAACAAAACACACAAAAGAAACTACTGCTGTCTAGTCCATTCCAATTCACAGAAACCCTGTAGGACAGAATAAAACTGTCTGAAAGGAGCAGCTGCTGTGCTTGAACCACTGATCTTTTGGTTAGCAGCAGAACACTTTAACCACTGCCCTATCAGGGCTTCTCTCTTGAAGTATGGATCACACACACACACACACACATGCGCGCACTTACAATTAAGTTTGTGAACTCATCCTAGGAAAAGTGTTACATACCTCGTTGCTAACTATCCCTCTGGTCCCTCTCAAAGTGCTCCCCCTGGGAAGCCATGCACCAATGCCAGCACCTAGGCCACCCTTCAAAGCAATTTTGCAACTCTTTTTTTCTGGAATGGCCATCAAAGCTGCTGCGGTATTCTCCTCATTGTCCTGAATGTCATCAAAATGTCTTCCCTTCGGTATTTCCTTTATCTTTGGGTAAAGAAAAAAGTCATTGGGGGCCAGATCAGGTGAGTAGAGAGCGTGTTCTGAGCAACTCTTTTTCTATGACCGTCTACCTTAGCGCATGGTGTGCTTCCCTGGGGACTGATTGCTCCTCATAAATGTCCAAAGTGTGTGAGGTGGAGTCTTGCCATCCTTGATGGTAAGGAGCCTCCTGGTTGTACCTCTTCCAAGAAAGATTTGTTTTTCTGGTAGTCCATTGTATACTCAGTATTCTTTGCCAGCAGAACAATTAAAAGACATCAGTTCTTGTGTCTTCCTTATTCATCATCCAGCTTTTACATGCATATGAAGTGACTGAAAATACTATGGCTTGGGTCAGATGCACCTTAGTCTTCAAGGTGACATCTCTGCTTTTCAATACTCCAAAGAGGTCTTTTGCAGCAGATTTTCCCAGTGCAGTACAGCTTTTGATTTTTTGATTGCTCCTTCCATGGGTATTGATTGTGGATCCATGTAAGATTAAATTGCTAACAACTGCAGTCTTTTCTCCATCTGTTGTGTTGCTTGTTGGTCCAGTTGAGAAGACTTTGGTTTTCTTTATGTTGAGGCACAGTTCGTACTGAAAGCTTTCGTGTTTGCTCTTCATCAGTGCGTGTGTTGACGCCTCTTCCCTTTTAGCAACTAAGGTTTTGTCTTCTGCATAACACAGGTTGTTAATGAATCTGATGCCAATTTCTTCTTCATATGAGATCTGACAAGTCTGTTAACTTAGTTGTTCTAAGTGCTACACACTTCATTGCTGATTATCACTACAGTCACGTTGGAAATTTTCCCTTTGGGAAGCTGTGCACTGATGACGGTGCCTAATTCACCCTTCAGAGTAATTTTGGAAATTTTTCTGGAATGGCCATTGTGCACAGTGGCAAGGTCACAAATTTGTGAACTTAATTGTATAGTTGGCTATGAAGGAGTTTTAGCAGTAAATTAATATCTGATGGAACACCCTCCCTACTTACCTGACCTGCCCCCCAATGACTTTTTTCTTTACCTGAAGATGAAGGACATACTGAAAGGAAGACATTATAATGCCGCTTGGGACATCGAGGGTAATACGATGACAGCTCTGAAGGTCATTGCAGAAAAGAGTTCCAAAATTGCTTTGAAGGATAGACTAGGCACAGGTGTGGGTGCAGAGCTTCCAAAGGGAAGTACTTAGAAAGTGACCATTCAGCAATGAGGTATACAGCACTTTTCCTAGGATGAGTCAGTTGTTGTGCGTATGTGTGTATGTGTGTACATGTCCCTGGTTGGCATAAATATTTGACCTGTAGCTGAAAGGTTGGTGGTTCAAGCTCACTCAGAGTTGTGTTGCAACTAAAGCCCGGTGATCTGCTTCCAAAAGGTCATAGCCTTCAAAACTCGATGCAGCAGTTCCACTTTGCACCCATAACTCAGAATTGACTCAGTGGCAACTAAAAACAAATATGTGTGTCTGTGCGTGCATGTGTGTAAGTATTTCCAACAACATGCTTATGAGATACATAAAGATGTGCTCTGGGATACAAATTTGATCCCTGCAGTTTGGGTGATACCTGTCCTTCTCAGCACAGATATTTCTGCTCAGGGTTACCACCGGTTGGGGCCTAGGTGGCAACCCCTTCCGAACCCCCTTTCCTGTGTGTTTAAGGCCTTTGACTCCTCTTTTGAAGGATTCCACATAGCTGACTTATCCCCACGAGATGCATCCTAAGACAGCCTCATAACCTCTGCTTTGAACCCCCCACCACTGACGCACAGTTCTGAGGTGAATGGACTATCCTCCTGGAAATCTGTGTCCTGAATTCAGCTCACAGAAATGTTTTCTGCCTCATAGCATTTTGCTTTGTTTTTAAAACTTGACTTAGATGCCAATATTAAAAATCAGCATATGAAATGTAATACTCTAGATTTCTAACTTCTTTTGGAAAGCTGATTACCCTATGGACAGGAAAATCTTAAAACTAGAGCTCCTTAGCATGTGTGACATGGTTAATATCAGACCTAAATTAAAGTTCCTTTTTAAATTAAACTACAACTAGATTTGAAGCCTGCCTCTGCCTTCTACAAAAGACAAGTTGGCTGCCTGTGAAAGTTTTGATCATTTGTAACATAAAGAATACAGATATCTCCTGGCCTTAGCTTGTGTAAATAATCTCACTATTTTAACTGCTCTCAGTAGACGCTTAGGCCCTAAATCTCCCTCTCTTGGTTGGATGGGCAATGTTTATATTTCAAAAGACTTCACGTTGGAGCTGATCTAATCTTCCTAACCAAATTGTTGACTTTTACATTTCAAGTGCTCCAGCTCGCGTTGACCCTGCCTATAATCAAACAGTAAACCCCATCCACATCAGGAACACTTGCATGGCTTGCTTTAGATATCATGCTTTGGTCCATCTGTATTGAGAAATGCAGACTGATGTTAGGCTAGAAAGTGATGTTAGGAAAGTTTGCAGTTTGATAATCCCTTGTAAATTTTCTTTCTTTTCCCTGTACCCTGCTTGATCTGAACCATTTGCCTTTGTTCTGTGCCTGATAAATATCTCCCTCCTCTCCCTGCAAGCTGGAGCACAGCCTCTGGTTTGCAAACCCGTGTGTCTCTTCATTTCATGGAATGATTTTAATGAGTTTTTCCTTTCAATAAAACTCTTGTTTTGATTTCTAGCACAGCGTCATTTTGGTGTTCTCACTAGAACACTCTCATAGATTGAACTGTGTTCCCAAAAAATATGTGTAGTAATTTGGCTGGGCTAGGATTCCCTGTAGTCTGTGATTGCCCTCCATTTTTGTAATTTTCTGATGCTGTAAATCTCTGCCTGTCATTAACAGCGTGGATTATGTTAGAGACGATTAGGGTGGGACTGTAAAACCCTTCTTAAGATTACCTCCCTGCTCCACTGTAAAGGGAGTTTCCCTGGAGTGTGGCTTGCACCACCTTTTATCCTTTCATCCTACAAGAGATAAAAGGGAAGGGAAGCAAGTAGGAAATTGGGAACCTCACACATCAAAAAAGCGGCACTGGGAGAAGACCGTGTCCTTCAGACCTGAGGTTCCTGCACCAGGATGCTCGCTGGACAAAGACTGATGCAACACAAGAGCTTTCCTCCAGAGCTGACGGAGGAATAGCCCTCCCTAGGAGCGGGCACCCTGGACTCAGACTTGTAGTCTACCAGACTGTATAAGAATAAACTCCTCTTTTTTAAAGCCATCCACCTCGTGGCACTAAATGATTAAAACAAACACCTACCAATTTAGCCTGTCTTTCTACCTAGTGTACCTCCTATACAATTTTTATTTAAAAATTCCTAACAACAGAGTACGTCATTGAAAAATGTTCTGTTCATAAAGTCAACTGTTTCTCTGAGTGTTATTTTCATACACCTGGGGTGAGAAGGAACATGAACTTGCTATCTGCTGTGCAAGGTCATTCCTCTGAACATGTTTATTTTGTAGTTATTTTATCATGTGTGTAAGTTTGTCCATTTCCTACCATCAATTATTATCCTCAGTTCCAGGACAACGAGTCAAAGAGGTTTTACTTTCAGTAACTTAGATTAAGACATCAGTTAGCCTAATTGCTTACTATTTATGACTAGGCTTACTATTTATGACTAACTGGCTGGCCACATAGTAATGATTACAGATATCCTTAAGTGTGCCACAAATTTACTTCACTAGACATTTGACTTCCCCGTACCAGCAGCCTCTTTACATGGTTAAGTCAGTGTTCATAAATTTTGGAATGATGTGATATGGTCAACTACTATTTGATGCTTGCTTACATCTTATGAAGACAGAGGTGCTGTTGTGGGTCTTGGGTAAACGTGAGCAGCCTGGCAAGATGGTCTTCATCTCTCTTTTCTTTGGATGCAAAGTCAGAGCAATTTGGAGCAATTCAGAATTTAAACCTGTGGTTTAAGCTTTGGAATATAAACATTAAATATCCATCCCAGAAGTTTTTGGGTCTCCCTTCTCTTGGGGTTATGGACCCCTCCTTCTATCCCCATATTCCTATCACTACCCACCCTCAGTGTGTTGTAATTACTTTTTCTGTGTCTGTATCTCCCCTAGCATGTTAGCCTTGGTGATGGGGATTGTGTCTTCTCATTGATCATAGCCCCAGGCTTAACACAGCCCTTGAAGGATAATCCAGAAATACAGCACCCACTGACGTTTTTAATTATTATAGTGGGTTTCTCCACTCTACATTCCTGACCGAGGCACAGAATCTTTATACACACAGGTATCACATGACAAAAAATCAGTGCATCAGATTTCTGGTGTCCCTGGTTTCTGCCTCTCATCTCGTCTGACCTAGTGTTTCCTATCTCTTAATCACAAGGCTCCTGAACCACAGCTGCCTCAGAGAGGGGATTTATAGACATTCTGTCTCTGTTCTCTTCTCTTGGGAAACAGACCTAAAAATGACAATCAATTCATTTGGCTAACTGGCGTACTGCTCTCTCTATACTTTGTTTCCCAATGGCCATTCCAACCCTAGTGCTTGTCATTGCAACCCCTGCGGTGGCCTCTGACAGGCACTTACACAAGCAAGTAACAGACCATTTGGCCAACTTGCAAAAAGATAGCTATCAGGCTGTGTCTCTCTTCAAGGACTGAGTTTTCCTGAGGAGGCCGTGGAGCTGCTTTCTGCCAGATCCTAGTTTATAAATGTACAGGAAGTCCAGGCTGACCTTGTCAAGGCCCAATCCCCTTCAGTCCCTGGATGCTGATTAGAGCCTTTCTCAGCACTTTCAGAGCTCCTGTCTGCCTCCATCTCAGCGCCTCCAGGAAATTTGTCTTTGAGTATGTAAGTGTTTACATGGCATGATTTCTGAGGCTCCAGAAAATCCCTCCTATTTACCCCTTAAGCTCTTCTGTCCTGCTTGACATTGCTTTAATAGCCAAAGCTTTCCATTTGTTGCGTTAGAAGTTTCTAGAAGTTAAAATGTTTAAATGTAAACTTCTGATTGAAGTGTTGAAATAACATACCTACATAAAAGCATACAAACCATTGTTGTAAATGAATCACTCATGTAATGAATATCAGGGTCAAGGAACAGAACATTACTATTTCCTCCAAAGTCCTCTCCTCCCCTCTACTCAGTACCTTCCTCTCATCACTTCCTCTACCCCCACCAGAGACACAACTGTCCCAACTTATAAAAAGATCAACTATCTTTATATGCTTTCATATTTATGGAAACCCTGGTGGTGTACTGGTTGAGTGCTACAGCTGCTAACCAAAAGGTCAGCAGTTCAAATCCACCAGGTGCTCCCTAGAAACTCTATGAGGCAGTTCTACTCTGTCCTATAGGGTTGCTATGAGTTGGAATTAACTCAGTAGCAGTGGGTTTGGGGTTTATCTATTTATTTATATAATGAGATCATGTCATATTGTAGGAGTCTCTGGGTGTCACAAAGTGTTAACATACTCAGCTGCTAATGGAAAGGTTGGAGGTTCAAGTCCACTGAGAGGTTTCTCAGGAGAAATGCCTAGTGATCTGCTTCCAAAAATCAGCCGATGAAAATCCTGTGGAGCACAGTTCTGTTCTGATACATCTGGAGTCATCATCTTCTCTGTAATGACTATGTTATATGTGTTTTTTATGTCAGGTTTATTTGGCTTAGTGTTATGTCTCTGAGATTCACATACGCCATTGTGTATAGCTATAGCTGTTCATTTTTGTTGCTGTATAGTATTCCATGGTGTGAATAAACCACAACTTATTTATCTTTTCTAATCTTGATGTCATGGTAGTTAAGTGCTATGTCTGTTAACCAAAAGGTCGCCAGTACAGATCCGCCAGGGGCTTCTTGGAAACTCTATGGAGCAGTTCTCCACATGATAGGGTTGCTATGAGTGGGAATTGACTCGATGGCACTGAGTTTGCTTTTGGTTTTTAATGGTGATGGTCTTCTGGGTTGCTTCTACTTTTTGACTAACAGCTAGTGTTACTTGAACATTATAGTTTAGATCTTTTGCTGAACACATGTACACTTCTTTGTTGGTACATCCATCCCAAGTGAAATATATTAGATGTAGGATATGTATGTTCAGCATTTGTAAGTGCTGTCAAACTTAATAAACACTTGTAGTTTTTATTGTTATTGAGGTATAATTGCTAACTTGAGCTGATCAGAATATACTTTACATCTTGTATTGTTTTTAGTTTGTAATCACATGGTTGATTCCTAAAATATGTTTTTAATTTACTCCATTTTTGTACTGCTGCCTCCAAGGAAAACTTGCAAATCTTTGTTTGAATGGTCTGGTAGCAACAGATCTGAAATTTTAGTAATGTTGAAGAGAAACAAAGAAACGTCTAACTTTGCTATGAATAGGAAAAAAGAAGCTTCATAGAGGAACGGGAGCAGAGCAGTTGGGGAGCATGAAGTGAAAGTACTAACTGCCCCCCAACTGCTGTTGCTGTATTCCTCAATAAAGCTCAATTCCCCCCAATCATAACAGTACTAAAAGTTTGTCTGTCTTCAACACTTCTGGTGTCAGAAATGGGATACCCCTTGTCTTAATTGTCTAGTGCTGCTGTAACAGGAATACCACAAGTGGATGGCTCTCAGGAACAAAAGTTTATCATTTCACAGACTAGCAGGCTGGAAGTCTGAATTCGCAGTATTGCCCACAGGGGAAAGCTTTGTCTCTGTCAGCTCTGGAGAAAAGCCTATGCCATCAGTCTTCCTCTGGTCTGGAAGCTTTTCAGTGCAGGAATCTTGGGTCCAAAGGACATGCTTCACTCCTAGTGCTGCTTTCTTGGTGGTCTGATGCCCCGTTGTCTCGCCTATCGCTTCGCTCTTTTATATCTTAAGATATTGGTTTAAAACAAACCTAATCTTATAGATTGAGTCGTGACCCCTTAACATAATTGCCACTAATTCCATCTCATTACCACCATAGAGGTAAGATTTAAAACAGATAGGAAAAGCACATTAGGTGACAAAAAGGTAAACAATTACACAATAGTGGGAATCGTAGACTAGCCAGGTTGACACACATTTTGGTTGAACACAGTTCAATCTATCACACCATGCTTTCTGGGAAAACCATCATGCCTTCTACTTTCATTTGACGAGATTAATCTGGATGTCCCTGAAGAGTTTTTGTCTGAGATGGTGCCTGAGGCACCTGCCTGTGTCATCACCTAAGGCAAATGCCTTACAAGACATTGCTGAATGTTCCTAAGACCCACTCCCACCACTCAGCTTTGCTTCTAAACCTAGATTTAAGTCCCAGAGAGCCCCCAAATGAGAAGTACAGAGTGTGGCCCTGGAAGAGGTATGCTGCACTCCAAAAGAACTACTTGACTTCTCAAAAATATTCAAGAAAGCTGAGAAACATGTGTGGGAATGTCTACCAATGGTATGAGATAGTTGTGCAAGGAACACAATGTTGCGTCAGTCTGAATTTATCAATATGAGCCCTCTACGCACAGATTACTCATCCAATGTTTAACTCCAGAGATCAGAAAAGGATTTAACAGTTTATTTGGTTGGTTCACTACAGGATGGATTAAGTGATAGCCCATACTAGGTCAAGTTGATATGCCAGACCTACCTTTCTATACAGTAGAAGAATGTGTCCAAAGGCTCAGAGGAAATGGCATGTTACAGTGGATTTATCAAGTCAGACCACAGAACTATCATAAAGTGTCCAAAGGTTACACATTTTACCACAGTAGTGACGACCAAATTTGTGCAGGGAACCACAGCATCCTTGAAGATTACTGTAATTTGTATTTATGTAAGTCAGATGTATCAATGAAAACTACCCTAACTGAATTAGGATACCTAACTACAATGAGACTGATTGGACCCCATCGTGGTACTGAGTATGTGTATTCCAATCACGCATTCTGGAACTGGAGAAGTCACTACAGGACGGTTCGGGGATGCACTGGACCCACTATGACAAGGACCTGAGGTAAGACTTCATTAATACCCGACTGCCATACACCCCTACTCTGACTGGTGGGCCACAGTGATGCTTTGGGATTCCTGGAATTAGTATCATTTCACAGTCAGTGTCCAGTAACACCACCCTCAAAATAAACAAGCAAACGATTAAAATCCGATCATTTCCTCACATACTGTTGAGTGATGATACTAAACAGACAAAGACAAGGTGCGTTGTAGTTACTGTAAGGGACAGTAAAGCCAAAGCAGTAATCAGAACACTCTGACTCATGTGGGCTTAGGATGTTAGCTGCTTAGTCATGGTATCCCTAGGAATAAAACAGATGGAAAATCGACCACATTTTTACCTGACTGTACAAGAAGAGTTGCAGGTCAAGGGAACAGTATTCTGACTTGAAGTGACGGAACAGAGAGTCACATCCCATCAATTAACTGCCAGACTTGAGTCAGTTTATATAACTCTTTGAATGAAGGTGAGAACAGGTCCCCTTAAGGAAGGACGCTATTGCAGTGCTAAAAATTTGTACTGTTAATCTTTCTCCCAGCCTTCCCCCAAAGGATCTATGGCCTTTTACAGGAGTGACTATTCACTGGGGAAAAGGAAATGATCGGATTTTATTTGTTTGCTTGTTTATTTTGAGGGTGGTGTTACTGGACACTGACTGTGAAATGATACTAATTCCAGGAATCCCAAAGCATCACTGTGGCCCACCAGTCAGAGTAGGGGTGTATGGCGGTCGGGTATTAATGAAGTCTTACCTCAGGTCCTTGTCATAGTGGGTCCAGTGTATCCCCGAACCACCCTGTAGTGACTTCTCCAGTTCCAGAATGCATAATTGGAATACACATACTCAGCAAGTGACAGAACACCCACATTAGATGCCTGGTATGTGGAACGAGGGTGATTATGGTAGGAAAAGCCAAAGGGAAGCCATTAGATCTGCCTGTACCTAGGAAAATAAGCAAAAAGCAACGTCATATTTCTGAAGAGATTGTGAGGATTACTGCCACCATTAAGAGCTTGAAGGATGCAGAGGTGGTGAGCCCATCACGGCACCATTAACTCACCTGTGCAGTCTGTGTGAAAACAGATGTATCTTGGAGAATGACATAAACTTAAACAGGTGGTGAATCTAACTGCAGCTGCTATTCCAGATGTGGTTCTGTTTCTTAAGCAAATTAACACATCTCATAATAACTGTTCTGCAGCTATTATTGATCAGGAATACCTTTTTCTCCATACTTGTTTTGAAGGACCACAAAGCAGTTTGTCTTCAGCTAGCAAAGCCAAAAACACAACCTCACTGTACTGTCTCAGAGGTACATCAACTCTCTAACTCTCCATCATATTTAGTTTGCAGAGATTTTGATTGCCTTTGCCTTCCACAAGTTGTCATGCTGATTGATTACATAGATGACATTATGCTGATTGGACCTAGTAAGGAAGAAGTATCAATGAATCCAGACTTACTGGTAAGACATTTACATGTTAGAGCCTCGCAATTAACCCAGACATGTGGGGTGTTCCAATCTTTACAACGGTGTGAGTCATTTCCTTGATATAAATCTCTCTAGATATATATTTGGAAACTCTGGTTGTGTAGTGGTTAAGTGTTATGGCTGCTAGTCAAAAGATTGGCAGTTGGAATCCACCAGGCACTCCTTGGAAACTCTGCAGGCAATTCTAGTGTATCCCGCAGGGTCATTGTGAGTTGGAATCAACTTGTTGGCAGTTTGCTTGGTTTTATATACTTATACTTGACTGGTTTTGTTTCTCTAGAGAACCCAGCCTAAGACAATATCCCTCATTTAGATGTGCTACATCGGCCTATTTACCAAGTGACTTGAAGATAAGCTGATAGTTTTAACTCGGGCTGCAATAACAGAAGGCTCTGTAATAAGTTCAGGCTGCCGTGCCAGTGGCTCTGCCTCTTGGGCCATGTGACCCTACTGATTTAATGGTGCCTGAAGTGTCACTCCCAAACGGAGACGCTGTTTGGAGTCTTTGGCAGGCCCATATTGGTGAACCACAGCACAAACCCTTAGGGTTTGGGAGCGAACTGTCATCCTCCGTGGACAACTACTCTCCTTTTGAGAGAAAACTTTGGGCTTCTGACTGGCCTTACTGGAGAGTGAATGCCTAACGAAGGGCTACCTAGTCACCAGGTAGCCTGAGCTGCCCATCAAGCTTTAGCCATTGGCTGACATGCACAGCATCACTCTGTCATTAAATGCAAGTGGTATATACAAGATTTGGTCTCAACGGGTGCAAGTAAGTTGCAGGGGGAAGTAGCCCAAATGCCTGTGGGCTCCGCTCCTGTCATATTACCTGCGTCTCCCAGCCTGCACCTAAGGCCTCACAGAGAATTCCTTGTGATCAGTTGGCTAAGGAAGAGAGAACTGGTGTCGGTTTACAGACTGTTCTGTGCCATATGCAGACACCATTCGAAAGTAGACAGCACCAGCACTACACCCCCTTTGTGGGACCTTTCTGAAGCACAGTAGTGAAGCGAGATCCTCCCATTAGGAAATACTTCAAGCAGTGCACGTGACTCTTCACTTTAAAGAAGAATGGCCAGATGTACAGTTGCATGCAGATTGATGGGCTGTGGCCAATGGTGTGGCTGGAGTATGAGGGATGTGGAAGGAACAAGACTAAAAAACTGGTGACAGGGAGGTGTGGGTAAGAGGCGTGAGGATAAACCTCTCTGAATGGGCCAAAGAAGTGAAGATACTTGTATCTGATGAGAATGCTTTCAGATGAAGGTTTACACAGCAAATTGGTTTCTCATTAAGTAAGTAATACACATATTGTTTTGTGACATGGGTTGCCAACCCCACAACTTGTCAGCACTCTTTCCTTCTCCTGTCTCCTCTTGCTTTCTCATCTTTGCCCATGGGATTGTGTGTCTGTTTGCTCTTTTATACATGGTTTAGCTATGTATAAGCTATGGGTCATTGCTCATTTTGTGGCTGTATCTAATCTTCGGCTGAAGGGTGAATCTTGGCAGTGATGTCAGTACTAAGTTAAAAAGGGATCCACAGGCCCTACTCCCAGAATTTCTCCACTCTTTGTCAGATCAGTAAGTCTACTCTTTTTTCTGTATGAATTTCCTTCTGCATTTTTCTCCGGTTTCATCTGGGACCCTCTGTTGTGATCTCTGTCAGAGCAGACAGCGGTGGCAGCTGGACACCGTCTCGCTGCGCTGTTATCAGTCTAGTGGAGGCTGTGGTAGTTGTGTCCTGTTAGTCCTTTGGACTAATCTTCCCCTTGGGTCTTTGGTTTTCTTCATCCTCCTTTGCTCCAGATGGGGCAGGACCCGTAGACCTATCTTTATGACCCCAGACACTGCTAACTGAAGTAGGACGTAGGAAATTTTCCTCAAGTTCCGATGTTATGCTGGTTGAGCTATGTATCACCCAAGAACATGGCCCCTGGCCCTAAGCCCCCTAACTTTGTCCCTGTAGGAGTTTGGCTGTGTCTATAAAGCTTCTGTGACTTTGCCTTGGTCAAGGTTTGCTGGCTTTTGCAGGACTGTATAATATCATACCCTTCACAAAAATTACCACTTATTTATAGTCTAATTAGCGTTTTTCCTTCTCTACCCCTCCTTCCCTCGTAACCATCAAAGACTGCTTCTTTGTATTTATAAAACTTTTCATGAGTTTTGTAATAGTGGTTTCACACAATATTTGTCCTTTTATGATTGACTTATTTCACTCAGCATAATGCCTTCCAGATTCATCCACTTTGTGAAATGTTTCACAGATTTATCATTGCTTTTTATTGTGGCATAGTATTCTATTTCGTGTACATACTATAGTTTGGTTAGCCATTAGTCTGTTGATGAACATCTAAGTTGTTTCACTCTTTTTGCTATTGTGAATAATGTTGCAATGGATATAGGTGTTCTTATGTCTGTTCATGTGAATGCCTGTATTTCTCTAGGATGTGTTCCCAGTAGTGGGATTGGTGGACTGTACAGTATTTTTACCTCAATCTCATTTTCCAAAATGATTGTTCTGTTTTGCATTTCCTTTAGCAGTGTATAAGAGTTCCAGACTCCCCACAGCCTCTCCAACCTTTGTTATTTTTCTGTTTTTTTTTTACTCATGCCAGTAATGTTTGGGTGAGATAGTATCTCACTGTAGTTTTGATTTACATTTCTCTAATGGCACTTGGCTTGGCAATGGCTTGTAATTGTGAGCACTCCCTTAAGTACCTGTTAACTCTCCGAATGTCTTCTTTGTAAAGTATCTATTCATATCCTTTGCCCATTTTTAAATTGTATTATTTGTCTTTTTGTTGTAGAGGTATTGGACTTTTCCTATAGATTCTAGAGGTTAGTCAGACATGTCATAGGCAAAATTTTTTTTCCCTCAGTTTTTAGGTTATCGTTTTACTCTTTTGGTGAAGTCTTGTTTAGCATAAGTATTTAATATTCCAGGTTTTTATCTCATTTTCTGGTGTTTATGTATTGTTAGTTAAGAGTAGTATCCTGTTAATGCCATGCATTAGAGCTTCTACTGTCAACTCTATTTTTTTCTTCCATGATCTTTAGGACTTCAGTCCATTTTGAATGAGTTTTTGTGCACAGAGTCAAGTATGCATCCTATTGCATTTCTTTACAGACGGACATCCAGTTTTGCCAGTATCGTTTGTTAAAACAGAGTGTCTTTTTCCTCATTTAATGGGATTTGGGCCTTTGCAGAAAATTAGTTACTACAAGTGACTGAATTTACATCTGGGTTCTTGGCAGGGAAGGATTTTAACAATCATATGAACAGGATGATCTGTTCTGTGGAAACGCTTTTGCTAGCCACTTACATCATTGCTCAAATGGCTTATGAACAAAGTGGCCATGGTGGCAGATACAGAGGTTATGCATGGACTCATGAACATAAGACTTCCACTTAACTAGGCCGTCTTGTCTACAGTTGTTGCTGAGTGCACAATATGTTCAGCAGCAGAGACCAAGACTGAGTCCGTGATACAACGCCATTCCTTGAGGCTATCAGCCAGCAACCTAGCGGAAGATTGATCACACTGGGGCCACTCTGTAATGGAAAAGGTGATGTTTTATTCAACGGCACTTGGCTTGGCTTGGCTTATTCATATTGGGATAAGCACTCTGGATGTGGATTTGCTTTCTTTGCACATAATGTTTGTGCCAGAACTGCCATCCATAGACAGAATTCCTTGTCTACCTCCATGGTGTCCCACAAAGCATCACTTCAAATCAAGGGACTCATTTCACAGCAAATGAGGTGCAGTGATGGGCCTATTCATGTGGAATTCACTGGTCTTACCATGTTCCCCATCATCCTGAAGCAGCTGGCTTGATAAGTCAATGGAATGGCTTTCTAAGGACACTAATGTGGTAACCACTAAAAAAAACCAAACCCAGTGCTTTTCAGTCAATGCTGACTCATAGTAACCCCATGAGACAGAGTAGAACTGCTCCATAGAGTTTCCAAGGAGCACCTGGCAGATTTGAACTGCCAACTTTATGGTTAGCAGCTGTAGCACTTAGCCACCATACCACCAGAGTTTCCATGGTAACTGCTAGGTGGCCATAATGTGCAGAGTGGAGGCAGTGTCCTCCACCAGGCTCTGTATGTTTTAAGCCACACAATATGGTGCTGTTTCTTCCACAGACAGAATTCATAGATCCAGAAATCAAGGTGTGGAAATGGGAGTGGCAAAACTCACTATTTCTCCTAGTGATCTCACAAGAGATAATAACAGAGGCTTGTGATGGGGCTCACAAAGTTGTGTCTCACTGGCAACACGAGAATAAAAAGGTGTGCACCTTGAGATCTCCACTAAAAGATGGCAATTGGTGGTCCAGGGACTTCAGGGCTCCCCTGGGAGCGTGGCCCTTGGCCCTGATGCCGCCCCTGTCCATAAATCACAATGGTCGTCAACTCTTCGGACAGGAATGGATTGGACTTGGTGACACAGAGTGACCATATAGTGCATGCACTTCATGGTATCATACAACTGTAAGATGTCGTCCTTCTGACCTCTCACTAGAGGCAGGGGAGAGGGTGGAGAGCAGGGGATAGGAGATTGTTAGGAGGATATGACATGTATGGAACGGAGACGCGCGGTGTGCTGTCACCGGGCAGGGAGAGCAGTGGGAGCTTCAAATAGGTGGGCATGCAACTTTATACAGGATTGTATATTTTCACTCAGACATAATAAAAAAATAAAAATAAAAGAAGCTTGCCAGCTTAGTTGGATAAAAAGGTGTTTAATCAGTGCTTGTTATTTCCAAGGCACCGTTTTAAATACGGGAAGAAGGCAAAGACCAACAGCTAGTGGCGTGGGAGGCAGACAAGGTCTCAACTGAGTAGCTGGTCTGCGAAGCAGAGGGGGGATTCATAATATAGAAAAGGCAAGACAAAGAGGACCTGATGAAGCCTAAAACAGTTTAAGTTTCCTTGCCTGTGTGGTTTTTGGATTTTAAAGGTATTTTGGCTCTCTTCTTAGGTATGCCAGGTTCGGCAGAGAATCTACGACCAATGCAATTTTTCCTAGTGCTTTTTCATGATTTCTTCTTTTCCTCAACAATTCGATTAGTTTCTCTGCCATAAGCGTAACATTTGGAATGGTATCTTTTGTGTGGGTGGTGAAACGATGGAAAGTTATTTTTGTTCTAATTATGAGAGCTACTGTATTGGGTGTGGGGGGAAAGCAGAGCCGAGCCTGCTGCGTACCGCGGGGATCTTTTGAGAAGGCGTTACTAAGGTTACTAGAAAGCAGGCAGCAGGTGATATTAAGGCGGGGTTTATTCTAAAGCAAAATATATTTTCAAATGAGGACGGTAGGATGAACCGAAGGGCAGTGCCACACAATAGTTGGTGCTAGACACCCGAGAAGGCGGAGGGAAGAGTCTATGGAAAAAATTCTGCAGCAGCTTCCCCAAGGCAAGCAAGCCTTTGCCTCCTGTCCCGGCCGTGTTCTCCCGCGGCCCTTGTTTCCCGGGGCTGCTCTGGCTGTAACGCCAGTCCGGCACACCCTGGGACGGTGCCCATTAAGTGAAGCACGCGTCCCAGCCGGACCGGAAGCGGCGCCCCGTCGGGACCCGTAGGGAGAGGTGTGGAGCCGGTGTTGCGGCGGTAGCCGTTGCGGCGGGGCTGGGTGGCCTTGCGACGGGGTTGGCTGTGCAGCGAGCGTCTCAGTCAGGCCGTGAGTCATCGCTGCAGCCAAGGGGAAAGAAGGAGGAAATGACGATTTGGGGAGAAGCTGGCAGAGCATAGGGGAAGGAAAGGGGAGTGTAAAGAGGACTTTCGGGTATTGGGGTACGGGAAGAAATGCTTGAAAACTTGCTAGTTGATTGTGATCTTTTCTTCTTTTGCTTTTAAATGTCAGATTCTGGAGACAGTCAGTGTCTCCCTTCTAGATTTTTTCAGGGACCTGGACCCTTGATTCCTAGGCTGAAGTGAGTGACAGCTTTTTAGTACTGAGTTAAGGTGGGCAGGGGATTGATGAAGGCGCCGGAGAAAAGAAGAAATGGGAGAGGGAGCAAAATGATGGGAAGGAGGAACATGAGGACGATGATAGGATAATTCCAATTTACAGGGCCTTAAACTCTGTATATGTTGTCACATGTAATCTTCCGTCCTGGGAGGTGGGTGCTCTTATTAGCCTCATCGTATAGATGGGTAAATAGATTTCAGTCAAGGAACGTGCCCAAAAAGGACAAATGGAAAGTGCATAGCCGAGATTTGAATTAGGATGTGTCTGTAAATTCCACACAGGCTGCCTCCCATTAAGGTGTGAAAAAAGTGGGACGAGGAGTAACAAGGAGTGTATCTGTGGCTTGAATGGATGTGGAATAAGACAGCTGGAGCAGGGAGTTCACCTGATAAGGTGATGAGAGCCAGGTTTGTCTGTAAGTCAGTAATGGGTCAGCGAGGTTTGGGACTGTGGCCTTCCAGCCTTGGCTGGAGCCTCCTCTGTAGTAGTCTCAGAGATAAACAAGAGCCATACGGCCACGCTCCTAACTCAGAAAGTAGTGTTATAGAAACATCACATGGGGTTCAGTGGTTGTTTTGATGTAGCCATCCTTATATAACAGATGAAGCCCAGGGAGATGAAGTGACTTATTCAAGGTAGTGAGGAACATGTGTTCTGCAGTTTAAGAAAAGAGTTCTCTGTTTTTTATAATGTATTTGCTATAAACCAAAAAACCAAACTGTCATGAGTTGATTCCAGCTCACAGTGACTCTATAGACAGAGTGGACCTGCCCCGTGGATTTCCAAGGAGTGCCCAGTAGATTTGAACTACAAACGTTTTTGACCAGCAGCCATAGCACTTAACCACTAGGCAACCAGGCTTTCTGTATTTGTTATAAAGCCAAACAAAACCCACTGTCATCAAGTTGATTCCAACTCATAGCAGCTCTGTAGACAGAGTAGAACTGCCTCATGGAGTTTCCAAGGAGCGCCTGCTGGATTCAAACTCCTGACCTTTTGGTTAGCAGACATAGCACTTAACCACTATGCCACTAGGGTTTCTGTATGTGCTACCATGCATAAATATTAATATATGTGGCTGGAAGGAACCCGAGTAGATCAAATGATGTATCATGTTTTTAAAATGAGTAGCAACTGTTTTTACTGAATCAGATAAAAGTGAACCATTGCTGAACCTTGTGTGTGGTCACATTGTAGTTTCTAAGCCTGGTTTTCAACAGAAAGATGAAAGTAGCCTCCGTAGTGACCTGGTAATAATTAAAAGTGGTAAAATGACTAGTGTACGTACGCTTTTGTGGAAGGGTAAGTCTGTTGTTTTCAAAGTGAAGGGACGTTTCAAATGACTGGATAACCCCTGCACAGGAGTCAGCCCGTCATGACCCTCTAAAACTGTTGTGACTTTTTAAGATAACTTCCTTTTGAATGATTCTGTTTTCTGAACTGTTGTGGACTTAGATTCTAAGCATCTGATTTTCTGCTCCTTTCTAGATGCATGGTCACGGAGGCTATGATTCTGATTTTAGTGATGAGGAACAGGGGACAGGATCTAGCAAAAGGAAAAAAAGGTAAGTCATTGCTTACTGGCCTGTGTTTAAGATTCTTTCTCGATTGAGATGGGCTATAAAGAAATAATCTTTATAAATTCTTGGATTGTGTTTGCACATGATGATAACTGTGCTGTAGTGAATGAATTTTTCTTCCTACTGAATTGTAATTGACTCCAAATTTGAAAACAATTGTGTAAGAAAAAAAGCAAGTTTATGTTGTAAAGGGTTTTTGGTAGGATGGGAAGAAGGAGAGCTGCTGGATCTGTCTGTTGCATATACTTCTCATTCAGCTTCAAGGACTTTTTTGTCAGTGTCTTAGTTAAGAAGGGGCTTGATTGGTGATCTGTTTGCCAATATTTGACTTGAAAATAGGGTTAGTGTGCAGGATGAGATTATAATGCAGCAGAAATCTTATGGACATGTGAATGAGGAGATTAAATGGCCAAGGGAAAGAATTCACGGAACGTTTTCTTAAATCAGAAGGAGCAACCAACAAAACAAGATGAAACGAGGCCAACAGATAAAGCCAGGGCCTTCTAAGGAGGCTTCATCTTGGGGGTGGTGCTGTCTGTAGGGGCATTGTTTTCAGCTCTCAGTACTTAGAAATTTGACTTTATTCATTAACTCAGCAGTAGTTACTGCTTTAATACTAAACAAACTTGCAGAAATTGATCTGTTATTTCACACTGAGAGCACTGGATTAGGTATACTAACTGGGAATAATCATTTCTGTCAAGTACTCAGTCTTTATGCATAGTCCAAAGAATAGTCATAATAAATTCTATTTTATAGTGCTTTCCATCTTCCAAAAGGGAACGCAGATGGTGTAGTGGTTAAAGTGCTCTGCTACTACTTGTAAGATTGGTGATCTGAACTCCTTGGGAGGAAGGTGTGGCAGCCTGCTTCCCTAACGAGTGACAGCGTTGGAAACCCTGTGGGGCAGCTCTACTCTGTCCTTTAGGCTTGCTATGAGTTGGAATCAACTCAACAGCAGTGTTTGTTTTTTTTTCTTTTGGCTTATATTTTCCATTTAAAAATATTGGTTTAGAAGAATAGAATTTGAGCAAATTTAGTTGAGTAGTTTTTTCTCTTCTAGATTTATAGTTATCTAAATAATTAGGAGTGATCATCTGTGTTCTATGACACCTGTAATCAGCCCTTCTTTTTTCAGATTATCAGTTACCAAAGCTTCATTTTCCTTGCCTTAGAAACAAGAACATTGAAACACAAGAGATTAAGTAATTTGCCCAAGGTTACACAGGTAGTAAACGGCAAAGCAAGCCTCTAAACCTGCGAACCCAGATGGTCTGACACCAGAACCCATGCTTTTGTTACTATCCTCTTCATTTCATAGCTATTACATAAAATTAAGGTATTAACAAAGCTGCTTAGGAAGAGGTAACATTCTTATTAAAGATTAGTGAGTCTTATTTAAGCTAAGACTTGAATTCTGTAAAACATTCCAATTATGAAACTATAAAGAGACAGAAAACACTACTCTTTTGGGAAAAAAATTCTTTTTTTGGTACGTAGTTAGTTTTATTTTTCATTTTTTTCTTTTAATTTTTTATTGTAAGTGACAGTTTACAATCTAAGTCAGTTTTCCATGTAAAACCGCAAATACCTGCTTCTCTGCAACTCTGTCTGCTCCCCTGACACTGTGACACCACATTCTTCTTTTTCAAAAATTAATTCTTTTAATATGTTTTCTTCTTAATAAACCAGGATAGATGACGATGACTTACTGCTCAAAAAGCCTTTCCAGAAAGAAAAACATGGAAAAGTGGCCCATAAACGAGTTGCAGCAGAATTGCTGGATAGGTATGGTCCCTTAATGTAAAGTACACTTCTGGGTTTAAGATGGTTTTGTAAACTCAGGGACTTGGAGATTTAATTTTATTCAGTAGGATAGAGACATTTAAATATAATTAAAATAAAATTTGTTTTAACAGAGAAGAAGCAAGAAACAGAAGGTTCCATCTCATAGCCATGGATGCTGTATCCTTTGTATATTTCTAGAGTTTTAGAATGAGTGGACTAATTTGAAATATACTTTCTTATTTTATAAAATCTTATGAAGTCAAATAGACCTTTTATCTTTTTGAAGCTGAATCTTTATGGATGTAGAATTTTCCATTTATACTTTTTATACTTTGTACTTCCATTTATACGCTGTACAATTTTCTTATAGGCAGGATTTAAAGATAAAAAAATAAAATAAAACACATTGCTAGTGTTGTATCAGTAGGCTTACAGCGTCCTTGAGCCTGCAGATATTTTCCAGTCTGTTTTTGCCAGGCCGTCAGCCTTCTCTTTTCTGTACTTATCTTTAGTCTCATTTTAATTCTTACTCTTCCTACCTGATTCTTGGCTATGTCAGGTTTTTGCAACACTTGTATTTAAAAATAGATCTGTCTGTAACATGTTCCCAGAAACCTTGGTGGCATAGTAGTTAAGTGCTACAAACTGCTAACCAGCAGTTCAAATCCACGAGGGACTCCTTGAAAACTCTGTAGGGCAGTTCTACCCTGTCTTACAGGGTCACTGTGAGTTGGAGTTGATTTGACAGGAGTGGCTGTGGGTTTTTTTATAGCCTGTTCCCAGGCCTGCTC
This sequence comes from Heterohyrax brucei, assembly GCA_028571685.1. Classification (NCBI taxonomy): domain Eukaryota; kingdom Metazoa; phylum Chordata; class Mammalia; order Hyracoidea; family Procaviidae; genus Heterohyrax; species Heterohyrax brucei. The sequence goes on from CM053154.1 coordinate 39,531,598, forward strand.
TGGTTTCATGTCTCGGGTATGACCCGAGGCTGTCAGTAAGCTTTACTTGTTATAGCCATGTGTGAGTTCAACTTTTAGATACGACTTTTGAAAATAAGACATAAAGTAGCTATGACACTGTTACCACTGGCCATCCGTATTATTGTTGGAAATGCTGGAGAATGATGAGAGGCCATGCCAGACCCACAGTATTTCCGTTAAATCTCTCCCTAGCTGTGGTCATACGTTTCACTGTATCATTCCTGATACTTCACATTGTAGCAGTACTCTTGTGCCCTCAGTCTGTTTCTCTCATCTTGTACCCATAGCTTAGCTTTCTTATGCATGGCATCTACCACTTGTCCCTTTAGCATTTCCAAATTAGTAAGTCTGTGCATGATACGAGGTCTGACAGTTAAGTCTGCAGACTGAAGTGTTCTAAGCGCTGCATTCCTCATTGCTGGATATCACTATGGTCACCTTCACAATATTCCCCTTAGGAAGCTGTGAACCAATGCCAGCGCCTAGTCCACCCTTCAAAGCAATTTTGGAACTCTTTCTGGAATGGCCATTGTACATGGTGGCATGGTGGCAAGTTTGCAAACCTAATTGTGGCATTGTCAGGGAATTTTTAGCCCGTAAACAAATAACTGTATTGGAACACCCTCCCTGCTCACCCAGTGACTTTTTTCTTTGCCAGAAGATAAAAGAAATATTGAAAGGAAAACGTATTGATGATACTCAGGACGTGGAAGGTAATATGATGACTGCTGTGATGGCCATGAGTCGGATCCGTCTTGGCGGCACTTGGCTTGGCTGGCTGGTGGCCATTCCAGAAAAAGAGTTCCAAATCGCTTTGAAGGGTGGACTAGATAATGACATCAGTGCATGGCTTCCCAAGGGGAGTACTTTGAAGGTGACCATAGTGCTATGCAGCAGTGAGGTACGTAGCACTTTTTCTAGGATGAGTTTGTGAACTTAATTGGCAGTCTTTGTATGTGGAAGATTAAGCATTGGGGAATTTGAAGATATCGAAGGTGCTGTCATGATTCCATTTTACCTACATTTGATACAGTGTGTTAAGTGTTTTTGTTGGTAGCTTTTCTTACCGAGAAGTTGGATCAGCTGTGTGTAAATGGTTTATAACTTAAAAATGAATTTGTGATACCCAGTAAATTTCAGTTTTATTAAGTTAAAAAATGTACACAAGAGTATACTCTTTTGGTGTGCCTATTTGTGAACTGCAAAGTGAAACAAAGTAATGAGAAATAGAGTTCTGATGGTGATTACCTTGAAGACTCTAAAGGGCAGTTCTACTGTGGCCTCTGGGGTCGCTGTGACTCGATGGCACTTGCCTTGGCATCCCTAGAATGGATAGGGGGATGTAACTGGGAAGGGACATACATTTCTGAGTGGCAGATACAAGGATGTTCATTTGTTCTTTTTTAAAACCATGAATATATATGTTATATATATTTTTTGGTGTCATACATTTTATATATTAACAATTTTGGTTAAAACAAAATTTTTCTTACAAAAGCAAAAGTTTTCTTACAAAAAAATTGTGTTCTAAATGTCTGCTTGTTTGGTATATACCCAAGGAAACAAAAGTTAGATTCACAGGAGCCTGTTAATAAAAGATAAAGTTGACCTATGTTAATAATATTCTTGGATCTAATGATTAGCAGCAGGGAGTTTCAGATATTGGGGAGCCTCCTGTAGTATGCAGGCATTAGGGTGAGGCCTCTGGAAGGCCATCAGAGAATGTCTCAGGTTACAAGAATCCAAGATACAGGAGTAGACCTCAAGACAGGCCCCAGGGGGTAGCAGTGGTTGCTTCTGCTTGTTTGTACAGGTTTTTTCTAAATTAGTATCACCTGCAGAAAATACTCACTTCAAAGAGTTGGGAAAATCCAAGGTACAAGGGAGGTGAGAAAGGGAATCAAATGTAACCTTCCTTTTGTAGGTGTGAAACTGAGTCTGTAAGACAGGGCTTGGTAAACTACAGTTTGAGTGCCAAATCTGACCTGTCACCTATTTTTTCTTTTTTTTTTTTTAAATTAAGCTTTCTATTTTAAAATAAGTATAGATTCACATACTGTTTTAAGAAATAATAGTGATAGATCCCATATGCCCTTCACTCGGTTTCCTCCAGTGGCGACACCTTATCAAACTCAAATATGTTATCACATCCAGAATACAGTTAGGATATAGAATATTTCTATGACCACAGTGGGCCCTCATGTTGTCCTTCTGTAGCTTTTCTACACCTGCTTCCCTCCTTTACCTCTCTTCCCCATAAGTCCTGGCAACCTCTAATCTGTTCTCCATTTCTCTAATTTGTCATCCTAAGAAATTAATGAAACCATGCAGGATGTAGGCTTTTGGATTGGCCTTTTTTCCCTCTCAGCATTATTTTCTACAGGTGTGAGGTTTGGGGCATGCATTAATAACTCATTTCTTTTTGTTGTTGAATAGTGTTGCGTGGTGTGCATGTACCACAGTTGAACCATTTACCCATTGAGGGATGTCTGGGGTTTTTCCAATTTGGAGCTGCTCTGAATGTTGATGTACAGGTTTTTATGTAGCCATAAGTTTTCATTTCTCTTATATAAATGCCCACAAGTACAATTGCTAGGTTGTATGGTTCCGAAAAAACCAAACCCACTACCATCAAGTTGAGTCTGACTCATAGCAACCCTAGAGTCATGCGGTAGTTGCATAAAAACATGGTAGTGTGGTAGTTAAGTGCTACAGCTGCTGATGAAAAGGTTGGCAGTTCAAATCACCGGGCACTCCTTGGAAACTCTGTGGGGCAGTTCTACTCTGTAGGGTTGCTATGAGTCAGAATTGACTCAGTAGGAGTGGGTTTGGATTTTTGGGCTTATGGTAGTTGCATGTTTGGTTTTCTAAGGACCTGATCCTTTCCCGGAGTGGTTGTACCACTTTCCATTCCCACCAGTCGTGGGTGGGTGACCTTTCTGTGCGTCCCAGCCAGTATTTAATGTTGGCCCTCTCTTTGTATTTTGGTAGCTGTATGGCATTCTCTTGTTTTATTTACGTTTCTGTGATGGTTAATGATGTTGAACATCTTCTCATGTCATTATTTGCCATATTTATGTCTTCTTCAGTGGAATCTCTGTTCATGTCTTTGGCTTACTGTCTGATTGGACTTTTCTGTACTGCTGAGTTTTGAGAGTTCTTTATGTAATATTCTAGATACTAGTCCTTTTTCGAACTAGTATCCATAATATTTTCTCTCAGTCCATGGTTTGTCTTTTCATCCTAAGCAGATCTTTAATAAGCAGGAGTTGTTAATTTTGGTGAGGTACAGATTATCAGTTTTTACTTTTGTGGATTGTGCCTTTGGTGTCAGGTCAAAGAACTCTTTGCCTGACTCTAATTTCAATCTCAGGTACTCTCTCCTACATTTGTTTCTAAAAGTTTTATAGTTTTAATTTTTTGCGTTAAAATCCATGATCCATTTCTAGTTAATTTTTGTGTAAGGTGTCAGAGTTAGGTAGACTTAATTTTTTTTTCTCTTGCCTGTAGATACCAGTTGCTCCAGCACCATTTGTTGATAAGTCTTTTTTTTTCTTTGTTGAATTGCTTCTTATCTATGACAGAAATCAGCATGTTTGTGTGGGCCTGTTTCTAGATTCACTATTTTTTTCTGTAGATCTGTATGTGTATCTCTCTGCAGTAGTTTGTCATTGTTAGTTGCTGTTGGGTTGGCACCAACTCTTGGTAGTCTTATACAGAGCAAAATGAAACTTTGCCTAGTTCTGTGCCATGTGCATGGTCGTTGGTTTGTATGTCTGAGTCCATTGTTGTGACTGTTGTGTTAATCCATCTTATCAAGGGTGTCCCTAGTTCCTGCTTTACCAAACATGATGTCCTTTTCTGGTGTAGGGGTTAAGTGCTACAGCTGCTAACCAAAAGGTCAGTAGTTCACATCCACCAGGCGCTCCTTGGAAACTATGGGGCAGTTCTGCTCTGTCTCACAGGGTCACTGTGAGTCAGAACTGACTTGCCAGCACGGGGTTTTTGCTTTGGGTCATTCCTGAGGATGTGTCCAAAGTAAACAAGGTGAGGTCTCACCATCCTCTCTTCTAAGGAACATTGTGGTTTTTTTCTTTCTGAGACTGATTTGTGCATTCTTCTGGAAGTCCACAGTGTATTCCGTATTCTTTGCCAACAGCACAATTCGAATGTATTTTTATTTTAAAAAATCCAACGGGACCCATACTGTGTGTTTTTCCGTTCTCCACTCAGTAATATAAACACAGCACAATACCTGAGTGTATGAAATCCTTAATTTTTTCCATTTCAGTATCAAAGGCATACAAAGTTTGTAAATGATTATATTTTGTACTATGGTGGCAAAAAAGAAGACTTCAGGCGTTCAGGGTAAGTATAGTGACATTTTCAAAGAACGGGAAGGGACTATGGATGACCTTAGTTAAAGGCCCATAGCCACTGTGTTTTCTGATTTGTTTCTTCTCCCCTGCTTTTTTCTTCTGTTGTCCTTACTGTAATCTAAAGGAGAGATGCTGTCTACAGCTTCTACATAAGTGGTTCTTTATGAAACCCATTTCTCTGGCCACAAGTCCTTCTCACGATCCTCCTTACCAGTTGATCCTGGCAGTAACAGGATATGTGAGAAAGACTTAAGAGTTTGATGATGCAATAAGTTTTTTTAATAAGGAATTTTGAGATGCTGAAATTTTTAGAACTTGCTGTTTGGGATTGTTTTTTAAAAGAGCACTACAGGAAACCCCACTCTGGAGTTCTCTCACATGTGAAATTTTTTTCATACATTTGAGGCTCTTCCGTCAGCATCTCTTGGTTTTGCATGGACATTTTTATTTTTCTCTGACTTGTCAGTTTTTTGCATTGGAAAGGTCTGAATGAACGTTAGTACCTTTTCATTTGCCCACATTATCTCCTCTCTCATTTTAGTCCCTGGCTACCCTCAGGCTTAAATAGTTTCTCTTCAGAGATCAGTCTGTTCAGTGCTCTTCTTACCTTACTTTGTGCTCCTAGGAAGCTGTAGTAAAATGAAGTTTGGAAAGTGTTTTGTGTTTCTTAGAAAATAAAGCTTAGTAGAGTAGTGCTCGTGACTTTTGATTAGACCCTGACACTTATTTTTATGCACACTTCCTTATTCGTTTAGTGTTTATTCAGGTTTCTCATCCTAGCATTGGTAACTTAGCACCATTTGTATAATTGAAACCTGTGCTGGAGACAGACGGGTTTTTTATCCATTTGCCTTGCTTCTGTAACAGTACTGTATGTACCTTTTGAAAATACTGAAACAGCTTTCTTTATATAAATATACATAGCAATGCTTATCTTCATATATTGTATTGTCTCTCAGATTTTCAAGTCTTACAGAGTTGTTGAACATAAATATGAGTTATTTTTATATTAAATTTAAGTAATTATATTTTCCAGAGAAAATGACAAAACAGACTTCGATGTTATACGAGAAAATCATAGATTTCTGTGGAATGAAGACGATGAGATGGACATGACTTGGTAATTTTAACCATCAGAGGCAGAGTACATCAGATGTTTTAGTTCTCTCTGTATGCTATTGAATGTATTTTTATATTGTTGCTCATTGAGGGCATTGAGCCCTTTCATAGAAAATTCCAAATCAAGGACATAAAACCATGCCTAGAATTAGTAAACCTGGTTTCATTGTTTTGGTCATTTTGGGCCGTTTTGACTGACTTCTCATTGCTTAACTCCATCTTCAAAAAAGAATTTTTCACATGTTTTACAAGATCGTACGTTAAAGCTTGTACAAGTTGGAAGCTGTGCAAGGCAGAAACTTGCCAGTGAAGGAAAACGCAAATATTTTGCACTAAAATGGGCAACAGAAAAATTGTAAGTCTCAGTTGTATCATCAGTGGAGAACTTGTGAGACCTGGAAAAACAAGGCAGCCCTGTTGAGTTCTTGGTCTCATGAGTTTCACTGTGTGTTGCCTTATAATATGCTACCACATGCTGCCTTTTAAATTTTTAAAATATTCTGAGGAAAAGTAATACCTGAAGATGGTTTTTAAAAATTCAAATGTTACAGAATAATAAGCAGAGAATGAATTATTCCTCTCTGTCAGTCCTCCAGTTTTCTGTCCTTAGAGAACAACTATTAATAGTTAATATCCAGATAGTCTAGGTACATGTAAGTAATAGGCTTCTTTTAAAACATTAATATTTATAGTATATGTGTTATTTATTGGACTTGACTTCTAAATAGCAAACTGTGGTTGAATCTCTTAATGTATAATCTTTATAATTTTATGGATCTAGGGAGAAGAGACTTGCAAAGAAATACTATGATAAATTATTCAAAGAATACTGCATAGCAGATCTCAGTAGATACAAAGAAAATAAGGTATGCCTTCAGAATATATACATATAGAAGGAAGTTCTTATTCAATAACAGTATGTTCTATCAGTATCCTTGCAAAGAGTCTAATTCTTGTCTACCTTTTCTTATACCTGTGGAGTGTCATTTGGACCATGTAACCTCTGCAACTAAGGAATTTAGACCAGAGTCCCTTAAAAATGGATGCTTGTTTGTGAGCTAAGGCATAAAAAGCCTAAAATTAAACCCAAGTGGCTGTAAGATCCTGATTATAGTCTAGCTCCTCTGTCATTCGCCGTGAGTCGGATCCAACTCGACGGCACTTGGCCTCTGTCATTATAATTAATAATTTGATGTGGCAGAAGAATGTCTTTTTAGTGTTTCACATGTGTTTGAAACTGATTTTTTTCCAAACAGATTAACATTTATAAAGAGGCAGATATTCACCTTCTGTTACCTAAGTATATCTACTGAAGTTAACTTATCACTGGTAATTAGTAGTGGTAGATTTCTTTTCTCCCATTATATCTGACTTTAGTTAATTGAAGTTGTGTGTTTTCTTCCTAGCTCTAGTTTTAGACCTGTAGCTGGAGAAGGTAACCTAAGAACAGAATATCTCATCTACAAATAAAAGGAGAGGCAATGTTGTATGAATATGTATGTTATGGATAGTGCATATTTATATTAAGAAAGACAGTCTATTTAAGAAGCTATGTTAGATTTATATATTGTAAAGATTTCTTTTTTGTTTAAATAGTTAAATCTCACTAGAACCATGATTGGTTTAATAATTTTTTTGGTAGTGTCTGATGTGTGTGTTGCTTCACAATCTTATAGATAATATAGTGTCCATTTTGTATGCACTGTTCAAAGACCTACTCACTTAGTGTATCTCAAACGCTTCCTCAGTTTCTTAAGAATTGGCAGTAGACTCAGGTTTGCAGCTGTAGTCTGTGTGCTAGTTATTTATAATGTCTAGTCCAAAAAGGATTTTAGACATCAGGATTGGAAGAAAGCTCATAACAAGGTATGGTGTGCAGATGATGCAACCTGGCTTGCTGAAAGCCAAGAAGACTCCAAGGGCTTACTGATGAAGATCAAAGACTTCAGCCTTAGAGTGGACTGCAGCTCAACATAAAGCAGAAATCCTCACAGCTGGACCAGTAAACAACATCGTGAGAAGTGTACTTGGATCCAGAGTCAACACCCATGGAAACAAGTCAGGAAACCAAACAATATATTGCATTGGGCAGATCTGCTGCAAAAAACCCTCTTTAAAGTGTTAAAAAATAAAAACATCACCTTGAAGACTAAGATGTACCCGACCCCGAGCCATCACATTTTCAGTTGTTTCATATGTGTTCAAAAGCTGGAAAATCAATAAAGAGGACCAAAGAAGAACTGATGCCTTTGAATATTGGTGCCTGAATATACCACTGACTGCCAGAAGAGTGAACGTGTTTGCTTTATAAGAAGTACAGCCAGAATGTGCCGTAGAAGCGAGGATGGCAAGGTTTCGTCTCATGTGTTGTGGTCGTCTCATGTATTTTGGACAGAATGTCGGGAGGGTCCGTCCCTGGAGAAGGGCGTCATGCTTGGTAGAGTAGAGGGTCAGTCAGCAACAGTGAAGAAGACCCTCAAGGACATGGACGGACACAGTGGCAACAACAGTGGACTCAGGCCTAACAGTGGTTGTGAGGTTGGTGCAGGGCCAGCCTGTGTTTGGTTCTGGTGTATGCAGGGTTGTTGATGAGTCAAACTAACCAAAAACAAAAAACTTATTTGTAGTTAACCAGGTCCTTGCTGGTGTCTAATATATGTGGTAGATACTTCAGGCATTTTAGAGAATGTGTGCGTTTGTCCTACACTCTATTCATTTTGGGTTTCATTTTCCCTTTCATCATTGAAAACCTAGTTGGTCATTGTATCAGTTAGGATTAGACGTAGAAGTAGGGAACAGAGAGCACTCCCAGGTAGTGCTGCTTGTAAAGGGGATGTAAGTTTGATGTTATTTTACTCATCAGCCCAGGTAGATGGTCACAGAACCGTGTGTTGCTAGAAGTCTGGATCTTTCTCTTTTATTGCTTATATGTGTAACCTTTTTGTGAGAAAGAGTAGATAGAGTAAGAAGAGCAGGAGACTTGACACCAAGCCCTGAGTAGTTCCAGTGTTTAAAGGCTTAATACTTTCCTTCTCCCTTTTCAGCAGGAAAATTTATTTCAGTGTAGAATATAAGTACATCTTGAGGCAAAGCTTCCACAGGGCCTTCAGTTAGTAGAGTATATTATAGTTGCTTTCTGCATTATTTTTATCCCTCCCACCCCCACAAGATTATAATCTTGATGATAGATGCTGTGTTTTTCATTTTTACCATTTTAAGAGCTTTTTATTTTTTTGTGTATGTAGATGTATGTGTATATACTTATTTTTTATTGTACATTACATGAAGGTGTAGAGAGCAAATCAATTTCACATTAAACAGTTAACACACATACTGTTTTGTGACGTTTGTTGCCAGCCCTGTGATGGGTCAGTAATCTTCTCAACCTTGGGTTCCCCATCTGCAGCTGTTTCTCCTCTCCTGCCTGCTTGTCTTTGTGCCTCGGTTGGTGTGCCCGTGTAGTCTCTTTTTGTGTTACGGGCCTGTCTAATCTTTGCTAAAGTGTGAACCGCAGGACTAACTTTAGTACTAGGTTAAAACAGTGTCCAGGGACCATAGTCTCAGGGTTTCTCCTGTCTCTTTGTCAGACCAGTAAGTCTGGTGTTTTTTTGTTTGTTAGAATTTTATTGTGTGTTTATCTCTCACACTGTCCAGCACCCTCTCTTTTGATCTGTGTCAGAGCAGACAGTGATAGCTGGGCACCATCTAGTTGTGCTGGACTCACTTCAGTAGAGGCTGTGGGAGTTGTGGTCCATTAGTCCTTGACAGACACTGTTTTAATAATCACTTTTTATCCTTTGCAGAATGCCAAGACAGTAATTCGTATTTTTTTTTTGTTGAATTGAGTAATGAATGGAAGAAAAAGTGTAAAAACTATTGCCATGTACATCTGACTGTGCTTCAGTAGACATTCCAACATAGTTGGCAAGCAAACCCTACTATATATAGAATTAAAAGTAGAATTAAACAGAGTCATTCTGAATTTGCATTTATTTTTGTCCTGGAGTTGGAGGGTTTTATAGAATATTTTGAAAAGTTTTGGACCATCCTTCATGTGTTTTAAATATAAAGTTGCCTTGTTCAAGTAATAAACCAAAATCAAGCCCACTGCCATCAAGTTGATTGCAATTCATAGTAACCCTATAAGACAGGGTAGAACTGCTCCATAGAGTTTGGAAGGAGCACGTGGTGGATTTGAACTGTGGGCCTTTTGGTTAGCAGACATAGCACTTAACCGCTCCACTACCAGGGGTTCAAGTAGTAGATGATAAAAATAATAACCAAAGTTAACAACTTTCACTACGTGTCAGGCACTGAACGTTTCACCTGATTTACCAAGCTTAATGCAAACAACCCTGTGATACTAGTCTCTGTTATTAGTGAAGTTAAGTAACTTTTTTTTTTGTCAGTATTATAGAGCAGTGTACTGTTACTTACTAATTTAGGTATCTTGCACCATGGCATTGATAACTTTTAAAGTTGTTTGAAAATGAAAAAGATAGTTACCTAGCAGATACATAGGTATTTGTTCAGATTTGTTTTCAAGCACCCAGAATTCTAAGAGGGGAAAAAGATACCATGATGTGAATTAAGTTTATTTTTTAGGTTTCTCCAGTCTCTTTGTAAATATCATTATGACAATCATTGATTCTAGCTTTATATTTGCATCTAATTTTAAATGTAATGTTTAAATTTATTGTGGCACACAAGGTAATTTTTTTCTCATTAGTTTGGATTTAGGTGGAGAGTAGAAAAAGAAGTAATTTCAGGAAAAGGTAACTTTTTATTTTTTTACTTTTTAACAGGATACAGGTTTTCTTTTGTTATATTGTTGAATTGAAATAATTGGGTACCGGGATACCTAGTTTATACAATGAATTATTATCTACCAAAGTAAGATTAGAGAAGGTGAATTTTTGGTATACTTGCAAAGCCCAGAATAGAATGCTTTAAGGATTTTTATAGAATTTTTGACTTTAGAACATTCAGTTCAGGTTTTGTAGAAAATGTTTCAAGGGTTGAAGATATGAAAGCAAGGAAACTGACAAAGGCTGACTGTTGCATTCTGTTCCATTTTTACTTTTGGAATCATGAGTTGGCCATCTCTAAGGATAAAAATGAGTTTTTAAAACTATTGTTACCCAGTTAGGGTCTGTGCCATAGAGCAGTTGAGCCAGTGAAACACTCCAAGTCAAAAAGAGTGAGCAGATTTATTAGAAGGTGTGATACGAGGGAGGCCCGACAGTGCAGGCTGTCTCAATAGAGTCTCAAAAGACAATTTTTAGATTAGAGCTTCTGTGATTTTACAAAGGTTAGAAGTGTCTTTTTAGCCAGCAGATGGCATGGCCTGAGGAGTTACGAGTTATAAGATAGTGACAAAGACTATCAGACTAAAGAAATACATGCCAGACATGTTCTTATCAGACTAAAGATACTCTATTAGACATCTGGGCTCCAGTCTCCCTGTGGAGGTCCTAAGTCACAGTGGTCAGACAGAACAAAACAAAATTATTAGTGTCAGATTAAAACAAAGAGCAAAGCTCTTTGCATCATATCAAGACAAAGATCTTACCGTAGGTATGAGAAGGCAAGAAGGCAGGCAGAGGAAGGAGAAAGGCTTTTAGGTTCTTCATGGCAGTTACCTCTGTCAAGCTTTCAGCCACCCTTTTTAAAAAGGAGAAAACATGCTGGGAGTATTAGTCACAGTGGCATGGATTTTTGTATGTTTGATGTATTTCAATCCATTGCTGTCATTCTTTTATGCTCAGATTTTCCTATAACTTAAAATGGAATCCTCTTTAGGGTGACTCGGCTGTTCTCTTGACATGATCTTAATGGATTTTGATAATGTCTTTTATGGCATAAGTAAATGAGGTAGGGTTAGCTGCTTACATTTTCTGCCATTGAATTTGTTATTTCTTGAAGGATCCTCTAGAGAAAAATGTTGGTTAGTGGATGCAATCTAGGTATTAGGGATGCTCATTACTATTGCACTATTACTGTTTCTGACTTTTCACTGAGCAGATCTTGGAGATAATATTTTTTAGGAGGAGAAAAATAAATCAGTTTATAATCATATATCCAGTTAAAGTTGAGAAGATACAGTTTATACTTAAGTTTTATCTCTTAACCTGAAAATCTTAGTAACAAGTGACAATGAAAATAATTGTATCCTTTAATTTGCAACATATACATGGTAGTATAGTTGGTATGTTATTTTGAAGCAAACAATAAGACTGTTACAGTCAACTTAAGATTTCTTTGCAGGTTTTTTCCCTTCCTTAGACTATATTGCACTAAGGAGATATAGTTAGTATACTTTGTTTTACAACTGCTAGAAATTATTCATTTATTTATATGGCTGTTTCTTTGTAGAATAAACCGTGGAAATGTAGTTAGCTTTAGTTTCTGGAATGGTTTATATGTGATGATGCTTCCCTGAAGATTTGGTGAAACTTGCCTATAAAACCACCTGGGCCTATTCCTTTTTTGTTTTGATAATTTTACTTTTCTGTGAGAAGGATTTACTGGCTTCAGATTTGCTACTCTTGGATATTATTTAGGAATAGAAATTCTTTTTTTGAATGCACATAGAAAAAATTGATCTTGTTCTCTTCTGTTAAAGTAAATAATTCTTGAGAAATTTCTTCATTTTTTTCTCTTGGATCATCAGTGTTAGTCCCTTTATGTAGAGGGTTGTAAATATATAATAGACATGATAGTGTGCTATTTTATTGTCAAGTGAATCTGAAAGTTAGAGTGTCAGAATTGACTACTTACTGTATTTTTATGTCAGTGTGCTAGAACGTAAAAATGTGTTTTGGTTGACTGGTTTTCTTAGTACTTCAAATAGATGCCATTCTGTTATTAGTACTTAAAGATGCTAATTTTAGTATTAATATTAAGTACTGAAAAGTGTTCACCCAGACTTAAGTGCTTGTACCTTGGAAAGTGCATTTATTCTTCTACTGCATTAGTGCGTGCTCTCTTTAGTACTCACATGTCTCAGAGTAAAGATTCTGTTCACAGGGAGTCACTAAAACTCTATATCTAAACATGCATGAGCCATCAATAAAACAAGAATTGCTGTGACTGATTTTATTTTTTAATATTTCAGTTCTTTGATCCTCAAACACTTTGGCAGAGTGTTCTGTAATTATTGTGGTCTCTAGTTTTTTAATACTGACTTTATAAAGCTAAGAATTTGTTTATATGTAGGGTAAAATTTAAAGGCAGTACTAGATGATACAGATAACTATCTTCACTAGCTATCATCGCTAATATATCTTTCCTTTTGCAGGTCAGTTTTTCTGTGGAAATAAATGTTGTGATGTAAAAGAAGGCTTAAAGAGTTGGGAAGTCAATTTTGGTTATATTGAGCATGGTGAAAAGAGAAATGCACTTGTTAAATTAAGTAAGTTGATGTTAAGTAGGGTATGATTGATAGCTCCAAACTCGAGCTTATTATTTAGAATTGAAAATATAGCTGTTTATAATTTAATTCACAATTTTAAGGTATCTCCCTGGCCATGGCTCTTTTCTTCACAGCTTTTGAAAGTATCGAGAATTTTTCATACTAAAATTTTTATACTTTTAACATTATGGTGACATTTAGGTGAAACAACTCTAATGCCAAAGGTAAACTGGTGGCTTGTAGAGTGAAGGTCTTGTCTTGTTAACTGAAGGATGTCATCGCATTGCAGGGCTAAGATGCAAAGTATCTAAAAGGCTGTGTAAAATCTCTGATTAACTGATGCCTTATCTGTACTGTTATAGTATGAATAGGAAAATGCAGTCTTTTGACAGTCTCCATAAAACATTTTAGGAGAGCATTAATTGTTCTAGTTGTCAGTTGTAGAAGCTTAGGGATATAACCCCAGAATACAGCACTTTCCCCTAGTATTCATGTTTTAGAACCTGTCTTTCTATTTTTTTTTTCTTTGTCATGTTTAACTAGTCTTAGCTAGTCATCTGCTCTTCCCCATGTCATCATGTTAATGATGGATGACCGTCTTTGGGTCCTGAGTATATGTACCCTCTGAGTTGCCTGCCTACCCCAGATGGAAGTCAGCTGTTTCCCCATAAGCAACTTAATGCATACCAGTATAGACTGATTACTGAGTTCCTCCTGGAAATGCTCTTAAAGAAATTTCAGCTAAAGTAAACTGAGATAAAGGCACAAGAAGAGGCCATAATTCTGAGACTATTTGAAAAGTGCTTTTCCATTAGAAAGCTCACAGAGTAGTACTTCAGAGGAAGTGACTCTGCTCGCATTATTATTATTAGGTATCTTTGATGTGAAGCATAAGTTAATACTGCTTATGGAACACTGTTTAGCATAAATTAACAACACATTTTTCTAATGTAGTGTTAGAATCTTCATTTCTTCAAGCCTTCTAATATTTTTATTATACATGTAAATAAATTTTTGAGGTGGAGAAATCAGATTGTTTTCTTTATATTTGCTTCCTGTCACAGTAAAGGAATATAAGGAAAATGAGAATTTATTAAGAGTAGTAGTGTAGTAATTCACATTCAGTGGTGTCTCTCCCCTCTTTTTTTAGGGTTATGCCAAGAATGTTCCTGTAAATTAAATTTTCACCACAGGTAGTATTGTCTTTTAAAATGTCATTCTTAATATGTAATAGTCTTGGTCATAGTCATTTACTTGCACTGAGTCTAAATGTAACCTTAGGTGGTTGATTATGAATTGTTTGACTGTAGAGGATACCAGACATTTCTGTACCAGTGCTTAAGCCAGGAAGTAGAAAGGTCACCATTCCCTATACTAGTCAGGCAGTTTTAAATGTGAAGGCCTACTCAGGGTTGTAGATAGATATTATGATTTTCAGTTTACAGTCAGTATTCAGACATGAGGATATTCTTAGAAACTGTTGTCAAACAGATCTTCATAGTTTCTTCTGTCTCATTTAAACAGTGTTTCAATTGGAGTTTATTATTCTTACAAAGAATTAGACATATGAATTAGGAGCTACTAGATGGCAAGTTGGGGTTTGTTTTTTTTTTTTTAATATTCATTCCAAATATTAAAATCAGGCTTCTGGTGAATGAGCTTGCATATATCTGCCCCATTGAGGGTATGGGGGTACCACTGTCCTGCAGTGTGCAGAACAGGATAATAAGATCATAGAATTTTGAAATTATGTAGACCTGGATATTACTCTCAGCTACTCTGCTTACCAAACTTCTTGGGCAAACTGCTTAACTTTGTAAGACTGAATTTTATCATCTGTGAAAGTGAGGGTAGTAAGATTATTGTAAGGGTTAAGTGAAAGTGCATATGAATAAAAATTAGTGGGCTTTCCAGCATTGAAAATGTTTAAATAATTTAGAGTTTGTCATTAACCTCTCATTTGCGTGTGGTTGTAGTGGTCAGATTACATGTCCTGAATAACAGTTGAAAGTGTAGTAGTGAGATACTGTGACTTGATAAAATGCATATACAAATGTGTTCATTTTACATCAGCTTTATTATAAAGTTATCTAATAACCTAGCCCACTGCCCCACTGCTGTCGAGTCAATTCCAACTCACAGAGACCCTAAAGTTCAGAGCAGAACTGCCTCATAGGGTTGTCCAAGGAGCATCTGGCAGATTTGAACTTCAGACCTTCTGGGTAGCAGCTGTAGCTCTTAATCACACCATCAGGGTTTCCTATCTGATAGTCTAGCTATTGAAGATTAACTAATTAATAATTTTTAATTCTTAAAACTATCAGGATATTTTAGATGATTGAAACAACCTAAATATTGTTCCTATCAATGACACTGAAATAAATCTGTTTTTTTTTTTTTACCATGATTTTTATAAACTTTATTTCAAAATTGAAATGATTCTTATGGAAGAGACAAAAAGTAGTTACTACCTTAAGTAGTATTGTAGGATCTGTCACTAACAACAACAACAAAAACAAACCCAAATTTGTTGCTGTCAAATCAGTTTCGACTCACAGTGACCCTACAGGACAGAGTAGAACTGTTGCCATAGGGTTTTCAGGGAGCATCTGGTAGATTTGAACTGCCAGCCTAACAGTTAACAGCTTTAGTTCACCAAAGCTCTTAACTACTGTGCTACCTTAATTTGGAAGATCAGACAAACAACTTTCTTGAAAGTAATCCTCTTCTTGTGTTCTTTCCAGTCCCACTTTCAGTATTGCCCTGTTTTCGTGTTTCCTGGTTTGTTAATTTTTTTAACCAATTAAGATTCTTTGTTCATCATGGTACCAACAACCTTGTAAACTTGGCCCAGATGTGATAAAGCTACAGCAGTAGGAGGACCAGTAGTCGGAAGTGACATAGACATAGAAGTTAACAAGGCCCTTCCATCCTCGTTCCTTGTACTTTTACTACGTTTCTTTACTATTAAGAGAGGAGTTTTCTATTTACTGGTGCTTTAAAGCTGTTATAGCAGCTTCTTCACATTTTGTGTGCTTTCTCAAAGTGTAGGTCAAAGTGAATTATATGGAGGTCAATGAGATTTGTTTTTGTAATTTCCAATTAAATGACTACACAGTAGAATTAAAAAACAACGCACTGCTGTTGAGTCAATTCTGACTCACAGCGACCCTATGGAACAGAGTAGACCTACTCCATAGAGTTTCCAAGGATCACCTGGAGGATTTGAACTGCTAACCTTTTGGTTAGCAGCCAAGGTTAGCAGACGTAGCACTTAACCACTGTGCCACCAGGGTTTCCTGCAGAAAATAAAAAGGACATGAGTAATACTATAATTTAGGTTGTATGACAGAACTTATAAGAAAGAATCGTTTTGTCACAGAATGTTCAGGCTTCATTATCCTACAGAATTATCTTAATATAGTAACCTAAAATACTTAGGGACTTCTTTATGGGTTTCTTGTTATATAAATTACATTTTAAAACAAGTACTTTCACTGATTTTATTTTCTGCTCATTGGTTTTTATTTTTTGTGGTCAGTTCAAAATATTAATTTTTATTTTTATTGTTTATGTAAAGGAAAAAAGAAGTCAAGTTAAAAAACAGAAAGGATAAAACCAAAAAAGGTTATAAAGAGTCATCTCATAAAAAATCCAGATTATCTTCTGAAGAAGAAACCTGCAAAAAAAAGGACAAAGGTAAACAGAAGTTAAGATATAATGCTACTCACATTTTTGAGCATTAAGTATAATCTGATCTGTGTCTCAAAAATTAAAAATCTAATGGATACATGTATTTGAAATTTTGTTTTAGCGTAGTGGAAACTGGTTGGGAATTTAGATCTAAATGTACAGTGGCTTATGGGAGCTTTATAGAGCCCTAGGTGGTACAGACAGTTAAGTGCTTGGCTACTGGACCAAAGACTGGTGGTTGGAACCCACCCAGAGAAGTCTTGGAACAAGACAGGCCTGGTGTTCTCATCTGAGAGGTCACAGCCGTGAAAACCCTGTGGAACAGTTCTGCTGGGCCCACATGGGGTTGCCGTGAGTCAAGTCTCCATAGCAACTAACAACAACAACAAGAGCTGCAAGTAAAGATTGTCTGGGTAGTGTAATTGAACAGGATGTTGCCCCCTGGCTTTGTCGTGTATAGACTTGGGACCTTGGGCAAGTCACTGAACTTCCTGAGTTTTACTTTTCTTGTGTATGCAGGGGGCTGCACACCCCTCAAGCCCATTCTGGAGAATCAAATAATGGGAAAAGGACTTTGAACACTGTAAAACAATGCATGATCCATAAGTGAATATAAAAGTTTTGCGCGGTGATTTCACTTACAATGACCTATGTGACATTTGTACTAGTTTATGAACTTCTGGAAATGAGGTTGATGTATGTGTGTGTCTTCAGAACCTATCGTGATGTTGTGAGCAAGTACTTAGGGAATAAATAGTGAATTCCAGCCTGTCATTTACCCTGTTACTGCTTCCTCAGCAGTCCCTGTGCTCTCTAAGCTCACTTTCCCTGTGGGCAGCATAGTGATGATAACAGTGCCTACTTCAGGACTGTTCAGAGGCTGAAATAAGATAAATGCATGTAAGCATTTTGTACAGTATCTGGCACATAGTTAGCTGTGATGAAGCTTTGAGTTGCCTTTTTAATCCATAATAAAGTAGAACCAAGTTGGCTATAACTTAGCAGGAGTAAACAGTAAACCACTCAGACTTAAAATAGGTAGAGAATGTGAGATGGAATTAGACTCAGGCCAGTGTTAATGTAATACTTGGACAAGAGAGTGCTCCCTTGCTCTAGCCATGAAGATAATGAGATACACCGTATTCTTAATGCATTTTTGTTCTTCTTAGATATCAGGGTACGTTCCATATGTAGTCAGTCCATATGTACTCCAGCATATAGTATCACCAAGTGTTAGCTTGGAACATCAATAGATGATATTTCTGTTATTTATTCTGTTATTTATTGAGAAAGGTATTTGAAGCAGAGTGGCTTTTAGTTTCCATTTTAGCCATTTCTCAATTCTAAAATAAATTTCAATAAGTATGAAAATCTCATTTGATTTTTAAAATTTTGTTCTTTGTGTTTAGTAAAAAAAGTGTCATCAATTTTTTTCATTTTTACAGTATGTAATATTGTCATATCATGTTTTATGAAATTACAACAATCTAAATTAAAGAACTAGTGTATTCCTTATAAAATTGTACACAGTATCTTCAAAACAGGAGTAAGAAGCTGGATATTCAGGATCTGGGATCCTCTGAAACTAGTTGATCTCGATGTGATTTCTCCCTTGTCAAAACCCAAACCAAACCAAACCCACTTCTGTCAAGTCATTTTACCTCACAGTGGCCCTATAGGACAGAGTAGAACAGCCCCATAGGATTTCGAAGGCTATAATCTTTTTGGAAGCAGACTGACACATCGTTCTCTCACAAAGCGGCTAGTGGATTTGAACCAGCAACTTTTCAGTTGGCAGCTGAGTGCTTGACCCTTCTGTCTTGCCGGATCACCTTAATTTGGTTCATATTTGAAGAATAGTTGGTAAGTGCTTAATGGCGTAGTGGTTAAGTGCTCTGGTTGCTAACCAAAAGGCCAGCAGTTCAAATCATCCAGGTGCTCCTTGGAAACTCTATGGGGCAGTTCTGCTCTGTCTTCTAGGGTCACTATAAGTCAGAGTTGACTTGAGGGCAGTGAGTTTAATATCCCAGCAGCATTTGGACCCTGCTTTTTTGTTTTTCTATCTCTCTGGCTTTTCCTCAGCCTCCTATGACTGCAGTTTCATCTTAGTCTGACTGTTAGATGTTCAAATTCTTCAGGGTTCTTACCTACAGATTCTATTCTGTTGACTATCATTAGAAGAATATCAAATAAATTAATGGATAGATGGATGGACAAATGATGACTTAATGGCTAAATGAATGGATAGAGAGAGAAAGTAAGAAAAATCAATGAGTTGAGGACCAGTTTGCTTTGGAATATAAAGGCAGAACAAGATGCGTGATTTGTCTCGGTAAAAAGTTCAGAATCTTACTCCCTTCACCAGTAACCCTTCTGCAGTGGCCACCTTACCCTTCAGATTTCAGCTTAGATCAGCTTCTTTGGAAGGCCCTCTCTGGTACCTGTTGTCCTGCTCCACATAAGGTTAGGTCTGTATTACACGTTTCAATAGCACCTTGTACCTTCTCCCTTAGAAATACATACCATCCTTAAAAAAATTTATTTTCTGTGAGGGAAGGACAATGTAATTTGTATAATCCGCTTACGTCCGATTCTTATTACAGTGCTTGCTTTGCGTAGTAGGCATTCAGTTAATGTTAAGTAAGTTAGTGAATCAATGAATTGAACCATAGTTTGTCAGAGTTGAAAGGAATATCAGAGATAACTCTGGAATCATCATTGAAAGATACACTGTAAACCTCCCAGAGTAAGGGGAACCTCATTTCTCTTGCCACCTGAAACTGAGCAATTTTTTAATTTCCTCTGTGATGACTGGAAACCCTGGTGGTGCAGTGGGTAAGTGCTGTCACTCCTATGGCTATGGCTGCCGACCAAAAAGTCCGCAGTTCAAATCCACCAGGCCTTTTTTGGAAACTGGGGCAGTTCACTCTGCCTATAGTCTGTATGAGTTGGAATTGACTTGACCATGACATTTATTTATTTTTTGTGATGACCGGGAGTTAATTAGGAGTGAAAACAACAACAGAAAAATAATTGCCACAGTTGAGGCCTTGGCTTTCAGTGAGGTCTTAGTCCCACACGCCTGTAAAAAAAAAATACAGGTTGCTATCCAGTTGATTCTGACTCAGTGGTCATCCTACACGTAACAGTAGAATTGTGCACCAGAAGGTTGGCAGTGGTTGAGTTTTCAAAAGTAGATTATCAGGCCGTTCTTCTAAGGTGCCTATGGGTGAAGTTAAACCACCAGCCTCTCGCTTAGCAGCCTGGTAGCTGAGTTGATAACAGTTTGCAGCACTGTGGGACTCTGCTACACTCTTAGGTTCTGTTCTAGTCAGTGAGTGCTGCTGTAACAGGAATACCCATAGAGTAGATGGCTTTAACAAAGGAAAGTTTATTCTTACACAGTCCGATAGATTACAAGTTCAAATTCAGGGTATCCACTCCAGGGGAAGGCTTTTCCACTTGTCGCAGCTCAGGAGGAAAGCTGGTATTGCATCGGTCTTTGTCCAGGGAACATCTTGGTGCAGGAATCTTGGGTCTGAAGGAGGTGCTTTTCTCCCAGTGCTGCTTTCTTGATGGTGTGAGGTTCCCTGCTCTCTGCTTGCTTCTCTTTCCTTTTCTCTCTCGTAGGATGAAAGGATTAAGGGTGGGGCCAGCTATGCTCCAGGGAAAGTCCCTTTACAATGGAGCAGGGAGGTGATGCTATGAAGGGGTTTACAGTCCCACTCCAATCCTTTAAACATACAGCACAGTAAAATCACAAAATGGAGGACAGTCGTAGAGTACAGGGAATCACATGGCTACACCTGTTTTGGGGGGACATTATTTCAATCCATGACAGGTTCTAATCATGTGACAGTTTTGGCTTACGAGGCTTCCTGTCCAGGGAGGCTGGAGGAATTACATCTGTTACCTGTTTTTGTTAGCTTTAATAGCCTTCAGAAGTTTTTCCTGTGAGGTCTTACTAACAACTCTGTGTAGCTATAATTGTTTTTTAATTGCATCAGTAGATCTTCAGTACTTTGTATTTCCTTCACTAGTAAGTATTATAGAGTCGAGATTTTTTGTTTCATAACACAATTGTGTGGTTACCCAGTTACCAGGAGTTAATTCTTCCCTGTAACATGACCTTGGAGTGTTGTGAAAATGAATGCTACTTATTTATCAACTATTTTCTTACACTGAGTATCCCCAGAGACAAAATATTGCTTATATTGCAGCTAATTTGTGGAGTTCTTTTAACAACATAATTTTAAAGTTGTTTATTAATTTTTAAGCTGTGTACTAAGTATTCCACTTCATGCAAGACCGTAAGATAGGATTCCTGCATAAAACAACAGAACATTTTAATGAGGAGATAAGACTAACAAATATGACAGATCAGAAAAATCAATGCTAATCTGTGAAACTATAAACAAACAAAAATGTTTCAGAAAAACTACAGCTACAACTGTTGTACAGCTGCAAAATGATTCTTAGTAAAACAGTGTTGTTTCATTTTTAGGACATTCCTCCTCCAAGAAGGCAGAAGATTCAGCAACTAGTAAGTATTAAGCATTTCTTTATTTAAGAAAAATACGCAGATTTGAGTTATATGTAATTTGGCTGTCCCATGAACAGTATCTTGCTCTGATATGCAAGGTGTTTGCTCTGTTATTTATTTTAGTATAAAAGCAAAGAGCCAAACCTTTTGCTGTTGAGTTGATTCTGACTCATAGTGACCCTCTAAAACGGTACAAGTACTCCATAGGGTTTCTAAGGAGTGCCTGGTGGATTTCAGCTGCTGACCTTTTTGTTAGCAGGCAAACTCAACACTACACCACCAGGGTTTCTGTATAAGATGAGAAGAAAATTGTAGAAAAAACACTGAAAGTGTATGATTTATTCCCTAGTTAAGAACATTTAAAAGTTTAATTTCAAGCATATAGAGCAGGAAAAATATTTTTCAGTAAATACAAGGGAAATGCATTTGCATTTTATATTAACGAATTAGGGAGGAGAGAGGGATGAGGTTGGAATGGAAAAAGAACTGGGAGGGGTAAAGATTTCAGGAGTGTTGCTAATATTGTACCAGTCTAAGTGATCTCAGTATTTACTTGATTCTTTGCTTTTACCAGATTGGATAAAAACAGAGTGGGTTTCACTGAGTCTTTGCTGCATGTTTTATTACTTTTTTCTTGTCACATACTAAAAAGTATTGACAGTGACTTACAAAAATAGATACAGTGAGTTTTTTTTTTTAAAGTAAAGATACCAGAATAATGAAAAAGTAGGTATAATACCAAAGTAAAGCTAGAAGTAAAATTAGGTACAGTTTATCCATGAAGTCTAGCCTGATTGCATCGGTAGACCATGAGTTTCCTACAGCTGTTCCTAACGACCAAGGCAGAGAGGGAGACCACCAGGAGAGTGACAGAGTGTACCAGTCAGATAATAAAGAATTTGGAGGATATGCAGATTCCTCCCTGGCCTAACAATAAAGTATAATTCAATAGCATTTCTAATTTGTGTTATAATACCTGGATTTATTTTGTAGAAATTTAGAAACTTGAAAATTCTAGGCTTACTTGAAAGATTATAGGTTTAAGAATGAAATTTTTCTGATTTTAAATATATATTTACTGTGGTGACAGTTTTAAAATGTTTAAAACTTCTGATTTTAAATATATATTTCTTGTAGAAAACTCAGTTATTCCCAAGCCTACAACTCAAATATAAACATCAGTAATATTTTAGTATAATGCTTAAAGTGGAAATTTTATATGTTTGACAATCAGAAAAATACATATTTAGATATTTACTGCTTTAAAAGTTAATGGGTAGGCAGGTGTAAGTAGGAGGTATTTATTCCTTTAGTTTAGAAATACAAGTCTTTATAAATTATTTTGCCCATATTGGTATTTTTTTTAGCATATTTAAAGTGTCCTGAAACAGTGATGCTTCCTTTCTCTCCATGCGAATCTTGATTTATCAGTAGCTCTGTCTCGGAAAGTGGGTATAGTGATATTTCTAGAACAGGAGCATGAGGCTGAGAGACAAATGCTACCTGGGATGAAATAGTAGATATAAAGACTTAAACAAAAGTGTACAGACACTAACATGGAAAAGTTGATTTTGGTTTCATGGCCATTTCCAATAATAATGCACTGCAGTGAAAAATGTGGGACTCAATATTTGGTGTTATGAAAGCCTATGTGGAAATAATGCTTGTATTTAATGTGGAAAAAAAAAATCCTACTTTTCCCATTTTTTGATTGTTAAACAATCTTGTAGGGAAAGTTCTTAACACATTCATTTAAATGCATGCCTTCATTCTTTTTGTTTTCCCTCCCTGTGAACGCCTACCCAGGCCTCTGAATTCTCCCCAGCCTCCCAAACAGAGCTTCAAGTCTCCCCTCTTCTCTATCCTCAGTAGGTCACACAGTTGTAAGAGAGGGGAGAAGATTGTACCCAAGCAGAGACTCTTAGTTTGGCTTTGGAAGAAAAGAACAGGTCACCGCAGAGTGTCCTATTGTTTGGCAGCCAGAATGCGGCTTATCTTAACGAGTTACAAGGAGGGCCAGTTGCGTTTGTGGCCTCATCCTAGAAAAAGTCGTGCATGCCTCACTGCTGACTATTACTGTGGTCAGCTTTAAGGTACTCCCCGTGGGAAGCTATGCTCTGTGTTCAGGTTTTACATATCACACCTTAAAGGTGACGTTGAAAACATGAAACAGGTCGAGAACAACCAAAGTGTTGAAAAGTACTACGTTCAAACAAGTTTGGTCCAGTTTGACCCCCATTGAGAATTTGTTTTTTACCTCCAGGTATACTGAATCAAGATCCCCAGGTAGTTCTTGACTTTAAACCATGCAGTGTTCACTTTTTCTGTTCAGATGACTGCCTCTTGATTTATGTACAGATTCCTCATGAGGACAATTAAGTGTCTGGGAATTCTTTGTTAGGATCCACATGGATCTGTAGGAATCACCTGCATATCTTCTGAAAATGTAGATTCTGATGTGGTTTATCTGTGATGGAAATGCAGATTGTCGTCAAGGAGTGAAACCAACACCAGTTCAAAGCTCTGGTTGAAAGAAGTAGAAATTGTGTGATAGGAAGAATGTTGGAGGAACTGTGGATGTTTAGCTCATAGAGGAGTGAAGGAATGAGAGGAGAAGGGGAGGTGGGCATGGAAACTAGATAGTTGCAAGACTGCTACACAGTAAACTTAATTTTGGTGACTGATTAGCTGAACCAGAGTCTATGGATAGAAGAGACCAAATTTTGCCTTGATTTAAGGAAAAACTTGTCAATTAGAACAGTCTGGAAAGAGGAATGAGCTGTCCTAGAAAGCAGTAAGGTATTCAAGCATAAATTGGACAGCCACTTGTTATTGGGGTGTTGCAGTAAGAGGTTCATTGAATAAGGGTTGGATTAAATGACCTCACAGTTCTCCTTCCAACTCAGAGTGTCAGTGACTCAAATTCTGATCCACAGACGCCAGTAATTACTTGTTGTATTTGATGCAAGAGTATCATTTTGTAGTGCCCATTCTTCCAACTTTCATTTCCTAAGCAACACCACTGCCACCTCTGGCAGTTTGTAGAGATTATCAGGAATGATGTGCAGTTACTGTCACTTTCAAGAAAGCTGGATTTTTTTAGCTGATTTTATTTGTATTTTATTGTGATTAAGTGAAAGCTTACAGTCCTAGTGAATTTGCCGTATAAAACCCTGTACATACATCTCTATGCAGTTCTAGCAGCTCTCCCAACCTGTGACAGCACATTCCTCCTCTCCACTGTGTACTTCCCGTATTCATTCAACTAACTCCTGTCCCCTCCTCTACACCCTCTTATCTCATTCCTGTAGCTTACCTGCTGCTCCAACAGCCTCGTGTCTCATAGTCCAGGGCAGTTTTGTCTGAAGAGTTGTCTTCAGCACTGGCTTCAGCTCTAGGCTAGGAGCAAGTCCAGGGCCCATGTTCTTAGGGGACCCTCCAGGATGTTGGACCGTCAGGTCTGGTCTTTTAATTCTTGATCTGTACTCCCATTTTTCTCCTGCTACGTCAGGGAGTCTAGGTTGTGTTGCCGTCAAGGCAGCCGGTGGTGGCTGGGTACCATCTAGTTCTTCTGTTCACATGTTGATGTATCTGTGCATTGTATGGCCCCTTCTGTCTCTTGGGCTCGTATTTCTTTCCTGTCTTTGATGTTCTTTGTTCTCCTGTGCTCCAGGTGGCTTGGGACCAGTTGATGCTCCTTAGATAGTAGCTTGCTAGCTTTTAAGGTCCCAGATGCCACTCACCAAAATGGGATGCAGAACATTTTCTTAAAAGAAAATTCATTAATGCCAGTTGACCTAGATGTCCCCTGAAAGTATGGTTTCCAGACCCCCTGCCCCTGTTAATTACTTTGACCTTGGAAATGTTGGGTTGTATTTAGGAAACCTCTTAGCCCTTAGTATAGTCCAGCAGTATTGATCTCCCTTCTACTGTGTGCTGTTACTTCCTTCGCTTAACCCAATTCATCTGCTATCTTATCTGTGAAGACCCATCTCCCACCCCTCCCTGGTAATCATCAGAGATTATTTTCTTCTGTGCCTAAACCTTTTACTGAATCCTCATAATAGTGGTCTCATACAATATGTCTTCCAGATGACTCCATGTTATCGAGTGTTTCCTAAGATCATCATTGTTTTTCTCATTGCATAGTATTCCATTTTGTGAATATACCATGGTTTATTGATCCATTCATCTGTTGATGGGCACCTAGATTGATTCCATCGTTTTGCTTTTGTGGACAGTGCTGCAGTAAACATCCATGTGCATGTGTCTGTTCATGTGACAGCCTTTATTTTTCTAGGGTATATTCCAAGCAGTAGGATTGTTGGATTATATGGAATTTCTATTTCTAGCTTTTTAAGAAAATGCCAAGTCAATTTCCAACTTGGTTGCCCATTTTACTTTCCCACCAGCAGTGTAGAAGAGTAAGGAAGCAGGATTTTATAGACTCATGGAGTTGTAAGGTACCTGAAAGATTAGTCTAATTGTGTGGACTTGATTTTTTTAGGATATTTGGCCATTTTTTCAGTGTGTGGTATTTCAGAGAGGGTTGCTTTATAATGTTATTCTAAATGTATTTAGCAAAACTGGATTGTCTGGTATCAAAAACTTGTATAGGAAAGCTGACATGTGGAAAGTACTCTTGGGAGGGAACAAGAGAACAGGTGGTTGTAAGGTGCTTTGAAATGAGCATCAGAGTCTTCTCGTCTTTGCTGGGTTTCAAAGGCTTGTAGGTTTTCTCTGACAGTATTAACAATGTAACACTACAGTAGTAGCTTTATTGAGCCTATTTAGGGTTTCCATACTTTGCTTACTTGATGCTAGTTGTTTCCATAATAATAAGAGTAGGGGAATTTTCCTATTCATGTTCTCAGTTTGGGACACTTGCAATTCCAATGCTGGCTGTTTTTCAATAGGGCTGTAGTTCCCAAGACCTTATAATTAACTTTATTGACATCATATGTAGATCATTAGAATTGTAGCCTTTTTTTACATTTTTTTGCCATTTTTGTTAGAATTTGTGCCAGAATAGATTAGTGAGTTAGTACCAAAGTTGAGACGTGCATGTTGATTAAAGGATCAAAGTCCAGCAGATGAAAAGCTAGAACCACTGGGGCAAACCAGCAATGTTTTATTTTTGTGTTGTATTTATTAACTAAGGTACATCGTGTATCAAAGACCTAATTTGTGTCATTTTCTTTTTAGCCTAATGATCATTACTGGAGAAGAATTTTTTGCTAATGCAGTGCTTTGTGGAAAGTGATTCTATTTACTTATAATACATTTTGAATATTTTATAATTTTTCATTGACTAGCGTAGAATGATCCATGTGAAACATGGCTATTGTGATATTTTCACAATGGAAGTATATTTATTGTTTTTACTGATTTTAAAAGTAGTTCATGCTCATTGTTTAAAATGCATCAATTTGGAGATGTTTAAGATAGAAAATAAATGTGTTCCAGGCCCACAGGTAATATAATCATTGTTAAGTTCATTTGGTCCTTACACATTTATAATAGGTATGTAAATCTATATGCATGTGTGTGTGTATTCCAGTTTGTTAAAGACTTGCTTATGTACATACATACACACACATTTGTAAATATGTGAGGACTGCCAGTTAGGTTCGAGAACTCATCCTAGAAAAAGTGCTACATACCTCACTGCAGAATATCACTACAGTCACCTTTGAAGTACTCCCTTTGGGAAGCTGTGCGCCAATGCCACCACCTAGTCCACCCTTCAAAACAATTTGGGAACTGTTTTTGTGGAATGGTCATCAGAGCTGTCATCGTATTACCCTTAATGTCCTGAATGTCATCAAGATGTCTTCCTTTCAATATTTTCTTTATCTTCGGGTAAAGAAAAAAGTCACTGGGGGACAGATCAAGTGAGTAGAGAGAGTGTTCCAATACAGTTACTTGTTTACTGGCTAAAAATTCCCTCATTTTCCCCAAAGTATTGCATTAGCAAAAAATTCCTCTCAAGTAGTGATCACTAGGCTAAAAAGAAACTGACACAAATTAGGTCTTTTAAGTTTGTAAACTTGCCACCTTTCCACTGTGAGCAGTGGTCATTCCAGAAGGAGTTCCAGAATTGCGTGGAAGAGTGGACTAGGTGCTGGCACTGGTGCATAGCTTCCCAAAGGGAGTACTTTGAAGGTGACCATAGTGATATTCAGCAATGAGGTATTAGAAAAATTAAGTTTGCAGACTTAATTGTTGAACCTCGTAATTTGGATTATACTATATATACTTTATGTAATGTTTAGAAATCTTGATATATAATGGATATTGTGCCATGATGATGCATATACAGATATGCTGAAGTTTTGTTTTTGTTTTTAAACAACAGCTGTATAGTATTTATTTAACCAGTCTCTAACCCCTAGTAGAAGCCCTGGTTGCTCAGTGGTTAAGAGCTTGGCTGCTAACCAAAAAGTCAGCAGTTTGACTCTATCTGCCACTCCTTAGAAGCCCTGTGGGGTAGTTCTGCTGTGTCTCTAGGGTCACTGTGAGTAAGAGTCGGCTTGACAGCATTGAGTGTGGTTTAATCCCTGATAAATGAGGATTTAGGTGGTTTTGTTGTTATTATAAAATAAGCATCTTTGTATGTATATCTAAAGTACTTATTTATTCTAGGTAACTAAGTTGCTAAAAGCAACACTGATTTGTCAAAAGTTATGTGCATTTTAAACTGATGTATATTATTGGATTTTTTTTTTCAAGAAATAGATTTACAGAATTTCAACTCCCAATAGTGTGTGAGTGCCTGTTTCTTCATTAGACAGCTTACTTTAATTAGTTAATATGCACTAATTTCAAAAATATGTGACAGATTTCTTTTTATATTTTAGCTCATCTTACATTCTAGTTTGGTTCTTAAGGACTTAATCCTTTCTACAGAAAGCATAAATGGCTTTTGTATGACAATTAAAAGGAGGAATACTAAAAGAGATAATTGAGATAATCTCCTAACAATAATTGATATTAAAATTGCTACTTTTAACTCAGTGTAACTTGACAGGTTAATGTGAGACTTTAAATCTGTGGTATTCTTGCTGAGACATCTTTGTTGTCTCTTATTTAGTTAGTTTTAAACAGAATGTATTGCATCTTGGAGAGTGAATTACATGTTTCAAATAACCATAAAAGTTGAAGCTACTGTAGTTATTTTCAAAGTTATGTTAATTACAGTGGTGGGTAGTTCAAAATATGTTTTAAATATAGTACTCACTTTTTAAAAATCTCTTTAAAATTAATAGGAAACTCTGATGAAGAAGAAAGTGCTTCAGAATCTGAACTTTGGAAGGGTCCACTCCCAGAGACAGATGAAAAGTCACAGTAAGTCCTGATATTAATGGATGATGCATGTCCTGTAAGTCAGTTTAGGGAGCTGTGACCAAGCTGCTTTGATAGTAGTCAATGAAAAACTTGAACATCATGAATGTCTGTTTAACACCAGAGACCACCTGACCTAGTAAAGTTGGAGCTTATTCGCAGCCATTGTTTCTGGCTATAAAGAGCGAGTTTATCTAGCTTCATGTCAGTAAGTCAATCTTTTAGCAGCTTGCCTTAACAGATTACCTTCTGGTCGTTGGTAAGATTGCTTCAAAGAAGGGCTGTTGTTAGCTTCCAAAGCAGCCGATTCTGTGACATTCTCATTGTCCAAAACTCTCACCACAGAACCCCCTTGAAAATTTATATGTGTGTAGAAGTTTGCTACATAGCCCTGGTAGCACACAGTGGTTAAAACAGCGGACTGCTAACCAGAAGGTTGGTGGTTCAAAACCACCAATGGCTCCATAAGAGAAAGGAGTGGCATTGGCCTTCTGTAGAGCTTTATAGCCTTGGAAACCCTGTAAGTCAGGATCGACCTCACGGCAATGAGTTTGGGTTTGTAAGTTTACTTGGCAATGCCTACCTTATTCATCAAAAGACAGATAACTCCTTGTTCCCTGCCATGGCATCGGACAAGGAAATACTGTCTGGGTATAGGCTGGAGTTTTATCATATATTGGGACTTGTCATATACTAGGATATTCACCACTTGAACTTAATTAAAAGAAGATAAAGTAATAACTGCTACATAGAGTTTATTGAATATTAAATGAAATAATATAAAGCGCCTGATAACACATATATACTCTAGGAAGGTGTTCAGTAAATCTCAAGTACCATTCTATTATTCTGTATGCATATGGGTTCATAATAGAAAGAGACTTGTTGAATTGATCATAAAATCATTAGTTTCAGCTTATTGTAAAACACCTGCTAACTGTATGATATGGTCTCAGTGTAATAAAATTCAGGTGTATTAAAAAGATCAGCTTATTCTGTACCTCTAAGATGAAGTTTTTCTGTGACTTGAACCTTTTGTCCAGCCAAATGAAGAATTTCCAAATCTACGGTCATTACTGATCAGATTACAAAAAATTCCTGCTATAGTTAAAATTAACTAAGCTGTCAGCAATGTAACTCTCTCTTAAAGGAAGTTATAGCTGAAAAGGACAATAGGTTTTAGAGCTCAGTGCACCTTTTTGGGCGATAAAGATATATGAGTGAGTCCTCAGAAGGCTTTCATAGTCCAGACGTCTTTGTGACCTTGTAAAGACTTGACTTTGACCAAGTACTGAACACCTGAATCCACACAGGGATTCAACCAATTTAAGTTCTTAGTGCAATTTTAAAACTACTTCACTTTGTTGCCATGGTAATACAAAGGGACAATAAAACAGGAAATATAAAATTGCAGATGATTCTTAAATCAGCTTTATTCTGTAATTAATTTTTTTCTTCAAGTTTGAGCAGCATGGTTTTGGTGACTTTATGCAGTCACCATCATATAAAGCCAAAAGATGAGGCCGCATTGTGAACATCTGTCCTAAAAACATTTTCTAAAAAGACAGGTAGGCTGCCCAACTTGATTGTCCAGCTTGATCCTCTGTTCCCAGAAAAAAGAAAAGGAATTGTGCATTCATTTGCACAACAACTCTATGAGGGAGTCTATTTTGTAAGCAAACTGAGCCCAGAGAAGTTAAGTAACTTGCTTGAAGAGCTAATAAGGAACAGGGTTGGGACTTTAAAAAACCAACTTGCAAGTCCAAGCTATTTTTATTGCACCACTGTGGCTTTTAGTATTAGCATTTATTTATGTTGTTAGAAGTGCCATTGAGTCCATTTCTGCTCATGGCAACCCCTGTGACCCAGGAGAACTGCCCCACAGGTTTTGTAGGGTGCGCTCTTTGATGGGAGCCCACCTCCAGATCTTCCTCCTGAGGAGTTCCTCTGTGCGTTTGATTTGCCAACCTTTTGATTAGCAGCTGAGTGCGTGACCACTGTGCTGCATTCATTTAGTACCCTAAAATTTCCATACTAGTTTAGTGTATTATGATCTAAGAACATCTCCTTTCAGAGTTGTATTCTTTGTTTCCAATAAAATGTTTACCGCTATAAATAACGTCATATATTTGCTATTCTCAGAATAATAGAAAATGGCAGCCCACCAAGTTTGCCCATTCTTATCTGATAACATCTTTCCTAGGAGTAAGACTTGTGTTTTCTCATAAAAATAGTTTCTTTGACCTCCATTTGTTGATCAGGTTATATGTTTGAAATGAGAATGAACAGAGAGGGTATAGTATCAACCAAAATACTGAAAAGAAGCAATAACATCTCAAAAAAGACTTCAAAATAAAATCCCATGTCATAAATTGGGGGAGGGGGGGATGTGTCAACATAGAAATTATTTTAATTTTGATCAATGTGAGTATACTTCTGATTAGTCTAGAATTTCAGCATTATTTGATAGCTGAAGCATGGAGATATGTTGGTATATAGAGGAATCAGCCAATATATTGAATTAAAACATTTATTAGTGTCATATAATGTGTCACCTAGTAATTTTTTTTACTCTAATTATTGATCTTAATCACTGTATACTTTTTTCTTTAATAGGGAAGAAGAATTTGATGAGTATTTTCAAGATTTGTTTTTGTGAGACATAAGAGAAGCCTACATTTCTTAATGTGAATGTACACTTTGAAACTCTTTTATGAAATTTTATCAGCAAGTTCCAGGGTGAGTGGTTTGTCTTTGGAAATAAACATTCAGGTGCTCTGAAGATGGCAGATGCTTTGACAGTCCGTTAGTTCTGTGGAACAGATCACCGTACAGTTTGGTGCAGTGCAATCCGTGAAGCCACATCAGAACACCAACTCACTTAAAAACCCGATACATGACTTTCAAAGTACTGTTTTCCTGAGTAGCAGAATAGCCAAATAGTTTAGGACATGTAGAACATATCTTTAAATTCTGTGGAAAGGAGAAAATTTTATGCTTTCTTTTCCCCCTCACATTTCTTTTAACTTTACAGAAATTCCGCCATTAATAAAACCATGTGATATAGTCTCAAAAGTAGAATCAGAAGATTGCTGGTGAGGAGAATCCCCAGGAGAATACCAAGTTTTCCATTACATTTCCTTGATCTTGAATGTGGCTATTTGTTAGGAAAAAGTGCCAATAAAGTGCTAGGTTGCATTTGGCTTCTCCTTAACAATGGGGAATCCCTGAAGAGAAACACAAATTGGAGAGCAGTGTTGAGACTGGAGAAATTTCTTCCTCCGCTGTAAACCCACAAATCACATATTTTTACCCATCTTCTTTGCCTGCTCTAAAGTTCTGAGAATCAGGCACACACAGTGTTTTCTTAGAGTCTTTCCAGGTAGTATATTCTCTACAGTCATTGATCTTCTTGGTTTTTTCAGACTAAAGTATACAATGAAAAGGACAGTAAGGCCTCTTTACCGCGAGAGCATGGTCTGTGTGATGAATCAGTGGGGATGGCTCGTAATAACAGAATTATTGATTTGGCTAAGTCTCTTTAAAAATAGGCTTATACAAACCTACTTTTATGGTAAGAGTAAATTTCTTTTAGAAATTTCTGATTCTGTACATTTGTGAATAGAGGAAATAGAAGCAGTTGGTCCAGACTTCCCCTTAGCTACCTAGACTCCCAAATAACACAGCATGGAGAAGGCCCAGCGTTGATAGGGAGTCCGAGATGAGAAGGAAGAGGTGTATGAGGAGCACTTTTCCCATCCCTCGAGGTCTTTTCACTTGGTTATCTACAGTGCCGTTTCATCAGGAGCTTGTGGTCTGAATAGTGATTCCGTTGGTCCTATATTTTGTAAATTTTTTTGGTTGATGGTCTCCCTTCCTCAGTTTAAATTACTAGGATTATTGAGGGTTCCACCAAAAATGTAAAATAGATGATGTCTTTAAGCTCTTTCCTTCTCTCTTCACATTGATAACCCCTCTGGTAAGCACTTTTTTCCATGACCACTTATTTCTGGCTGCCTTTTTTTTGGCTTGTGTTTCTCTTGGTGCCTTCTCACCTCTGCCTCTTAAGGGAGTTTGTTATAATTAAATCTGATTTTTCAGTTTGTGGGTAATTTACTGTATAGTAAATTAATAACACAGGGACCAAATGAGGCCCCAGTAGTCTGAAGTAATGGATTTGTTTCTGAAATTTGAGTGCCCAGGAGAGATTAGAAAGATAATCAAACAAGACTGTATGCATAGTTTCTCTTGGATGAGTTTGCATATATGGATATACTTACGTACAGTGATATATTGTAAAATATAACTTTTTAACTTGGCATCTCCAGCATACCATGGGCATATTTCAGGAAATACAAGGAATCTTAAAATCTCTCTCTCTCTCTGTGTGTGTGTGTGTGTGTGTATTTTGAGGAAAATGCCCATAGCTTTCATCAAATTTTCAATAGAATGTATTCATTTAAGAAAAAAAATTTATAAACAGCTACATAGAGGAGACTTGTGGCTTGGTGAATAAGAGAATATATAGAAAATTATCACAGCATTCCTAATTATTTTATTGAAGATATACTACTTTAAGTACCATTTTAAAATGGATTGATTGCCATTAAACTGAAAAATAAAAAAATTAGTGTCATATTTTAAAATGGTTGGTATCAGAGAGATTTTTTTTTTTAAAAAATAGTTATTCAGTAATTTAACAGATATTTACCAGGTGTCCATTATGTGTGAGCTGCTTGATACTCCTTGGTCCAGAAATACATAAGACTAAAGGAATAAGTTTTTTATGCGGTTTCAAAAGGTCCTAGGAGAGGTGTTTCAAAATTATTCTAAGCAGTAGAATGAAGGGAGTGCACCCACTTACCCAGGGCGACAGCTGTAACAGACTACAGTCATTTGGGTGTATACACCAAGTGGTCTTTTCTCCCAGAAGGTGTCTTGTTAACGTACTGTCATTCCTTATTTATGCTTGTTTCTTTTAACATTTATTGAAAATAACATTCATTCATATTTACGAAGTACCTACCATTGGCCAGGCACTGTTCTAGGTGCCATAATAGAGCTATGGATAAAAGACAAAAAGACTCTCGTGAAACTTAAACATTCTAATGTGAAAGAAGCAATTTTATAATTCTTAGTACCTAACCTGTAAAAATACAACAAAAGGTGATTTATTTCTTGACTACTTGAAATCAAACCGTATCTTATGCATAATAAAACCTTTGGGATCCATAATGAACCAGTTTGATTGATTAAAATGTAGATTTCCTTTGACAAGAAAAGCTATGGCACATGATGTATGGTGTAATTATTGGGTCTGTTTTCTAATGTAGACTATTCTTAGGGGTAAGTAAAGAAGAAATCTTAAATGTTTCTGATACCCATAGATACAGCATGTAGGGGAAGTAGTTCATTGTCCTTTGTCTCTCTCAGCAGTGGAATATTTGGATAGTTCTCTTAACTGTTTTTGAAGTTTTGTCTGCTAATGTCCTCCCAACTGCTTTAGATAACGAAGTTCTCACACAGTCATATCACATGAATCTTAATGTGTATTTATCAGTTGATTTAAATTGCATTTGGGTTATCCAAGTACTGACATATCCACTGACAGTTTTATCGTTGGGCAGAATAGTTCTGAACATTAAAAACATAGTTATACCTAGCAAAATAATTTATTTCAGACTTTGGTGGTGATGGTTGAGTTGGGGGAGCAGGTCAAAGACGTAGTTTTATTAACTGCCAAAACTGGCGTGGTATTTACACTTCCACTATCAAGGGTAAAAAGTAGAGGAAATAGATAATACTAATTTCAGAGGGAGAATACCATTTGTCATCCTTTTTTCAGTTTGTTTTCTGTACTGTAGTTATGTACTGTGTTTCTTTACATTAAGATGTGTTGATGAAGACTTTAGTTCAGGAAGGAGTTTGAAGTGTATGTTGTTAAACACTGTTGAGTCGGTTTTGACTCATACCAACTCGATGTGACAGACTGGGATTGCCCCCTGGGATTTTCTTGGCTGTAATCTTGATGGAAGATCACCAGGTCTTCCTTCCACAGAGCAGATGGGTGAGTTCAGACCACCAGCCTGTGGGTTGGCGGGCCACTGCTTAACCATTTGTACCATGCATTTATTAAAAGGAGTGTTATTTTGTAAAGAATTTGTGATTAGTGTCAGCATTGTGTATTTTTAATTAAAAACCAGTTGGCACCATAAATGCACCCGTTTTTCTCTTATTTTGACTTTTTTGAACTTTATTTTATCCTCAGAGTTGTTGGGCCAGCAGTATTTTCTCTTTATGGTACCATGGGTCAGCTGACTTCTCTGAAGATCATCTTTGTTAAACTTGATAGTTGACTGAATGAAATCTGCTGAAGCTCCTGGAGTGTTTTCTATTTTTCTTTGGAAGTGCAAACAACTTTGAAATGTAGACCAGTTTGGTAGTATTAGAGCATCAGACACGTTTTGGACTTTCTGTCGTCACCCCCACCTCCTGCATCTTCGGCAGCTAGTGACAAGGGGAAAAGCAGTGTTATTGGAAGTCAGCGGGCAGCTCGTGTTTTCATTTTAACACTCCCATAATACTAGTGTCAGTGATTTTAGCCTATAGCCAGTACTAAGGGTTTAACCCCTTAAAAACTTGAATTCATACTCAGAATTTTACCATCTAAAAGATTACCTCTAATGAATCAGTTAACGTGCAGTTTCTCAAAGGAAACACTGAAACACAAATCAAAGTTTCTACAATTCTTATCTGTATGCTTTAAAAAAGAATAGTGAAGGCTTGGAAAATGAAAGAGTTGAATAAGTTAAAATCATGGGTGGACACGTATTAGACTACTTTGGACACTCTGTCAGGAGGGATCCGTTCCTGGAGAAGGTCATCATACTTGGTAAAGCAGAGGGTCAGCGAAAAAGAAGAGGACCCTCAAGGAGATGGATTGACACAGCAGCTGCAGTGGTGGGCTCGAACATACAAAGACTGTGGGCAGGATCGGGCAGTGTTTTGTTCTGTTGTACATCAGTAGGGTCATTGTGATTTGGAACTGACATGACAGCACCTAACGACCTAACGGTCCCATGTATTGGACTATATTTTTGAAGAATTAAAATTAAATTATTTAAAAATAATGTTAAATGTGAGACATTTTACATATTTGATTCAAAAAGTATGACCACATGGTATTTTTTTTAAAGGACCAGAGGTGTTTTTTCTGTTTTCTTGGTCTTATTTTACTGATTTTATTATAACCCTACCCACTGCCATCAAGTCAGGTCTGACTCACAGCGACCCTGGAGGTCAGAGCAGAACTGCCCCATAGAGTTTCCAAGGAGCGCCTGGTGGATTTGAACTGCGGACCTTCAAGTTAGCAGGCATAGCGCTTAACCCACTGTGTCACCAAGGTTTCTGATTTTATTATAGACAATATTTTCAGTTATATTTAAACTGGATACTAGATTTAATTCTAGATTTAAACTTGAAGGCTGTGGAAGACCGTGTTGCTCATTACTTTGAACCAATTCCAATGTGGCTAAAATCTGTGATGCATATATTTGAAAAATTTATATGTTTGATTGAATCAGATCGTAGTAGCACCATGGTGGAGAGCTTGTCGTTACCCAGAAGGGTTCACAGGCCGCTCATCAGGCAGTTGGAGTCTACCAGCTGTCTCTGTGGGTCACTGTGAGTTAGAATCAACTCAAAGGCAATGAGTGTTTGTTTTTTTAATCAAACTAGAATGGAGCCCCGATGACACAGTAATTACGCGCTTGGTTGACAGCCAAAAGGTCAACAATAAGAATTTGTTGTAAGACCTTTTGAGACACAGACTTTGGGACCAAACAATGAAACCCTTCATCTGTTAAGAGAGAGGCTTTTTGAAGACAGTGTTAATTAGACCCGATAGACTAACACTAACACTCGGCGGCGCTTGTTTTGCACAGTGGAGTGGATTTCCACTCGCAGCAACCCATGTAACAGTAGAACTCAGAGAATTTTCTTGGATGTAACCTACAGGAGGGAATCACCAGGCCTTTCTGCCACTTAACCATTTGCAGCATGGTCTCCTTAGATTTTAGGAGCAGGAATTACAGGCCAGGAAAAATAGCACTGTGTAAAAATATTTGGGGTATTTGTCATAGCTTGCCAGTTTTACTATACATACAGGGTTTTCTTAATTCTGGACACAATTGGAGACCTTGTAAAACCTTATGCAGAGAAGAATATTAAGTTTAGAGAAGTGAAGA
The DNA here is from genome assembly GCA_028571685.1 of Heterohyrax brucei. Classification (NCBI taxonomy): domain Eukaryota; kingdom Metazoa; phylum Chordata; class Mammalia; order Hyracoidea; family Procaviidae; genus Heterohyrax; species Heterohyrax brucei. Next base: position 39,568,357 of record CM053154.1, read on the forward strand.
AGGTTGCCCAAAATTTCATATCTAGTGCATAATACTGTGAAAAATCTTTCCTTGCTCAACTCTGATCTCACTGATTATGTGGCTTTTCTTAGTGTTTCCAAAAACTGAGTGTTCTGTGGGGATACCTCAGGGGCCACTTTGTGGAGCTGATGAAAAGCCCTGTGGTCCTCCCAAGCTCTGCTTCAGTGGAAACAACCAGTGCTGTCTGGAATTGTATAAGCTCTTGTTTGGAGGGGGAAAAAATGGAAAACCACTAGTCAATTTCTATGCATAGTAAAAGCTTATTTCCTGTTTGCAGTTACTTCTCATGCCTTTGTCACTGGAAGTTAAGCTCAGCCTGACGTCTGGCTACTTAGTTTACAAGGAACATACACAGATTCCATCTAACCTTTTTCTGTTGTGTTTCCTTCTTCCTGCTTTTTCACCTCCTCTTCAATTACCTTCATCTTTTCATCATACTCATCAGCTAGGGTTTTCCATTCTACTCTGTTATTCTGAAGACCATTCAGCATAGGTGTGATTTCTTGGTGAAATCGTGAGAACTCCTGTAAAGAATTTTAGGTCAGAAACCACTTAAACTATACACTTGATTGTAAGTACTTTCATGTGCAGAGCAGGAGTCGTTTGGAATTCTTATAATGCTCTTAGTTGTGAGGAAGAGCTTAGCTCAGTGGCTTTGAAGTTTGAGAAAGACAGCCTCTGTCTTGACTTTGCAAGTCTGTTCCTAAGGCTCAGTTTATCTGAGTTCTGTCATGCTTTATTCCACCACTGACTGAGTGATTAAGATAAAACCTCAAGCTACTTTGAAGAAACAAGAACATCCCTAATGTCTTTCCATGTGGGTGACTTTTTGATTTTGTTACACTTGGAAAGAGGAGTTCTCATCCAAATGAGTACATATTTCAAGCAAATAATTTTGTTTTCTTACCTTATATACAAAAGTACAAACAAAATCAATAAATCCAACTTGCAGCTTAGGTAGTTCATCTTTTTTGTTTCTGTCCATCATAGGCTAGAAAAAGAATAAATCCACTTAATATAGTTTTCTAAGATTTGATAAACAAAATAGATTGACTTGCACTGATAATTTAAGTAATGTATTTTGTGTGTCAAGGTCTTTACAATAGGTTGTTGCTGTAGCACAGTTCTCTCCAGATCTCCTTGTTCCCAAAATTCACTTGCAACCAGCAGTGCTACCTGCAAGTAAGAAAAGCTTGGTTCATTAAAAGCCACTTAATATAGAATTTGCATTGTATTAGTGTGAATGATATTTAAAGATATAAAATTAGATACTTGAAGTGTTTTTGTACCATATACACATAAATTTTAAAAAGATCATCTATGGATTATATTGAAATGGGAAAGAGGAACTTTTCCTCATACTTCAGTGTTCTGTGCTCATTCTAGGAAGATCTGTCTCCTAATTCCTATTGCCACCATCTGTCAACAATAAAAAGGGGATATGGGAGGAATGCAATTCCATTAAACATTATGCTTCATGCTCTAATCCCTCCTAAGTCCTTCTCTTGTCCCACTTACCCTTTAGGACCTAAAGCACCTGTGGGTACATATACAGACATGCACATACGCATTAATGCACAGCTCACGTACAGTATGAGGAGGTACAGGCGTAATTGGCATTGTTAATACCTACCAAGTTCACTGAACACCTGCTGGCTGACATCTACTGGCATGTGCCATGCTTGGCTAACAGGAATAAGACACCATCTTTTTCGTTAAGCAAAAAGCATTCTTTAAGATGCTTACAACCCAGTAAAGACAAGCCATGTGAACACTGCAGTAAATGCTATAACTCCCCGCCCCCAAGGGGAAAAAAAAAAAAAACCTTGCCATCGAGTCAATTCTGACTCAGAGTGACCCTATAGGACAGAGGACAACTGCCCCACAGAGTTTCCAAGGAGTGCCTGGCAGATCTGAGCTGCTAACCCTTTGGTTAGCCAACGAGGCCTTTAACTGCTACACCACCAGGGTTTCTAGTAAGTGTTACAGTGGTGATAATACGAGGTGGATCAACACGGAGGGAGCAAAGACAGACAACAGTAACAGAGGGAGGTGCATTTATGCTATAGCATTAAGAATGAATAGTTTGGTCACCAACTTCATACAGGAAGGGAAGAAGCGCCGGATAAGTAAAATATTACTGTCCAATCAAAAGGAATTCCTTCAAGGAAACATTTTCTTTCCAAGGCTGCTTCTGTTTGCTTTGGTCCAGGGCTTGATCAAATTACCTGTTGCCTTACTGGTACTGGTGAGTGCTTGAAAGCTTCTTACCTTTCTTAACAGAAACCCACCCCACTCCATTGCTGTGGAGTTGATTCTGATTCACAGTGACCCACAGGACAGAGTAGAACTGCCCACAGAAGTTTCCAAGGAGCGCCTGGAACTTTCAGACTGCCGACCTTTTGATGTAGCGGCTGTAGCACTTCACCACTACGCCACCAGGGTTTCCAGCAAACCAACAGGGAACCTTGATCGTAACTTCTTAAGTTTTATTTTTTGTTTTAAATGACAAACCAATTGTTTGAGAGGGCAAGTCCACTGTGATGAAAGAGAATTGCTCATAAAATATATAGCCCTACAATTGATAGCAATAATGAGATTCTGAGGGCTGCCGGATATCTTTATATGGACTTTCAGGCAGTACCTAGGCAATATTTGAAAGTGAGGCAGAAATAAAACAACCGAATTCACCTGGCTTTGTACCTCCCAGGGCTTGGTTATTGCAGACAAGTCACACGCGGTCATCATCATTGCCCTTGGAAGACAAAGAAATTTTTTTAAATAAAATTAACTACAAGCAAGTTATTTTTCTAAAAGAAGAATAAAATTCTGACTACCCACATGATAATCTCTTTTTTGGTTGGATCAGCGGTTACATATTTGATGGCTGCTTCTTCAGTTTCCATTTTCTCACAGGCATCAACAATTTTTTGAAACATAGTTCTCTTCCTAAAAAAGATACAACTGTGCAGCAGTTTTGCATATGAGAGCAGAGAAAAGGCATTTTTAAACACATGGTCTTCAGATGATGGTATTAGAATGCCCAGCAGTGGAGTCTAACAGTGGAGCATAGGGAATGACTGTGCAACCTTGGCACAGAAACAGTTCAAGGTCAAAAACAAAAAAGTATATACCATAAGAGGGAGAAAACTGGTAAATGGAAGTTCATTAAAACTAAGTGAAACTAAGTTACATAAGACAAAACAGACTGTGACATAAAGATAAAAGGCCACAGACTACGACAAGATATCACAACACATACAGCCAACAAATTAGAAACCAAAATAATATGAAAAGATATCAGTCTCACTGGTAATCAAGATAATACCAGTTTAAACAACAGTAAGAAATCAAGTCACACTCATTACATTAGCAAAAGAAATACATTTTTATACATGTCCAGATTCAGAAGATTCCAAATACAGGATAACAAAACCTCTTTCTTCTACAGTGCTGGTGGGAGTGTAAGTGGACATCACTGCTCAGGAGTGTAGTTTTACAATGTGGCATGAGATTGAAGATATGTAAACTTTACAACAATCCCATTTCTAAGTATGTACCTTAGAGGAACTCACATATGGTACTATGATATGTATTGTAGCATTGTGGGTACATTCTAAATGTCCATGAATAGATGAATGGATAAATTATAGTAATGTATCTGAATACATGGTTGAATGAACTAGATCTATACTTATCACAGAGGGTATCTTTAAAATATAATGATAACTGAGAAAAGCAAGTTGCAGAGAGATAGGTACAGTATGATACTGTTTATGGAAAAATTAAAAACAATACCATACATGGTCCGCTACAGTGTAAGAAAGGATGCATATACATCAACATCAGGATGGTGATAGCTCTGAGGGGAACAATCAAGGGATTTTTGTGGTGGGGCAGGGGCAAAATGCTCTAATGATATCACTAATGGCTTGATGTTTCTCCTTTAAAAAAGAGAGATCTAAGGCATTAGTTGAATCTGGATTATGGATACTTGAATATCCATTGTATTATTCTTAGTATCATGTTTGAAATATTTAATAATTAGATTTTTAATTAAAAACCAGAGGCACAATGTGACAAGGACTGCCCGAGTCATTAAATGTTTGGATCTTGTAATTAGCTTCCTTAGTTCTAATGCAGATTCACCACAGTACTTTATAATTCCCTTACAAGAAACTGTTGGTCAGAAGTTTGGAGTATCTGCTCCTTGGCAATTATATTTCATTACTGTAAATAGGCTAGCACTCTGTTTCATACAACCCAGAGTATTGTGAGTTAAGTTAAAGGCATCAGAATCAACAAGATTGCTCATTTCCCAGACTCGGACAGGATCAAATTCTGGAGACTGCAAAACTAAACAACAGATTCTGGGCTAAGATTTGTCACCCAGAGAAAAAGCCACCTTGTGAGGTTTCCTGGCATGATTGCTCTGGGAAAACACAAACCTTCACACATATTCTTCAACTCAGATGTCTTTGGGTGACAAACTACTTAATATTACCAAAACCAAGCCCACTGCCGTCAAGTTCATTCTGACTCACAGCGACCCTGTAGGCCAGAGTAGAACTGTTCCATAGAGTTTCCAGGGAGTGCCTGGTGGACTTGAACTGCTGACCTCTTGGTTACTGGAAATAGCACTTAACCAGTATGCCACCAGGGGAGGTTTGAAGATGATGAGATACTCAATATTAGGGGCTTACAATGTTTCCAGATGTCTAGGTGAATTTACTGCCATTTTGAGGGCATTTTACTGACAATCTTAAAGGAAAATGAGCAGATATATGTGTGTGTATGTCAGAGGGACAGAGAGACAATGGCTTTTAACTTGAATGCAAGGAACCGTTTACAGAAGGTAGAACCTCAGAGTACAAGGTAGTTCTGTGGCGGGAAGTTACATACTTACTTGAAATACAAAGCCAGGTCCGTGGCTATTATAGCAACTTCAAACAAATGAATGACTGTTTCAAACTGGCGTTTATTTAGGTTCTGGAAGATGTTTAAAGTCTGTATGAAGAGAATTTACAATGAAGTACAGTCATTAACTTGCCTTCAATTCAACAACCAGTCAGCCATGTGTGTTTAACAAAGTAAGCAAAGATTATTCTATTACAGAAAGAAGAAAAACACGGTCTTTCAATAACTTTTTTTTTTTTTTTTGCTTTCAACTTCTATCTCCTGGATATTTCCATGCTAAGTAAGGTAACTGATAAAAAATAGACACTGTTAGCAAATGTTCAGATCACCCCTGTTGTTAAGCTTTGGTAGCAAACAAAAGTATTTTCTTTCAGAACCATTTCAAAATTAATAATAGATGAAAATTTTGCTTTTGTAAGTTGTGGAGCTTTAATAAGGAATCTCTGGTAGAGGTACACTTGTTAGCCATTTAAAAAAATGTTGCTGTTGAGTCGATTCTAAATCATAGTGACTGTCGGACAGAGAGTTTTTAAACACTTGTACTATTATAATAAAGAAAAAAACCTGAGATCAGTATATGCTTTCCATTCTAAGAGCATCCCTTCTGTAAAACTCAAGTAAAATTAAACTGAAGACTTCTTTTTTCAGATAAATGGGATGCTACTTGGCAATAAAAAGGAACAACTTACTGACACATACAACAACATGAACACAGACAATGACGCAGACAAACCGTGAAGTTACTCCGTTTGAAAGAAGCCAGCACAAAAGAGTAGATAATAGTATGCCCACCTAGAGCTAATTCCAGAAAACTTAAGCTAGTTTGAGTCTAGCCAGAGGCACCTCGGAAGAAAGGCCTGGTGATCAGCTTCTGAAAAACCAGCTATTGAAAACCCTGTGGAGCACAATTCTACTCTGACACACATAGAGTCACCGTGAATTAGAATCGACTGAAGGGCTGTAGTGACGAATGGCTTATTAGTAACTGTTGGGGCCAGAGTGGAGGGAGTGAGGGATGGGAGGGGTATGAGGAATCTTTGAGGGTGACACAAGTGCTCTATTTCTTGATTGTGGAGGACCTTTTCCATGTATATAAAACTAAAAACTCATAAAATTGTATACCTGTATGTCAATTAAGTTGATTAAAAAACAAAACTCTTTACTACAGGAAAAACAAATAATCTGCATGCTATGATCCTATTTTTCTAAAATGTCCAGCCACGCTGCCTGCATATAGTCACAGAGCAGCTGTAATGGAGCTCATTAAATGTTAATGAAATATCTATTTCTGGGTGGTAAGATTTGGAGAGACTTTTTATATTTGCCTTGGAAGTTTTCCCTGTTGCTTGAATTTTTATAGTGGGTATGTATCAGTCTTAGAGGTATAAGTCATTAATTTGAAAGCTATGTAAGTATGGAAGACTGCACTGTTTTCTAAGCATTGTGCTGAAAGCATGGTATAAAGGTAGGTATGGCACACTGGGAGTGAATCTACTCCCCAACCCTGTTCCAGCCGGGCCCAGCTTGCTCAGCTAGTCTCACCTGATCACAGGTAGAGTCTACTTTTGTTCTCCCCTGACTATTAACACGGCAGTAATATTACAACTTCTGTGTAGCACACCAAAGTGCTACAAAGTGGGTAGAAGTGGCTCTATTTATTCTGATTGGGGCTCTCAGGTAAGGTGAGACCAGGGCAATTCCAGGCTGTTCTAACCTTCAGTGTGGGGACCATGACACCCATGAGAGAATATTGCCAACACATTCTTAATTCTTGATGGCCATATGCAAGACACCTAATTTCTTCTTCATTCCTTCATTGTACAAAATGAGACCACTGAGGAGGTTGAAGAGAAAGCATGAATACAATTATTATATATGAGGACAGCCAATTAAGCCTGAATTTATCCTAGAAAAGGTGCTACATACCTCACTGCTGACTGTCACTATGGTCACCTTTGAAGTACACCTGCTGAGAAGCTATGCATTGAAGACAGCACCCAGTCTATCCTTCAAAACAATTTTGGAACTATTTTTCTGGAATGGCCAACAGAGCTGTCATCATATTTCCCTAGGTGTCCTAAATGTCATCAAAATGTCTTCCTTTCAATATGTCCTTCTTTCTCACATAAAGAAAAGTCACTGGGACCAGACCAGGTGAGTAGGGAGGGGGTTCCAATACAGTTATTTGTTTCCTAGCTAAAAGCTCCCTCACAGACAACTATACAGTTAAGTTTGTGAACTTACCACCTCACCACTGTGCATAATGGCCATTCCAGAAAGAGTTCCCAAACTGCTCTGAAGGGTGGACTAGGTGCTGCCGTCGGTGCATAGCTTCCCAAGGGGAGTACTTCAAAGGCGACTGTAGTGATATTGAGCAATGAGGTAGGTGGCATTTAGAACAACTAAGTTTGCAGACTTAATTTTCAGACCTCATACCTTGTAAAGAGGTGTTTCAAATAACACCAGCATTCTGTTGTATGTCCTGAGCCATCTAATTCTGTCATTTCTATAGGACCATATAGTCTAAAAATGTATGCTCCTGCAAGTTTGGCTAACAAGCCTTCCACCTGTTTACTCAGTTTCCAGGGTGGATTTCTAGTCGGCTTAGAATGCAGGTGGTTCTAGTCCTGGCAGCAGTGAGTCCAATGCTACTGAAAGATAAGGATTTTAGTTCAACGCTTTATCACGTGAAAAACAAAAGGAGTAATGCCACCCAAATGCCACCATGGCTGCGTAAGCCCTAAGGTTTCCCTTAAAAACAAAACAAACAAGCAAAAAAACAGAATGCCATTGTCTCTCCAAAATATAAAAAGAATATCTGATGACTGAAAGTTTCCGTTGTTTTTTTTGTGTGTGTGTGTGTGTGTGTGTGTGCATGTTATTAGACTGCACAAAAACAAGTTGTGTGTGACCGCATTGCCTAGCAACTCCATTGACAAGGCTTTAAAAGTCTGCAGTCAGCAGGCTGAGTAGTATTGTAGACATATTCTCGCTAAGATGATATGGATTACTGAGAGACGATATTCCTTTACAGAAAGAATAATAAGTCTTGTTTAAATAGCCATCAAAGCCTGTTCAGACTGCTGAGTAAATAACATTAAAAAAATGAAGATGGGAAACCATAACTACAAACTGTCAAAACCTAGAAGGAAAACATAAAAGTTACTAGGATCCTTCCTATGTGAGGTATTTAGCTATTTGGCTGCAGTGTTTTTAAATATGGTTTTGTTTTAGTAAATAAATGTACAATTAAATCATATATTTGATATCACCTAATTATGATATCACATAATCTTTGGGATGTACAGAAAATTCTGGTTCAGAATTGTCCAAATCAGCACAACAAAGTGTTAACAAATTGGGCAGTAATAATTTACTCCTATCTTCCTGAATTATTGTCAATTCTCCTTTTTCTATTTGTCATAGAACAGAATTACCATTACTTTTATGATTGAATTCTGCTCCAATTCTGCATGTCAGGATTAGCAGATTTTGATTGAAAATGCAGATTCATGAACCCCAACTCCAGACAGCCCAGAGTCTGTGTGTTTAGCCCTCTCTTGTCCCACCCTGTCAGAGGAATGACTCTGAGGCCACTCATCCTAGTATCCATGTCTGGGAACCACTGGTCTAGAGTTACACGTGTACAGTGCCCTGAGCGCCTGGCAGAATTAGAGATGCCGCAGCTGGTTGAGAATGGAAGGTAACTATAAACACATGGTTGTCAGATCCAGTCCGACTCTTAGTGAGTGTATAGGACAGAGTAGAACTGCTCCGTCGGGTTTCCAAGGCTGTAAGCATCTTTACAGAAGCAGAATGCCACATTTTTCTCCTGCAGAGCAGCTGGTAGGTTGAATCACCAGACCTGTCAGTTAGCTGCTAATCATTTAACTACTGCACTACCAGGGCTCGTTAAGTTTATGATAGAAATGGAGAAAAGAGAACCCACTTTCCAGGGGGCCCCTTTACCCTAATGAGTGTGTGTAATTCTAAACAAGTTCTCTATCCACAGCAAAACAACATTCTCCTCAATCTGATAATGATTCATCTTAATTGCTTTTGGTTTGGAACTTTCTCAAGAGACTTTTTTCTCTTTAGTATAATTAGATGACATTTACAGCCTCTCCACACATCTATATACCCATAAGCTATAATTGATGAAGGAGAGAAGAATGAGTAACCACAAGGAACATTAATAGTGCATGATACATGGAAATCATAGTGATTGCAGACCAAGCTCAAAGCCACATCAAAGCTCTCCCTGACTCCTCTCCCTTTTTTCTCCCCTCTCCCCTGCCCCAGTCCTCACAGGGAAAGGTGGTTAACCTCTGCAATGCTGAGAGTGTTGCTCAGTACCTCTCAGATGCAAATACCCTATATTGTCATATCCTGCTTCATGTCTTCTTATATTAAACTTGACTTTATCAGGGCATGGACCATATCTGGCAGTGAACACTCCAGACTAGCAGTACTCAGGAAATACTAAGTCCGTCAGTGGGTACGTCTCCTTTCCCCTTTACATACTTTTGGCTGCACAGAGCCCCATCATATTCACTGTAAGCTTTTTCTTTGTTCCCTGCAGACCCAGGAAAAATCTATGACTTTCCCAAGGTTACTTGGGTTTGAGTTTTGAACCCAAATCCTTATATTTTAATTCCATGACCTTTTCTCCTGTATTTTAGCCACTTGTAACTTGGTCATTCAAAATTTGCAAAAAAGCAGTTTCTGTCAGTTGCCTTCAATAATGGTATATACATTGTCAAGGCCATAACTCAAGTTTGTCTAATTCCAAGCATATTTGAGGGTTGGGATGTTGCAAGTCTCCAATACCTCATCCTGTAGCAGAGTCTTACTGTACTCCAGGTGGTGCCTCTCCAGAATGGAAGATCCATGAAGCTTTGCCAGAGGAGATGCCGATCTAGGAAGAAAAGGATGTGCCACCATTGTAGCTGCTTAAGGGGTCTCTGGATGGTGCAAATGGCTCAGCCCTCAGCCACAAGCTGAAAAATTGGCAGTTTGAACCTATACAGAGGAGCTTCAGAAGACAGACCTGGCAATCTACTTCTAGAAGATCAAGCCCTGAGAACCCCACAGAGCAGTTCTACTCCACAAACACAGAGTCGCCATGACTCAAGTGGTAACTAACAATGTGGCAGCTTATTTATCATGTAAGTCCGTATAATATAGAATTATTACTATGCAGGGATTTTTTAAAAATCACCCCATATCTGCAGAGGGGTCATAAATATCATCTTTTAAAGACTTTCTTTAGATTTAGAAGATGAGAAAATGCTGTTTTAAAATAAATCAATCCTTAAAAAAAAAAAAAAAAAAAAACTAGTTTGCCGAGTGCATAAATGAATGGTTTAGAATAGAAAGTCTGTCTCATTGCCTGCATCTAAAATCATTAAGCTTCCTGGAGCTAACTTGGTGGGCTCTGATTTAGAGAAGGTGTAACAAACCTGTTGGAGCTGCAGGTTATTTGCATATCATAATTAAGAATTTCCTGGCACCCAAAAGAAACTCACACTCAAGTAACATTTCTTTCCTCCCCCAAGACAGTGACATCAACTTAAGCTACTCATTTGCTAACGATTAAATCACAGCTTTATGTAACTGGGGACCTCCATCTTTGGTGTCCTGTGTCTTTCTTCCACCCTTCCTGATGGATGTGGGGGAAGCGTACTGAATATTGAAAGACAAAACGGAGAACACACAGAAGAGGCTGGGGCCAAAGGCTTATACAGACTATGTGAAGCATGTGTCATTGCAGTGTGGAATGAATAATTGTGAGGGAGAAAGGAGTCAGAAACTTGGGTAGCAGTGTTAGTACAGAGAAGTCTCATTGAAGTTCTGAAGCGACAGAAATTTAGGCAGAGAGGAGCCATTGCTGGGTCATTGACAGGGCTGAGAAACCAAATAGGTTAGTTAAGGAATGATTGGACTATGTCTAATCAATATCATAATGGATTCTAAGTTTAGCAAATAGTTGAATACCTACTCTCGCTCCGACAAAGGAGGGAGAGGAAGATGAGAGTGATGTTTACCTGGGAGAGAGCCAGGTGAAGGGGAGTTTGGTAGAAGCCTAAGGACCAGGGAAGAGAAAGTTAGTGAGCTCAGGATGAAATGTCCTCTAGCTTGAGCTGGGTAGAGTTACCCAGGTATGCCAAGTGCCATCGAGTCAGATCCTACTCATGGCGACCCTAGGTGCCAGAGTAGAACTGACCCCCAGAGTATTCAAGGAGCACCTGGTGGGTTTGAACCGCTGACCTTTTGATTAGTAGTGGTAGCACTTAACCCACTGTACCACCAGGGTTTCCTGACCCAGGTATGCAAGTGTAAAAATCCATTAAACCCAAGATCATGCATTCTCTTTAATATGTGAATCCAATACTAAAATTAGAAAAAAAAACTTGATAAGAAAAAAGAGTGATGATGTGTTTGAATAAAGGAGAGAGACATCTGCAAATGGAAATGAGGATCCAAGCCCCCAGGGAGGAAAACTGATGTTACAATGGTGGCCCTGAGGTCACTAAACATGGGGAGAATAGAGTTTTCTTCTCCCTCCAGGCTCCTTCAAGCAGCCACCATCCCCGTATCTGTACTGTGGTGTGTTCACTCACTTCATCTGATACAAATTGTTGGTGCCCCGGTGGTCGATATCATGGCAGAAAGCAGCAGCCAGCATGGCAAAGGCTTCAAGATC